>CM053769.1:490725516-490851580 GCA_028658325.1 Potorous gilbertii
TGGTCTTATTTTTTTTTTCCCTTTTCTGGGCATTTTCCCAGCCAGTTACTTGACTTCTGAGATTCCTCTCCACCCCCGCCTAGATCCACCCAGCTAGTGCTTGGGGTCTGAGATTCAAATGCTGTTCCCCAGCCTCAGGGCTTTTGGCTGCTATTCAATGTGAGCTTAAGTTCTGGTGCTCAGGTGGGGGCAGGGCCACCTCCCAGGCTCAGTTCCCTCATGGGGTTTATGCAGAGACCTTTTGTAATGGAGTCCCTGCTGAGCTCCCGCCCCGGGAGCCTCTGGCCTCTGCTGCTTCCGGACGGGGCCTGAGCCATGGAGACACCCCCCTCCCCTCTTGGCCAGCCCAGAAGTCTCTCTCACTGACCTGCAGCGCCTGTGGGTGGAGAGACTCCCTGCAGCCACCAGAGATTCCATCCCCGAAACCCGCTCCTATCTGTTCCTCCCAGGGCTGTGCGGCCAAGGTAGGGCTGGATTCCACTCTGGTCCCGTGTGCGACGGACCTTTGGTGAGGATTTTTCAGGTCTTTCTGGAGCAGAAATCTCCTCCACTCTGTTGTTCTGTGGCTTCCCCCAGTCCAGAATTTGTTAGGAGTTCTTCTTTACAGATATTTTATAGGTTGTGGTTTCGGAGCTAGCATAAGTGTGTCTTTCTACTCCACCATCTTAGCTCCTCCCCCTAGGTCAATATTTTTTAATAGCTCTTCTAACTTCTGAAGTGAGCTTTAATGGGATGTTTAATTTTTTTTTTAAATCCCTTTCTTCAAGTAAGTACCCTGCTTCTGGTCTGGTTTGGATTTGTTGGGTCATTTTGAAGCTATAGCTCTAAACTTTAAAAGACTAGACCTTAAGGAAATATCCCTTTAAAATGAATCCTAGTTAATGCATAGAGATTTCATGTTGAATTACTTGTTCATGTTGAATTATCAAATGTAATTTGAGACAATTTCTTATTATGAAAGTAGCAAAGATTTTTTACTTCTCTAAAGAGTCATAAAAAGAGTATAAGGACATGTTAATGTACTATGTGTAGTCATTGACGATTGCATGTTCTTAGCACCCTGTGTTTATTCATATAGAAGAGAGGTACTATTGTGCATCTCTGAGTCATACTGAAATAAACCCTACAAAGATGGAGTGTAGCACGTAGCTTCCCATTAAACATGACTCTTCATTCAGGGGTTTGCGCCCTATATGAATAGAGTAATAAATAATATTACATTCAGTGCTTTGTCACCTTTGGCTTAGAAATATTAAAGAAGTGCAATAGAAACAGTTCAGGTTCTTCCAAAGATTGTGTGTGTGTGTGAGTGTGTGTGTGTGTGTGTGTGTGTGTGTGTGTGTGTGTGTGTGTCAAACAAAACATGTCTGTAGAGTACTTTTGGAAGCAATGTGGAAGGAATATAAAGAAAAGTAAGAAAGCTTGGAGAGATCCTTAAATTTTGAAGTATTGTTTTCATAAATCAGATGTAAATTATACTAAGCTATAAAAATCCACAGTAACATAGTACTAAAAATAAATAAAATGAGTAAAACTTAAGACAACATCTCTCTGAGGACAATTTCATTAAGATTTTGATTTTTATGTTTTTCTATTGAGGTTGTCACACAGTCAGGGGTCCAGTTCAATTCAGCAATAAGTTACAGTTTCATGTTTCCTTGCCCAAAATACCTATTAATTTCTTGTAAATAATCATGTATTGCATTGTTTGCCGGGTTCATTTTTGTGTGCATCTCTTGTTGTACTCTTCCCATAAGATAACCAGGGGCAGCCAGGTGCTGCAGTGGACAGAGCACCAGTGCAGGAGTAAGGAGGACCTGAGTTCAGATCTCCTCTCAGATACTTGACATTCACTAGCTGTGTGATCTTGGGCAAGTCACTTAACCCCAATTGTCTCATTCTGGGTCATCTCCAGTTATCCTGAGGAATATCTGGTCACTGGATTCAGATGACTCTGGAGGAGAAGGAAGACTGGTGATGTGCCCAGCCCTCCCTCCCTCAAAACAAAGTTAAGTGCAAGTCATGTCATTATTTCTCTGATGGCATGGTCTTTGGCAACAAGGGACAAACACGTACAAGATAACCTTTTAAATTATTGAAAGAAAATAAAATTATTGAAAGAAAATACTATTTTTTTTTTCTCCTTAATATTTTGTGTTGCTATTCTTTACAATACTTAAAGGATCAGTGATTTCATTGGTTTGGATTCTTCCTTTACCAATGCAGGTGGCAGTTGCTGTACACTTTAATGAATGTTTTCTGAATTGCTGTGAAAAATGTGAATTGGTTCACTGTGAACCTTCCTGCTTTTGAGGTAATTTTTGGAGAATTTGTGTCACCAAAGACATGGATATGGTTTTCCAGTGGAGAAAATGCTGTTGTAACATTATTAGTCTTTGTTGATAAATGTGAAGAGCCTATCAAATCTTAAAAGAGCTGTATAAATGTTATTGATTATTTACTGGTTACTTAGTTTAATCTCAAACATAAAACAATTGTGAATTAGATTTTGTCTTGTTCTCTTAACAAGCAATTCTGCATCCACCCCCCTACTATATCCTATTCTTCTGTCTCTTTAGTAGGCATGAAAGGAATGTTTCCTTTCTCACTTTTAATCCTTTGCTTGAAATTTCTGCCTGCCAGGGCCTGGTCATACTAATAAATATTAGGATAAATCTTGGAGGACACAAGCCAAGAAAATCAGTCCTTCCTTGCAACCTTGGTTTCGGCAGTCTGGAAGAAAAGCTGTCAGAATCAGATGTCCCCATAGTGCTATTATTACATACCTAGTACCCAGGCATCTAGATGATAAATGAATACCACCATCTGCCTACAAATATGGAACCCAGTAGTGAAGATCTAGAGTATGCAACGGTATAGCTAATAAAATAACTAACGATAGAAATTGGGTGGATGGATTAATTAACTGTAAAGTTAAGATTTTTTTGTGCTGCTATCCATAGGATACAAAGTAGGGGAAGAGAGTTGTACTAATGACAGCAATCTGAGGGCTGCAATCAAATTCAGCTTTCTTTGTTGTTGTTGGGTTTTTTTTTTTTTTTTTTTTGGTGGCTATTGGGGCCATAAATGAAAGACAGTTCTAATGTCTGTGGGTCTTGATGCTTATTTCCCTTTTTGATATCTTCTATAGAAGGAATCATGGAATTGGAAGTAAGAAAACTGAGGATGATATTATCACTTGTGATTCCTTTATAATGAAGGCCAGTCCAGGAGGTAGAGGCTCAAAGCTCAACTAGGGGAACTGGAGTGAAGTTGGCCTTATGAATGATATGGAATATTCTTTTTCCCTTTTAGTTTTTTCCCTTAACTCCAATGTGGCCATTAAATTACTTTCTGTCTGCTTTGTATATATCTCAATTTGAAGTTTAGTTACATGCCATTTCCCACCTCAGACTAAGCTCTTGGAAGACAGGGATGGTTTTTGCATTCCACTGTGTCTCCAGCATGTGGTGTAGGGAGCACTTAGTAAATACTAGTGGATTTTTGCTGGAAGATGAAATGTCTCATCATCACTTGGAAAACTAAGTAGATTTTAAGGTGGCAGAAATATTGACCAAGACAAATAAGTGAAAATTATCTAAAGAGGTATTGCTCAGTAGAAGAAAACACTTCTAAAAATTAGATTTGTTAGAAAATAAAATATGCTTCAGGAGGTAATGGGTCCCAGTTACTAGATTGTTTCAGGCAGAGGTTGAATTATTGCTAACATGTCAAATGAAGCATTTCTTAAGAACAGCAGAATGTAATGGAATAATTTTTACTATGCTACACCATGTTCAAACAATAGATTATTATGTGCCATTCCAACCTTCAGATTTGAGGAAAGACTGAGAAGCTGTGAAAATGACCAGAGGATATGCCATTCTGCCCTATCTCTTGCCCTAATCTCTAGCCTTCTTCTAAAGATGCTATAAAACCTGCTGATTGATCTGCCTGCTTCAAATCTCATCCTTCTTAAGTTGATTCTCCACTTAGTTGTCAGAGAGTCATCTTGTGGATCTTACCATGTTCTTCTCCTTCCCCCAACTCCAGTGACTGTCACCTCCAGGATCATAACCTCCCCTCTCTTACAATCTTGGACTAGGTACACTGGTCTTGTTGTTATTTTACTAGCTGGCCCCAATGTATGGAATTCTCTTTCTCCTCATCTCTGCCTTCTAGCTTCCCTCAAGTCCCAGCCAAAATTTCACAACATCTATAGGATGCCTTTCCCAAACCTTCTTAATTCTAGTTTTTTCCCTTAGTTGATTATTGCCAATTAATCCTACCTGGTTAGTTGTGAGCTCAGCAGAAATTTACATTTCTTTACATCCCTAGTGCTTAGCACAGTGACGGGCACTTAATAAATATTTGACTGGCAAAGGAGGGAAAACAAGATAGTGAAGGTATTTCAAAACATTCCATACTAAGATCTGTTTGAAGGACCTGGTGTAATGTTGAAGTTGGAAAGGAGAATTTGGGGGAGATGTGAAAGCTCTGAGTATTTGAAGGGCTGTCATTTGGTGAAAGAATTTGATTTAATGGCCCTGAACACATCTGAGAGGTATAATACTAAATCGGTGCCTGATAACAAAGTGATTGGAAGATGTTTTGGACACTTCCTGATGGAAAGGAAGATGGAAATAATAATGCTAGCCAGAGCCTATATTGTGCTTAAGATTTGCAAAGTGCTTAACGTATATGATCTCATTTGGTTCTTACAACAGCCACTTCTGCCTAAAAGATGTGAGATGATGAGAGCCCACCCTGAGATTGTGGCAGAGGAGAGAAGGGGGTCTGCACGAGAGATAGATAAAATGGACAGATGTAACAACAGATTGTAGGTCTAATGGTTCAGGATTTTGTGTAGGATTCAGCCCAGGAGTTAATGGGAAGTCCTTTGGAGTGAAATTTTGCAGACTCAGAGAATATTGATGAGGAAAATCATTTGTCTAAAGAGATTAGGAGATAGTATTAATGTAAGCACCTGGGAATAGTGTCAGGAATGCTCAAGTTTGGGATGAACTGAGGCGAGGGAGGAACTTTTAGCTTACATTGAAGGGGAAAAGATGTGGGGATCTAAGAGGTAAGGAATAGGTCTCTTGAAGTGGATGGGATGTGATAATGGCCAACAGAATAGGCAGAGCTCAACTCTTTTATTTCCTCTGCCAAGGGGAATGGATTTTTGGACTTTATGTAAGGAAATCTTTGAAATCCTTTGTAGTTTTAGACTTTTTAAAATATAGCGAAGTTGCTTTGGGAAGTTTTCCCTTTACTGGAGGTCCTTGAGACAAAGATTGGATGAAAGGAAACAGGACATAGAATAGGAAGGAAATTTAAATATGAGTTTGAACTACATAGTCTCTGAAGTTCCTTCTAACTCAGAGAATTAGTGATTTTCCTGAGAGCATCAAGGTGTAATGAAAAAAGAATTTGAATGATAGAAAACTAGGAGCCTGAACTATATAATCTGCATAAATCTTCATAAAAAATTAGATTCAAATTTTAATAAAGTTTCTGGGCCTCAGTTGTCAACCT
Source organism: Potorous gilbertii (assembly GCA_028658325.1). Lineage (NCBI taxonomy): Eukaryota > Metazoa > Chordata > Mammalia > Diprotodontia > Potoroidae > Potorous > Potorous gilbertii. Next base: position 490,731,055 of record CM053769.1, read on the forward strand.
GGATAATGCATATTGAGCTGGCCGATCTCTAAGGTCATTTTTAGATTTAAAATGAGAACAAAATAATTTGATTTTATTGTATATCTAGATACATTACAATTAATCAACATGACAATTTTACCATATCATATCAAATATCAATGTTTCTTTTAAACATAAGTAGAGAATTGGTTTAAAGAGTTAAAAACTTCAGATATTTAATGAAACCTTCTAAAACCCTAGAACTGTATCGTACTGGGAAGAAATGTTAATTATTATACCACTAGCTGATCAAGTTATAAGCAATTAGTGAACTTTATCATATTTCTGGCAATTGGCCATTTATGTGCCATCATAGAGGATGCATATAAAGTATGTTTCTGGTTATCCCAAATCCAAACATTTAGAAAACAGAAATAACCAGATCTTCCCCTCTGTCCACCATGTTTAGTTTCGGCATTAAATTTATTTTATTGTATTGAATATTTAAAAAGCTGAAAGTGGTTGGTATTTAGAGTGTAAAAATACAAAAGATCTGAATCTTTCAATCCAATTAAGGAAGCATTGAGTGCCTTTCATGTACAAAGTACTGTGCTACTCTGAGAGATTCAAAGATAAATATAGTACAGACCTCTTTTCCTCAAGGAGCTTATACCTTGATCCCCCATTCAGTAACCTTTCCTCTTCCAAGATTATTTTTTAATCCATCTGTATCACCTATTTCCTATGCTTGTTGTTTTTGACTGTGCTACATTGTCTCAACTTTATCAGTTTAAATACCTAGTTCATTCACTTCATTTCCACTTAAATCAGTGTAATGACATCAACTACCTTCCACCTCTTGGCTTTTTAGTCTTGTTTCTTTCTGTCCCATGCATTCATCATGCAGTCCTCTTTATATCCCCTCATTGTAGTGTGCTGCATGCGCTCCTCTTACCCCCTCCTCCATACAGAAAGCTTAGCCACAGTCTTACATTTTAATACATACCTGTTTGCTTCTATAGAATCCTTATCCCTTTTGATGGGGAGGGCTAAGAGAAAGACTCAAGGAGGCCAAGCAGAGATTTCAAGAAAGCAGTTGGTCCAACAGCATGAAATGCGTAGACCAAAAAAATCCCTTAGATTTTTTCAGTAATTACGGTATGAGAAGTAGGTTGTTGTAGTAAGAACCCTAGATTTTGAGTTACTAAGTTCTAATCCTAGTGATGTTTAAAAGCAACAGTTAACTCTTACGTGCTTGTATAGTATTTTTTTATGGAGGAAGGAAGGGGAGGAAAAGGTTCTCCTTTTTTTCCTCCTTTTCTTATACTTTATTTTATCTATCCTTAAGTGCTCATGATGTCGAATTAAAGCATAGTTAATTTTTTTTCCTCCGGTTTAATATAGTTTAATGTAGGTATTTTTTTTTAAATTGATGTGCCCTGTTTAACAAATTTAACTTGTATTTTTTTCCTCAATTCATTCCTACACCAGAAATGATTGATTTATTAGAGTATCCTTTGGAATCTTTTGAATATTCTAAGCTAATGCACATACTTAGCTAGCATTGAGAACTGGCTCATTTCCATCATGACTTCCAACTACACTTATTTCTCTCCATGACTTGCTTTGAGATTACTTGTATTAATATTGTTTTCAGTTTTCAGCTGTCCTTTATTTGGCTTGCATTCTAATCCTCATATAGGCCAGTTGAGGTTGGAGTAATCTATTTTTTCTCATCTTCACCTGCATGTTAATACCACTTGAACTCTTCCTTTTGTGTTTCTTTTGGCTTCCATTATTCTACATATATCCATATTCGTAGACTATTTTTTATTCTTTTGAGAAGCGTTTATTGAATTTCTAATATGTGCTAGGAACTGCCTTAAAAGAGCAGTTCACATATATGGGTTTTTAACTGTTTTGCTACAGTACAAATAACAAACCTACTTTGGAGGAATGTGTGTTTCATTTATCATTTCTCCATTTCCTTTAGTTATGACCTTATCCAGCACCTTGTCTAAGGATACAGAGTACTATTCCAGGAAATAATAAGTTTAGATAAGACGTGTTATCTGCCTTCTCAGAGTTAACAGGTTTTTGAAGGGAATCTTCCCCTCCATAGTGCTAATGAAACAAGTCTCTAAAGTTTTTTTTTTCTTCAACATAATTAACTGTTGTTCTTTCTATGTGGAATATTTTCAGTATATCTCATGTCAGTGTCTTTCAGGGTTTTTTTGTTTTGTTTTTTTTAATATCATTGAGTCAAGATAAGCTGCCAAGTGGCAATTTGGAAATATATATGCGTGGAATTTTGGGAGGTTAAAATTAATACCACTTGTAAAAGCATAGAGTTTGAAAGAACTCTGGAGATAGATGATCCGAATCTATTATGGTTCTCTCATTTAGTAGATAGAAAAATAAGGATTTTGAGAGTTTGATTTGCTCAAGGTAAATAGTTGACACTATTTTGAGATTTTAAAGACAGCACTATTTTAATGAAATAATTGATAATCCTTTCTGTTTGGAAGCCTTCTCAAATCAAAACTGTTTACATATTATGTGTTACCTATTTAGAAGTTTTAAGTAAATACCTTTTGTTATAAAAAATACCATCCATCAAACTTATCCCCTCTGGCAGACACATGAGAGAAAAATTTTTACTACTTTCTTTAGAAAATTCAAAATTCTGCCTTCAGTAATGAGATCTGTATCCTGAGACTCAAACTTTCCCCAGAGTTTCTCTCTGTCATCATTAGTTGCTTCTTGGACATTTTGAACTTGACATCCCAGAGACACCCTATGCAGCATGTTCAAAATAACTCATCTCCCTAATCCTAACCTTCTTCCACACTTGATTGTTTCTGTCAAAAGCATACCGTTCTTCAGTCTTCATGGTCCTTGACTACTCACTTTCCCTCACCTTAATATTCATCTACTCACCAAATCTTGCTGCTACTACTTGCGTAGCAATACTAGCATTCTGCCTCTGATCTCTACTCACTGAGCTATCACCTTAGTTCGCCTTGAGGAGTTCCTCTTCCCTTCAAACTCATACGCCACCTTCAAGAATGAAAGAATAAAGGAAGGAATCAAAAAGCACTCCCTGCGTGGTAGGTATTCTGTACTAAATGTTGTGAATGTCAATAAAAGAAAATAAGATTCCTACCCATGTGGAGGAATGCCGTACAAAAAGGGCATAAGCAAGGGGGTATGGTTTAGTGGTGTTTGTTGAGAAACAACATGGAGTCATGAATTTAGGCAAGAAAAGACAAAAGCTTACCTGTGTGTGTGCCAGCTGCTCCAAAGGTAGAGTCCATATTTCTAGTGGGAGAGGGGTGGACGGATGGATGGATAATTAACCACTTACTATGTGCCAGACATTGTACTAAGTGTTGGGCATAGAAATGTAATACCCTTAAAGTGCTAACAATCTAGTGGGGTACTGGAAGAGTTGCTGAAAAGAACATGGGTAGAGGTGATAGCATAAAAGTCAAGAGGGAAGTAGGGAAGAAAGTGAAAATGACTGGTCTGGACATTTCCTTAAATAGAATGCTGCCTTCCCTTCTCCCCATTACTTTCTATTGATCTATTTGGTATTTGTGTTTATTCTCTTTATAGTTTGTACATTCTTATATTTGCACTGCACTTGTTCTCCATTAGAAGGTAAGCTCTTTCTGAGTGGGTTATGTTTATTTATATTTGCACATTTTCTGTCACTTAGTAGGTGCTTAATGAAAGCTTAGTGATTTTCTTAAAAAGGAAAAAAAACATTGTCTGCAAACCATAGGCTAGTGAGGTTGACTTGGATCTTGGCTAAACTGTAGGTCTTAATCATAATAGAGTAGCTAGTGAATATTTAGAAAAGGAAGCTATTGGGATCACAGAGACTAGGCTGCCTTCATTAGAAAGCTTCACTTCCTTTTTCTGATAGGGTTACAAAAATTTTGTATTAGAGCAACTGCACAACATAGTTTTCATCTAGATTTGCACAAATCATTTGATGTAGTATTTTATGCATTTCTTTTTAGTGAGATGGAGGAAGGTTAACTGAATGATAGTCTAATGAGATTCAGAACTGGTTGGACTTCAAATCATCATTGATGGCCCTTTGTCAGCTTAGAAGAAGGTCTCTTAATAGTGTGCCCTGTAGCATCTTTACCAGTGACTTGAGGGAAGGCATGGGTTGCCCACCTTATAAAGCTGGAAGTGATAACTCTCATGCTGGGTGACAGGACTACTAGGCTTGAACTTTGAACTAAATGAAATAAGGCAAAATTTAATTAAACTGTGGGTCACCAGTGGAAAAAGTTTAAGAAACCCTGATCTCAATCAACATAAAATTGCATATTTGGGTTAAAAAATATTCTTCACAAAAAGAAAATAATAGTTCACATCTATTTGTTATTCAGAGTACTTCATATTCATTACTGAATTTCATTTGATCTTCAAAATCCTTTCTCTCTGTAAGGTGGGTGCAGCAACCCTCTCCATTTTATAGGTGATTCGGCTGGTGTAGCTTTAGTGACTTGCTTAGGGTTATGTAACCAGTAAGTGTCAGAGACACATTTAAATCTCCCATCTTCCTGATGCTCAAAAGTCTAGTTCTAGAGTCATTATGCCATGCTTTTCCTCTAATTGGATGAGAGAAACATATCTTTTCAGTATATCTTTAAGATATTTGATGATTTAATTGAACTGCCAGCTCAGTATGCCAGTGGACTGATAGGGAAGTCAGGAAGGCAAATGCCAGAATAAAGGGGCACATGTAGTAGTCTCTTTGTGTGCTCTTTTCTCTTTAGCAGAATATATGTAGAATTTTGTGTTTAGCATTGGGCACCATATTTCAGGAAGGACATTAATAAATTACTCTGAGGGAGTATCCAAGGAGGATGATTAATTGGTAAAGAGCTTCAAGTTAATGCCTTAAGAGGATGGGTTGAAGGAACTAGAATGGTTTAATCCATTTCTAAGGAGACTTAGAAGGGATGTGAGAGCTGTAATTGAAGGGCTGACATGTGGAAGAAAGGGTTTGCCTAGTTCTATTCAACTCTACAATATAGAACGAAGAGGAATATGTGAAGCAAATTTAGATCATGTAGGGGAAAATTTGGTCCTGACAATTAGTGATCTCAGTGTAGATCCTCTGGAAGATCTGCTGAGGCTTCCTGAGCAGGCAATAGGCGTCCTTTACTTAATTCTTTAAGAAAAGATTGAAGATTTCTTGGGCATGTAGAAAAGATAATTTTCAAATGCAAGTTGAAGTAGCTCCTGAGGATTTTTCAACTCTGAGAAGGCATGATTCTGTGACAGTTGTATGAGACGGTCTACCTTTTTCTTTTAAAATTTTATAAAATATTTTTAAAGTATTTCTTAATAGTAAAATGAAACAACACCTGCCATTAAAATTACTGTGAATCAAACTGTAAATATGGTTGTGATTCATAAATGGCCTTCAGCAATTGTGAGAATCAAGTTTCGTCTAGCTCATTGTCTGGAAATTTGCATTATGTATTTTCTGTATCTACACCAAATGCTGTCAAGTGCTTTTGTGTAAAGGTATGATTCTTACTGTATACAATTCTCATTATTTACGGATTGCATATTTGAGAATTCGCATACTCACTAAAATTTATACTCACAGCATTTTTGTGGTTATTTGAGGACATATTCAGAGCAAAAAATTTTGAGTCCCCAGAGTGCATAATCCCAGTTGAGGTTGAACAAGGTGATTCTGTTCTTCTTGTTTCAGCTGTCATACTATAAACAAATTTCCTTTTCACCTCCTATTTAGTGCCATGCTTTTCACATTTTTGTGCTTTCTATTTCTGATTTCACTCCTTAAAATGACTCCCAAAGGTAGTGTTGAAATGCAGTTTAGTGTTCTTAGACACTATAAGTCTGTGGTGTGCCTTCTAAATTTGCTTGATAAGCTTCCTTCAAGCATGAGTTATAATGCTTTTGGCTATGAGTTCAGTGTTAATGAATCAGCGTTATGATACATCCAGGAAAAAGGGAGGGGAAATTCATTGATAACTACATGAGGCCACTCAAGAAACTGCTAAAGTAAATGTGACCAGAGGCTTACATGAACCTCAAGGAACACTGGTTCAGTGTTCCTAATTCAGTGTTCACAGTGACTTTGCATAGCCTAACTACTGCGAATGATGAGAATTGACTATTCATTTGTTAGATTTCCCGTAGTGTTTTCTTTAATTTATATGTATTTACACTTGTCTGATTATGTAGAAATTTAGCATCATTGTTGTTTAGTTGATCTGCTGTCATGTTATGCTGTATCTTAAAAAACGAAGGATATAGATTTTATTTCTTAAATAGTGACTGAGAATATTGGGTTGAAAAGCTGGACTGGGCAGAAATATTTCAAGAATATGATGTATAGCTTTTTAAAATGTATTTTCCTTAGCTGTTTCTTGGCCTTGTCTTGGTATCAGATTCTGAGAGAGTTTGATACCCAATAGTTAGCCTTTCAGAAAATTGCATGAGGGAAAAATGTAACAATTTTAGAATCCTTTAATCTCAGAATTGGAAGAGAACTCAGCAGACCAATCATCACCCTAGAAATCCCTTCAACATCTCGATAAATGTTTCCCACTTCCAGTATGATGGGAAACTCCTGTAATCCCTCTTCCATATGATAGCCCCTCAAATTCTTGAAGACAGTTGTTAGTCTCTCCATGTTAAACATCTCTTAATTTCTTCCACTGACCTTTGGATGGTATGTCCTTGAATCCTCTCATCATCCTTTTTCCCCTCTATATATGAGGTCATAAGATTTAGTTTTGGAAGAGGGGTTCAAGGAATAATATAGTCCAGCCCTCTCATTTTGTAGGTAAGCAAACATGACAAACCCTAGAAAGACTATAACATCTCCATCGTTAAGCAGGTGGTAGTGGACAGAACTTGTGAAAACAAATGTTCTTTCCAGTTTTGTCTTTTCGTGTGGTCTGACCCAACAGAATATGATGTTATAGTAATTTTTCTTCTAATTTCGCTGCTCTTAGAAATCTAGCTCATATCCTTTAAGCATTCTTTTTGCTCTCACACCACACTGAAGATTTATTAAGTTTATGCCATAACCTCATTCTCTTTAACTGTTGTCTAATCGTATTTTTCTCTATTCCCCAGTTCTGTGCTTTTGCATTTGATTTTTTGAACACATATAGGACTTTTTCTTTATTATAATATCATAAATTTAGAGTTAGGAAGACCCTGAGAACACATCTGGTCGGCCATTTTACAGATGAGGAAATAGGCCAAGAGAAAGGAAGTTTTTTTATCATTTTATCATTTTAAATTCTGTCATTCAACATCTTAGCTTTCTTTTCTTCCTTGTTTTCTATAAATTTGAAATACATTTCATCTATGCCTTCATATTATAGGTCATAAATAGGTGTGAATAGGTGTGAAGTTGAACCCAAGATATTTAAGACGTTGCTCAAGATTGATGTTTGTGTTTGAGTCTAGTTGTTTAACTAGTTTAAGCTAACTTTATTTTGCAGTATTATTTATCCTACATCTCCCTTTTGTTTATAAGGCATAGTTAGTTACAGAGCTAAAAGTAACTATTAATTGTGAAACTTGCCAACTAATCTAATTCCCTGAAGTTTTGCCTGGGGTTATTGACCATAGCATATGTGTTGTCTTGCTCTCTTTCTTTGTTTCTCTCTCTTGTGCACACATACACGCACACAAATGCTCATCCCATGTATACACATATTATACGTGTTTATGTATCACAAAATTTAAGATTTGGAAGGCACCATCTAATAATGCAACCTATAACTGAAAGAAATCACAGCCTCTCCTTCAATATCTAAGGAAGACGAATCTACCACCACTTAAGACAGGCAATTCCAATTTTGTACCCCTCTAATGCTTAGAAGTGTTTCTTGACCTGAAACCTAAATTGACCTTCTTTATAACTTTCACCTTGTTTTGCTTTATAGGGCAAGTCAGAACAAGTCTAATCCTTTCTCTACAAGAAAACTCTTCAAACATTTGAACAGATCAGATATCTTGTCACCAAGTCTATCTCTCTGGTCGTTTCCCCCACACCCTTGCCTTCTCTCTCCAGTTACTCATATATAGTTGTTGTCTGGATAGATCACAGATGCATATAAGGAGGAAAACTAATTCTTTTTTGGCTAGATCTGGGATCTTTGGTGTGAGTATTCTTCCCAAAGATGTGCGTTGCAAGTCATCTACCACTTTTCCACCTATCAAATTCCCATCCATGTCCTTCATTAAATTCTCAATATAAGATCTACTCAACATTCTAATCCTTGCTCTTGTTATTTTAACCATTTATTGATGTGCTTGCTTCATTATTGCTCCATGACAGATCCATCTTCTTTCCAGTCATATGTGTTCATTGTATCTTTTATACTGTATCACATGTGCAAATCAAATGGTGTAAAAATATGTGCCCTGTGCTTCTTTTGGGGGGATTGGAGGGACACAAATTAGTGTTGAGGTATTTGTGAGGTATTATCATTTGTGAAGGAAAATTAGATTTAGTGGTGGGTCTTAATTATTTTAAGTTTAAATATGTTAGTGGAAATGTTATAAGACTCAACTAATTTTTGTGGTTAATGGGGATTTTTTTTAAAAAAAGCTCTAAGAAATCTGTATGTGATTTATTTTGATTTCTGACACTAATAACATGATGTCTCTGCCATTCATCTTCATTTCTGTAGAGATTAAACCCTATATTAAGCAAGTAAGACTTGGAACTACTGTTAAAGGGAAAGTTATATAAAAGCTTAAAATGATTAGATTATTCAGTATATTCACAATATGTTCCTCCTTGTTACAAGTACATGTTATATTGCATTTAAATGTTTTATGCCTGAAGAGAAAATAACTTAGAAGGAAATAACTTTAGAAAGAAGTGTTCCAGTTTACAAATTGACACTGTTAAATTCTCAAGTAACTTAAGCTAATTTAAGCCCTGAGAATTTTAAAATTTTTTATTGTTTTTGGGCAGAATTCATTTTAAAAATGTTAAAATGAACAGACACAGTGTTGTATAAACACAGTTAATGCAATTATAAAAGAAAATGATGATTCATAATTTTGAAAATTTTTTTAATGAAGCACCAGCTATAAGAAGAGTCATTATCTAACTTTAGAGTTGCCTTAGATTATATAGATAGTTCTTGATGACTTTACCACCCATGTTAAATGATAGTAGTTTATAGTTTCTTGCTTAATGTCAGTTACTGTATCCTCAGTTCCAGCCTCTTACCAACAGGACTACACCCTGGATGTGTTGGGTTGACTCTTAAGTTTTATCAGTTCTTAAGATCTCAAATTCTGAAATTAAGCCTGGCTAACAATCTCATATCCTACCCCCCCTCCTCCATTCCACCTGTGCGTATCCTCTCTCCAGCTGAGTCTTATTTGCCCTCATTGCAATCTCTATTCCTCTATTCTTTAACCCTTCACAATGTGGCTTCCTGCCAGATTCTACTGAAATTGCTCTTGCCAAAGTTACTAATGATTCCTTCGTTGTCAAATCAAATGACTTCATATTCCTCATTCTCCCTGAGGTCTCAGCCTTTGACACTATTAATCACTCTTTCCTCCATAATACTCTGTTTTCTCTAGGTTTTCAGGATACCACTCTCTCCTGGTTTTCACCTGACCTGACCCCCACCTTCTTCGTCTCCTTTGCTGGATCCTTACCCATATTCCATCCTCTAAACATGGGTTTCTCTCAGGATTCTGTACTGAATCCTCTTCTCTACTCCCTCTGTGCTATTTTACTTGGTGATTTCATCAGCTCTGCTGGATTTAATTACCATTTTTTTGCTGGCAATTTTCAAATCTGCCTTTCTTGTCTCATTCTCTCTGCTGACCTCCAATCTTGGATCTTCAGCTGCCTTTCAGATATCTTGAACTAGATGTCTAGTAGACTTATTAAAACTCAATATGTTCAAAAAACCCCAAAACGCTTTCTCCCATCCCCCCATCAGTCCTCTGCCTCCCTTCCCTCTTACTGTAGAGGACAATACCATCTTCCAAGTCTCTCAGGCACACAATCCAGGAGTTATCCTGAATTCCTTACTCTCAGTCCCACCCTCCCATTCCCCTTCCAAGCTGTTGTAAATATCTACCGAATTCACCTTGGCAACATCTCCTGAATATGTTCCCTTCTCTCTGTGACACTGCTACTGCTGTAAGGCAGGCCCTCATCACCTCACATGTTGACTACCATGATAGTCTGCTAGTGAGTTCTGCCTGCCTCAAGTCTCTCCCCATTCCATTTCACCTGTCCATTCAACCACTGAAATGATTTTCTTAAAGCACAGGTCTGACCATGTCAGCTCTCTATTCAGTAAACAGCAGTGCCTTCCTATTGCTTCCAGGAGTAAATACAGAATACTCTGTTTAGTATTAAAAGCTCTTCATACCCTAGCCCCCTTTTATCTTTCCAGTCTTTTTGCACCTTAACTTCACAGCACATACTCTTTGATCCAGTGACATTGGCCCCCTTGCTGTTCCATAAACATGATGCTCTGACTCTGAGCTCCAGGCTTTTAAATTTCCACCTAAAATCCCACATTTCCTAAACCATCTTAATTTTAGTACTTTCCCTCTTTGAGTTATTTCCTATTAATCCTTTAGATAGCTTACTTTGTATGTGTTTGTTTGCACATTGTCTCCTTTATTGGATTGTGAACTCTTGAGGGCAGAGAGTATCTTTTGTCAGGTTTTATATGCTCTAGCACTTAGCATGTGCCTGACACTTGACAAGACACTTAATAAATGTTTATTGAAGAAATGATCCTTCTAATTTTTTCATTTAACCTTCCAATTTTGTTTGGCTGCCTAAAGAGTGTGGCCCCATATCATGGTCTTTTCACCCACCAGATCTACCCTGCCTATCCCTAGGTGATTCTGACCATCTTTAACTTGGGCTCCATGGCTACTCAGTCATTAAAGTAGATTAGATGTGTGTGTGTGTGTGTGTGTGTGTGTGTGTTTTGGTATTAGCTATCTTAAAGTATACTAAGGATGCTCATATGCAAGAGCTATTCGTAACTTATGCTAAGCATTTGACCTCAAAGAGCAGATATGTGGAAGTTGTAGAGAAGTAGGTTCATACCTAATGTGGGGAGGACCTTCCTAATGATTAGAGTTATCTAAAATTGGAAGGGACTGGCATGAGACAGGTCAGAATTCCCCTTCATTGAGATTATCTGAGGAGAATATGGAAGGTGACTTGTTGTGTACTTGATAGAGGTTGTGTCTTCTCAGAGACACAGGTTGTATTTAGCCTCTGAGGTCTCTTTTAACCTTGAGTTACTGTGATTCTGCTTCAGTTGCTAATGATCTCACCTATCCCCTTTTCCCAGTGCTATCATTCTACGTCAGAACCTTATCTATATTTGTAATTTATTTTCTGATCACATAATATGCAAACTAAAGCTTTTGTTTGCAGAACTAAGTCTTCTAAATCACAGTATAGTGCTCATTCTGCTTCCTGAACTAGTACAATACCTACCAAACTGGTTTGTCTACTTCTAGTCTCTCCTCCAAATCCAATTTGTCCTGTATACCTACTATCCAGCCTTCTTACACTTCTCCTTTTTAGAGTACTCACCCTTAATCCGAACCAACATATAATTGTTTAACAAACACATTTTTTCCCCCTTAACTAAATTCTAAACTTGTTGAGGGCAAGGACAATTTCTTTACGGACCTTTGTATTTCCCTTAGCAACCCAGTAAATTATTGTTGAATCATGAAACTATATGTGACTCCATATACATGTTACAACACAGTAACATGAAAACATCATGAGTTTTCTTGCTTCGTTTTTAGTCACCTACAAAAGCTGTGTATAATGCTAGACATTGGAACCATCCAGAATCAGAAGAACTCCCTGCTCCACCAGTATTGAAAACTCAGAGTGTCGCAGTAAGTAATCAGTATTTCTTAATCTTTGTGTTCATCTTAAATAATGGCTGGATTGCCTCAAATTATATCAACATTTTATGAGAAATAAAAGAGAAGTCTAATTTAAAAAAAAAATTGGGAAGCTCTAGCATAATTCATCAAAGTCTGAAGAAATGTAGGCATAATCACAGGAAACTTCTAAGAGTTAATGAGTACTTTTTTCTTGATTGAGTGCCATCTTAAATTTTGTTCATAGTCTGAAATTTCTAATGAATTAACTATTAATTTGAATTTATTATACGTGTTTACATTTAATCCCACAATCATTGATTCCATTGAATTTCTCTGATATTGTGGGAATGTTGAATTAAGGTATTATGGAAAAGCCCTGGAGATACTAAATGTCTCTCCAAATTGGACAGCTTTTATTTGTAATACTGTGAGTATTATTGAATCAGACCAAGTCTTTCAGATATGAAATGTTATTATATTATCAAGAATTAAATAATTTAAATTGAGGCATTTTATTCTACTTATTGGAGTTTTGTACTAATTTTTTGATAGTACTATCTTCCACATGGTAAATAATGCTTCCTACATCTCAGTAATAGTGGCCTAATTCCAAACTTTTTTTAAAGTTGAAATCTAATACAAAGGACTATGTTTATAATTATTTTGTTCAGAAAGAATAATTTGTGTGTTCCCTATCCATGAATATTTCTACATTTGTATCAAAATTCCAGGTATTCAGAATTCTTGAAATATACATTCTTCATAGTTGCCATATCTGGCTGAGGTTGTTTTGGTTTTTTTTAAATAGGTGTTGTCTTTTCCCCTTCCTTTCAGCTTTCACTTCTTGATCCAGTTGATATGTCTTTCTGTAGCAACTTCTTTTTATCCCTTCTCATTTGCTACTTCTAATCTGTTATGGGCTTGGAAACCAAATAACCCAAATCATTAAAATTCTGTATAAGACTAAATAGGTTCTGAGTTTAAGGGCCGTTCATTAGTAAAGTGCATGAGCTTTACTTTAGTGCATGGACTTCATAACATCTGTTTTAGCTGCTCAGAGGCCTTTTTTTGCTTCCTGTTTCTCTGCTGTGTTCCAGATGGGTGAGATTGCCGGATAACTAAGTTCCGGAAAAGTGTGGTGTTACTCTATATGTATGTACATGCTTAGAACAGCTAATTTAATACCTTTTTATTAATAGGTGAGGCTTTCTTCAAAGGAGGCAATTCAGAGAGATGATGGAGTTTTTAAGGCTCCTGCACCACCACCCAAAGTAATAAAAACTGTGACGATACCTACTCAACCCTACCAAGAAATAGTAACTGCATTGAAATGTAGGAAAGAAGACAAAGAAGTAAGCAGATGTGTATAATTTTATTTTAGATGAGGGATTTTTGGATATAGATATTCATTGGCCTTATTTTTATCAGAAATACTGATTTGGTACCCTGAATAGAAACAATCATGAAACATGTAACAAAAATAAACTTGTCCTTCATCCTTTAGTATTTTATAAAATATGTGCTTTCTGTTTTTGAAGTATATTATAAATCAATTTATAAAGAATTCTCAGAGTAACATTATGCAAAAAATATTTAAATCCTGTGATTGTATTATTATAAAATTCCTGTTTCATGGTTGCAAAGTATCAACATCACTGAATTATTTTCTTCCAGTTGTACACTGTTGTTCAGCATGTGAAGCACTTCAATGATGTAGTGGAATTTGGTGAAAATCAGGAGTTCACTGATGATATTGAGTATTTGTTAAGTGGCTTAAAGAGCACACAGCCTCTAAACACACGTTGCCTTAGGTAAGATTTTTATTTTCATATTAGTAACTTATGCATCACATTATATATGTATATATTTAGGTGACAGATATTCTAGGGGAAAAAAAGCCTTTTTTTCCTTCAAAGTTTTCTAATCGAATTTTATAGATTAAGGATAATAGGGAGAGTTTTCCGTTTTAGAGTTACAGGCTTCGGACCAATTAGTTTATTAAGGGTAAGTTAAGATAAAAATAACACTGCTTCCAGTTTATCTCTGCAACTAATTACTATGTGATTTTGATAATACTGGGAGAAAGGAGGGGAAAGAGTGCTAAAACCTTCAAATTATAAAATTCTGTAATGGAGTTTCATCACTAGAGCCCTGACAGATTGTTGATGATCTGGATTTTTATTTACAAAGTGCGCTCTGATGATAGCAAGTAGCCTGCTAAATTAAGTTAAATTTGTGGGTCAGGAGATAACTCTTCAAAACCTGTCTCTGACACTGCTTAGTTGTGGGATTGTGAGTAAATAATTTAAGTAATTTAACCTGAGCCTTAATTTCTACATCTGTAAAATAGGAATAATACCTATGTTTACTATCTTCACAGTGTTGACTTGAAGGTAAAATGAGATGGATAAAACAAATATAAATGTCAGCTATTCAGACATGGATTTTCAAAGCAGAACTAATCACTTTGCTTTGATGTAGCTTAAAAGTAAAATAAATCAATTAATATTGCAATTCATAGATAAATGACTATCGGGTTAGGTAGAACATTCTTCGTGATGGTGGTAAAAAAGTGCACCATATATAATCTTCTGTGTTGGAATATAAATAACATGATGATCCACATTTTGAAATTTAAAACACATTAATTTAAAACATTTCCATTGTTTATTCCAATATGGGGAGAGGGGCATGTAATGGAATAGCTGATTTTTTCTTTGACTGACTAGCAATGAATTAAATACATAAAGCCCAATGTAGGCTTGCTGTAAGTATAAAAATTCCAGTGATTAGAGCAGTCTCAAAGTGAAATGATGCTATCCCTTGGAGGTTCCCTCTCATTGGAGCTATTGAAGCAGAGAATGAATGGCAGTACTTGTTGGGGGTGATGTAAGAAGAATTGTTGATCAGGTTCTACTTGTTGAGACTTAGAGGGCTTTGGATTTTCTTTGATTTTATATTCTCCTGCCTCAGCAGTTTTACCTCTGTCTTAACTAGTGGCAGAGGCTAAAAGGCAGCTGGTCTTTGTAACCACACAGCTTTACTCTAATAGTGCATATTGATACTGGGGTCCAGCTAGAAACATGCACAGAGTACACCTCACATTAACTTTTGGGCAAGGTCAGGGATATTGCTATTGGAGAAATTTTGGCATTGATACAAAGCCAGAATTGGACTATAGGAAAGCTATAGCTAGTATTAGAATCAAATCCGTTGAGTCTTTTTGTTTCTGTGGTTAGCCTATCCCATTAGGCAAAACGGTGAAATCTGGCCGGCATTGACAGTGGTAAAATACAGTGCAATACTCATTCCTGCTAAACTTTACCCATATGTGGACTAAATGTCTATGACTTAATTTCCACCTGAAATACACAAGTTTAAGGAATAGCTAAAGCAAATTGCAATCATCTTGTCTCATCAAACATTTTATTTTATTATTAGTTATGTTTTTCTTCTACCTGGATTCAAATATATTTTTAACTTAATATAGCAATGTATATTAGGAAAGATCTATTATACACATAGTAAGTGCTTAATAAATGATTTATTTAGTGTGAAGAGGTGAGGCCTACCTCTTGTTCCATAAAAATGCAACTTCTTGATACACATTTTGGAAAGGAAAAATAAGTTCAGAAAGTTATAAAAGGAGGGAGATGGTAGTCATGGACCATACATACCCTAGCCCATTCTTCATAAGGCTTTCCTTCCTCCAAGCCAAATACTGTATCTTCTAAGATGATAGTCTGCCTTTGATACCACCATTCCTTGATTGACTTCTCAGTTAACCTGATTTCCTTAGTTTTCCCAGCCTTTGGAGAAATAAAACTCTTCCCATAACTTCAGTTGAAACATAGGGTTTAAAGAAATTATTCACACACATCTACCCACCCAACCCTGCCAAAAAAAAAATACATATATTGTCAAATACAAGTGATATATGGTGTCTATAGCACAGAATGTTGGGTTTGTAATTAGAAAGACCTAGGCAAGTCAATTAACCTAAGAAAAGGAAAGGCCCTTCAACTAATTTAATCATAAGGCGGGGTAGCATATAGATACCAAGATACAAACTATAAACGGCTCAAGACAACTAGTTTTTTGTGAGCATAATGTTCTTTAATTTTGCACTGTTCAGTTTCGCTTAATTTGGTTATAATTGGTAAAGCATTGTTTGGTTAAAGTGATTTTAAAATATTTACTAAATCAAAAATTAATACTGTTTGCTAAACATGACTCATTTTCTTACAGTGTTATTAGCTTGGCCACTAAATGCGCCATGCCTGGTTTCCGAATGCACCTGAGAGCACATGGGATGGTAGCCATGGTTTTTAAAACACTGGATGATTCACAACACCACCAGGTATTTTAATTTTCTGGGTTCTGACATCTTTAAGGTTGTTTCTTAGTTTGTTTTTTAACAAACATTTTTAAATTTTCAGTTCCAAATTTTTTTGCCTCCCTTTGTAGCTTCTCATAGAAACCATTATTTCTTGGAATTATATTTATTATAATTATCTAATATTGAAAATACTGAACTTGATACCTCTAGAAGATTTCATTTACCCTTTTTTAAAAAATATATATTTTGCATAGTGAAAATGTTTTCTGACCTAAGTATGTTTTTCTAAGCTATGTTTAATATTTAATGCTTAATTCTATAAGCTCTGTACTTGTCATTACTGGTAAGATCTGTTGAGAAACCCCTATCTTCTAATGCAGTTAGATGCTGTTAGTGTAAAGAGATACTGGTCTGGAAAGTAGTCCTAGCGACTGAATGTGTCCCATATGCCTTTTTATGCCTGGCTATGAGAAAAGAGTTAAATGCAAATAGGAAACAGGGGTGCATTGATCAGGCCTAGACAAAGTTGTACATACAAGCAATAATAGAATTCTTCTGCCTACCCTTTCATATGCTATATTATATATGAAGCCTACTGGCCTTGTAGAGTTGACAACATTGGTGTGGTTAACTTTGTGTTAGCTATCATGCTAGACTATATTGGTATGCTTTACTACCATAGTCATAGTTTAGTAGTAGCTAATTAAATCTTTCACTTAGACTCTTTCAAGTTTATCACAGTTACTGCCCTATAGTTTTTGCTATGTAATACTAGAATTGCAAAAGATAAGATTATATACTAACCTTTGGCTTAACTTGGAAGCTCATTTTTGTAATAAGCCCCTGATTTTCAGCTTGATTACTGACTCCTTTGCTAAAAATGTAGTTTATAAAAAAATGGGGATTGAATTTTGGTTGAGTTGTGCCTTCTGAGGTGGTTACTTTGTTCAAAAAGTTGTATTAAATACTTTGGAAAATTTGATTAAAAAGCAAAACAATTCCGATAAGATCAAGAGATAATGAGGTATATGCGCACACGTGCACACACACATAAGTAGACTGCTATATTCATAAGACAGAATTAGGGGATAAGAGGGTATGCCATAGTAAGTGGTTGGAGGGACAGGCTTGAAATCAGAAACTTGATTTTGAATTTCACTTATGCATTAGCTCTGTGACCATGTTCAGGTCATGTAACCTGTAAATTGAGATAATGTGTAAAGCACTTTGCATACCTTAAAAAACTATATAAATTTTTCTTTTAGAAATTTATTCACTTCGGTTGTTTTTAGAACATGGTGTAGTATAGAGGTGTACTCAAAACAGTCTCAAAACAACATATTAACATTGTTCGTGTTAAATCACATTTTAATCTGAGTGGAGCCTACTCTGGAGCTGCACTATGCATCTGGTGTGGAAAGAATGCTAGATTGAGAGCTTAGAAGATCTAAATTCAAGTCTTCTGTCCTTTCATTGGTTTCCTAGACAATCTCAGAAAAATCAGTCATTTCCCCCTCTGTAACCATCATTTATGTCATCTATAAAATAAGGGTGTTAGTAATTGGAACTACCTATTATAAAACATATTAATTACGTAAGCCATTATTGTTGTTTTAAGTCTAACTGATATGTAGAAGGAGCAAGGGGAAAAGTAAAGGTGTAACTTAGATGTAAGATAGAGCCTGTGTTTTATGTGTTAAGACTTGAATGAGTGGCAGTGGTCATATATGAAAAGAATTGTGGATTTGGACTCAAGGTCCTGTGTTCAAATCCTAGCCCTGCCGTTAACTCAGTTTGTCACTGCCAGGGCAAGTCACTTTTCCCTGGACCTCAGTTTCCTCAGCTATGAAGAATGAGGTGGTTAATCTTTGTAGTCTGTCCCAGCTCTGAATTCTCTCACCTAAGTAGCCTAGGAGAAAATCACATCAGCTAGTAGAAAAATAACAGGGTGATGGGGGTGTGGGGAGATTGGGATATTATTCCAAATGAGTAATTTCAGGGCATACAAAAAGCTGTGATTGCTGTGGTCAGTTGATAAGTTTCAGTTAACCATTTTTTATCATTTCTGGCCCAGTGATTTCAATAATAAATTTCTTTTATGTTTAATAGATCTAGATCTTAGCTACAGGAAAAAATACCACTTTCTAATTTAATTTGTATAGGCATATGTTTACATCTTAAATAATTAAATAATAAGTTGTAAAAGGGCAAGATAAAGGTAGCTGGAACAATGCTATATTGCTTCCACTTTTAGCAGTAATTTTCTCAAAATTGTCTGAGCATCAGGGTTCTTCAAGGCTCTGCCAGCCAATGCAGATGTTTTTAGGCTAAAAGGCCAAGAGTGTGATCTAGTAGGAGGTGGAATGAATGGCATCAGAGTGGTTCATCCTCAGGAGGTTGGCCATCCAGTAATGAATTCTTTTGGGTATGACAACTAGTATATTTCCTGATGTCACAGAGGAGCTTTTGTTTTCAAAGGTGAAGGAACTACTCACATCAGTAAAATACGATTTTCACATTCTGAATTAGTTATTTCAAATTAATCTTTTTTTTCTCTTGAGATGAATTGTGCCATGCTGGATAGAGGGGCCAACTTTGGAATAAGGAAGTATAAGTCACTTAACCTTAGTGACCCATCAAAACACTTCTATAAGATTATTAATTACAGATGAATTACTAGTCTGCTTCATTGGAAGGAGTTTCTTGACCTCCATAGAGTTCCCTGTATTGATAAAATCACAGATTTAAGCCTTAACAAAAAAGTTTTATTTTATAGAAAGTGTTAAAGTCTTAGTGTAATTGCTTTTACTCAAGTACACAAAACATATACCATACTACCCTTCCCAGAGAACCATCCCTTATAACAAAGAAGGGAAGAAAACTGCTCAGTGAGACCAACAGATTGAAACAATTTGACATTATATTGTGTTCCACACTGATAGACACTTGCCCCTATCCCATCCATCTTCAAAAAAGGTGGCAATATGCTTCCTTATATTTATTCTTTGGATCCAAGCTTAGTCTTTAAAATTTTGCAGCATTTAGTTTAGATTGTTTTGGTGGCGGTAGTGTTTTGTTTTGTTTTTCATTTACAGTGTTGTCATGTATGTTATTTTCCTAGTTCTGTTTGCTTCACTTTAAAATACTCATTTGAGTATTTCCATGTTTCTATTTTGATTATTTCTTATAGATAATAGTCATATGGCATAGCTTGGTTAGACCTTCCCTAATCAATGAGCTAACATTTTATCTCCAGTTCTTTGCTACTAGAAAAGTGCTGCTTTTGACTCGGATTATATTGGGGTGTTGTATGTGTATGTGTGTAAATGGGCAGGCATGCACATAAATACATACATGTTTGTGCATTGTCCCAACTAAATTGTAAGATCCTGGAACAGAGCCACGCACACAATCCAGGCATTTATTGAGTTTTTGTGGAATGTGAAAAATCCTGGTCAGGTTGAAGACAAGAAATTGTTTGGAAATTTGCAAAGCCTGTTATGTTCTCTCATACGACATATCCTTTCAAGTCCATTTTACTGATGCATGTATCTTCACGCTTTGTGCCCCTCCCTGCCAGCAACAACAACAAAAGTTAATACTATGCCAGTTTAAGCTTTGAAATGGAGGTCATTTGGACAGATTGACTTTTAAGAGTTTAAACTGTTTCAACACCAGCTAGGACTGAAAATGGTCAGTTCTTATATTGGCTAGCTTTAATGTGGACATATTTCTGTGTTTTTTAATCTATATTGTATTTGTTTGTGTGTCATGTTTTTTATTTATATAATAATGATGTATAACCATTTTGCAGTCTGTCATCAGACTACCTTGAAGTTTCTATTTTAAACTATCAGTGCAGTAATTTCCTATCCCTGTCTGTCTGTATGGCACTTGGGGTTAAGAATGGTGGTTGGGAATAGATAACATCTCAAATATAGAGTTTGGTCATTAATGCATGAGATGAATGAATCATTAGCCTTAGTGAAGGTCTCCTTCTAAAACTTACATAGACTATATATTTGTTAGAATATGCGAGGTATATAAATCAGTGACTTTTGAGATATTCTTTCCTTAGTTTACGTAAATCTGATCATGTTTAAATGAAGTCCAAATGTTTTTATTTCAGTTAGCCAAGCACTAAATGTCTCTCCTATGTGCTAGTTACTGTACTTGACACCAAGTAGAATAGGCTCGGAAATGGGAGTTAGAATGTAATCTGTGAGGAACAGAAAGAAGGCAAATGTGGCTGAATTCCAGAATGTGAGAAGGAGACTAAATGACCAATGAGCCTGGAAAGATAAGTTGGCAAAAGGACTTTAAAAACTAAATGGGAATTTGTGTTTTATTCTAGAGGCCTTGGAAACTGCTAGAGTGGGTTGGGGTAAGGGAATACATGCTTACATACTTGACAGGTCTGTTCTTAAGGAAAATTATTTTGATGAGAAAGTACAGTGACTTGATGCATTGAAACCAATTAAGAAACTGTTGCAGTAAATTTAGGCAGGAGATGATGGGTGCCTGAGTTAAGGTGGGAGTTGTGTGAATAAAGAGAAAGGCCCAAGATGAGAAAGATATGGAGATGACCCAATAATTGGATGTAAGGTGAAGAGGAGTGAGCCATCAGGGTTAATAATGCCTGGGAGACTGGAAGAATGGTGGTGCTTTTGACCGAAACAGAGAAGTATGCAAGAGATGTTTCAAAGGTGGAATCAACTTAGTGATTGTTTGGGTGTGAGAAAGGAGAGAGCAAAGAGTTAGGGGATGCTTAGCTTGAAAGCACAGGTGACTATAGGGAAGTTTGGGAAAGGGGGATGGGAAGAGGAGGCAGTAATGAATTTAGTTTTGGACCTACTAGAATATATTTTCAGATATTCATAGACAGATATGAGAGATTGGAGAGTAATAGAGAGGTTAGACTGGATAAAGAAATCTTAGAATCATCTGGATAAAGATGATCACTAAATTCATGAGTGCTGATGTATTACTAAGACAAATATTATACAGAAAGAAGAGGCTTAAGACAGAACCTTGGGAGAAACTCATTGAAGATCCAGCAAAGGAAACTGACAGGTGGTTAGATAGGAAGGGAATAAGGAAGAAATGTTGTTTGAAAACTTTGAAGTTGAGAGTATCAAGGTGAAGAGGGTGATCAACTGTCACAGACTGCAGAGAGGTCAAGAATAAAGATGGAGAAAAGGCCCTTGTTGGTCTTCTGCCTCAAGTCTCTCCATACTCATCTATCCTTCACTTAGCTGCTAAAGAAATCTCCCTAAAGTTCAAGTCTGACCATCATCTTGCTGCTACTCAGTGAACTCTTAACTGACTCCCTTTCACTTTTGGGATCCCATATAAAATCTGGGCATTCAGAGTGCTTCATAAACTGCCACCACCACCCCAGTGTTTTACATTTCACACATCTCCCATCCTATCCCCACAGATTCTGCTGTCTCTATTGACACTGTCCTCCTCCCACTTTCTAAAACTAGACAGCCCATCTCCCAACAATGGGCATTTTCACTGGCTATCTTTCATGCTGCTAATGCTTTCCCTTTTCATCTCTGCCTCCTGGCCTCCCTAGATTACTTTCAGTCCTAGCTAAAGTACTGCCTTTTATTGGAAGCCTTACCTCTTCCATTAATTCTTGCACCTTCCCTTTTGATTTACCCTGTATGTAGTATTTTTTATATAATTGTTTATATATTGTCTCCTCCTTAGTCTGTGAGCTCTTGGAGAGCAGAGACCATCTTTTTGCCTTTGTATCTTTAGCTTTTAGCATAATACCTGGCCCAAAGTAGGCACATACTAAAAGTTCATTTTATTAACTGACTGAACTTGGCAGTTTAAGAGATCATTGGTAACTTAGGAGAGAATACTTTCAGTGTAATAATGAGTACAGAAGCCAAACTGCTGAGGCTTAAGGAGTGGAGGCATAGATTGTAAATAACCTTTTCAAGACCTTTAACCTTAACCTTCCTCCTCAAGGAGGAAAAACACAGACAGCAGTTTTAGAGAATTAATAGATCAAGTTGTGGGGTTGTTTGTTTTTAAAGGATGGGAGAGACTTGTGAGTGGGGGATAATAGAAGGAGTTAAGGTATTACATGTGCATATATAAGGCTTTACATTGGAAAGGAGGACTACCTCTTCATTTAAGACCAGGATGGAAGAAATTATGTAAATGATGGGAAATGAGGAAGGAGCTCTTGGCAGATTGCCTGTTTTTTTCTTTTTTAATGAAATGAGGTATAAGGTTCTCAGCTGAGTGGGGAGGAATATCTTTAGAAGGTTTTAGAAGGGGTGAAAAGTTTGGAAAGGGCACTATGATGAATGAGATAGATGGATGTCCAAGGGTTGCCTTGCCACCATGAGGGCCCAGTTGACATATAACCAATTTATAATGGCCCTATTCGGCAGTTTCTTAATTTAAAGGTTCATTAGGAAAGAAAAATGCCTTCATTCAGTGAAGGCCTGGCTGAAGTTGGATGTTATGAATTTATAATGTAGCAATTCATCAGTCAGGTTGTATGACTTCCTCCAATAACCACATTTGAGTAGTAGAGGAGGAGTCAGGTGGTGGGAATGAACTAGAGGTAAATTTTAACAAGAGATGCCAAGCTGTGGGACCACAACTCAAGAGATTCAAGACTAGAAGATAGCATAGAGGGAGTTTAACTGGCTAACTATTATAAGGTCAAGGTTGGAGGGAAATGAAGTCAGAGCAGGGATAAGGAAAATACTATTTGGTGGGAGGAATTGGTTCTCTGGATGAGGACAAAATTAATTTGTAAAGGGGGAGACAGGAAGACATGGGGAGAGATTGAATGGTAGACACTTATGGGTTACAGTAAGATCCAGTTTGTAACCATCTCTTTTTGTTTTTGAGGTGGAGTGAAGGGAGTAGGTTAAGAAACTTTACTGACAGTTTGAGAAACATCTATATTAATATTTAAATCCCCTAAGTACAAGGGCAAGAGAAGACTGATGAGCTAGAAGTGAATTCCTTGGGAAAGGAGGGAGAATGACTTGGGGGCAGGTATACTATAGCCACAGTAATATGTATTTGACCTCAGATTGTTACTTTTCAGATTTTTCAAGTGTATTTGTATAAGTGAAAGCAGGTGGATGTACATGCAAAAGCTTAATTAAGAGTTGAAATATGATTTATCTTATCCGGGGTATAAAAGTAATTTAATAAAGATGAAAATACAGTTTATGTTTTTCTAAATAATATTTAGCAGGAAAATGTTCTTCCAAACGTTGAACCTCAAATGGTCAAGCAACAATTTTACTTAACTTTCCCATACTTCCAGTGAAGGAAAATTTAGGAAACCATATGACTTCTTGCCTGCTGAGGAACTTCCAAGATCATTGCAGTAGAGATTCTGGTGACTTAGGCAGCAGAATTAGTCATTATTACACATAAATCAGTCCAGTCTTTGTAGTATTTTCAGAGTATTGACGTATTTAGGACTTTTGCCTCATTTGCTCAGAGTTTGACTTGCTACTTGAAACCTTTTTCTTTCTTTTCTTTTCTTTTAAAGAATTTGTCCCTTTGTACAGCAGCTCTTATGTATATACTAAGTAGAGACCGTTTGAACATGGATCTGGATAGAGCTAGTCTAGATCTTATGATTCGGCTTCTGGAGCTAGAACAAGATGCTTCATCATCGAAGCTACTGAATGAAAAGGACATGAACAAAATTAAAGAAAAAATCCGGCGACTCTGTGAAACTGTGCACAACAAACACCTTGATTTGGAAAATATTACGGTAGGTCTTCCTTAAAACTATATTTACATCTTGTGAATTGACACCCTACATAGGGAAATTGTTTGTAGTTCTTACCAATGATGACTATTTACCAAATTGAACTTTTACCCCCATTTCTTTTATATTAATAGTAAGACTAAGTGGAAAGAGCACAGATACTAGGGTGAGGGGGTCAAGATGTGTGTTGTATTATTGTTTCTGCTGTTAATCGGCTTTGTGATATTTGGTAAGTAGTTTTTCCTCACTGGACTTTGGTTTGCCCACTTCAACAAAGAATGAGTTTAATCATAGATATCTAAGGTCCCTTCCCTATACAGATTATTAGGATGCTTTTGTCCTTACTCCACTTCTTAATATACTTTAAATAGGACTTTTTTTTTTACCATAGCACTTCTTTGGTGTGTAGTGCAAACAAAACTAATGCTCTTGTTAATATATGCTGTATTTGTAGTTGTAACCACATGTAAGTTATTTTACTTCTGTGTAAATTGTTTTTAAGATATGTAATACTCCGTTGAAGTCATAGTTTTTCATGAGCTTTTGAAATATTGCACTCATCTGTTATAAGTAATGATAGCTAGTAGTACTTTAAGGTTTGTAAAGTGCTTTTAAACATTACCTCATCTTTTTTTCACAACAATCCTGGGGAGTAAGTACCATTATTGTCCCTTTTGTATAGTTGAGAGAACAGGGGCAGATATAGGTTAAGTGACTACTAAAGTCACAAGGCTAATAAATTTCTGAGGCTGTATTTGAACTCAGGTCTTCCTGATTCCTGGGCCAATATTCTATTTCCTGTACCATCCAGTAGCTCCTCGTAGAAACTAAGCAATCTAAAGGATGTTCACAATATTATATTGATAATTTACTTACAACATAAAATGAGTACATAGCTGCTATGTACTAGGATGTAATCTTCATCTCTGGTCCCATTATATTTAATTGTGATAAAACTGTACTTTGAAAGAATAGTCACTTAGATTTACTTCAGGGTATTTTTATAATTGATTTAGAAGTAGAAAAAATTTTCTATGTATTTCTTTGATCATTTCAAATTATTTAACTTGGACTAAAGTTCAGTTTAGAAAATATTCTCATTTTTTCATGTAGGTAAAGTCAGTGCCTTGAAGTCTTGGGGTAAACAGTTGGGTTGGGAAATGTATAATTCAAATAAGAACTTACTCTGGTAGTTGCCAGAAAAGTTTAAATTAGTAGAAATAGGGAAAAGAGCCCAAACAATATATTCATTGCTCTATATATACCATATCCTTGTTTAAAGTGTTATACTTTTGATCATTAAAGTTCTTGTGATATATTTTAAAGGGGTAGCTATAGCTTCTTTTTGTATAATTTGTGGTTCCTATTACCATTTCCTTCCCTCCTCCCCTCCTTTAAATTTTATTTTCATTTATCAGGCTTTTTTTTTTTAAATTCTCCCTCCCCCCACTGGGAAAGTAAAAGAAAAGCAAGACCCTGGTAACAATACGTGTGGTCAGTAACAGTAGTGATTGACTAGCCAGCACTTACGGTGCTTTAAGGTTTCTTTAAAGAACACAGACTTCACAGGCCACGTGAGGTAGGCGCTAGTATGACCCCTATTTTACAGATGGGGACACTGAGGCCGAGAGTGGTTAAGGGACTTGCCTAGGGTAATTCCCACACTGACCACCTCCAAAAGTAACGATGTCTCATTCTGCACCCTGAACTCACCACCTCTTGGTCAAGAGGCGGGTAGCACGCTTCATCCTCAGCCCTCTGCAATTTTGGTTGGTCACTGAGTTGATCGAAATTCTTGTCTTTTCCGATCGTTTCTTTATAGTGGCGTTCGTTGTTAATAGTTTAAGTTGTTCTCCTAGTTCTACTTACTGTGCTCTCATCAGTTCACATGAGTCTTCCCAAGTTTCATTAAAACATCTCCTTCATTTTTATGGCATAATAATAATCTATTACATTCATATTTTTATTCAGCTATTACACATTTGTTAGGTATGCACTTTATTTCTAGCTCTTTGCCCCTACAAAAAATACATATTTTTGTATCAAAAAAAAAATCCTTTTCCTCTTTCTTTGATCTTTTTGGGTAGGGACTATTAGAACTATTGCTAGATAGGCAGTTTGATAACTTTGAGGATGGAGTTCCAAATTTATATCCCCTTCTTTTCATATACTACAAATCCCATCTCTGATGCTTTTTCCCCCCTAAACTACCAACATTGATGATCTGTAACATCTGTCTTTTACATGGGACCCCCGACTTAAGCTGTAAAGAATGAAACAAACACCCGTTCTACTGAATGCCTAAATGAGTCTCAAATGAATGACCTCGTTAGAGACCCCAAGTGAGAAAGGAAAACAGAGTGTTCACCTTTTCTGGACCCTTGTATTCTTTATTAGTGTTGCATTTTAAGATACCTTCCCAGCTTTTTGTTCTTTGCACAGATGTGGAAAGTAATCGTCCCTGTCCCTTGGGCCTGCTCTGTCAACACTCCATTGACCCAAATGCAGAGAACTTTAGAATCAGACGATTGAAGAGGTTTCAGACGACCATTCAGCTCAGACCAAACTAGAACAGGTGTTTTCTGTAGGCCCAGAGTTTGGAAGGTGTTGTGTTGGGGCAGATGGGATGACTCGGTAGCCCTTCATCTAACCGGAAGGTAGCAAATAATGGCTCCCATTACCATCAGCTATGTCAGACTCTTCTCCTCCCTGGGGATCTGAGTACCCCAGGCAGGGGAAAGGTAACTCTTCTGCTGTTCTTCCCTTCCCAACAATCTAGTTGGGGTTTTGCATGGTCCTAGATTCCTTGCTGTTGGGGTTCCTGTGGCTTTAAGTTAAAACTTTTTGCCATTTTCATTGACTTCCTGGGTTCCTGCCAGCTTAGTGATGTTCTTCCTAAAATGTGGAACCCAGGGCAACGAAAAATGAGTCTTGTCATTCTTATGGACACCATGACATCTCTGAGATTTCATTACTTTTTTGGCCGGAATATCACACTGTTGACTTATATTCAGCTCATAGCTTACTAAAACCCTCAGATCTTTTTCAAATGGAATATTGCCCTACCATGCTTCTCCTGAACCTGTGAACTAGATCCTTAATAAAATGATTTGTTCTGTGAAGTTTGGATTCTATCAAAGGGCCACACTTGAGGACCTAGAGGACCACATGTATCCTTGAGGCTACAGGTTTCCTATAGGTTAATCACAGATTCCTGAGATGATCTATTGAGCATCTTCCATGTTTATAGAACCATTAATGGTCATTTTTGGGGGTCTTAAAGCCATTCCAGATCTATCTAGTTGTACTCTTCCTACACCCCATCTCTTCCATCCTTTCCATAATAATAGCATAGGAGACTTTATCAAATTCTTTGTCTATAGCATTCCCTTGATCTGTGGATTTAGTAGCTCTTTCCTTCTAAGTACTTTTTTGGACTGTACTACTTCAGAAGCTCTAATAGTCCAACTTGGAACTGGACAAGAATGTCTGACTTTGGAATAGGGAATATACCTCATATCTGGTAGGGCATATAGCCCTTTGGAGGACGCACTGGAGCAGGCTGTAACTCAGGTTTTTTTCTTTATTTACTTTTGGTTTTCAATATTCATTTCCACAAGATTTTGAGTTCCAAATTTTCTCCCCATCTCTCCCCTTCCTGTACCCCAAAACACTGCATTCTGACTATACCTTCCCCCAATCTTCCCTCCCTTCTATCATACCCTTCCCTTTCCTTATCTCGATCTCCTCTATTTTCTTGTAGAGCAAGATATATTTCTCTATCCCGTTACTTGTATTTCTTCTTTCCCAGTTGCATGTAAAAAACAATTTTTAGCATTCATTTTTAAAATTTTGAGTTCCAGTTTCTCCCTTCCTCCCTCCCCACCCATCCCCCCTGAGAAGGCAAGCCATTCAGTATAGGTCATACATGGGTAGTTATGCAAAAGACTTCCATAATAGTTATGTTGTGAAAGATTTTATTTCCCTCCATCCTCTCCTGTCCCTCATTTATTCTGTTCTCTTTTGACCTTGTCCCTCCCCAAAAATGTTTACTTCTATTTAACCCCTCCTCCCATTCTATCATCCCTCCCACAGCCCACTTATCCCCTTCTCCTCTACTTTCCTGTAGTGTAAAATAGATTTTCACACCAAATTGAGGGTGCATGTTATTCCCTCCTTAAGCCAAATGAGATGAGAGTAAGTTTCACTTTTTTCCTCTAATCTCCCTTTTCCCCCCCATTGAAAAAGCTTTTTCTTGTATCTTTTATGAGATATAATTTGCCCCATTCCGTTTCTCCCTTTGTCCTCCCAATATATTCCTCTCTCACCCCTATTTTTATTTTTTAGATAGCATCTCTTCCTATTCAGCTCACCTTGTGCCCTCTATCTATAAGTATATGATCTTTCAAACTACCCAAATACTGAGAACAGTCTTAAGAGTTACAAATATTATCTTTCCATATAGAAATGTAAACAGTTCAAATTTAGTTAAGTCCCTTATGATTTCTTTCCTGTTTACCTTTTCATGCTTCTCTTGATTCTTGTGTTTGAAAGACATATTTTCTATTCAGCTCCGTTCTTTTCATCAGGAATGCTTGAAAGTCCTCTATTTCATTGAATGACCATTTTTTTCCCTGAAGTATTATGCTCAGTTTTGCTGGGTAGGTGATTCTTGGTTTTAACCCTGGCTCCTTTGACTTCTGGAATATCATATTCCAAGCTCTTTGATCCCTTTATGTAGAAGCTGCTAGATCTTGTGTTATCCTGATTGTATTTTCACAATACTCAAATTGTTTCTTTCTAGCTGCTTGCAGTATTTTCTCCTTGACATGGGAAGTCTTGAATATGGTTACAATATTCCTAGGAGTTTTTCTTTGGGGATCTCTTTCAGGAGATGATCAGTGGATTCTTTCAATATTTCTTTTACCCTCTGGTTCTAGACTATCAGGGCAGTTTTCTTTGATAATTTCATGAAAGATGATGTCTAGGCTCTTTTTTTGGTCATGGCTTTCAGGTAGTCCCATAATTTTTAAATTGTCTCTCCTGGATCTATTTTCCAGGTCAGTTTGTTTTTCCAGAGAAATATTTCACATTGTCTGCTGTTTTTATAACTCAGTTTTATAATGTAAAATGTGAACTGAATTTGAGAAATAAACAAAAAAATTTTAGCCCCTTTTCCAACCAGAATTTCTTTAATACCTGCCATGTTAAAGGCATTCTTTAGGATCAGCTACTTGTGTGACTGAGGATGAGGATCATCTCTTTGTTCACTACATCTCGCAGTTCTGGATTGGAAGAGAGTAATGCTGGTTTGATGCTGTAGGAATCTCAGGGCAAAAGTGAACCTGTCTCCAGACTTGCAAAGTACAGATTCCAACTTTATGAATTCCCATGTTAACAACGTACTTTATATCATGCATAATTTTAAGTGTTTGCTAGTTTACAAGTAGATAGGAGCTTGAGAACAGATCAAAACTAAGGCTGTTGTGGCCAAACAGAGGCTTATGTCTGATGCCCTTGTTAAATGAATTCTCTCAGTAAGACTGTAAAGTGGTAAGAAAACTTTCAAACTTTACTGTAAATACTGATTAATTAAAATTAACTTGCTTAAATATACAGAGTAAAGCAATATAACATTACATTTCAGCAAAAATCTCATTGATGAAAAATTAACTTTAAATCTCAGTTACTATTGTTAGTCTTGCTTATCTGCTTAAAATTTCTGTGTAAATGAAATTTCCAGGTTCTAACGAATACTTATAGATGAGAAAGCTGGGGCTTAGTCCTTGTCTCATTTTATAATAGCAAAAATTCCTAATCAGCTGGTTATGTGGCACTATACCAATCAGAGGAACAAGAGTTTCTTTAGATCATTCATATAGAAATATTTTCTCCCTTTCCCTATTTGCCTTCCTCTTCCCTCCTTCCCCTGTAGTTATATAGATACGTGTAGATTATGTGGATATTTTTCCAAAGAAGGAATTTTGTGTCGTTCTCTAATGAACTTAGATTTGACCAGAATGCTACATCTTCTCATGCAGCAGTTTTAGAAATATAGGGCAATCATACACATATGTCTTCAATTTCTACAGGGCAAACATCAGAAATTAAACAATTTAAGTATCTGTAAATACATATTTTCCCTAGAAACTGAATATCCTATAGAATGGAGCTTTTTATGAATTAACAAAATAAATTTGTACTTAATAAATCCATTGGTCTGTTGGATGTTAAATGAAGAAGTAGGAATTTTAGGTCTCTTGCTGAATAGCTTTGTAACTTGGCAAGCTATCCAGATTTTCTGTACCTTTCTTTTTAAAATGATGTGGTTTATTTAGAAAATTTTTAAACTTTCTTGGCTTGCTAAAATGTAAATACAGGAGGAGAAGTGATGGATACCTATTTCTCATTGTTAAAGCTACTTTAGTAATCAAATATGAACAAAACTTTCACACTCCCTCTTGTGGCTGTTTGAAAAATTAATTTTGGCCATTTTGTCCAGAGATCATGCTAACAATGAAACTTTATACCATAGCTTTTCCTATTTTGTCACACACACGCGCGCGCGCATGCGCACACGCCAGTCTTTAAATTTAAGTAGATATAATTTTTTTGTCTTTAATATTTTTTCCAATTACTTATGAAAACAATTTTTTTACATTCTTTTATAATTTTTTTTGAGTTCCAAATTCTTTTCTTTTCTTCCATCCTTCCTCATTGAGAAGACAAGCAATTTGATATCAGTTATACATGTGCAGTCATGGAAAACATTTCTATATTGGTCATGTTGTAAAAGAAACACAGGCAAAAAAAGTATGCTTCAATTTGCATTCAGATTCCCATCTGTTCTTTCTCTGGAGGTGGATACCATTTTTCATAAGTCCTTCAGCATTGTCTTAAATCTTTGTATTGCTGAGGATAGTTAAGTGATTTGCAGTTGATCATTGTACAATATTGTACTGTGTACAATGTTCTGGTTCTGCTCACTTAATTTTTGATCAGTTCATTTAAGTCCAGGTTTTTCTGAAAGCACCTTACTTTTTATTTAAAGCACAATAGCATTCTCTCACAATCAGGTACCACAATGTGTTCAGCCCTTCCCCAATTGATGGGCATCCCCTCAATTTCTAGGTTTTTGCCAGCACAAAAAGAGCTGCTTTTCATTTTTAATTATCTTTGGGATACAGACCTAGTAGTGATGTTCGGTCAAAGGCTATGATTGCACTTTGGACATAGTTCCAAATTGGTCTCCAGAATGGTGGGATCAGTTTACAACTTCACCAGGAGTGCATTCGTGTTCCAGTTTTTCCCACACCCCCTCTAACATTTGTCATTTTCTTTTTCTGTCATATTAGCCAATCTGATAGATGTGAGGTTGTGCCTCAAAACTTGTTTAATTTGCATTTTCTTTAATCAATAGTGATTTAGAGCATTTTTTCCACATGACTATAGATAGCTTTAATTTTTTCATCTGAAACTGCCTGTTTCTATCCTTTGACCATTTATCAATTGAGGAAAAACTTGTAATAAATTTGATTCAGTTCTCTATATATTTGAGAAATGAGGGGCCTTTATCAGAAAATTGCTGTAAAAATTATTTCCCAACTTTGTTTTCCTTCTAATCTTGGCTGCATTGATTTTGTTTTCTGCAAAATCTTTTTAATACAATGTAATCAAAATTATCCATTTTGCCTTTCATGATGTTCCCTATCTCTTGTTTGGTCACCAGTTCTTCAGTTTTCCATAGATCTGACAGGTGAAATATTCTTTGTTCTCCTCATTTGCTTATGGTATCACCTTTTATGGCTAAATCATGTACTCTGCTATTTGCTTCCATTTTGTAAACAAGTGTATTCCATTCACATTCAGAGTTGTGATTACTATTTCCTTTTATCCTACTTTTTTCCTCTTGCTAACCCTTCCCCTTCTCTTCTTTAACCTTGTCCCTCCTCAGAAGTGTTTTCCTTATGGCTATTGCCTCCCCAAGTCCACCGTACTTTTTATTAGTCTGTCTTCTCTTGTCCTCCCCTCCTCCTTCCCTCTTGGGTAAGATAGATTTCTATATTCTCTGAACTGGTTGCAGTGAGAGTAAAGTTCAGGTTTTGACTACCACACTCCCTTTTCCCCCCTCCCTTTTACACCTCTTTTATGTGATATAATTTACCTTGTTCTAAATTTCCTTTCTCTCTTCTCCCAGTGTGTCTCTCTCATCCCTTTATTTTGGGGGGGGATATCTTTCCATCATAGTCAACTCATACCTGTGTCTTCTCTCTCTCTGTATACACTCCTAACTCCCCTAATAATCAGAAAGTTCATAGGAGTTACAAGTATCATCTTCCTATATAGGAATGTAAACAGTTTAACATTATTGAATCCTTTAAAAATTTTTCTTTCCTTTTTTCCTTTTTATTCTTCTTTTAGGTCTTGTATGTGAAAGTCACATTTTCTTTTTCAGTTCTAGTCTTTTTATCAGGAATGCTTAGCAGTCCTCTTATATTAAAATGCCCATCTTCCCCCCCCCCCAAAAAAAAAGATTAGAATCAGCTTTTTTGGGTAAGTTATTCATAGTTACAATCCTAGCTCCTTTGCCTTCCCGAATATCACATTCTAAGTCTCTAATCTTTTAATGTAACCCTTCTATTAATCCTGACTAAAGCTCCACGATATTTGAATTGTTTCTTTTTTATTGTTCGCAATATTTTCTCCTTGACCTGGGAGCTCTGGAATTTGGCTATAATGGAAGTTCATTTTGGAATCTCAGGATGTGATCAGTGGAGTCTTTCCATTTCTACTTTATCCCTGTCGTTCTACAATATCAGGACAGTTTTCTAAAAATCTCTCCTTGGTCTATTTTCCAGGTCAGTTGTTTTATCAGTGAAATATTTCACATTTTTTTCAATTTTTTGACATCCTTTCAATTTTGTTTTATTGTTTCCTGATGTTTTATAGAGTTATTAGTTTCCCCCAGTTCTAAGTTTTAAGGAATCATTTTCTTTGGTGAACTTTTGTAACTTTTTTCCCATTCAATCAATTCTGCTTTTTAAGGAGTTTTCACCTCTTAATGAATTTTTTGTGCATGTTTTACCATTTGGCTTATTCTGGTTTTTAAAAGCGTTAATTTCTTCAATATCTTTTTTTGTGCCTCCTTTACCAAGGTGTTGACTCATTTTTCATTTTCTTGTATCACTCTCTCATTTCCTCCCCGCAGTTTTTTTTCTCTGCCTCTCTTATTTGATTTCTAAAATCCTATTTGAGCTCATTCAGGAATTCCTTTTCGACCTAAGGATTTTTTATTAATTTTTGGGAAATTTAATTCAGATCAGGTTTCATAAACTTTGAGAGCGCAGATTTATACACCTAGGGCAAGAAGGTTACTGAGGAGTGATCTCATCAAACCCCCTAATTTTACAGATGAAGCTCAACCAAAAATCCAGGAAGATTGGGTGAGTTTCCAGAGGTCACCAAGTAGTATAATTCAGAGGCCTCATCTGAGCGCAGGTCTTCTGGCTCCAGACATAGTACTGTTTCTATTGTACAGCAAACTAGTCAATGTCATCTGCTACTGGAGCCCATTTTTGAGACTTTTCATATAACCATTTTAAACATTTCTTCTGAGTCTGTGTTTTATTCTTTCCTGTCACCCTTGTAACTTTCTGTGGTCAAGTTCTTTGTTGTTTGCTCATTTTTCTAGCCTATTTCTTGATTTAACTTTGGATTCTGCTCCTGGGCTGGAGGTAGCATTGTCCCAAGCTTTAGATTTTTCCTGCTGTTGTTTTCAAAGCTAATTCTGATGATCTGTATATTTTCATTTCTTCCTGGCCTATGTGATCTGTGAGATCACAAGCCTCTCTTCCTTGTTAGAACTATGTCCAGAGTCCCCATTCCTATTTGTGCTGTTTCTTACCCTGGTGCTGTGACCCAGAACTTCATATAGGAAATGCAATAAAGTCCTGCTCCCAGTGCCAGCACAGATTCCCCTAGAAGTTCCTACTCACCAGTTGTCTGACCTCCTTATCTTCTCTGAGCTGACAGCCAGCATTTGCTGTACTGCTTTCCTCTCTCACCCCAGTGATACAGACCTTTTCTGCTAATGTTCTAAAGTTGTCTTGGGCTGGAAAATTGTTTCACCCATCCTTTGGTCAGTTCTGCTGCTTCAGAATTTGTTTCAAGGCATTTTTTTTTTTTAACATTGTTTGGAGGGGAATTTGGGTGAACTCAGGTGAGTTTCAGTCTTTACTCCATTTTTTTATCTGTCCATAAGTAGATAGAATTTTGTATTTAGTAATGATAGCAACTTTAGTAGCAGATGGGTATATTTTCAAAAAGAGGGGGAAAATAGATAAATTGTGCATGAGAAAAAAATTTTTTGTGGTTAACTTCTAATTAATAAATACAAACAAATGTTCATACAGAATCAGTTATTTTGTTTTCTTTTTCTTTCGTTAAGCCTTTTCCTATATCATTCATTCTGTTTAACATTAGTAACATTTTATTGTGTCATTTCATGCAAATGTTATCTTGAAATTATTTTGGTCTATATCAGTAAAAATTATATATGAGAGTTGTTGCTAAAGTATTGTGCATTAATAGTAAATTCTGATTTTCAGACAGGGCATTTAGCGATGGAGACATTATTATCCCTTACTTCAAAGAGAGCAGGAGACTGGTTTAAAGAAGAATTGCGCCTTTTGGGTGGTCTTGATCATATTGTAGATAAAGGTATGCTAGACATAAATTTTTTGTAATATTTAAAATTTTAATTAGGATCTACAAAAGAATGTGTTCCCACATTCTGTAAAGGACATGTTTATTATTATACTAACCCAGAAGATTAAATGGATTTTTTTTATGTTGTCAATTTGAAAAGCCCAATTACTACATCATTTACCTGTATTTTGTTGTTTTTTAATCTCACAATTAGAAAATTATACAAATTTTCAATGAAAAACTATGTAAGTAATTATACTACTATCTGGCCCTGCAACCAAAAGTACTGCTTGAATGATGTTTTCCTGCTTATGTTTTGATTTTGTAAAAATAGGATATGCTTACAAAAGCTAGAATTAGGAGTTTTGAGGAGTATACCTTTCAAGATTCTCTTTTCTCCTCTCTATGCCTCCTGTCCCCTGACCCAAAACAGTTTTGGTATAGCATGAAATTTGTTTATAACCGGTGTCTCTTAGACCCTGTTACAAGGGCTTTGACTTTGGTCCAGCAAAGTTGTTATAAGGTGACCTCACAGATAATCCTGGGATAATGTTAGAGGAACATCAGTATTTACTAGTAATATGAATATGCCTTAAATGTTTTAAGTTTTAGAAGTGTATATTTTCATAACACATCTTTTTCCTATTTTTTCATAGTAAAAGAATGTGTGGATCATTTAAGTAGTGATGAAGATGAAGAGAAACTGGTAGCTTCGTTATGGGGAGCAGAAAGATGTTTACGGGTTTTAGAGAGTGTAAGTATAAGTTGATTATTTTAGTATAAAATTTTGGGGATGGTATCTTTTAATAACTATGCTTATGATCTTTTTATATATAAATACATAAAAGTAGTTCTCTTTGCTACAAGGATTTTACTTTTATTTCCAAAGTTTTGTCAAGTAACTAATTGTCATTAAATGAATGTTTAACTATGGGTTATGTTGTGTTGTGGCCCCAAGTAGTAAGTGTATAGCTTTGTTTTAAATACCAATCCGGTCTGATTACTAGGCAACATTGTTGTAGTAGAAAGAGCACTAGGGAATATAAAGTACCACTCCAGTCAGTTACTTCTCTTTAGACCTCAGTTTCCTCCTATGAACCAGGGCATTAAACATCTTCAAACTTCATGTGATATGAGCAAATGGGAAGAACATGGAAATGGAATCAGAACATGAGCTTTGTGCCAAGCTTGCTATTTACAATCTTTTGAGTCTCAAGCAAGTTACTTGCTCACCCTGGACCTTATTTTTCTCATTTCTAAAATTAGAGGATTAAATCAGATGACTGCACAGGTTCCTATGAACATATGTGCTGAATGGTATCATTTTCTGTCTGCCTTACTTGAAATGGGTCAGAATGTTTGTTTTAAAGTAACTTCTTTGAATTGAACAATTATTGATATTAAAAATAAGTTTCCCGTATATGGACCCAGTTTAATCTGTTTTAAAGTATGTCTGTTGAATAAGTCTGGGTTATCCTGAAAGTGGTTTATTCTCCTGATTGTTTTACTTGATTAGTTTCTAACCAACTTAATGTGGGCACAGTACCTCACACATCATAGGTATCCTCACACTTAGTAAATGGGCTTTATGAGAATTAAGCTGAACTTTTATTGTATTTCTGTAGTTTAACAAATGATATTAGCTCAGTTTAACTAAAACCCATTGTAGATTGGAAATTGTTTTTAGGGAAGATATAGGTATCAACAAATTCTTCTGTCCACCTACACAAATACACAGCAAAATCAAGTCTGTAATACTTTATTAAGTGACATATTTTTCCCTTTTTAGGTAACAGTGCATAACCCAGAGAATCAAAGCTACTTGATAGCATATAAAGATTCACAGCTTATTGTTTCATCAGCAAAGTAAGTCCTAAAGTAAACAGAAGACAGAACTTTTTAAATGAGAAATTGTAGTATGAAAGAATAAATTATATTGTTTTGGTAATTTATTCTTTTAAAATCAAACTCAGCATGCTTGACTGTTCTTGAGTCCCACTTTGTTGCCACTGTTTGGGTGGAATTCAGATCAAATGCTATATATACACATGTATTCAAGAGAGTGGTTTCACCTCCATAATTGTGCCTTCTAAGCAAGGATGAACTGGGAAACAATCTAACTTGTTAGGAAATAAAGGTTAGAGAGTCTTTCTTAGAATATAGTGGAATGGATCCTTCTTCTAGTCTGATTCTGTGCCTTAGAAAATATGCCTGCTTGTGTGAAATATATACAGTACTAGAGGCATGTTTGATAAAATTCAACAAGGCTCGTTGTTGAATGAAATGTATTATCAAGACAGTGGCTACAATATATCCCAATATGGAGAGGAACATTATCCCAAAGGATATTTTTATTCTTCTTGGGAGGGGCTGGAGTGTGTCATACTTAGAACTGAGTGTGGAATCTGTAAGGTAGGCCTAAGAGTATTTGTGGGAGATACAGTGAGATAGGTCAAGAAGAAATAATTCTTGAAAACAAGGAATTAGACATATGAACCATGCAAAAAAGGGTCAGACTATAATAAGGTGATGACTTTTACTATCCTCAGGGAGATCTGAAAAATTATCTAAACTTAAGGTAAACCAGGAAGTGGAATATGGGGAGCAAATAGAGATCTGTATTTGTAAGAAATTTGAAGGTATAAATAATTTCAAAACATTAAAGTGAAATGATTTGTATGATAGCTAATGTTTTTCTTCTCAGAGCATTACAACATTGTGAAGAATTGATACAACGATATAACCGTGCAGAAAATAGCATGTGTTTACCTGACAGTAAGCCTCTCCCCCACCAGAATGTAACTAACCATGTGGGTAAAGCAGTACAAGACTGCATGAGGGCCATTATTGGTGTGTTACTCAATTTAACTAATGATAACGGTGAGTAGTTTTTTCTAGATGTTTCCTAATTAAAAGCAAACTATTTTCAAAACTATTTAACTTCCTTATTTACACAGGGATGATGGACCACGGAATAATCAAACGGCAATTATGTTATGATTAATTAATGGTTATTCTAGAAGTAAGGGGATTTTCAGAACTAATCCAGAAGATAAAGTGTGGGAACTAGCATCAGTGGTTAATGGCTCATAGTCATTGTTTTGAGTATGAAAGAAAGAGCATTATGTTTTAAAACTTCTTTTAGAGATACCCTTGCATCCTGGTTTTTAGTATCCATTTTTAAAATGTTGATGTGTCATTTACATAAAGGAATGGATGACTAAACATCTGTACTTGCAAAATTTTTCAGAATGGGGCAGTACCAAAACAGGTGAACAAGATGGTTTGATTGGCACAGCAATGAATTGTGTGCTTCAGGTTCCAAAGTTCCTACCTCAAGAACAAAGATTTGATATCCGAGTGCTGGTAAGATAAAATTCCATTTTTGAAAACATGGAGAAAATCAGTAGAGGAAAAAAAGTTCCTCTTAGAAGTCTTGTATCAGTGAAAGGGAACACTGATATTCTTTATGTTAGAATTTGAATGTGCTTCAGAAAAGATTTCTTAAAAACCAAAAGATAATAAAATATGAACCTAAATTTGTTGCATAATTAATTTTGGTATTTGAGAAAGATAAAACAATTGGGGTGGCAAGATAATGATCGCAATTGTGCTAAATAAAATAGAAATTTAAAAATGTCAGACTTGATTTCTCTTTGTTTAATAAAAAGTTTTATTTTTGTAGGGCTTGGGTCTACTAATAAATCTAGTAGAATATAGTGCTCGGAATCGGCACTGTCTGGTTAATATGGAAACGTCAAGCTCTTTTGACTCCTTCTGTGCTGGAGAAGGAGATGATAGTTTAAGGATAGACGGACAGATTCATGCAGTTCAGGCTTTAGTACAGGTAAGTAACAACTTCAAATTACAAAGGAGATCTTGTCAATAGTTTCTATTACAATGAATAAATTTCCATAGTAGACCTTAATTCCTGCCTTTGTTATACTGGACTTTGAAGCATGTATATCTTTGTCTTGTTTTATTTTTTCACTTTTAAATGCTATTTTTTGCAGTTGACCTGTTCTTATAAGTGGAACAGCTTTGAACCAAAGTGTACAATATGGTTGGTTTGAACTAATAATGCCGGTTTTAATTTAAATGTGGTATTGAGGAGTTTCATTTTTTGTGGGCTATGTGTATGTGTGTGTATGTGTAGGGGGGGTGTGTCTTGGTCATAAGGCAATATTGAATAAGAAAATTTCATTGACTCAAGAAATACTTTAACCACTATAAGCCTATAACCTAATAATGTTGGGTTAGTGTTTTTTCTATATAAAAAGCATTGTTTTTTACAGTTTTTTTTTGTATTTCCTTAGTGGATGATCTGTAATGACTGAATGATTCCCCCAAAGACAGTAAACAGTTATTAAATACCTCATATATACCCTGTTCTCTGATAGACAGTGACAGAAGAAATAGAATACCTTGACCTACTCTCCACAAAACCTGTTACTTATCCCCTGAGAGTATGGCTAAATTATGTTGTTGTTTCTTAACCTAGTTTAACTTGAGAGAAGATGGAAGCCTTTTCCTTCTTTCTTCTGCTCTGCAACTTGGAAATAGCATATAACTTATTCCTTAGATTTCTTTTAGGAGTATACTCATAACCACGAAAGATCTTACCAGTTTTTCCTGCTATTTCCCGACTCGCCCATCAATAGCGCTCTTAGAGTAATAAGCTAAATCCAGAAACCTAGTCCTTGTTTTCCCTGACACTGACAGGTTGCAAAGGCCAGTAGGTGTGAATTAGATCTTTCCGTACAAAGTAAGTTACAGATTGTGGTCAAATGGTCATTTCAGGTCATTCCTTTACAAAGGAATAAAAGTTAACTAATATGGTTATCCATTTATCTCTCCCTTCTTCCATCCCCTGCCCCTAAATGCTTAAAACATTTTGTTCTAAATTCAAATAAGAAATAAGAGTGCAATGAGATTTCAGCTTGAAAATTGTTACATTGCAGATCCTTGTAGTCAGATCTGAACCTCATAAGAAATTGACATTGATTTTTGAATACCATGGTGGTCTTTAGCCACTTTTTAGGAAATGTCATTTGTACCATGATTATATCCATGTGCCTTTAATTTTTTCATTCAGAACTTTTGGTTCTTTATTTTTAATAAAATTTTCCTTTTTAAGACTGGAGTAAGACTGAATTTTTAAAATGCAGCTAAAAAATTTAGAATAAATATGAACTTGTTTTATGACCCTTTTTTAAAAAAAAGTACATTGCAAAGAGTATTGTTTAATCTGTGTTATTTACACATAGGACTTAATACCCACAAGGTATTTCTTCCCAGGTGATCCCCTGAAGGCTCACAAGTCACAGCATGGTATGGAAAGAGCACTGGACTAGGAGTTAGAAGACCTGAGTTCATGTGCCAGCTCTGCCATTTACTAGCTGTATGATGTTGGGCAAGTCACTCTGAGCCTTGGGTTTTTTTCATCTGTCAGATGATTCCTGTTACAATAATTCCTTCCCTTCCCTACCTCACAGAATTGTGAGGATTAAATGAAGTGACATAAAAGCATTTAGCAGTAAGGGAGGCTATTTAAACTTACAGATGTCAAGTAGTCCTGTGTTTTGTTGTTACTTAACATTTTACATCTTACTGAGTAACAGTTAGCATAGGCTATTTGAGATGAGACTAGTTGGCTCCCCAGCTCAGGTATTCATTTTGTTATAAACACTAAACAATTTAAATGGAAGCAGTTAGTTGCCCTTCATTTGCAGTATCCTCAAGACTACAGAGATCCCCCAAATCTTCCTATCCTCCCCTACATAACCTGTTTTGCTCTAACTATACATTAATCAGAATCTCTTTGTTTTCAGGTTTTTTTACCCAATCTTCTTGTCCTCCAAAAAGTTTGGTGATACTGTGAAGGAAATTAAGTAGTACTTCCTTTTATGTGTCCTAAAATAAGCAATTTCGTTGTCAAAAGTTATTTTTTTACTTCTGTTTTTCCAGGATTGGGTTTAAATGTCCTTTTTCTCCCTCTTCTCTTCCTGGATTTATAAACTATCTTTCCAGTTTGTGGAGTTCTGATTTCCTTAGTGTCTTCTCACATGGAAGCTAATCTCATCCTTTGGTTAGTTTAGTTGATTTTAACATTTCTAGTTCCGTTTCTTTCTTAAGATTTGATGACCAGAGGTACATGTAATATTACATCATTTTATACAAGTGAGGGCTACAGGATACTGTTATTTTCCCCCTTGTTTCTAGTACCCTTGTTACATAATTTTTTTCAGCATCAAATGCATTGGAGAAAATTATAGAAAAATCTACAACAATTTCTAGGTCCCATCCCTAAGTGACAGCTCATAGCTCGGGAACCATCATCCATAAACAATTGGGGCTTCTCCCCTACTGCCCTCCAAGTACTTTAAACTTGTTCAAATGGAAATAGGTCAATTTTTTGCTTTCTTACAGATCCTTTTAAGTTATTCCTATAATTTATCTCCTTTGGTTTGATATTTAACCCTAAATGGATATTTAATCCTAAAAAGTGATTTTTGAGGACAAATGATTGTTGTTGTAGTATGTTAGACCATATACAAAGTATGGATGCTTTATGCTATTTTAGGGATGGGAGATTTGTTTTGATTGTTATGTAGCAAGAAGGCAAAGGAAAGTATCAATGTCATTATCTTTTTTCACCACTTAGCATCTTCATGAAATAGTTTTTTGTTTTTAAAAATATGAAGTCCTTTAAATGCATGTATATACATATATGCTAAGTATGATCTGTTTTTGACTAATTGTAAACTATTTTAATTAGTTATTCCTCGAGCGTGAGCGAGCAGCCCAGTTGGCTGAAAGCCAGACAGATGAACTGATCAAGGAAGCTCCCACTGCTCAGCATGATAAAAGTGGAGAGTGGCAAGAAACAAGTGGAGAGATACAGTGGGTTTCTGCTGAAAAGACAGATGGTACTGAAGAAAAAGATAAAAAGGAAGAGGATGATGAAGAACTTGACCTCAATAAAGGTCTGTTCGATGTTTTGAGAGGGGTGAATAAGAAACAGGAATCTACCTGCCTTTAGAGGTTAAGTTGATTTCTTTATCTAGGTATATACAGGTTTATTTTAATCTTTCCCCATTGCTATTCTCATTTGAAACTTAATTGTTCATTCAACTCAATAATATTCCCACACATTTACATAGACCTTTACAATGTATACTACACTATATCTAGCATATAGTATCTATCTATACCATATATATCTAGCGTTATATTTGGTATTTACAACAATTTTGTGGCATAGGATATGGCAGATGGTAGCCCCACGTTTTTCTAGAAGTAGGGAAATTAAGGCTAAAATTAAGGTGAATTTGAGAATTATTGAGAATATTGAGAATCCTAATGTGGCATATTCATTCTGTAGCTTTC
The DNA here is from genome assembly GCA_028658325.1 of Potorous gilbertii. NCBI lineage: Eukaryota > Metazoa > Chordata > Mammalia > Diprotodontia > Potoroidae > Potorous > Potorous gilbertii. The sequence goes on from CM053769.1 coordinate 490,773,156, forward strand.
TGTTATACCCAAATTCTTCAAGGAGTTACGAGTTAATATAACAACTTGGTATGGCAACAGTAGAGTTTGCAATATTTGCCTTGCAGTGTGTGTGAGAAAACATTTATGTACTTATGGGAAAGAGCAGCAAGACATCTTATTACATAGAAATTTAAAAATCATGAGGTCTGAGTTCTAATCCAAGCTCTGACTATCATGTTATGCCAGTTCCAAGAGAGCCACTACCTTAGTGTGGGCTTGGTGCCCTGTCATAAATACTTTGTTGTGTTTTCTCTTTACTCCTGCTGTATCTGTTGCCAATTCATACTGGCTTCTAGAGTTTAATTAAGGTTAAGTTTTAATCTGTCTCCTTTTGGTACACACAAGTATTTTCCTTGGGCCTCATTTTTTTCCATCTGTAAAATGAAGGGATTTGATTAGTAGATAATCTCCAAAGTTTCCCCCAGCTCTAAAAATCTGATCCTTTTATTGTGGTCTCCTTATTTGAAATAAGATCCATCCTCATACTCTCAGGGGGCAGTGAAATAACCAGTGACAAAATATGGAGGTAATTCTCTTAGATTCTGTTACTCAAGGCCATGCATTTATAGGGTTATATTCCATTTTCAGAGTTGATGTACAAAATGTAGTTCCTTTTAGGAGCTGTGAGGCGCAAATAGTTGTATTTTTTTAAACTGGAGGAAAATAAGGTACTTAGATACTATAATAATAAAAGAAAAAAATTTTTTTAATCCACGGTACTATTATCAAATTACCTTTAAATACTTATTTTCAGCCCTTCAACATGCTGGCAAGCATATGGAAGACTGCATCGTGGCCTCATATACAGCACTGCTTCTTGGCTGTCTCTGCCAGGAGAGTCCAGTAAGTTACGAAGTTCAGTTTACCATGGCAGAATTGTAAAATTATTTTTGGACTGGCAACTTTTATGCATTTTATGTCAGTTTCAATTCCTTTTTTGTTTTGTTTTGTTTTTTGACATTTCATAGGGACATAGAAAAGCCCAGAGATAGTTTAGTTTGTTAACCATTTGAGTCTCCTTTCTTTATGGTAGTCTAGGCAAACTTTATCCCATTGGTGTAATTTTATTTAAAAATACTTTGTTAGAGTGTTCCTGTTTCTCTTGTAAAAGTAGTTTTTGGATCAGTGTTTAACAGTGTGAGTCATTTTTAATTCATGGAGTTTAAGGAATTATGTGGAATATCAAAAGGACTAGAAAATGAGTCAAGGAGCTTTTAGAATCATGTAGTATATATGAAATGACTCAGGAAAAACCTAGCTGGAAATATGTCAGAAGTGGGACTTGAACCAAGGTCTTCTTCACCTGAGGAGGACTCTGTCCACTGATAGCCAATGATCAGTTGGAGTCAAGCCCAGCTTTTCTTGACCAGTGTTGAGCAGACTGTCTGCATAGGGCAGCAGGTGAGAATGGGTGTCAAGATGGGAGGAGAAGGTGTTTGTTTTGTGTGTGTGTTTTTTTTAAGTGTGTTCCAAAGTATGGAAAAAATTATACTTAAAAGTCACAAGGATTCTAAGCCAGATCGCAAGCAGGAAGATTTAGAAGGGAAGAGGTAATTGCAGAGAAAATATTGTTTGCATGAATCTTATTTTCCTAATTGACCATACTGAACATTGTAAGAGTTATCATTGAATTCTATTTCTTAAAACTCTTTTTCCATTCAATCATCAAGTCATATACTTATCTTTTGTATCCTTTAGCTCCTTTCCATATGCACTATTAACACCAGGCCAGATTCTTGTCACCTCAAATGTAGATTACTACAATAATAGCTTTCTGGCTTTCCTCTTGTTTCCCCTAACTCTCATCCCCTTCAGGAATAGCAGGGGTGAAATTTTGTCCCACCCCAGACTCAGTAGCTCTCCATAAATTCGCCTCAGTGCTTACAGAACAAACTTGAAAATAAGCTTTGCCTAGTATTTGGGGTCCTCTTATTCTGCCCTTTTTGCCTGATAATCTCTCAAACAACAAAATTGCTAAAACCAGACCTGCTTCACTCAATGCTTGCTCTTACTCTGTTACATTTTTTTCCTTCTTGCCTTTCCAAGTACTGGCCCATCATTAGTTACAAATAAGTGCTCTGAGAGTTAGGGTGGTTATTAAGCAGTTTCTGTAGCTTTATGCCTGTATCTTGGTAATTATTCTTAGTTTCCAATATTAGATTATTTTATATGGGACTATCATCTCTGCAAAATCATAAGCTTCTTAAGCTGAGGAGCCATGCCTCTTGTTTCTTTTTGTATTTCACCTGGTGATTAGGTACTTGGTATTTACTGAATTGGGTACTCTCTCTACTGAATTAAGAGGTCATTGGTTTGATGTGGGCAAAAGTTTTGGGGGCCTTAAGGAAAAGAATGTAGATGCAGTGAATGTCGACCTACGTAAGAGATGAACAGAATTGCATGGAAATATAGTACATGTTGGCTGAACACAGGAATGTTTTTGTTTTCTGCCAGATAATTGATCAACATGTACTAAGCCCCTACTGTGTGCTAGGCAGGCAACTAGGTAGCACAGAAGATAGAGCACTGGTTAGGAAGACCTGAAGTCAAATCCAGGCTCAAACACTTATTAACTGGGCATGTCACTTCACTTCTGCCTGCCTCTGTTCACTCAACCATAAATTGGAGGGAGGGGGCGGGGTGGCGCACAGGAGGGACTGGCAAATCACTTCAAGAAAACCCTAAATGGGGTCACCAAGAGTCAGAAACAATTGAGCAACAGTCACATGTACTGGTGCTGTGTATAATGCCAGGAATACAAAATTGGAAGAAATTCAAGGTCTTTTATAAATACTGACATTCTTTCACCTGTTAACCAAGCCCCGTTATGTAATCCTAAGACAGTCCTAATTGTAAAATAAAAGAACAAGTTAAAAATTTCAGAGAGAGGGCAAAGAAGTGATGTGACCTCAAACCTTTACACTTCTATTCTGACATTGTCAGGTTTGAAGAAACTGCTTAATAACCACCCTAACTCTCAGAGCACTTATTTGTAACTAAATGTAATAATATCTTATAACATTAAGACTAAGGTTAGATACATCCTAATTCCTAGTACCGTATCTCAGAATCCCAGGTTAGTATTGGTTATCTCTGAAAAGATTTGTTCCTCTAGTTTTCACAGTTGTTGTTCCTCTTCCCCAAGGGTCTGGATTCTGATGAGCCACAAACATGTGTACCAACTTCTTTTTCCCTTTTTTTACTCTGTCAACATAACATCTGTCTTTTGGGGGCTGTTTTCCATTTCCTAGAAATCCTAAGCTGACTGTGTAGCACAGGTATGTGCACAGAATGTATGCACAGGTCATGTATAAAAACTTAAACATAACATAATTTTATTTATGTGCAGATGCTTGTAAGTATTTGTCAAATTGAAATGTTTCCACAGATCAATGTGACTACTGTGAGGGGGTACTTACCTGAAGGGGACTTTTCAATAATGACTGAAATGCTCAAAAAATTTCTCAGTTTCATGAATCTTACCGTAAGTAGCATATGTTTAAAAAGTATGTTTTTCTTCTTTCTTTCTTAGAATGTTATGTGCTTTTTAATACTTATTTTGTTGGTGCAGACTAAAATACTGACTACTCTGATGGGGAATTAGAGGCAAATACAAAGTTATCCTTTATTTTAGACTAATGGTATGAATTTTTCATCTTGTGGAATTTTAGAACTCTGCACCTTAGAATATTCATTTTTCTCATCCGGGTATTATTTTGAGGTTGGGTTGCCTATTTTGCAGTTTTCTGCATGTTAAGTATGAAGAAACTAAAACTTTGAATACTTACTTTCATTCAAATCTTTGGTTTCTGTTACTTTTCTTGCCCACAGTGTGCTGTTGGAACCACAGGCCAGAAATCTATCTCTAGGGTGATTGAATACTTGGAACACTGCTAGATACTTCATTTCCGCTGCGGGCACTCACTCATACTGGAGCCATCCTTAGACAAAGGAAGAAGTCATGAAAGAAGTCCTTGAAGATACACCAAGAGCATTCATCTGTGTCAGTCGTGTTCGGATTTTAAAGCTACTACCTGGTCTCTTAATCATGCATTCTGCATTTTGCTAAATGACAGTTACTACATCAATCTGCAACTATCAAAAATGTGGGGGGGGGGGGGAAGGTTCTGATGAAAACATTCAGGCTCTTAATGATGTAGTGCAGTATTTAAATGTCCATATTTTGGCAGGATTTACCCTTGCTCCCCTTCTTTTCTTGCTTTGTCCTGGCAAGTCTAAAGGCGAGAAAACTTGCTGCTGAAAATGCAACTGCTGTGTATGTTGAGCCACTGTTGTCATGCCAGCCAGGTGCAAAAGCAGCTTTGCTACTGAGGTATCAAACAGGTGTTCGAAGTACATTCTGGACAGCAGCATAGCTCCTTAAGTCTCATTTGCTTTTGCTTTTTTGTTGAATGAATCCAAAATCATAAAATAAAGCTTTTATGTAATTTTGTGATTTTTAACTACTGTCTATATTTAAAATTTGTTGGAATCCAAAGAGGCAAGAATTGGATAGTTTATTTTTTTACTCTTGGCCAGGTTCAAGTTGTTGGACTATTTTTCATTTCTAAGAACATCCTAAACCATAGAAAATTACATACCATAAAATGTTATAGATCTAGATGGCATGCAAGAAAACAAGCAATCCAACAGTTTGAAAGGGAATATTATATGAAAATGCAGTAACTCTAAATGTTGTGCCCTGTTAAGGATAAATGAAATATCAGGCCCAGGGTAGTTTACACTTAATTGTAGGTTAAAAAAAAATCTTTGAAACACTGTTTTGTTTCAAGGGCGGACTCTAGATATATTTTATAATGCGCAGTACAGTAGATATAAAGAAGCTAAAACACCAATGTGGAATTCATGTTTCCAGATAACATTTCTATTAGTATATTCTTCTATAGAATGGCAAAATCAAATGCATAAACATAAAGCCTTAAATTGCTGATTTAGAGATCTTTTGTCCAAAGTCTAATTCATAGCAAAGCATGTTTGAATACTTTCATCGAACACAAAATCTCAGAAAATGCATTTTACATATTTCAGTTTGGAACATGGCAGTGATTTCTTGCTTTCATTTTTATTCAGACCAATAAAACTTGGTAACTTTTTTTTTCTTTTAAATTAAGCTGGTCTCAAATATTTGCAGGCTTTCCAGAGATCTATTTCATCAACATTTTTTAAATACCTATATAGGTAATTATATCATGTTTCTTCATTGGATTTATAAAACTTGAAGCCATAAAAAAATATGAGTTCGGTGTGTATTGGGGAAAATAGCTAAAAGTCTAATCTTTTACCATTTAGACTTTGTTATTTCCTTGTATAAAGTTACAAATCTCTGCTCTTGTATCAGTGCCAGCTGTAATTATTTTTAATACAGTGGCTGCCTTCTATGTCTTCCTATTTTTGATAATGCAGATTGTTGGGGATTCTATAAGGAAGTAACTGATTAGAGGCAAATCCTTTTTGCTTGTTTCTTGTTTTTCCTCCCTTTTCTCATCTAAGAAAACATGCCAGTGTAACTTTGAAACAATGAGGTCATGTTTGCCCTGAATATAAGAAATTGACAACAAATTGGTTTAAAATATGTATATGAGTAAATGATGTTCACAGATAAATCAGCTAGATACATTTTGCCTTTTTTTTTTTTGATTAATTTTAGAATAATGTTTTTTCATTGATCTTTGGATTTCAGAAAACAGATGTAGGCTAAAGTAACTAGTTGCAGATGGTAAGAAATAATGGAGAAAATCAGGGCTAACTCTTTCTCTGTTACACTGGTAATCGTTTTGAATGGGAATTGATTTACCTCAGTGTTTAACAGTTTTGTTTTGTTTTTTTTTATAATAACCAATTGTCAAGCACTGATAGAGATGCAGAATTGGATGGGGGGAGTAGGGCGAAGTGGTCACCTTTGAACTGCAGTGCATTTGTGTGTTTGGAACCCTCAGAGAACTCTGCATTCAAGGGTCCTTGAGGCTGACTTGCAAATTAACTAAAATTTTAAAGTAACTTTTTTTCCATTGTAAATATTTCTGTAAATATTATCAATTGGAAATTAGAACAGTAGAGTACTTTTCTGAATCCAATCCTATTTTTATTTTATACAGTATTTCTCAGCTGTGATCTTTGGAGCAAAAGCCAACGGCAGGAAAAAATAGTTTGTACCAGTTTCATGAAGTATGTCTTTGGGTTTTTGTAAATAATTTTAACTCAAATAAAATTGCTACTTTCAATATATATGTAGTCTTCAGTATAATGTCTATCTCCATAGTATTTTTTAATAAGGTTTGAACATTTATTTTATGTAACATGGGCCATCTACTGAAATCATATTCCCATTCTCACCTTTCTCCCTGTATTGAAAAATTTTGTATTTTAGTTTTAGAGAGAATTGTTTCTAAAATGTTTTATTTTGTTGTTGTTTTGTTTTGTTTTTTGATCTCCCTCCTTTTAAAACATATTCTGAACATTTGGGGTTTTTTTGGAATAATCAAAACCTAGATAGCGAAAATTACCCTTCAAGGTTTGTTGAATTTTACAGGTGGCTCTGTTTGAGGTGATGTATGTTGTTTAGTTATTCTGACTTTCCTCTTGGCTGTTACATCTGGCAGCATATCTTTGGTAGTTATTTTGCTTTAATCACTCCAATTTATACGGTTCTAGAAATTTTCAAAATGCCTTTCTTGAATGTGTTCAGGTGGATAATGTATCATTAAACCCATTTTGAAGATGTAGCAACAAGCTTAGTAACTTGTCCTTCAGACATACAACTGAATGCTCCTATGACAGTGAATTCTATTTTAATCAGAGATAAATAACTATCCCAGGTTTCTCATATTAACAAAGGAACTTGACGAAGGGGCTCATTACCTGTATAATGCAAAGGAAGGCAGTAATCATCATCTTTAAAATCAATATTGCTAGTTATGTTAGATTCAAATTTATTTGTATTTTTTGTGTTTTCTTTGAGTCTTCCTGTGCTTCTGAACTCTTGGTGTTTGTCTTCTCTTATTATTCTTAAATGAAGCACAGTTTAGCCTCTCCCTATTAGTGGGCATCCAGTTCTCAGCTACCACAAAAGCTTCTTCAATGATAGATGACACCTGATTTTGGGGGGGTATCCATGTAGCAGCAGCATGTCTAGGTTGGAGGCTTAGATGTCTTGGTATCATTCCAAATTGTTTTCCAGAATGATTGAATCAGTTCTAGCCTTACAGTGTAAAGCAGTGTGTTCATGTGCTTGTCTTTGTGAAGCTTCTCTTTTTGCTCATTCATTGTGTGTGAAGTAAAAATTATTATACTACCAATTCGAGGCACCAAATTTGTGCCAGGGGCTTAGGGGAACACAAAGATCAAGTCAGACCTTGCCTGAGATAAAGCATACGCAGACTGCCATAATATAAGTTGAAGTATGATAGAGTTTAGAGGAGAGTTCAACCAGTGTGACTTGAGATTTGGGTGCATAATGGAGGCTGAAGGCTCCGAGCAGGTCTGTTCATTTGGAAATACTTTGTATTTTGCCAGAGCTGTTACAGGTGAATTAAGGGAGAGACAGAGTGGAAGGGCAGGTAGTTGGAAAGGCCATTCCAATGATCCAGATGGGAGTAGTGGAAGAGACAGTGAAAGGGGTTAAGTGAAGTGCTTTGGTATAAGTGCAGTGCTGATAAAATGAGACAAATGTGGGTTATTGAGTGAAGGGTTTTAGAAAGTTTCTTAAGAGAAAGGCATTTCAGGGGCCTCTGACAGTTTGTGGCTTTGTGACTTCAGGTAAGAGATACTGGAGAAGCAGTGCTGTGAGGAGCTAAAGAACTGAATGTGGATGCACTGGATAGACCTCAGTTTAAACTTTGCGACCTTGAGCGTCGCTGTGCTTCAGTTCCCTCATGTAAGATGAGATAGCTGGACTTGAAAGTATTTGTAGCTATATAAATGTTATTCCTTAAATGCTGACAGTAAGTCATTCTGTATTCATCATACTCTTTTTCTTGTTGTGAACCCAGTGTTAATCAGGAGGAATGGAGTGTGTTGAATTGATTTTGGAAATTTTAAAGCTGTCTTTCTGACTGGTGTCAAAGCTTGTCTTTTTAAATATTAACATTTTATCAGTGTTGCTATATGGTAGCACCACTCTCGGAAGAACCGAAAGTGAGCATCAGAGGCCATAGGGAAGGCATATGGTCAGAATGAGCAGGTTGTAACGTGCAATCAACAAGGACTCCAAAGAATCAGTCAAGATGTTCTTGAAGCATTGTATGATAGGAATGGGAGAAGGAATTGCCATGACACCATACTACCTCACATCAGAAGTAAACAAGGCATTCTCCAAATGAAACTAGTACTCCAGTAGTAGTGCCCCAAATGTAATTTTAGATCATTTTTCCTTTAAAAAAAGTCAACATATTGTAAGGAGTTCTTAACAAGAAAGGGGAAGGGTGATCCCTTGAACTTGTTTTTAAAAATATTTTGATAACTGTATTTCAATATGATTGGTTTCCTTTGAATTCCTGTGTGTTTGATGCATTTCTAGAAAATTATTCTGAGTGGGGGGGGTTCATAGACTTTACACAGACTGGTTGCCCAAGGGGTCATGACAAACAATAATTAAAGGAGCCTCAAGGGTTTGTGATTAGAGAGCCTAGTAGTTGCCACCTGTGTAAGTGACCTTGAGCAAGTTGCGTAACTCAGACCTTCAGTTTCTTCATCTTTACTTATGCCTTTTCTTGGCAGCACTCTGGGATGACCATACTCCTCAATCATAAGTATTCTACTTCGCAGATTCATAACTCTGAAAATCCTCCAGCCCTCTTCAGCCTATTCCTAGACTCACCTTGACTTCCAGTCTCAGGATCCCTCAAGTTCTCCCAGGCTATCAGTTCCTATACACACTAAAAGCTGAAGTACCATACCACTTTTATGTATCACTAGCTCATAACTTGCCAACTAGAAATTCTGAATCTCTTACAATTCTGTTATCTAATGGCAGCTGGGCCCTCTGTGCAGCTTTTCAACATTCTTGTCCTTTCCTAATTAACTCAGTATCATTCCCCATAGCTCCTATTCCAAAACCCATTTTTCCTAAGGGATAGAGGAGGACTAGAGTGAAAGCATGAACAGGAGAGAAAATAGAATGTTGTATGTGCAGACAGTAAAAAAGCAAGGGAGGGAAGAAGCCTTCTTTTAGCACCTCCCACTGCCCTAAGCCGTGTGTTCCTCATAACAGCTCTTCAAGGTGGAGGCTATTATCCTCATTTTACACCAGCTATTAAGTGTCTGAGGTCAGATTTGAATTTGGGTCTCGCTGACTGATCTCAGTCCCCTCTCTACTTGGCTACCAGCAGCCTCTGAGGGCTCAGGAGGAGAAAGTGAGGCTGGTGACCTTGTACAGCCCTCCCTCCCTCAAAACAAAGTCCAGTGCAATTATGTCATCATTTCTCTGATGCCATGGAAGGATGAACACAACCCAGGAAGTAGCCCCAGACACATACCTAAAGAGAATGTGCTTGGAAGGTCAGACTTGAGCAAGTGTGAAGGACTGCAGAATGGAAGCCTGTGATTCATGTTAGAGTAACCAGGGGCTGCCCCTGCAGCTTCTCTCTAGGACCAGGAAAGATCTCTCCAAGACTGAATCAGATGTCTGTTGTCAGTTGACATTTTCCTTTTAGACTCGATACAAAGAAGAGCAATATACTGCACCTAGAGATACGCAAAGCATCTTAGAAATAACGTCCTTTATCCTCTCAGCCACCATTGGTCACCACTTTCCTCCAAAGACTTGGTTGTTTTTTGTTTTTTCTTAATGATGCTTGATCTTTCCTGTTTTCCCAATTGCCCAACTAATTATTGCTTTGCTGAATTAGCCAAATCTTACCGATTCTTATCTATCAACAAGCATTTTAATTGCCTTCTACATACCAAGTGATTGGAAGAAAAAAGACAAAAGTGGAACAGTCCTTGCTCCCAAAAGGCTTACATTCTGAGAAGAAACATTAGATGCATATACAAGTATATTCAAACACGTGAGCTGGGGAACTCAGGATCCAAGTTTCCTAAGAGGCCTTTCTTATAGTGCCAAACATAACACTCCTCAGCTTAGCACTGAAAATACTTTTGAATCCAGCCTACCTGTCTAGTTTTACTGCACATAGCTGCCTGTCACCCCTGTGTTCCTGCTGTGCTAACGTACTTGCCGTTTCCTGTTTCAACACTCCTGTCTATTGACCTCCGAGACTCTACCAGCCACTTCCTCCTTCAAGGCTTAGTTCTTGTGGCACTTCCAATGGGTAGCCTTTCTTCATGCCTCTGGTTATTTGTGCTCTCACATTACTGGGTACAAGCTTGTCTGTCTACATCCTGCATCCTCCTGTAGAATATAAAATTTCTTGAAGGCAGGAGCTTTTTAGTTTGATCTTTGTATATCACAGTGCCTTAAACACCCATAGGTGTTCAGTAAATTCCGTTGGATTGAATGGTGTCTGCAATCTCCTCCAGCTTTGAATTCTGTAATCTTAGGACAGGGTATTCCTCTTCAGAGGGCAATGCCAGTAGCAGAAAAAAGGTGAATCTCTATGAGACCTCTGGAACTTTAGCAGAAATTGATAGGGATAAGAGCTTGGGAAAAGTCCAGACAAGGTCTAGAGTATTGATAGTCATTTTCATTGGCATATTTCAGTGAATACTGGATTTGGAACTGGAGATGTTGTTTGTACCTTGCATGATGATGATGTTGAGTAAGGGTAAAAAGTGGATGGGCTGAGCTAGATTGCTGAAAGAGGCCACAGACCAGGCCAGTGGACCATAACTTGTAATAAAATAATTGGGCTTTGTCTTTCACTTATTTCTGGGTTTTAGGTTGACCAGAAAAAAATACGAACTCTTGTATTTATCCTCACATGCACTTTAGTCATCTCTTTTAAATCTGCTGAGAAGTGCAAGAAGGGAGGCCTTTGTTATATTATAGATAATAATTTGTAATAACACATTTAGATGGCATCCAGAAATTTATGCAGTGTTTTCCCTACAGCATTCCTTCCAAGTATCAAGTATGAGTGTTCATGATCCCCATTACCCAGACGAGACTTAGAGGTTAAGTCACTCAACCAAAACAGCTACATTGCACCTCTAACATCAGTGAGGTTAAACAAGCATCCAGCTGAAGTGATAGTGACTATTCCTGAAGTCATTGCTATGACTTGGTAATAGGACCTCAGGACTGAAACGTACCAAACGTCATCAAGTCTGCCTTCTCCCCTGTCATTTTGCAGATGATGGCAGTTAAGTGACTTCCTAGAGTTCTACAGCTAGTGAGTGTCAGAAGCAGGCTCTGCACCCAGGGCTTCCTGGCTTGTAGTTCCCTGTGACATGCTACTCCCAAAAAGATAGATCCCAATTTGAAGGAGGACAAAATAGAAGTCATTCAAGGTAGGCCCTCCAAAGAGACTTAACAGGAGTGGTCTTGTTACAAAATCCATCGTGAAAACTATCTAATGTTTTAGTGTAATATTAAAAACCTCACTATCGTGTGTTGAAGCTTTCTACCTCAATTCTTTAGCAAGGCTAACCCATAGAAGAAAAAAGTCACCCCTTTCTGAGTCCCCTATTCTCAAATGGCATATTAACGTGTCTGCCCCTCCTTTTGATCACAACCACCTATCCCATGGAAACCAGAGAGTTTGTTTTGCAGACTAGCTGCCTAATTATTTTTCTAAATACCCTATTGTGGTGATGCGGCCTGTTAAGAGGCACTTTGATAACATGTTGGTGATGTGAATTGGTGCAGTCATTCTGGAAAGCAATTTGGAAGCCTTCCCATAAAGTTAATAAACTCTGTGTACCCTTTTTGACCCAAGTAAGATCGCTTCTAGGCCTAAACCCCAAAGGAAGGAAAAGGACCCTGGCCCATTGATTGGGGAATATAATGGAATATTGTTGTCTATAAGAAATAATGGAGACGGTTTCAGAGGAACCCTGGGAAGACTTGTATGAATTGATGGAGAGTGCAGTGAACCAAAATAGAACAATTTATATCATAAGAACACTGTAAGAACAAAAAAATTTTGAAAGGCTTGAGAACTCTGATCAACTCATTGATGAAACGTGATTCCAAAGGACCATAATGGAGAATACTGTCTTCCTCCTGGCAAATGGCAGACTAAATAGGCAGAATGAGACACAATTTTGGAAATGGCCAGTATAGGACTTTGTGTTGTTTAACCATGTGTATATTATAATACAGCAACATTAATGTGGTACTATGTCCCAGGCACTGTGCAATTTACAATCGCAACCCTGGGAGGTTGGTGCTGTTATCTCTACTTTTACAGATAAGAAAACAGAGGCATGGGTCACACACACAGCTCAGAAGGATGAGGACCAATTTAAACTTAGACCTTCCTGACTCGAAACTCAGTGCTCTATCCAGTGTGTATCACCCAGCTAACATTTGTTACAGGGTTTTCTTTTCCTTTTTCTTTTCTTCAATGAGGAGGGAGGTGGAAGGAAGAGAAAATAAACTATTGTTAATTGAAAAAAGTTAATTAGAACAGCAGCCAAGATAAATGGCCAGTAGAAAAGGCCACTTGCTTTACAGAGAGATTTTTTTCTCCATGAGCCAACTTAGTGTTTCTCTGCCATGGCTTATAATATCCCTAAAGACATCTGCTATGGAAAGTGAGGTTTTGAAAATCAGGAAATAAATTTCCATTGTCTTTGAAATGGATACGGGTCCTTTTTGTCATAACAATAGAAAGTAATTGTGTACATGATCTATATTCTGACCGCATTTCAACAACTATTTAAGTCTTTTAGTATGCTAGGCCCTAGATAGGAATATACTTAAGGAAGGAGCAAACTAGTGGGAGGACAGGACACAGGATTACGAACCTACGAGGAAGGAGGTAACTGAGCTGTCCTTTCTGCTCTAGACATCAAATGAAGGGTATTCTTTTGAAGAATGGTATTTCTCAGATTGGTAACATAGCTAGTATCTGATTGGGGTATCCTGGAGAAATTACAGCTTAACTTTTTGTAAGTCCAGTCATGGTCTCTAACTTAGTTTTGTCAGAGTTTGGCATACTTCCTCCACTAACGTCCTCCAAAGGCTCTGCAAGTCACAAGGTCTGAGTCCTCCTGCCATTGTGTTAGCCATCCAAGAACCAGGCTGAGAGAGAAGGGTCAAGGAGCTGGTCACCTGGAAGTTAACCACTACCCAATTAGTGGTGCATAGATTTCCTTGCACTATCTCTAGCACTTGGCACTGTCTGGAGCATAGTAGGTGCTTTATAAATAATTGATTCCATTTGATGAGGCAAGTCAAGTGTAGAAACTGACATCCAAGTTCTCATACGTAGTAAATAAATGGCATAGCTTATGGAATTTAGTGTATTGAACTGAAGCAAAATATCTTTGGGGAGAGCAGAGTTTAGACATCATCATGTCATCAACATCATAATTTTAAATGATTTTTAGCCTATATGTGCTATGGAGAATTACCACCTCCCTTCATGCTGCAGAAGGTTAAAGGTCCAGGGTCAAGTGATCAGAAATATAGTAAGCATAATTTGAAGTCAGGAGACAGCATGGGATAGTTGGTAGAACATATGCTGCCTTTGGAGCCCATAAGGCCTATGTTCAAGACCTGACTCTGGCCCATACTGGTGGCTTTGGGCAAGCACTTTACCTCTCAGAGAGCCAGGCAGTTCTTAAAGACTTTAAGTTGTAGAGGAAGTACCCATCTGAAGTGTGAAAGTGAAAAAGACACCTCTCTCTTACCCTATCCCCTACCCCAGTGGTGAAATCACAGGCCTAGTTTAAATAATGATAATAGATGCCATTTACATAGTGATGTAAGGTGCATAAAGCACTTAACAAATATCTCATTTGAATCCTCACAATAGGCCTGAGAGGTAGGGGTTATTACCTCCATTTTATAGATGTCTACTACCTAGCTGTCAAAAGTTTATCCATTTATCCACTTGTGGCAAATATCTTGCTAAATGCCCTGATTTAATTAAATTTAATTATAAACTTAATAACAGCTAACACCTCTAAAGCAGTTTTTGAGGGGGAGCTCTTGGTGAGGGACTTCCAGTGCCAAAGTAGGTTGGTCCCTTCTCTGTCATGGGATTAAAAAGTAGCCTGGACACTAAAAATTAAACAATAATAAGTCACAAATTATATAGTATTTTAAGGTTTGTAAAGTGCTTTACAATTACTCTCACAACAACCCTGGGAAATAGATGCTTCATTACCATCCTTTTACATTTGAGGAAACTGAGGCAAACGGGTCAAATGGCTTGGTCAAGATCACGCAGCTAAGAAGTATCTGAAGCCAAATTTGAACCCTGATCTTCCTGACGTCAGCCCCAGTGCTGTGTGCACAATTACCACATTGCCAAAATGTAGCAAGGGGGACTTGAATCATGACTTCCTGATTCTGAGGCTGGTTTTCTATCCATACCACATATCCAACCTTCTGCCAAGTGTTGTCATGTCTGCTGTGTGGGATAGCATGATGCCCTCCCCTTACTCAAATTGACTGCTCAGAGGTGTCTCAAAGTCAAAACAGAAAATCTCCTTTATTCAGTTCTCGAGAAGCTGGGGGCCCCTTCACCAGTAAAGCTGGAGTCGGGAGGTGCCTTACAGAAGCAGAGCGGTAATTTGTGTAGACCCTGACGCAGAAATCCCCCTCCCCCCATTGACCATTATTGTCATTGGCTGAGAAAGAAGGTCTTACATTCTAGGTGCGAAACCTAACCAATCCCTTTTGGAACCCAGTTCAAATTTCCCACTCCCAGACCTTACAAAACCCGGGAAAATACATGTCTTTATATTCAAATTAGGCATTGAAAATATATGCAAATGAAGCATTGAGGACTCATGCAAATTGGGCATTGAAAACTTACGCAAATCGGGTGGACCTATGTGAGGACTGCGTTCTCATGTGCAAATTAGGTATTGAGGAGTTATTGAGTCATATCCTATCATTGATCCTAATGCACTACATAGCCTTATATATGGAAGTCATCCGACTGGGGGAATCAAAACCTGGGCCTAAGATCTCTTTTACCCTAGGGAGAAGACTCCATATCCCTGAGAAGTCTTCACTAAATTTGTTCACATTCACTAACTTTATACCTTTTGTGTAAGTCCCCTTATTTCTACTGACACATCCGTCCATCCTGGAGTAGCACACAGAGCCTGGTGCTCTCTCTGAAGCTGCCCTGACTTGTCACAGTGAACCAGTGTGGCAGCCTAGACATTCTGAAAGCAGGGAAGTTGACTCTCCATCGACCAACTGCCACATTTGGCAGTAAACTCAGTGGGGTGAATGCTTTCTAGCAACCATTCCCTATCCTGCACCTTCAGCTTCCTTTGACATCTGGTGTCCCTCTACTAGATTGAAAGCTGCTTGAGGACAAGCTTTCTTTCGACTTGTAATTGTATCCTTTGAGCTTAGCATAGTGTCTTAGCATAGTACTGACACAGTAAGCACTAAATGCTTGTTGACTAACAACCACGTTAAATTCGAGCTCTTTTCGGGGTCCAAAGTGGTAGAGGGAAGATTGTGCCTGGTTGAGAGGCAAAAAAGAAAGGAGGAGAATGGGCACAGTCATCCTTTGATTCTTGCTATTTTTTAAAATCTCAATTGATGTTAATTCATCCATGACATTGGAGCAGTTGTTATTTAAAAGGGAATATTAACAGGCACTGGGTGATTGATATGGGGGTGGGGGACTGAAAACCCACCTGAAAGTGGGCTTGAACTGATAGCATTAGAATAAGCCCACTGGCCCTCAGTGGTACCTCTAGAAGCAACCACTCAACAGATCTGTGACTTGTCAGTGTTGGGGCTAAGAAAGTCACAGATCCCACCATGGGTGTTTCAAGCTCTTAGCACAGTGCCTGGTATATGGAAGCATGTGATCCGCTTTTGCTGGTTGCCTGACTGAAGCTAGAGACTTTCTCCAGTCAGGTCACTTGGAGACTCTGGGCCTCAGCTCCCTCATCTATAACGTGAATGGACTTGACTGATCTCTAAAGTCACTTCCAGCAGTACTTCAAAGTTACTATCCTTACACTCATGGCATTTTGTGTAAAAACTACTAGCTTTTGGAATCAGAAGACCTGGGTTCAAATTCTGACCCTCAACACTTTCTGTGTGATCTTGGGAAAACACCTAACTTCCATGGGCCTCAGTTTCCTTATTTGTGAAATGAGGAGATGGATTGGACTGGGGAATTTCTGGTGGTCCTTTCCAGTCCTAAATCCATGATCCCTCTGGCCTTTGTCTTATTCCAATCTGAAAGACTTATGCAGCTGGACAGTTGAGAGGCTTAAGTTTGGAGAGGTCCATCACCAGAAGTTTGACCACCAAGTGATGAATTTTTTTGTAACTCAGAGAACCATCTACTATGTCCTAAGACCTAAGATTCACATCAGAGATGGGTATAGCTGTACTAAGGAAGTTACACTTCTGCCAAATACCTACCTGGTAAGGAATAGTCACTGGTTAAACCATGGTTATGTGTAGGCTTATATTTTAGAAAAACTAAACATCTTATTACACTGTCTTTAACCTTATTCCTTAATGCCAATATTGTCGCTTAATGGAAAGCAGTAAATGGAATCATAGAGGCTCCTATAAGAGTCTATAGGGTCATATGGAGCAAGGTTATCCTAAACTTTCCATATTGCTGGTTTCATCCAGGTCACTGGCCATATACTTCTTTCAAAACCATATTTCCTAGACACACAGAGACTATATATGTACATATATATATATATATATATATATATATATATTTTTTTTTTTTTTTTTGTAGAGCCTTTATGTACTCAGTAAATTGGTAGAAGCCTATTACTCTATGAGGTGTAGGAGATATGAATGCATTAAAAAAAAATTGTTGCCTGCCTTCCACAAACTCTCGAGAGATAGTAGCAATGGCGGGGGGTGGGAGGAGCAGGGCTCCAGGAGCAGTACATCAGAGAGGGGTCATTTGTATTTGGAACTTGTGGTGTTCCCACCTGGCTGCCTTCATTCACCACCATTCCCCCAGGAACCTCATCATTGGGAAAATTCCCCATCCTACAAGATGGAATCAGCTCCAGTACTCACACCTCTTCATTACCCTCTTCTCCTCTGATTGGAGCATGGATTTATGAACTCCTCAAAAACCATTTAAGGGAGGGGGTGTGTGTTTGTCTTTTGTTGCTGAAGAAGACCATGCTATCAGAGAAATAATGATATGACTTGCACTTGACTTTGTTTTGAGTAGAGGGCTGTGCAGGTCACCAGCCTCACTTCTCCAGAGCCATCTGAATTCAGTGGCCATATACTGATCAGGATGACTGGAGATGGCCCAGGATAAAGCAGTTGGGGTTAAGTGACTTGCCCAAGGTCACACAGCTAGTGAGTGTCAAGTGTCTGAGGTGAGATTTGGACTCAGGTCCTCCTGACTCCTGCACTGGTGCTCTATCCACTGCACCACCTAGCTGCCCTGAGGGAGGAGGGGTATGCATCTGCTATGTGCCAGAACTGTGCTAAGGACTTGGACAAATTTCCCACCTGATCCTCACAACCCTGCAAGGTAGATCACATTATTTTCATCTGCATTTTACAGCCAAGGAAACTGAGACAAACAGATTGGGTAACTTGCTCAGGGTCACACAGCTAAATTTGAACTAAGGCCTTCTTGATTCCAGACTCAGTGTTCTATCTACTCTGCCTGTCTGCACAAGGCAAATCTCATTTCCCACCTGACTGCAATACCAAAGTCATTGTGGACTTCATGCATTTTGGACTCTGTTGTCCAATGCCCATTACCCATTTATCTGTGCCCATCCTGTGGCAGAGCATTCTGAGCTCATATTGGTCTGATCAGCCACAGTTGGACACACTACACAATCGTGATGATGTCATTTTGGCCCTCTTCAAAGATAAAGGACTACAACCAGTTGACTACTGACTATGGTGTTGAACTTTAAAGGAATTCAAAGAGATAGAAGCAAGGAGGGACTGCATTTCAGGCAGGAGGGATGGCCAGTTCAAGGCAAAGGCACGGAGTAGTTGTATCACTTATGATACATCCAGTTTGGCTGAGTAGAGTACTTATATAGGAGAATTAGGAATGATAAGCCTATAAACACAGGCTTGAGGCAGCTTTGGAAGGGCTTCAAATTCCAAACAATTTTATTTTATCCTAAAGACTATAGGGAGCTGCTTGGGGCTCTTTAAACAAAGGAGTGACCTGGCCAGAACTCTGCTTTAGGAAAAGCAGTAGTGTGGATATGGATTGGAGAGAGGAGAAACAGGAGGCAGGGGGACCATAGACTGTCTCAATGGTCTGAGCAAGAAATGAGGAGAAACTGAAGGCAGACTGATGACTGTCTGAGTAGAGAGAAGACAGAGATGGTGGACATTATGGAGGTAAAATTGACAAGACTTGACAGTTGATTGGATATGGAAGAAGGGAGAGACAGAGAAAAAGAGGAGAGAGAGAGAGCGAGTCAACAATGACCCAAGGTTTTGACCCTGAATGACTGAAAAGATAGTAGAAATTTCAGTGGGAATAGGGAAATTGAAAAGAAAGCTGGGTTTGGGGAAAAGATAACAAATTCTTGCTTTGGACAAGGTGAGTTAGAGCTATCTATGGGATATCTACTTGGAAATATCCAATAGACAGCTGGTTACCTGGGACTAGAGCTCAGGAGACTAAGGATACACATATTAATCTGAAGTTTATCTGTACTCATGGTAATTGAACTCATGGGAACTGATGATGTCATAAAGAGAAAGGTTGTAGAGAGAGAAAAGATGAGAGCTCATAATAGGGCCTGGGAAATCCCCATGATTAGGGGCCAAATCACAGGAAAGGAGCCTTGAGGAGGAGAGGCCTTACATAGAACCTTTATCAGGAGAAAAGGAAGGCTGCAGTCTTCAGGAGGAGAGTAATCCATAGTGTCACAGGCTACCCAGAGACCAGATGTAGCAACAAAGCAAAACAGGAAAATGTCTGGTTTTGGTTTTCCCCTCCCTTAGCTTCAAGTGACCCTGAGTCTTCAGTCAAGAGCAGAGGGCTGCTGGGGGTAGAAAGGAGGACGGAAATAAAAGCCCACTTAGAGCAAGCAGCATCCCTGAGAGTCTGGAAGAGGGTCCAGGGAAAGGATCAAGCCCATTAGCAGTTGTTCTTGCTCCTTATTCCCACGCCTGGAGGAAGAAGGAGGAGGAGGAGGAGAATCTCGGGGTTCTTGGAAGCTGCCCACTATGGCTTTTATAGCTGATGATTTTGGATACTATCTAGATTAAAAACTAAATTTTCCTTCCTTCCTTCCTTCCTCCCTCCCTCCCTCACTGTGCTGAGCACTAGAAGCTACAATACTGTAATAAGATCATAAATCCATCATATACTTGAGTACGATCTCATACTGAAATCTTCTTTGGTATTTATGAGGAAGGAAACTGGTTTCTTAACTACTAGGAGAAATTAATCTTTAAAAGAGAAAAAAATTAAAGATGAAATATTACTCTGGGATCTTTATATGCTACTAATACATTGCCTTTTCCTAATCAGGTCAGAGGCCCCTTAAAAAGGACCATGATTTTCTCTTTACAAAACCTAAACCTAAGCACTGGGAGATCGGTTATAAAAGAAACGTGGACCTAATTTCTAGAGCTTCTAGCATGAAAGAACAAATGCTTGCAAGCTGAGCTACTTTTATAGAATTCTTAACGGCCTCTCAAGGGAGTCACACCTGGAGCTGGCTATTCCAAAGCAATCTTCTACAGAAGAGAAAACACTGAGCCCTCTTGACATAATAAAAATCAGTAAGTTCATTTTGGAGTATGAGGTATCTGCACTCCATTAGAAAAAATATATTCAGCCTAATAATGTCTCTGCTGCAGTATATTATTTACCTTTCTGATTTATTAAAGCCCTGCTGGGCAGTTTATCCCATCAAATCTGATTTCTTCTCTGGATCCGCTTACTCAAATTCAGCTCACTTTCTGATTAAAAAAAGAGAGAGAGAGAGAGAAACGATATAAAAATGGAGTGGACCAGTTTAAGCTGCTCCACAAGTTCCCTCGAAAGCTGAATTCAATTTTTTTCTGCACACTTTTTTAAAACCATTACTGTTCAGCCACTGTGACAAGTGCTGAAGATACCAAGACAAGGATGAAAAAGTCCCTTTTTCAAGTCTGTTGAGGGATGGGAGGGGTTGAACAACATGAGTCCTAATCAGGATGGGGAAAGGGATGTTCTTGTCCTCACCGGTCCAGCCCTTTTTGGTCTTGTGCCTCCCACCCAATCCCACAATAGCAATGTACAACTTTTATCTGCTCCCACTGGACATCTCTGAGAATTCATGGAAACCAGTACCACCTCCCTGGAGCAGAAGATTCCTTTTACACCAGCTTATTTACATGGATGAACATCTACCAGTTTTCCACCTTGGGCAACTACTAGCACTCTCCAGTGAAGAGATGATGCATTGTAGGTAATTAAAGATCATCAGATATTAGTCAAAGAAGCATAGCTCCCTCTGGAGCCATCCGGCTACCCTGGATATCTTGCCATCTGCCCTGTCCCTGTTTCATTCTCTCCATCTGAATAGCACATCTGGACCTGAACCTCCAGAGACCAGGGACTTAATTCACTCAGCTTTGGGACTTTAGCTTGGCGATTAGCCATCCTGATGGGCAAGAGTGAATTCCCCATGTGCAGTATATCTAAGCAGCCCTAGATATCTTCATGTCTTCTGTGCCCTGAGCACATTCCCATTCCTCTTCCTGTCTTTTGCACTGAGAACAGCATTCAAATCTGTACTATCATTGCTTTTGAAAAGGTCCTGACAATAGAGCATCCTGTAGTTCCACCGATCATTCCTGTAACTCCTGAGACCAAATTCTCCCTGGCCATCCCCATTTTACTGTATGTGACTTTGATATATATATATACACACACACATAAATTTTTATATATAATGTGCAGATATTCATATACATGTGTATACACACATAAAGTATATTTAATCTGTATATGCAAATATTTATACTATATAGAGTATTTGTGTATGTATATGTCTTCTGTTATTAAAATATAAAATTATTGGAGGCAGATTCTTTCCCACATTTTGTATTTATATCTCCAGTACCTAACAGTACCTGATACATTGTAGGTACTTAATAGATGCTACTTCATTTTATCAATCAAATATTTCTTAAGTTATTTACTAGATGCCAGGCCCTTGAGCTAGGCATTGAGGTTACACACATAAAGAATGAAACAAGCCCTCCTTTCAGGGAACTCAGAGTCTATAGGTGAGAAGGATCACAGAATGACTGCTTCTCCGCTGGGAGCTTCCAGTGCCCACACTTTGTGGCATGGGTTTCCAGCTCTTCACTCAAAATGAAAGGGTCTTGTTTTCATTACATAAAGTGAATGGGTGGCAGCGGGGGGTGGGGGGAGTGAGGGGGGCTGAGTATAATGGTTTGTTTTTCCCAGTGAAATCTGTCCAAACTCTCATCTGCCTAGTGGTAAAGGTGACCAAGAAGTCTTAGCTGCAATGCAAACACCCCCAGAAAGATCCGGGCACCTGAAGCAGCCTTGCCTGGCTCATCAAAGAGATATTCCTGCCTTTCCTCAACCTTGATGCCCTGAGGAAAATTAAGTCAATCTGAAGTTCTTTATGTGGTACAAGGGCACATGGAGAAAGAGAAAAAATTGTCCTCCATAGAAATACAAGTGTGAAAATCTACTCCCAAAAGACAGACATCACTGTTATGAATAATTTACTATTTACAGAGGAAAGAAAGTCTATTAACTTCATTCAATTTGGATTAGATTCTCTCCAGTGACCCCTTGAAGTGGGATTCCAGGAATCAAAGAGACATTAATCCTATAATCTAAAATGTAATTAGGTCTGCAAGACCTTTTCCATGGGAAAGGTATATAATTTGTCTGTTGCCCTGTGCATTTAACACCTTAGCCCCTCTTCCCAGGAAAGATGGGTACTCATTTCAAGCAGGGGGACCCAGGCTGGATTAGGGCTCCCAGAGATGGGGTTTTAATAGGGTTCTTTTTTTTATTTTTATTTTTTAAGGTTCTTCTATCACTACCATAAAACTTAGATTTTTAACCCCCACCTACCCCCTCCTACCCCACTTCCTCCCCAAGATGGCATACAATTCTATATAGGATCTCCATATACATTCCTGTTGAATATGTTTTCACTACAATCATGCTATGTAGACGAACTAAAATAAATGGAAAAAATCATATAACAAATCAAAACATAATACACAAACACACACACACACAAACATGATCTGCTACATTCTGCGAATGAATTCCATAGTTCTTTCTCTGAATGTGGAAGGCATTTTGCCTTAGAAAATCATTGGGAATTTTTTTTTTAAGTTCTTGCGTTATTACTAAGTTCCAAGTCTATCAGAAAAAACTCTCACACACTGTGGTCGTTGCTGTGCACAAAATTCTCCTGGTTCTGCTACTTTCGCTCAGCATCAGATCATATAAGTCCTTCCAGGCCTCCCTGAAGTCTTCTTGTTCATCATTTCTTATGGCACAATAGTACTCCAGCTCATTCATATACCATAATTTATTCAGCCATTCCCCAATTGATGGGCATCCCCTTGATTTCCAGTTTTTGGCCACCACAAAGAGGGCTGCTATAAATATTTTTGTACATGTGGGACCCTTTCCCATTTTTGTGACCTCTTGGGGATACAATCCTAGTTGTGATATTGCTGGATCAAAAGGTATGCATATTTTTGTAGCCCTTTGGGCATAGTTCCAAACTGCTCTCCAGAATGGCTAGATCAACTAACAACTCCACCAACAATGAATTAGTGTTCCAATTCTCCCACATCCTCTCCAACATTTATTATCTTCCTGTTCTGTCATGTTAGCCAGTCTGGTAGGTGTGATGTGGCACCTCGGAGTTGTTTTGATTTGCATCTCTCTAATCAAAAGTGATTTAGAGCATTTTTTCATATGATTATAAATATCTTTAATTTCTTCCTCTGAAAATTGCCTGTTCATATCCTTTGACCATTTGTCCATTGGGGAAGGGCCTGTTCTTTAGATTCCTCATGACCTCTGAAGTCTAATCATGGCCCAGAGGTGATCCTGAGTTCTCAACAATTGACTGAAAAGGCTTAGCAGACGAGCCCCAGGATTTACTGTGTGTCTAGCATTTGAGGATAAATCTAGCAAAGAGGCTTATCGAATGAGTTTTGGCTAGTGAGGGGCAATTGGTTTTGTCCACAGCAACTCATTCACCCATTTAGAATGGGGGCTGGAGAGAAAAAAAAACAACACACTGATAACTCACATTTATATAACATGTCAAAGTTTCCAAAGCACTTTATATTGCATTGTTGCATTCAGTTCTCACAACAACCCTGTAAAGCAGGTGCTGTTACTATAATCCCCATTTTACATATAAGGAAACTGAGGCTCAGAGAGTTTCAACATACTGAGAGTCATATAGCTAGAAAATTGCCTAAGGTGGGACTGGAATAGGGGCCTCTTGAAGCCAAGATTATCAGTCTATCTGATAGATAAAGATGAGAGTGCTGGACTTGGAGTCAGGAAATCTGAGTTCAAATCATGCACTTCAGACACTTATGAGCTGTTTGACCTGGGTGACTCACTTAGCCTGGAAGAGTCTCTGTTTACTCCTCTGTCAAGTGGGGGTAATAGTATTTGCACTAAGTGCTTTACAGGGTTCTTGTGAGGCAAGAGTGTTGTGAGCTAATAGCACCTTGTAGAGAAGAGTTTGCGGTTGTCATAACTAAGGGTTGGAAAGGTGGTGATCTGTAAAAATGTAGGCAGCATCTGGAAGAATCACTGACACATTTAAGTGTTTGCAACACTCAGTCCTTGAAACAAATCAATCCTGCCCCAGAGTCAATTCACTGGTTTACAAGAATGAAGATGTTTCTGAACTCTCAAGTTGTGCAATGCCTGTGGGGTCTAGAGGACTTGGGACGCCCAACACAAAGCAAGGGTCTTGACTCAGGTTGTCTCCAAACTGATGATCCTGGTGATGGGAGAATGCTTGTCTGTCTTGGTGATCCAAGGTACTTACTTGAATGTTGCAGTTTCTGGAAAGATATACCTTGCCAAGTGATGACTCAGATCTGATCTCACCTTCATAGCCAAGGGGAAATTGGGGGCCTTCCAATGATTTTGTAATTCGGTTGTTCTCCAGAGTGAGACTTGTCCTTTGGCTCTTTGCTGAGCAACATGGGCCATGTCAAGATGGCCTCCTTGACTGGTCAGGCTAAGCACAAAATGGCTTCTGGGAGAAGTGCTAGCACGAGGAGGCTACTGGAACTGAAAGGACTAAGAAAGTCTAAGTCCTTCTCTGATTGATTAGGAGATCTGCTCCTTATATCTCAGAGATAACAACTAGTGTTTCTAGAAAGTTTTAAAGTTTGCAAAATACTTTACAAACATTATCCTCACAATAACTCTGTAAGTTAGGTGCTATTTATTTTTCAAATGAGGAAACTGAGACGGGTTATGTTACTTGTCCGAAGTTATACAACTAATAAGAATCTGAAATCAAATTTGAACTCAAGTCTTCTTAGTTTCAGGTCCAGTGATCCATGTACAGTACCACCCAGCAGCCACAGATGAAAGTAAAATACCTTCTCAGTAGTCCCCAAAAGTTGTCTTTTAGTTTCAATAGATAGAATGCATTTAATGGATTATTATTTGATGTTTATGTATGTGTCAATATGTGCCTATTTGCCTTTTGTGTTTTAAGGTGGAAGAAGAAGTCCACTATTCTATTCACATACACCTTTTCTAGAAGGGAATTTGTTAGACACTTTTTGGGGGAAGAAGGGAACCTCCACTGAGTTGTATCTAAGTTTCTGTTAGAGATTTCTCCAGAGGTACTCTGGAGGTTGGCAACAAGTCGGAGACAAAAACTGGCCCTCTTTGGGGTAAGGACACCTCCAAATGAACCTTATTCTTGTGGGACCAGAGTCAGAACCCCTTGTAGGAAGGGTCAGATGCCATTCTCTCTCTCCCTCTACCCTTCTACCTGCTTCTCTCTCTTTCCTGTCATTTCCCTATAGCTTTCTATTTTCTTTCTTTCTTTTTCTTCTCTTCTTCCTTCCTTTTTCTCTTTTCCCTTCTTTCTCTCTCCCTACTTCTGTCTTTCATCTTTCCTCTTTCTCTCTCCCTTTCTCTCTTCCCTTGCTCTATCTCTTCCTCCTTATAAGCAATGATAATGTATAAAGTATTACACAGATTTCAGTGCAAGGTGTCCTTTTTGTCACCATGGTCAGCAACAGAGATGCTCTTTAAAAAGGTGCTCTTCTTAGTCAGAGGAGAGAAACAGTGAGGTGGAAGTCAGTCAGCCAGTCAACAAACACTTATTAAATCCTTAGTGCATGTCAGGCATAGTGCTAAATGTTGGGAATATGATAACAAGCAAAAAGAAAGATAGCCCCTGTCTCAAGGGGCTTGTGTTCCAATAGGGATGACATCACTCAAAGGGGGAGGGAAAGAAGATACCTGGCCTGAAGAGTGTGATGGAGATGTCCAAAGGAGGGAACTTTCCCTGGTAGGAAATGAAGGAATGGCTAGCCCAGTCTGGAAGCCCTCCACCCTCGGATCAGAGGAAGGGACCTGGGGTAGAGGGTAGTGGATAGAGAGGCAACCTTGAAGCCCCAAAGATCTTGGATCAAATGACTTCATCATCATAGAGGATGATTGTGTGTTGTTGTTCAATCGTTTCAGTCATATCTGACTCTTTATGACCCCATTTTGAGGTTTCCTGGCAAAGATACTAGCTTTTCCAGCTCATTTGACAGATGAGGAAACTGAGGCAAACAGGGTTAAGTGATTTGCCCAGAGTCACACAGCTAGTAAGTGTCTGCATCTGGATTTAAATTCATGAAAATGAGTCTTCCTTACTTCAGGTCTGGTACTCTATCCACTGAGTCACCTTAGTTGACACTAACGGTTGTGTGGTTCTAGGCAAGTAATTTCTCCTTTCGTACTCTTGGCAATTCTAGGAGATGGTGTTTCAGAGAAGGTGCCAACTTGCATTGGAGGAAGAAATTCCTTGATCTGGAAATTCTCTATGCTACTGAATCATAGGTCCAATCACTATGTCCATCAGTAAGACACTATCATGGAAGGCCTTCTCCTTGTCTGACCCTCATTATCCAAATTGGGGACCAAAATGAATCCTCAATTACCTGGGGTCCATGAGGAGCACTCAGCAACCTCAGGATTCACTACCCAATGAGATACCAATGAAGAGGTGACCCAAGGTCACTCCCAGATTTTCCTGCTCATTGACTGGGGCTGCAAGAGGGACAACAATGGTGAGATATCAAGAGTTCCTTTCCCAGCATAGGTTGTATCGACAAATGTTTATTTAGAACCTCCTACCCATGAGTGCCACGCTGAGCCCTGGGCACAAAAAACAGAAACAGCACAATCCCTTCTCTTGCAGAATTTATAAACTGATGGTGGCTGGGGCAGGGAGGGGACAAAAGAGGAGGGCACATTAATTCAAAGGATGCTTACAGCTGGAAGTGGTCTTAGACATAATTTGATCCAATTGGTGCAATTTTGTCGGTGAGGAAACTGAAACTCAGTGAGGTCTCACCCTTTGTGTCTTTCGCCCCCTCCTTCTCTGGCCTCTTTCTTCCTAAGTGAAAGAGGGAAACAGGAAGAACCTTGCATGCTGGATCACTGGATACTTTCATCTCAGACACTGAATGAATTATCTAGTCATTATGCTGTCCATTTCACAGAATCTCAGACCCTCATAGGCTATCCGGTCCCACCTGTATCTGAGCAGGACTGTCCTGAACAACATCCCTGGGGACCAGCCCTCTAGTCCCACTTAAAGTCTCCAGTGACTGGAAACTCACTCCTGACAGCTGTGACTATACAGAAACTGGTCTTGAAATCTGCCTTGCTGTGACTTCTACTATTAGTTTCTTGGTCTGTCTTCAGGACTCAAGTCCAACAAGCTGATCTCTCTTCTTCATGCTAGCTAGCTCTTCAGGTCCTTGAAGATAGCATCTCAAAGTCTGCCCCCTGGAGTCTTTTTCTAGTACATCTTGAGTTTCTTTAACATTTAATAAGTGCGTGCTATGTTCTACACCCAGAGAGAGAAAGAGAGGGAGAGAGACAGACAGACAGAAGGAGAGACAGCGAGACACAGAGAGATAGAGAAAGAAAGAAATATACCCGGTCAGAAAATGGGATGAGTATTAGTGAAGGAAGGTCACATCTGAATAGAACATTGAAAAAGACAAAGTGAAGAATGACTTGGCATTCCAGACCCAGAGAAGGAACGGGCTGTGCCATTGCACAAAAGGTGGGAAGAAAGAATGCTAAACTTTGTGACTAGTTCACATTTAATGGCATGTAAAGTATATAAAAGGGTGAAGTAAGACCAGAAAGTCACATAGTGGGGAGGGGGGTGGGCTTTAAACATTAAGTTGAACAATGTGTATTATATCAAAGGAGGAACATGAAAACACTGAAGTTTGGTTAGACCTGTTTTGGTAACTGTGGAAGAGAAGTTGAAGAGGCAAGAAACAAGAAACTAGACAAAGAAACACCAATGTAAATAAAGACATGAAATATCTGATAGTTGACCTAACCGGACACACAGGAACTATGTAAACAAAATCATAAAATAATTTTCATAGAAATAAAGATCAAGTAAATGGAGAGATGTGCAATATTCACAGCTAGGGTTTGTTGATGAGTAAAGTGAAAAGTAAAGGGAACAGAACCAAGAGAACATTGTATACCATAACAGTCATATTGTTTGAAAAATAACTGTGAAGAATAATTAAGCCATTCTGAGTATCATAAATCTTCAAATCAACTTCAAAGGACTGATGAAGGAAGATGTTATCCACCTCCAGAGAGAGAACTGATAAGCAGAAGTATGCATAGTATGGTTTTACATGCACATATGCATACATATGTATATACACACACTGTGTGTGTGTGTGTGTGTGTGTGTGTGTGTGTGTATGAAGAAGGTAAAAAAATGTGTGTGTGTGTAAAGAAGGTCAAAAATGACATCTCTATGTCGGGGTCAAGGTATGTGTGTCCAAATATGGTGATCAGACCAATTAGAGTTCAGAAAGTTCTAACACAAGTCAGGTACAAACAGGTACAAACAGTGAACCTTTGGAGTAGAGATGTTTCTAAATTTTGCATCTTTTGAGCCACTGCAATTCTGCTTTGCTCATAGAACATAGCACCTTTTTGTTGCGGAAAGGCCATGTTGAGCGAGCCTGTGCCATTGTCTCCCATGTCTCACAATTGATTCCAAAGTTTTTCAGAGAGATCTTGTAACTGTCCTTGTATGGCTTGTTCTGACCTCCATGTGAATGCTTGCCTTGTGTGAGTTCTCCATAAAATAATCTTTTTAGGCAAACATATATTTGGTATTCAAACAATGTGACAAACCCATTGAAGTTGCAGTCAGTGCAGTAGAGTTTGAATGCTTGGCAGTTCAGCTTAAGAAAGGACCTCAGTGTCTGGTACCTTATCTTGACAAGTGATCTTCAGAATCTTCCCAAGACAATTCAAAAGCAATTCAGTTTCCTGCATGGTACATATACTCTTCGGGTTTCACAGTCATAAAACAATGAGGTTAGCACAATGGTTGTATAAACCTTCAATTTGACAGGCAGCCTAATACTTCTTCTCTCCCATATTTTTCTTTTGAGCCTCCCAAATACAGAGCTAGCTCTGGCAAAGCGTGGGTCAATCTCATCATCTATCTATACATTCCCTAGAAAGTATACTGCCAAGGTAAGTGAACTTATTCCCACCATTCACATATGTCTGTGTGAAATGGTGATCTTCTTTAGTGTGAAGGTAGGGAGGGAAGGTAAGAGAGACAGTTTGGAACTTAACAAAAAAATTAGACTAAACAATAAAATTATATAAAATAAAATTCATAAGCAGAAGAAAGCAAAAGACAAAAAGTTGGGGAACTAATTAAAATAAAAGTTGAATGACTGAGGTTTGACATTGTCAGATCTCAACTAATGTTAAAAAGTAAAAATATCCAAAGCTACCTGGTACTAGGTGAAAACAAAAGAAGAAAAATAAAGACAAACCAAAAACAGAAATTAATCAATGAAATAGAATAAATAAGTAAGACTTTAAAGAAAAAAGAAATTTCACCTTTGATAAATTCCAGAACACAAAGCCCTGGGGAAAGAATCCTATATTCAGCAAGAAAGGGCAGATGGACCATATGAACAAGATAGTTTGTGAAAACAAAAGCAAAGGAGTAATTGGGACAATATTCTTTATTCATGGTTGGGCCAAGAGAATAAAAATGACTCACCTGAATTTGCTCTGGGTGTCAGAATTCCTAGTTATAACTCTGCAAAGGGTGCCAATAATGTCTACACAGACACACACACACACACACACACACACACACACACACACAGATTATTTGCTCAATAAAAATATAAAGCTTTTGCATTAGCAAAATCAAATCCAGTATAACAAAAAGAAAAACTGTTGAGTAAGAAAAACTATTTTTAAGTAACTCAGATAAAAGTCTAATATCCAAGATGGATAAAGTCTTGACACACATACCTAACTCTGAGGCATTTCTCAATAGGTAAGTGATCAATATATTTAAATAATTCAAAAGAAAAATTGCAAACCATCCACAAAACTCTGAAAACATTTGCAAAATAAATAATCATATGAGGAGCATACATTAAAAGAACTCTGAGGTTTCTCTTCACACTCATAAAGGTGTCAAAGATGATAAGACAAAAACAGGCATTATTGGAGGAGTCCTGTGAAGACAGGTATATTAATGCACTGAAGGGAGAGCATGAATTGGTACATCCCTCCCAGAAAATAATGTGGAATTATACAAGCAATGTAACTAAATTTTGTGTACCCTTTGTCCCAGCAAACCACTAGAGGGTATATACCCCAAGGATGTCAAAGACTGAAAAAAGTCACAAATAGGATGATTTTATCTGCGTATTTATACAGAGCAACACTTTTTGTTGGAGCAAAAAACTGGGAAAGAAAAAAAAATCAGTCAACTGGTGAATGGCTGAACAAATTACAGATTGTGATACAGAAAAACAAATATGTCATACAGAGAAATAGAGGAAGAACTATATGTACAGATGCAGAAAAAGCCAGTAGAGCTACAGAACAATAGAAACAATGATTACAATTAGGCAAATGAAAACAGCACTAAAAGACTGCTAACCTCAGATTAAAGGCAATGACCAATATTGATTTTGGAGGAGCAATGGTGAAACATATTTTCCTTTGCTCAATAGAGAGATGAGGTACTATGGGAATGGAGTATGACACCTACTCTTCAGGAACAAACTGATGGAGTGGGGAGGAGCCAAGATGACGGAGTAGAAAGATTCATATATGCTAGCTCCGAACCCACAGCCCATGTATTTCCTGTAAAAAGAACTCCCAACAAATTCTGGAGCAGTGGAAGCTGCGCAGCAACGGAGTGAAGGAGATTTCTGTTCCAGAGAGCTCTGAAAAACCTACCTCAAAGGTCTGTTGCACTGAATGAGAGTGGAGCCCAGCCCTTCCCTGGCTGCACAGCACCGAGAAAAGCAGATCCAAGCAGGCTTCAGGGACGGCATCTCCGGCAGCCGGGAAGGTCCCTCCACCCACAGGCACACAGGTCAGTGAGAGAGACTTCTGTGCTGGCCGAGAGGGGAGGGGGGTGTCTCCCTAACTCAGGCCTCCTCGGGAGGCAGCAACAGAGGCAGTGGGTGGCCAAAGGCTTCTGGAGCAGGCAGGAGCTTGGGTCCATTACTGAATGTCTCCACATAAACCCCCTGAGGGAACTGAGCCTGGGAGGCGGCCCTGCCCCCTCCTGAGCACCAGACCTTAAGCTCACATTGAATAGCAGCTGCACCCCGCAGCTGAAAGCCCTGAGGCTGGGGAGCAGCGTTTGAATTTCAGACCCGAAGCACTAGCTGGGTGGATCTGGGCAGGGGTGGAGAGGAATCTCAGGAACAAACTGATGAAGCCTAGGAATCTCTCCTTAGAAAAATGTATTTAAATGCACACAATAAAATACATATGATTACAAAGAAAACAAATTATATTGAAAATGCAGTTTTGTGTGTGTGTGTGTGTGTGTGTGTGTGTGTGTGTGTGTGTGAGAGAGAGAGAGAGAGAGAGAGGGAGGGAGGGAGAGAGAGAGAGAGAAAGAGAGAGAGTATAAACAAATACATAGACTCTGGGTAGGGGGTCATGACTATTCCCTTTATTTATTTAATCCCCTTTATTGATTTCAATTGATTAATTAAAGAGTAATCCCACCTATACAGTAAGCATGGTCATTGTGGTGGTGGAAGAGGTATCTAGTGTTTGCAAGCTGAGAGGAGCCTCTGGTGGCTACCAGGGACATAGTAGCCTCTTAGGGCATCTATGCCAAAGAAGAGTCAGGGAGCAACCAACAAAAGTGATGGAGCCCCAAGTTGGTCCAACCATTTTGGAAAATGATTTTTGAGTAATGTAAGGTAAGTTACAAAATTGTTCATTCCTTTTGACCCAGTGATTTTTGTATTAGCACTCTCTGTTGTGAAACTAACCCAGGTGCTGACTCAGGGGTGGAGTGATGAGGGTCTACCATAATCTGGAAGTCTGAAGGCATCATTTCCCTCCATCCTTCTCCCACCTCAGCCTAAAGATTACCTTACCCAGGATGGGGACTACCCACTCCCCATCCTTTGCAACTTCACTTTCCTTTCCAAAGATAGTCCCTGCCCTCAAGGAGAGTTAGTCTAAGAGAGGGAGATTAAATTACAGGGATAGTGAGTGGATTCATTGAGTAATAGATTGACACATCCATTCCAGGAAAAAAGATAGCTTGTGGTTCCAAAATGGAACTCCAGGATGGAGGGGAAAGAGTTCACACTCTAGGGGAGGGCAGGTAGAATTGGGGAAGATGTCCAGAGAGTAGAGAGTAAAATGAAGCATTGACTGGAGTTTACCTAAATGAATGGGCCAAGAAA
Organism: Potorous gilbertii; assembly: GCA_028658325.1. Classification (NCBI taxonomy): domain Eukaryota; kingdom Metazoa; phylum Chordata; class Mammalia; order Diprotodontia; family Potoroidae; genus Potorous; species Potorous gilbertii. The sequence goes on from CM053769.1 coordinate 490,805,248, forward strand.
GATAACCAGGAAACATGTACATAAATATATGTAAAATATACTCAAAAAATCCAGTCATTTTTTGGAGGAAATTGGAGAGGGAGATAAAGAAAAGTTTCTTGTAGCAGATGTTGCTTGAGCAGAGTTTTGAAGAAAGTGAGGTTCTAAGAGGCAAGATGTGAAGTGTATTCCAGGAGTGGGAGCCAGCTAGTGTAAGGAGATGATCAGGAGATGGGAGGTGGAGTTGTTGAGGTTCAGGGTGGTGGGGATCCCAAAATACCAACACACTGGGTCCTGCTGGAATGATTTTGACACATCTTCTTAAAGCCAAAGAAAAACAAAGTTTATCATAGATTAGCCATACTGGAATGACTCTTAAGGAGCCTAAGCATTTGTAACACTTGTATTCACAAGCAGGCCAGATAGAATCTCAGCTAGACAGAGTCTGAGCTGAATTGAATCTGAGTGCCTTCATGGAGGTGAGATGGAAATTAAATAGAGAAAAAGACCGAGGGAAGAATCCAAAGTTCAGAAAACAGTATAAGAAACCCCATCTTTCTGCATGTGTTGTACTTTTCTTGTAACCTTACTGGGGAGACTACCCATCCATTCAGGGGGAATGGATGTAAAGATTAATAAAGACTTTCCTGATTTCACAACAGGTATTGTTCTTTATTTAAGGTGGGCATATTTCTCACTGTTAGGGCCATGTTAAATGAGCTCACCTCTATCAATTCTTGGGGGCTCATCTGGGATCTTTAGTATCAGAAAGGTTAGGATGGAATCTTGCTTGTGGGGGATGGGAGCACACCCATTGATTTTTTAGTGACCCAAACGCCCACAGGCACATTTCCCTTCTTTTGACTGCTAACTTCTCTGGGATTGTTTGGAATTGTTGTGAACTCAGGAATACAGCTAAAACAATGGATTGAAGGGCCAGAAGCAGCATAAGTCAGGAACCTGAGCAACTGCAGGAAAATATATGGCTAAGTACTGCCTTGGGATCTTAGGTAAGACCAGCCCTTTGGGGGCTTTCAGAGTATTAAGTCCTAAAATGGAAGGGTGAGCACTTGGTAACAGGGAGGGGATGAATATATCCTCCGAGTACTCCTTCAGAAACCTGTATGAAGGAATGTTGACTATATTCTTTCCTCTGTCTGCTCTGGAGAGAGAACAGAGAGAAAGAAGGGGGAGGGAGAATATAGATTATTTAGATTCTGGGAAGGATGCTTTTGAAATTGGCTTGAAATCAGTCAGAATAAATTGACATGAATAGTTGGATTTTGACTGATCTAATCTAAAATTAGTTTATTTCCTAAAAAGAGAGGATCTGTATTGCTCTATTTATTCTGTGTTTGTCTGTTTGTTTGTGAAGTGTTTTGTTAAATTGTAAATGCAGCTCAAAGGAGTGAGTGGACTGGGGAGAGAGAAAAAGGAAAAAAATGCTTTACTATTTGGCTTGACTATGGTGTTAATAGAAAATTTGAAAACTTTAAGAAGTTGCTTAAAAAAAAATCTTTCTTTCTGCATTCTAAGCTCTGGCCAGGTTGTAAATGTGAAAAGAAGGATTTTGACTCTTTGTAGAATATTCAGCTTAAAAAATTGTGGCTCTGTTAGTTAAATTGTTCAATTAAACTGTTAGGTTCTTAACCTCTAAGTTTCTTTTTTAAGGAATAAAGAAACTGGAAAAGGTGTTGAGTATTTGGTTTCTTTGAAGTATAAAAGGAAAGGAGGGTGGGATGTGCTTGGACCTTGTACTCCTTCCTCCCCCCATCCCACTTTAGAAAATGTTTAGCTTGATTGGGAAACCAATAGACAAAGTTGTAGAAGGTCATTGGATTTAAAAATTTAGAAGTTGTTTACTGTGATTTGTAATTATTACTATTAGTTATTAAGCTCCAAAGCTTCATGCTTGGAAGTCACACTTTGTCAGTATTAAATTATTTAGGCCCTTTTGCCTGGGCTCGGAGGATCTTTTTTTTTGTAATGGAAATTAGCAGAGTAAAAGACAGGGAGTCTGCAGTGAAAAGTTAAGTTTTGATTTAATGAGATCTCAAAACTAAAATCTGTACTTTACATTTAAGTAAATGTATCTGATACCATACTATGTGTGTAAAATTGCAAATTCAATTTAGAATTTCAGTGATTTTTCTTAGAAGCATTAACTCTGTCCATGAGTTCAGACCATGTGGACAAGGGGAAGGTTACCCCTCCCTTACCCCATTCCCCATATGATTTAAAGACTGGAATGAGACTGGGAGAGCTGATCTGCTGGGACTGGGAGTGGGGAGGGGAGCTGGAATATAGCATTTCAGCTCTTTAAGGAAGTATAGTAAAAAAGAGATTATGGGAAGTTATAAATAAAGTTTTCTTTCTGTAGCAAAAGTATTTGATTAAAAAAATAAACGTTTTGTGCTTCCCTTTCCATTTGTTCAGTTTCAGAGTAAGAAATTAAAGATGTCTATAGTCATATGAAAACATGCTCTAAATCAGTATTGTTTAGAGAGATGCAAATCAAAACAACTCTGAGATACCACATCACACCTATCAGATTGACTAACATGACTGAACAAGAAGATGATAAATGTTGGAGAGGATGTGGGACAGTTGAAATACTAATTCATTGTTGGTGAAGCTGTGAGCTGATCCAGCCATTCTGGAGACAATTTGGAACTATGCCCACAGGGCTACAAAAATGTGCACACCCTTTGACCCAGAAATATCACTACTAGGACTGTATCCCCAAGAGATCATAAAAATGAGAAAGGGTCCCACATGTACAAAAATATTTATAGCAGCCCTCTTTGCGGTGGCCAAAAACTGGAAACCAAGGGGATGCCCATTAATTGGGGAATGGATGAATAAATTATGGTATATGAATGAGCTGGAATACTATTGTGCTATAAGAAATGATGAACAGGGACACTTCAGAGACACCTGGAAAGACTTATATGATCTGATGCTGAGTGAAAGGAGCAGAATCAGGAGAACTTTGTGCACAGCAGTGTATGAGGATTTTTTCCGGTCAATTTAGAACTTCATTGCAATGCAAGGACTTAAAAAATTCCCAGTGGTCTTTTAGAGCAAAATGCCTTCCACATCCAGAGAAAGAACTGTGGAATTCAGTCACAGATTGTAGCAGATCATTTTCTTTTGTATTATGTTTGGGTTTGTTGTATGATTTCTCCCATTCATTTTAATTCTTCTGTATAACATGAAAAGAAAAAGAACGGCTAAAATGTTTATCATTAGTGATTACAAATCCAGGTTTGATATGATTCAAATTAAAATCTGTCCTGAAGGAATACAAAGCAGCATCTGAGAATGCTCTTCCTATCAGGATTAAACAGAAAAAAGATTGCTATTTGGCATTTATGATTGTAAAGTGCTTAACATAAGGAATGGGTATATGTTAGATGCAACATTAATCTAATGTAATTGTGACACAATTTTAAAATTTGGAGTTTGTTATATATAGATTGGGGTTTTAAAAAGGATGTGATAGAAATCTGATAATTTAAAATTTATATTTGGTTATAAATAAGCAGTGAAAATTCTGGTGTTTGCTATATAATGGTAGAGTTAACTTATTTGCTTTAAACTAGAAAGGAAATCTAGTGCAGATTGTTATAGTTAAGATGTGGAGGAACTGGATAATCTGAGTAATGGGACTGAGAGACTTGGAAAGATGAATAAGTTTTGACTGCAAATATGAAAGGCAGATAAGAAGGTTTGAATAGTTCTGGATGGGTCAGTTTCAGATGGTTTCTGTAAGTAGTGAGGGGAGGGTGTGAGGAAGTATTTTAAGAAAACAGAAAAATCATGTAACTTAATTTGATAATTAATAGCTCAATCAACTTTGAGATGACTCTACCTGATCAGGGTCATAGAGTGTGTTCATGTGGTGGTAAGGAGATGAATTACTGTGCAAGGTGATGTGGAAATGCATTCAGCTGAATGAACTTACTTAAAGTTTTAAGTAAGCTTAAATCATTTAAATTTTTAAGTAAATCTAAAGGTTGTTATATAAGGAATTGCATTGTTAAATTAATGATGACTTGGTTTAAAAAAAAAACTTATGAATTCTATGTAAGAGTTTCTGTGTCGTAGAATTCCTATTGAGAAAATGAGAATCTTTGGGAAAAAATACATATATATTTTTATATATGGGTGTGATTTTCAAGCCAGTTCCATCTAAGGATATATTAAGCATTATTTCTGTTGTTAAGAAGGAAGTTTTAGCTAAAATTGTTTTTTGCTATGAATCAAGCATGTTTACAAAAATATGTTTGTAAAGGGACGCTTATGATCAAATGTGCAAAGGCCTTGGTTTTAGATCTTGTAATATTTGACAAGTAGGTTTATGAGGGTTTTGTGATAAATTGTAAACTGTTCTTAGGAGAGGAAAATATTTGTTATATGAAGAAATGTTTTGTAAAATCTTTTGTATGATTTTTGAAGGCTTACCTATCAAATTTATATTTGTAAGCTAATTTGTTACAATAACTTCAGGTTTTATGGGAGGTTGGAATATAAGGGACAAGATAACGGAGACCAGGAATTTTATGGCTCCAGGAAGCTCTGTAATAATTTTAAGACAAAAAACTTCCTGGTCCCATTCCTCTTTCCTTTCCAGGCATTTCAGAAGGACTTCTTAAGATCTAATCTGAACTGGAGATGCTCAGAGAAGAGATGTTAACTCTTTCTATTGTTGAAGGAGAGGAGTGACTCCATCCCCACCCAGGGGCAGCTAAGATTTGGAGAGTTTAAAATGATCACCCAAGTGGTATGGCCCTTCACTTTGTTAAAGTTGTAATCTCTATGTAAAGTATAAGCTGTATATGGAGTTCCTAAACCAGGAATTTGTTTAGGTGATAAACAATCTCTAGTGATTGGTTTTTAGCACAAATTTAAAATTTAAGATGTGAGTCCTGGTAAAATTTTTGATTAGTGAAACCTACCATCTAATGTACAAAGTCTCAGGGGACAATTGTGTCATCAGCCTGGGATAGGGTTCTTCTGGCTCAGTTTCCCCATTGTGTTCCTTTGAAAAGGAACACTTCTTTTAAAGTTTCCCACTTGACTATTTCTGAGTATGGCTATAAGGTGGAGATGAAATCAAAGTATAACTGTGATATTGTTGAAAGTTAACTGTAATTGTATCTTATCTATAGAGGGACTGAAGAAGGAGTTCAGGGTGGCTCCAGGTATTCTAGGGGTTCCAGGTATGGTCGTGATGGGAGTGGCCAGTAACCTGGAGAATTGGATTGATATGGCATAATTATATGCCTCTATGGGCCTCTAGAGAGCCAGTTCATGTGGGACAAAGGGAGGTTTCCCAGTGCCCTTTTAGACAAATGGGACTAAAACTCTTTGGGGGTAATGGACAAATGCCCCCACTTAGAATAAGGTTTTTACATGTTACAAAGACCAATTGAGTAAATACAATTAATTATTGAGACTAAATCAGAGATATCAGAGATATCTTTAGTTAGGAGAAAAGAATTTCAGTCTAAGTTTCTTAGAGGCAGATAACCTCTGGCAATGTTTTACATTGATGGAAAAGTTAAGTGTTTCTGTTTTGATTTGAATTTATTTCATGAATATAAGTTGAAGCTAGTGTTTGAACTTATCATATGTGTAGCTCATTTTTTTAGATTGAGCAGGGTTAGAAATGGACAGAATAGTTTGGGAAACATGTAAATTTATTAGATTAATAACAAGGTTTTAATGGTAAATTTGATTTTATGATTGTTATTTAATCAAGAATAAGAAAAAGTATAGAAAGGCATGCAAGGTACCTAAGACTTGCTTCAAAAGATGTTCCTTAGCCAATGTGAAATTATAATCATATCTGAAACTGTTATTGGAACTTGCTATTTTAACATTTTATGGGACTATTAACTGACTGTTCTTCTGAGTCGAACTCCAGGTATGGATAGCAAGAAAGGCAGTCTGAGCCACTGATCCATGATGCCAGGGAGCCTGTGAGATGCTGGTATGAACTTCAAAAAGGTGATCTCATGAGAAGGTTGGGAGAGTGACTATTCAGCCTGGGCTGAGGTAGGATTCTCCTGACTCCATTTCCCCACCGACACCTGACAGACTTTAAGCCTGGCTGAAACCCAATTGACAATCTACTCCTGACTGGAATTGACATGAAGTTAGGGAGATGTTGGTTCCCTGAAATGTCCCTACTCTTAATGGCAATTTCCTCTAATCAAAAGTTTTATTAGCCTAATACCAGATCTATTAAAATATTGTCAGTAGGGGAACATCTGAGGTTAAGCCTAAAATTAAGCTATTAGGCTTAGAATTTCAGACCAACAACAGTAAGTTAGGGTCCTTTAATTCTTAGCAATAGCATGGAAACCATTTGATTGAGGACCTATGAGGTTAGCATACATAGTTATTATTTTGTCTTGGTTAATGTTAAAAGAAAAATGATTTGTGTTCTATATTGTAAATGCTTTAAAAGAAGTATCACATGACCACAAGTTGGAATTGTTTTATGATATGATATGTACTGTGTTAAAAATGATTATTGTATTTATATAAATACTGCAGCCTGTTATTGACTCCTTAGTGAAATCTTAACTTCCTGATGGGGGAAATGAATAGTTAGTTAATGTGAGATGTAAATACTCGGTTCTAATGTGGATTTCTTAAACATGACAATTGACCAACGTTCCAATTTTGATTTTATAAGAGTGGTAAGTGTATAAAGCTTAGGAATGGTCATCTAAAATGGTATTAAGGTCAGTTTTGTAGGAGAGTGGACATCTGGATTTCTACAAGAAGATAAAGAGAAGATGCAGAGATGCTGTGCTGAAGATGGACTGAAGGAGCATCTAGACCAGAAAACTGCATCAGATGATATTCCTCCCCAGACTACTGTACAAGATGGAACCTCTGAATGGAAAATTCATTGATCTACCTTTTCCTTTTGGATCTCTATATTTGTACATATAACAAGGGGACTGCCTCCCTTGTAATTTGTCAATGCAGTAGTCAACTTTGCTCTCTTCCCATATTCATATAAAGGGGGATAGATGAAAGGAAGAATTCATAGGGGAAAGAATGTGAGAAGGTATTTATTGATTGGATTTAGGTGTGGAAACAGAAATTTTAATAAAGAGAAAGAGAGAGCATTTTGTGGGAAGAAAGTTCTGTTGTCCACATTCCTGGGTGATAGGTCAGAGACTAATGGACAGGCTCAAGGAGCTGTGTGAGGAAGGGCCTATCCGAGAGGAGAACATGGAGTCACATGGCCAGGGCACTGTGTCTCGGGAAATCCAAAGTTCAGAAAATAGTATAAGAAGCCCCAGCCTCCTATTGTAGTCTTCCTATAACCTTACTGAGGAGGCTACACGTCCATTCAAGGGGGAATGGACATAAGGACTAATAAAAGCTTTCCTGATTTCACAACAGGTGTTGTTCTTTATTTAAGGTGAGCATGTTTTTCTCACTGTTGGTGGCTTGTTGGACAGGCTCACTTCTAACAAATCTGAGTGCCTTCATGGAGACGAGATGGAATTTACATACAGAAGGTCCGTGGGAAAGATCTAGAGGTGGTCTAGTGGTCTGGGAGTAGAGTCTAAGGAAGATCTTGATGAGACTGGTATAACTAGTGATGTAATCAAGGGTGGGAAACAGCTAGAGGCAATCGGGAGGTATCAGACAATGCAGGGTTTGGATGGGAAGCAGATGTGACAATCCAGAGGACCAGGCTAGGCCAAGTGCAACAGATTTGAGTATGAAAGACCAGATTAAATAGAAAGATTCAAGGGGAGTTGAGGGAAGTTCCCAGAATCAGAACCCTATTAGAGTATCATGGGAAAGAAGGCCAAGTTGGCTGGAAGCGTATGGGAGGAGGAAGGATGCCTAATGAGGTTGGAAAGGTAGGTCGGGGCCAAAAGGTGAACAGAGTGCAACCTTGAGGAAGTCACCACGTCTTTAATAAGGTTTAAAGATTTCATTCTTCCAAAAATGGGGCTAAGATTTTCACTCAATCACCCTCCCTGGAGTGCGGTGTAAACCTTAGAGTGGTTTATATGGTGACTTAATGCATTATTCTTATCTTTAGCATTGTTATGGTGAGTAAAATCACTAATTCTACTCTGGACTTTCCTCCCAGACCCCAGGGCAGGGAGCAGGCGCTACAGGAGATCTGGGTGACTGGTTTGTGTCCATCACCGGACTAGATTTGTAAACCATAACCTGTGGGCCGTGAATGAACCCCTTCCAGGTTCTGGGAGGTGGAGACCTTTTAAGGCCTCAGTACCCTCCCTAAACTCCCTTCTCCCATCTCTCAGTACTCCTCCAAGTGCCCTCAGGCCTTTGGGCCAGGCAAGTGCTAGGCTTGTCCCTAGAAAATTCTCATAAGGGTGTGGGGTGGGGGAGGGGGAGAAAGGGGAGGAAGCCGACCTCTCCCCAAATGAGATTTATCACTCACTGCAGGGATTTTTTCCAAAATGGAATTTGCCTCTCTTCTCTGCTCCACCCTCTGCCCAGTGCAGGTGTTATAATAAAGGAGGGTGGGGTAGGTGCAGACTTGCTAAACTCTCCAAGCCCCCAGCCCTGCCAACTGGGGAGAAAACACTAATTATCAATCTGGAGCATAGGCAGGGCCCTGGGGATCTTTCCCTTAGATGCGTTCTCAGCTCCACCTACTCCAAGTCTGACCAACATTTCAGTGAAAGATTCTTGAAGAAAAAGAAATCATGATTGGGCAGATCCTGACCAATATCTCACCTCTAAAGGGCTCAACGGATTGTCTTCGGAACAGATTATCTTATAAAAAATTCTACCTTGTGATGATCTTTCTTTGTTGGCACAGATCTACTAAGCTCTTTCAGCGTTTTCATTTGCCCACCAAGTCAAATCAAGCCTGCTATGTACCAGGCATAGTGCCTAAGTGCTCAGGATACAAAGAAGGGCAAAAGATGCCAACCTTCTGCCTTCAAGAAGGTCACAGGCTAATGGGAGAGACAACATGCAAACAAGGCATTCTTTATCCCTGGGGGTTGATGGACAGGCCAAATTCCTTTGGGTCATTAGAGATGTCTTCCAGGATAGATGTTCTGGGGCTTGATGTAAAGTTGCATGATGACACACAAGATGACACAAGACAAACTGGACATTATCTTAAGGCACTGGCATTAAGGGAGAACTCGAAAATCCATAAGAGAATGGAGTTTAGAGCTGGAGGACACCTTCAAGATCACCTAGTCCAATTCCCACACTTAACAGATGAGGGAAACTGAGGCCCAGGAAGACAATGACCCATTCAGGGATAGGCATGCAGGAGATGTCAAGTCTAGGATTTGAAGCCAGGTTTTCTCATTCCCCACACTGTGCTGACCATCATATTTCATGCCCCTCAATCAAACCTGCTCCATCGTTTTGGAAGACAAAGATCTGAAATGATAACTTGAGGCCTCCTGAGCACATCAATAATCTTAGATATGTACTTAACTGATCAACTGACTTAGTCATTTGAAGAATACATTCTTACTTTATTTTTAGTAACAAAAGTGAAACTGTAGTCACATACTATACATTAAAGGAATCTTTACATAAAAAAAGATTATCAGGCTGATTAACAGAAAGATACTTTCCCCCCACTGTGGCTACTCAAATTTATACTTGCAAAAATGCATGATTAGCTTTCTGTTCCCCCTAATCAAGCTGCCAGTTTCTCATTACCTCCATCTATGTTTACATGGTCTACCCATTTTCTAGAATTTAAATATATCAGCATTTCAAGGAACCTGTGATCTCACTGATTAAGCATCTAGGTGGGCAGTGACTAGAACAGAGTCAGAAAGAGCTGAGTTTCAAACCTGCCGAGATGCCAAAAACCTATTTCCCTTTTTGCTGACATTGTGAAAAAGCTATATAAAGCTCCGGTTGCTCACCTGTCATCCCTCCCACTTGTTAGATGACTAGCCCTTCTCTTCCTAAAATACATTTCTCTGGTGACATCTCTTACTCCTGTTCTCCTTTAGAGATCCTTATTGGTTTTAGATTGTAGCCTCTTCACACCTACTGTGGGTACGAACTCTCCATTGCCCTCTATGTGATATTAATTTTCAACTATTCAGAAACTACTAGATTAGTTGACTTGTGGCCTGTATGATAAAACCAGTAGAGTATGAGTCTTTGCTTAGCAGAGAAGCCTGCGGTCACTAAAGGAGCTTTGTAATTGCCTAAAGGCCATCTAACCAGTTCTCCTTTTCCTGTTCTGATCTTATTCTCTTCAATTCTGTGCTCAATCCATTGTCCGTTCATATTATCTATCCCAGGTAGACATCCTGATGGGCAAATTCTGTATAACTTGTCTGTTCAAATATATGCTGTAATCTAGACAACAAACATTCTTCATCTACTTTGTCTTTCCTATGTGGGTGTGATGGGGTTCAGACTCTAGGAGCCTCCTTGAGCTCCCCTTGAATCTTCCCACTTAATCTGGCCTTTCTTACTCAAATTTAATCTTCCCATTTGTTCAGGCAGTCTCAGGAAGCCCAAGGGCTTTTCATTATCATTTCAGGTCTCTGTTGAACTCCCCACCCTTGATCCCATCAAAACCCCATTTCCCCAGGCTGCCATCAAGATCTGTATACATTCCCATACTGCTCCTATCAGATATCTGGATTGCCCCACCTGCTTCCCACCTAGGCATGCCCTAGACGGCCTGCTGGTCTGTCTCATGATAGCCTCCAGGTGTTTCCAGCCTTTGACCCTCCTTTGACTTCTCAAGACCCTTCCTAAACCCCTCCTCCCATCACCCTGGAATACCAGACCAACCTCCCCACATTCCTCCTATACTCTTTTCTGTATTTAAGTTCCATCTTGCCTCCATGAAGGCACTCAGATACTCAGATTCAACCCAGCTCAGACTCTGTCTAGCTGGGATTCTGTCTGGCCCGCTCATGAATACAAGCGTTACAAATACTTAGACTCCGTAAGAGGCAACCCAATTAGGCAAATCCTTAATAAACTTTCTTTTCTTTGACTTTAAGAAGGCTTGAGTCGAATTCATTCGAGCACGATCCAGACTGTCGGTATTTTGGGGTACACCCTTCATTAATGACCTCATCTGGTGGAGAGATCCTTGATCTTTTCTAGCAGGTTGCTCCATATTCTGGGGATCGAAGCATCAAGTGTGGTATATCACCTGTAAATAGGAGCAGTGGAAAGACCTTACCAGCCAAAGGAAATGTCTCTTGAACTTGGACTCTATACTAGATCTCCTCCTTCATGGGGGTGAAGACCCTTGGTGAGCATGTATCTCCCTATTTTATGCACTCACCAGAGATGTTTATGATCAGAGGGACATTGAAGAGGCATATCTCTGTTGTTACATGTTCCAAGAAGTCTTAAATAATTTTGGTATATAAATGGGAGATACCTTACTGAGAGCTGTAAGGTAGAGTTAAAGCTCTATTAAATAAAAAAAATTTCCTATCAACATACAATAAACACAATGGGGTTTGTATTTTTAACATCTAGGTCAATTGTGAAATAGTAAAGATGTGATCCATTGTTGAAAACCACTTATGAAAGCCTTCTTATTCCTTACTAATCCCATCACCAAGAATGCCATCAATTCATGAGTAAATATAACATAGGGTTCAAGTCTGGATATTTGTGTAATGCTCTCTTCAATGATAGAAAAATTTCATAAATAAGTCTCATCGAAAATTACCAGAAGAGAAGGCTGGTTTTTGAAGAGGCAGAAGAACTAGAGACCAAATTGCCTATATTCACTGGATTATGGAGAAAGCAAAGTAGTTCCAGAAAAACATCTACTTCTGCTTCACTGATTACACTGAAGACTTTAACAGTGTGGATCACAACAAAGTGTGGCAAGTTCTCAGAGATAGAAGTAATACATTATCTTACTTGTCTTCTGAGAAACCTTTATGTGGGCCAAGAAGCAGTAGTTAGAACTGAACACGGAGTAATTGATTCGTTTAAGATTGGAAAAGGAGTATGACAAGACTGTATATTGTAATAATAAGCATTTATACAGTGCTTCTAAGTTTGCAAAGCACTTTAGATATGCTAACTTATTTGTGTTATTACCTCCATTTTATAGTTGAGGAAACAAAGATTCAAACAGGCAAAGCAACTTGCTCTAGGACTGAGAAGTCAGAGGGTTTGGAATTTGGTCCTTAGTTTGGGGTTTTGACTTGGAACTAGGGCTGTGCTTTATGGGACTTAGATATGCACCAAATTCCCTTCTCTCCCCCAGAGTCTGAGGTGGTACAGGAGGAGGAGGATTATGCCTCCCATGTAGAGGGGGAGTAAGTTTGTATATATGTGATGACACTTTTTGAAATAAATATTCTTCAAGGTAAAAGTTTAAAAAGAAAAAAATAAGTTACTAAGAGAGTTGAGTCTTTAATCAAGTTGTCCTGACTCTAAAATTCCTATGCTATTTATCAGACACATTCCAGAGCAGGTTTCCAAGGCTTTGTCTCAGAATGTCTACATCAGGAGAGTCCAAGAAAATACTTTCTGCCATCAGGTAATTCTGAGTTGTCTTGTCCTCAGGCTACTATCATGGTTTTCCTCTCCTAGAGCCCATTTCCTTTGGCCACTGCTTTCTCTTACCTCCTTCTGACAGCTGGAGTTTAATGTTTTAGGAACAGGCTGCCATCTGTCATGACTACAGTTGACTGGACTGGTCTTTTCACCCCATGCAGTGCCTTTCACATTAACCAAAGAATGATCTGCAGGAATTCTTGAACTCAGGGTTTCTTATAGCAGGTATTGCTTGAGCAGAGTTTTGAAGGAGGCAAGATGAGAAGTATATTCCAGGAATGGGGACTAGCCAGTGAAAGGAGATGGCCAGGAGAGGGAAGGTACAATGTCATGGGGAATAGGCCAGGTTGGCTAGGAAGAGTATTGGAAGGGGGTTGATGAAGGCATGGAAGATGCTAGATTCTCATTTAGAGACCCCCCCCTTCCTCCAGAAGAGAGTGCAGGGCATGCCATGGCCTGAAACCTGGGGTATAGAGGTAACTTTGGGACTCTGATAGACATTTGCCAAGCACCTACTATGTGGAAGGTTCTGTTTTGGACCTAGGGAAGTTCCTCCAGGAATTTACATTTTGCTGGAAGAGAAGGATAGTGTACAGTTCCACACATGTTGGACATTTTGGAGTTCTGTACCCTGTCCTCAGAAAACTCATCACTGGGAAATATTATCTCAGAAGATCCAATCAGCCTTGGTACCTCACCAGTGCCCTCTGCCCCTCATATTGGAGAGTGGAGCCATAAACTCCTCCATCTAAGTAGGGGGGTGGCACAGACACCTGTTCATGCATTGTTTCATTTCCCACCTGACTGTACTCCTTTTGCAATTCTTTGCTGCCTCTGCTTTGGGTATGCCTCACCCCCTACCTTTTCAGCTTTCTTTTGTGTGTAATCTTCCCCATTAAACCATAAGCTCCTGGAGAGTAGGGAATGTTGTTTTTTTTTTTTATTTGTATCCTCAGAGATTAGCACAGTGCTGGTCACATGGTAGAAGCTTAATTAATATTTATCAATTATTATCTTTGTTTTTTGATAGTAGGAGCACTAAATAACCTGGATGAGTGAATATAATTTGAGTGGGGAGCACTAATATTTGGGGAAAATCATCTGAGTTGAGCTGTGAAGGAAGTGAAGGATTCTAAGAGGTAAATAATATAAGGGAGGAGGGCATTCTAGGCATGGGTACAGCTTGTGCAAAGCCTTGGAGACTAGAAGTGGAATATTGTGTTGTTGAGATTGCCTGGAATTTGTGTGTATGAGTGGGATTGACATGCAAGCCTGGAAAGGCATTTTCTGGAGGATTTTCACTGTAAGGCTGAGCAGTTTCTACTTTGCCATGGAGGCAGTCAGAATCCATTGACATTTTTTGAGAAGCTGATTAAAATGGTCAGACTGAAGTCTTAGGAAGATGATTTCGGCAATAGAAGAGCTGAAAAGATGGAAACAGTGAACAATTAGGAAGGAAGTGAAATAGTCCCAGTGAGAGATGATGGGGACCTGATCCAAGGTAGTGAGTGATCCTGAGAGTGAGATAAAAGTAGCGCATGTCAAAGAGGCTGACAGTAGATTTAAGAAGACGTGCAATAATTAGATATTTCTGGAATGAGGTAAAGGGAATAAGCAAGGATGACTCTGAGGTGGTGAACCTCGGTGTCTAGAAAGGTTGTGGTGATGTCTGTTGAGGATCTGGGTGGAGTGCAGTTGACAAGATCAGGATAGACCTTCAGGGAAACTGTTCTTGGAGACTGTGCTCATTCTCATCGGGAATGACTCTCCATGCCCCCCCAGATATTGTGGTGTCTGTGAGACAAGAGAATTAACAGAAAACAAGGGATATGTAAAATAGATGCCCCTAGGCTCACAGTCTTATAAGGCTGATTTAATCACCCTGACTGATTTAATCACTGGGACAGGAGATGAGCAGAATGTCATATAGACTTGCAGTACCTTGTCTATATAAATCCTAACCCTCAGATCAATAAACGGAATTGGTCTACCTTTTCCCACCTCCTGTGACTCTTTTCTTTCAACCACATCACCAAGCCAGAGCCGTGTAGGAGCACAGGCCGTCCGCTACAGATGTCCATACAAATATGGCAATTTGGAAGTAGTGAGTGTAGGGAGGAAAAATTTTGAATATGAGATGTCTTTGGAACAGTTAGGTCATGCAGTGCATAGAATGCTAGTCCCAGTGTCTGGAAGACTTGGGTTCAAATTTGGTCTTATTGAGGTTTATGTGTGCTTGGGATCCCAAAATACTGACATACCAGATCCTGCCCAAGTGAATTAGACTCAAGTCTTCTTTTAGACAAAGGAAAACAAAGTTTATTTAATTGTTTTTTTAATGCCATATTGGGTAGACTCTTAAGGAATCTGAACATTTGTGATGCTTATATTGACAAGCCGGTAAGATAGAATCTGAACTAGATTGAATCTGAGCATTTTCATGGAGGCAAAATGGATCTTATATACAGAAAGATTGTGGGAGGGATGTAGGGTTGGCCAAGTAGTCTGGGGTTACTAGAGGAGGAGTTTAGGGAGGGTCTTGATGGGAGTGGCCAGTAGTTGAGGTGACTAGAGATCAGATACCAGGAACCAAGAAAATGGCATTTTGATGGGAAGTAGCTGGAGATAATTCAGAGTTCTAGGCCAGATTAAGGGTATCAGATCTGGGCATGAAAAGCCAAATCAAGTGGAAGATTCAAGGAGAGGTCAAAGTGGGGTTTTCCAGGGCCTATGGACAAATGGGGCTCAAATTCTTTTGGGGTAAGGGAGGAAGGTCTTGCCTTGGGCCTGTACCCTGATGAATCCTTCCTGGGGAATCAAGTCCATGTCAGCTAATATGAGCAGTCTTGCCAAAAGGGTTTCAGGATAGCTCTCATTTATTTGGACAGGCTTTGGGAAGGGATTTAAGGCACCTGAAATCAACTGATAGTAGCTTAATTCAGAATGTGGATGATATTAATCGTAGCCTTACCTGGGGGGTTTCTTTGGCTGCTGCCACAAAAGCCCTTAATTTCTTGGACACTTAAAGCTATAGGTTCTCTTTGGACAAAGTCCAGATAGCATGCCAGTCCTTAAAGTATCTGGCCACGAACTCATGGACCACCTCTCTCTCTTTAACCTCTGAGAGGAAAAAGACAATCTTATCCATCCCTCTTCCCGCCACTAAGAAACAACTTTGAAACTTTTTAGGCATGGCTGGATTTTATAGACTACGGATCCCTAATTTTGGCTTTATTGCTATGCCTCTCTATGACTCTACTCCAGGCCCCTCAAGAGTGGACCCTGGCCAGGCTAAAGTTTTTGAGACTCTGAAAGCTAAATTGAGCATCTCTTCAGCATTAGCTCTACCTAATCTAGAAAAACCTTTCACTCTGTATGTTGATGAAAGGAGAGGACAGCTTTGGAAATCCTAACCCATTCCTTAGGACCTGACCCCAAGCCAGTTGCCTATTTTTCAAAGCAATTAGACTCTGTGGCTGCCACAGTCATTCTTATTGAGGAAGACCCTAAACTTATATTTAGCTAGCCCCAAGAAGTTCTGACTCCTCACAAAGTTCAGAGCATCCTGGAAGCAGTGGGCCATCAGTGGATGGCTAGCATCAGGTTCACCAAATATCAAGCCTAGCTCTTAGATACGCCTGACCTAATTCTGACCTAATCCTAAAGCAGTGTGGTACATAGAACAAGGGGTTAAGAGAGCTAGGTACTAAGTGGTCAGCCTCTATTACACCACAAGAGGTCAAACTCCTGTTCCCTGGGTCCTCTGGCCAGAAGGCAAAATTAATAGCCCCTACTGGAATCCTAGAGCTATGGAAAAATAAAAAGAGTAAAAGTGTTTGGTTTTTTTTGAAGCCTGGAAAAATAATTTTGTTTCCCATCTTGCAAGATCTGGGTGTCTAAAAAAAATAGACAAGCCCTGCCATGAGAAAATACAATCATTTATTCCCTGTGCTGAACACAAATCCCTCCCTTGATTCCCCAATTAATTGGGTTAGAGTGTTAAAGAGTAACAGATTTTACTGACTCAAAATATGCTTTCCATGTTTTATATGTCCATGGAACAATTCAGAAAGGGGATGTCTGACAGCAAAAACTCCCCTATCATCCTTTTCCTTTTATGTTTTGGTCTTGTGATATTGATCTTTAATTCCCTCTAGGGAAATTATCTTTTATGCCAGGGAAATTGTCTTTTCTCTATACTCCTATACTGCCTGTTTGGTCCTTGTTTACTTAACCTCCTTGTCAGGTTTGTCTCCTCCAGGGTCCAGAAGACCGCTCAGGATATATACCAACTTTTGACTGAATACAAGGTCTCCAGCCCACAGGACCTGGCATAAGCCAGGTTCTGAAGTCTGACCCCTTGAATGAAATCTGACCCCTTGAACAGGACCCAGAGAGGCAGGGACAGCTCTATGTCCTTTGCCAGAAGAAAGCATTTCAGAAGCCTAGAACTTCTCCCCTTACCCCAAAAGAATTTGGGTTCCATTTGTTTGAAAGGGAATGAAGATACAGGCCCAAGCCAAGACCTTTCCCTGTTACCCCAATAGATTTTGAGTCCCATTTATTCCTAGGCCCTGGAAAACCCCACCTTGACCTCTCCTTGAATCTTCCCATTTGATTTGGCTTTTCATGCCCAGATCTGTTACCCTTAACCTAGCCTAGACCTCTGAATTGTTTCCAACTATTTCCCATCCTTGATCCCATCAAAATCCCATTTTCTTGGTTCCTGATGTCTGATCTCTAGTTGCCTCAGCTACTGGCCACTCTCATCAAGACCCTCCCTAAACTCCTCCTCTAGTTACCTCATGATACTTGGCCAACCCTATAACCCTCCCACAATCTTTCTGTATATAAGATCTATCTTGCCTCCATGAAAATGCTCAGATTCAATCTAGTTCAGATTCTGTTCTACCTGCTTATCAATAAAAGCTTCATGAATATTTGGATTCCTTAAGAGTCTACTCAATATGATGGATCTTGAGTAAACTTTGTTTTTCTTTGATTGAAAGGCTCCAGTCTAATTCATTCCAGTCTGTCAGTATTTTGGGGTCCTAAGCACCCCTAAACCTCAACAGCCTCAGATACTTACTGTGTGACCCTAGATAAGTTATTTATTTCACCTGGTTTGCCTCAGTTTCCTCATCTGTAAAATGAGCTAGAGGAGAAAATGACAAACCACTCTAGTATCTTCGCAACAAAAACCCCAAATAGGTCATGAAGAGCCAGATAATACTGAAACTACTGAACAAAAGTTGGAACAACTGACTGACTTTACTTCAGGCAGGAAATAGGTTGGGAGAAGGTAGATAATAGTGATCTCTAAGGTGGGGGACTATCAGGATGTGAATAGTGGCACCATGGGGGAGGGGATCATTCTAGAGTGGAGGACTACATGCAGTTGAATTGACTAACTCTAAGGTCAACACTTTGAAAGAAAGTGAGGCCAGAATGTAAGAAATAGACTAGGAGAACAGGAAGGGATTAAAGAAATTATTTTCTCTGGTGAAGACTATCATTACAGAAAGATCCCAAACCCTGGGTTTAGCTTTAGGATAGAAGGGAGTTAACTATTAACTCATCAAAGAATTGATCAAATTCCCCATTTGTCACCTTCTGGAAGGCAGGGACAGCCCAGCCTTGAGGCATGAGCTTGCAAGTCTGAGGAGTTATTAAAGGAAGCCTAGTCTTGAGCCTTCTCTAGTAGAGGGGATTAAAGAGGAAGTAAAAAAGGGGAGGGGAAACTGAGATTGGGAGGAAAAGGCCCACCCAGGACATTCAAACTAGGCATCTGTGCTTGGGCTGGGCTGATGGGATGACTATCTGAGCTGGCGTTCCCAATGTATTCATGAGATGAGTCACCTCACAAGTCCGTACTCGTACCTTTATTTTGGTTTAAAGAGCTCAGTGATAAAACTCCCACTTCTCTGCCCCAGGAACTGGCTGACCTGTAAAGTACCCTACAGTTTAAACATTTTATGACTTCTCTGGAGGCCCAGGCCTGAGGGGAATGGTACCTGGAAAGAAGGAGGAGGAGAAGGTTCCCACTTCTGTGGTCCCTGAATGAAAAAGGCTGACTTTCCAATTTTTCCCTTCTAAATTAGGAGTTAAACTTTTGTCCTCAGCTTTTGAATGATTGAAAATGCCTTTATTCAAAGGTCATTATGTGTTAAGCACTAGGGAAGGCAAACACAGGAGTACAGACAGCTGCTCCCTTTCTTCAGTTTACTTTCTAAAGTAAAGGGGGAGAAAACTCATATAGAAGAGTGAAATATGTTGTGGTCTTGCAGGTGCTAGGACCTCTGAAATGCAAGGGTACTGCCTTGAAAGAATTCACTGACTCAAGCCTCCTTTCAGTCCAAGTAGCAAATTTATTAAGACACTGGTTAGGTTGGGCAAGATTCTTAGTGAGTTTGAGCTATTTGTGACGCCAATACAAGCAGGTCAATTTCTTTAGGAATCTGTACATTTGACAAGGATGGAACTGATATTTTTATACAGAAAGACTGTGGGAACATTTAGATGGGATCTAGGAGTGGCAAGTAGCTTGAGGTGGTCCAGGTGCGCTCAGTGATGGCCATAATGAAAAAGCAGTTAAAAAAATTAACTGGAATGAGGTAGGATGGGTGCTCAGGAAAACACCAGAGATCTGGGTTCAAGGGCTTTGGGGTCCAGATCCCAAAGACACAGTCTTTTCCTTTTAGAGGTCCAGTGAAAATCCTTCCCTGCTCCCTTCACCCCCATCATCAATGAACAGTATTTGGACTGTGTGACACAACCTTTGGAGGAGCAAGGCAGTATTGATTTGATGGTTGTTTCAGAAGTGAATAGTCTGTGTGTGGCCTTGGGGAGTGCAATGAAAGATCAGTAGGATCACTTAGATCTAGTGGGCCGTGGGAGTCCCCACCCCAAGAAACAAGATGGGAGTTCTAGAGCAGAAAGAGCTCCAGTCTCCTCTTCAATGTCTCTAGAATCCTAGGTAACCAAATCCTGCCACTGCTCTCTCCTTTCCAACCCCTAACCCTGGGCCACCTCAAGTGAGTGTCACCTGAGGAAGCCACACCACCTGAATGGTGGGTTCCTCTACAGAAGGGTATTGTCTGATCTCTACTGAGCCTTTATTGGGGTAAGGTATTTTTTTGACTCTTTTCTAGAAGATTCCCTCCAGTTTTATCTTCTTAAAACACCAAACCATATCTCCTCTACTCCCTCTCATTAGAGGACTCTGCCTTATACTTTACTGAAAAAATTGAGGCCTTCTGTTCCAAGGCCCTTTCCCTTCCCACTTCTATAACTTCAGCCTCTTTCAAGATCATGCCATCCCCTCCCCCATCCTCTCCTCCTTTGGTCTAATCTCTGAAGGAGTGGTTATCCTTCTCTTCCCCAAGACCTTGGACTTGTACTCTTAACCCCCACCTTCTTATCACCTCTGAAAACAAGTGCTTTTGATCTTCCTCACTTTCTCCCTAATTTTCAGTCTGTCCTTAGCTACATATTGACTCCATCTCCATTACCTAAAAACACATGCAGATCTCTCTCATCTGTCAAATGCTTGCTTTTGTCTGTCACTTGATGCTACAATCCCAGTGCTGTTGGCTTCTCTCTCATTTTAGATTCTCTCTCTTCCCTAGGTTTTCATGATCCTCCTTCTTGTGGTTCTTCTCCTACTTCTCTGGCTGATCATCAGTTTCCTTCACAAGGCAATTAGATGGCACAATGGGCAGCACTGGGCCTAGAATTGAGAAGACCTGAGTTCAAATGTGACCTCAAAGACTTACTAGCTCTGTGATCTTGGGCAATTCACATACTGTTTGCCTCAGTTTCCTTAAATGTAAAAATGGGGAAAATAATAGTGCCTCCTCAGGGTTGTTGTGAGATCAAATCTCAAGTGAGATAATATTTGTAGAGTGATCACCTACTTTTCATTCTCATTCCTCTTCCCTCTGTCCCCTCATTCAATTAGTTGCCAAGTCTTGTTGAGTCTACCACTGCAAAATCTATGGAGCCCATTTATTTTTCTCTATTCTTATTATTTCAAGTCACAAATGGTTCTACCATCTTACTGAGAAGGGAAATATCATTCTAGTGTTACAGATGGCAACCTATATCCATCCATACATGTCTATCCTTTATAACTTTTGTTTCCCCAAAGTTCACTACCCAACAGGCTGAAGACCTTCTTTAATTTCTCTTGATGGCATAGGGGAGCCAGTGGAGCCTTCTGGTTGTTCCCCTGTCATTGCTTGTTCTTACCATGTGACCAGACCATTCTCCAAACCCTTGGTCACATTTACTGCTGTTCTTTGAAGTTCCTTGGCGGATATATGTTACAGCTTGTTCACTCCACTCTTGCATTCAATAAATCTCTTCACTGTCTTCTGTGTGTTATTCATTTTCAGTTCTTTGGAAACAGTGGTGTTCCAAATCTTGCTTACCACGACCAACACCAACTGCCACCAAAAGTGAAAGAAAGTCAGCCAGACTTTCCTGGAGCAGCAAAATGTCTTGAGAGAGACAGGGGCAACAAGTGCTGGGTGAGTTAAATCACTGACACCAACTTCACTATCATTTGTATGTGCTAAGTGATCAGGTGAAGGTAGCAAAGGACTCTGTTCCCAAGACCACCTTGTGGAGAAAGGGCCAATATCCTCATAGGGACCAACACCAACTGTTATCTGATGACAGACAAGTAAGCCCACATCCTAGAAGAAACAGCCTTGCTTCTAGTCCTGCCCCTGAAGCCATTGTCTGTGGCAATAATCCTGATGAAGATGCTGCAGTCCCAAATTCCTCAGTAATCACAGCAACTGAAGAGCCAGAAAGCAATACTACTGTGCTCCTTTTCAACTGAGCACCCAACTCATCCATCTGTGCTGTCTTCCTCATGCCCCTGGATATAGTGACTCATTTCAGACTTGCATCACCTTTTGCCCACATTATTACAATAATCTAACTGATTTGTCTCCACCTTCTCCCCTCCAATTCATCCTTCACAAAGCTGCCAAAGCAATATCCCCAAAGTGCAGATTTGAATCCTCCACTACACCACTCGAGAAATGCCTTATGACATCTAATCAAATGCTAATCAAATGCAAATTCCTCTGTTTTGAAAGTCCCTCAAAGTCTCAGTCCAACCTATCTCTCCTGGCTAATTATACTTGATGCTTTAGCACATATTCCTACCCTCCAGCTGAGAGAAATGATTCTTAACAACCAATGATCTGGGGAGATCCAGAATTCCTCCTTTTTCCAAAGTCCTCATTTCAAAGCTGTCTCTGAAGGTTGAACTAACTTATTCCTCAATCTGGTCAAACCCCACCCAATTTTGGCAGGCATCTAATCTAAATTGAATTTCTTCCTATTGTATTCCACTCAAGCAAGTTTGGGTGGAGGTAGATCCTTGGTCTAGATCATCCAAGGCTGGGGATGGTCTGGGTGGAAACACAGTTTCTTCATGCCAGAGTGACAAGATGTCACTCCCTTCATGGGAGTGAGCCCACTTCTCTTTGTAAAGTCCACCTCTCATTAATGGTAACTAGAGTTGATTGCCACCCTAAGGAACACCCCCTCTTCCAAGGGCATAAAAATTGTGATCCCACTACTAGGAGAGGTCTTTATCATTTCAGAGTGTCACTGACACTTTCATTAATAAAATGCTAACATTATTAGTAAAATGATTAATTACCCAGAAATTATGTCTCTCAAACTTTTTGAATGGCACACAGGCAAGCTAGCTTACTCACTAGTCTTCCTATCTAAGAAACATTAAGACTGTGAGCTTGAGTGCAGGGACTGTTTCTGCCTTTCTTTGGGTCTATCATACTTAGCACAATCCTTAGAGATGAGGTCTGTGGGTGCTAGGTGGACCCCAAAATACCGACAGTCCGGGTCGTGCTCGAATGAATTCGACTCAAGCCTTCTTAAAGCCAAAGAATACAAAGTTTATTAAGGATTTGCCAAATTGTGTTGCCTCTTAAAGAGCCTAAGCATTTGTGATGCTTGTATTCACAAGCAGGCCAGATAGAATCTCAGCTAGACAGAGTCTGAGCTGGATTGAATCTGAACACCTTCATGGAGGCAAGATGGAACTTAAATACAGAAAAGAGTATTGGGAGGGGGGCAGTCTGGTAGTCCAGGGCGATGGGAGGAGGGGGTTAGGAAGGGTCTTGAGAACTCCAAGGAGGGTCAAAGGTTGGAAATAGCTGGAGGCTATCAGGAGATATCAGACAATGGAGGATTTGGGTGGGAAGCAGGTGGGGCAATCCAGAGATCTTGATAGGGGCAGTATGGGAATAGATACAGATCTTGATGGCAGTCTGGGGAATGGGGTTTTGATGGGATCTAGGGTTGGGGAGTGCAAGAGACTTGAAATTGATAATGAAAAGCCCTGAGACAGCCGGAACAAATGGGAAGATTAGATTTGAGTAAGAAAGGCCCAGGTTAAGTGGGAAGATTCTAGGGGAGCTCTAGGAGGCTCCCAGAGTCTGAACACCATCACTTAGCACATAGTAAGTGCATAATACATTCCTGTGGATTGATAGGACATTTCATTTTCTTCATGACTTTGGATAGGCTGTACACCATGCTTGCAATGCTAGTCTCACTTGTGCTTCTGATGCTCATAAGGTTCAACAAAAAAGATTTCATTGATCTTTCAATTTTACATCACCAACATTTCCCCTCTGAATCCTTCCCTCTCCTCTCCCAGAAAATTGTTCCTAATAATAATCTTTTTTTCTGTAGTTTTTTGGGGGAGCAGTCGTGATTAAGTGAATCGCCTGGGGTCAAAGCTAGTAAGTGTCAGAGGCTGGATTTGAACTCATGTCTTCCTAACTCTAACAATCTTTTTTTAAAGAAGAGGAAAAAAAATCACAAAACCAATCAACAGGAAAAAAATTTCCCTTTACATACACATTCCTGGATCCTCAATTTTGCAAAGGACTTGGAGCAGAGAGGGAAATAACTTCTCACATCTTTTATTTGGGGTCAAGCTTGGCCATTGTAATTTCACGATTCTATTTTTATTGCTTTATAGTGTTGGGGTTTTTTTTTTTTCTGTAGGGAAGCTCACAAATCCATTTGGGGAAATACGACTTACACACAAGACAACTCTAGAACAAAGTAAATAAATGATATGTAGATAGCCTAATCAAGGGGCCAAAATGAATCAAAGGAGCCCTATAGATGACAGAAATAAAGGAAGGAATCTTAAAGGACTGAGCCAACTTTGATCTGAGTACCGGAGTGGAGAGGATTTGGATAGACAGGTAAGGGTGGGGGTGATGGGTTCAAATGCTATCTCTGATGGTTTCTACCTTAGGCAAGTCAGGGGGCTTACCTGAATCTCAGTTTCACTGAGTCAGACTAGGCAGCAAGCATTTTCTAAGCATCTACTCTGTGCCAGACCCTGTTAAGGGCTGGGGAAACAAAGAAAGACACAACTTGGTTACTGCTATTAAAAGAAAGTCTTTGTTCAAGCTTTTGCCCTGAATAATGAAGCAGACTCAGGCAGATAAAATTAAAAGGAGTTTGTTGTAGTACCCAAGGTAAAAGAGCATTGAAGGCCACCAGGTTTGCTGTTTGTAAAGATGAAATAAGAGAAGACAAACGTCATAGCTCATTTCTAAAAGGGGATAAGTTTACAATGCAGGTAGATGGAGATATCTAAAAAGGGGATCAGACTGTATTGAGCTGTCCTATTCTATCCTCTGATGGCATGTACTGAAGGTCTTATCACAGGTCTGGCACTGACTACTAGAAAAAGGGAATGGGAAATCTTGGCTTCACCAGAATAACCCTGGTGGGAGTGGCTAAATTCTGAACCCTGCTCTCAAGGGGCTTATATTCTAATGGAGACTTTCACACCGATTCTTTTCATTGTCCTTTTTGTTTTGTTTTTCAGTTTTGACACAATATTTATTTGTGGCTTTTTTGTATTTAATTATTTTTTTAAAAAATTATTAATTTATTTGTTTTCAGTTTTCTACAATCACTTCCATAGCTCTTAGATTTTCTCCCCCTCCATCCCCCTCCTTCCCCAAGATGTCATGCAATTTTACATTGGTTCTACACATACATTCTTATTAAACATATTTTCACATTAGTCATGTTGCATGAAAGAATTCAAATGAATGGGAGAAACCATGAGAAAAACCAAAACAAAGCAAAACATAACACAAGAGAAAATATTCTGCTTCATTCTGGGTTCCAATTTCATAGTTCTTTCTCTGAATGTGGATGGCATTTTGCCTCACTGTCCTTTTTGTATAGAAGTATCAGTCTCACCACCATTAAGCAGCAGATTGACTAGGAACCCTGCTCCCTTCTGTTGGCATTAAAATAAATCTTGTCATTTGACTGGAAGAAGCTTTGAGTATTTTAATCCATTCCAGGCAGATGCTTCCCTGTTCACAGCAACCCTAAACCATGTCATCAGGATTCCCAGCACCCCAAACTTTGTCAACCCCTTTTGGGGTTTCCTTGGCAAAGATACTGAAGGAGTTTGCCATTCTGTTCTCCACTCTTTAAAAAAAATATAAGACTTATTAATTTTTAGTTTTCAACATTCACTTTTATAAGATTTTGAGCTCCAAATTTTCCCCCTCCTTTCCAAGAAAGCATGCAATCTCATATGGGCTATATATGTACAATCATATTAAATATATTTCCACATTAGTCATGTTATGAAAGAAGAATCAGAACAAAAGGGAAAAAAATATGCTTTTACAGCTCTTTTACAGATGAGGAAACTGAAGCAAATGTGGTTAAGTGACTTGCCCAAGGTCACGGCTTGTGTCTGAAGTGAATTTGAATCATGTCTTCTTGACTCCAGACCCTGTCCACTGTGCCGTCTAGCTGCCCTTTAAATTTTGTTATTCGATTGTCTCCAGTTCTTTGTGACCCCATGTGGAGTTTTCTTGATACAAATACTAGAGTGGTTTGCCATTTCCCTCTCCAGATCATTTTACAGATGAGGAAACTGAGGCAGAGTTAAATGACTTGCCCAGGGTCACACAGCTAGTAAGTGTCTGAGGCCACATTTGAACTCAGGAAAATGAGTTTTCCTGATTCCAAGCTGAATGCTGTATTTGATAGGGTTCAGACTCTGGGAACCTCCTCGAACTCCCCTAGAATCCTCCCACTTGGCCACTTGGTCTGGCCTTTGTTGCCCTTAACCTAGCCTGGCCTTCCTTTGTCCATTATCTCTGAATTGCCCTACCTGGTTCCCACCCAAGCCTTCCATTGTCAGATATCTACTGATTGCCTCCAGCTGTTTCCAACCCTTGAGCAGTCACCACAGTGCCATTAAGGTCCTCCTTGGATTTCTCCTCAAGACCCTCCCTAAACCCCTCCTCCCATCACCCTAGACTACCAGAACATCCCAGATCCTTCCTTTTCTGTATTTAAACTCCATCAGGCCTCCATGAAGGCGCTGAGATTCAATCCAGTTCTGGCTCTGTCTTGCTGAGGTTTTATCTGGCCTGCTTGTTAATACAAATGTTACAAATGCTTAGGCCCCTTACAGTCAACCCAGTATGGCGAATCTTTAATAAGCATTGTTTTTCTTTGACTTTAAGAAGGCTTGTGTTGAAGTCATTTGAGCAGGATCCAGTGTGTTGTTATTTTGGGGTCCCCACAACTCCAAACCTCAGCCTATCTTTTGTACCACCTAGCTGCCCCTAAGTCAATTCAACTAATTTTCTTTTTTAATTTTTTTCCTCAATCACATGTAAAAACAATTTTAGCATAGATTTTTCAATTAAATTTTCAAAAATTATAAACTATGAGATAGTAGATAAAGACTTGCTAGATCTAGAGTCAAAAGACCTGACCAGAATCTAGCAGCGTGTCCCTGGGCAAGTCATATAATCGCTTTTCAGACTCAGTTTCCTCATCTGCAAAATAGGAATAATAACTAGGTCTTAACTCACTGGGGTGATAGGTGGTTCAAATAATAATAGTATAATAATAACAGTGGTTAACATTTATATAGCACCTACTGTGCGCTGGGCACTGTACATTATTTACAATTATTGTGACATTTAATTCTTGCAATAAATAACTCTAGGAGATGGGTGCTGTTATCTTCCCCATTTTACAGATGAGGAAACTGAGGCAAACTGCCTTAAGTGACTTGCCCAGGGTCACACAGTCAGTGTCTGATGTTGGATTTGATCTCATGCCTTTCTGACTCCAGGCCCAGCTGTTCTGTCCTCTCTGTGACATCTGTTGTCATTACTGACCCAATCACAAGTCAATTTTCTGGACTGTCTTTGAGTCCCTCCTCAAAGCTCCCAAGGCTACCACTTCCCCCACCCTCACCTGGGTCTCATGAAGAAATTGAGGCCATTCACTGAGAGCTACCTCTTTTTCTCCCCCTTCCCCCCCTCTTCCTTTTCCTTCTCCTCCTTCTCCCCTCCTCCTCTCACTTCACTCAGATGCCTTCTCCCCCTCTGGCCTCTTTCACTCCCACCTCCCTTAAGGAGGCTGCCCTCTCCTTGCCATGGAAGGTTTTGCAGTGGGAATCCACACTTCAGAAGCCTTTAGGGGGTTAGTGTCTAGAGAATGGGTTGAGAAAGAGAGGGATTTGAAAAGGGAGAAGTTATTATAGGTGTCTAGGCAAAAGGGGGGAATGAAGGCCCTGAATGAGGGTGTGAACATGGTTAGAGATCACCTGGAGAACCAGGCTCATTTCTGAGTGCCATGTTTTAGGAAGTCCATTGAAATATTGGTATATGACATAAAGACAGCATTGTGGGGATGTGGGATTGTCAACTCATCAATGAAAAAAGCCATAATTTAAGCACCTGTGTGTGGGGGCATGGTGGAAGGCACTGAGCATACAAAGAGCACTGAAAGACTGGAGCTGTTTGACTGGGAAAAGAAAAGACTGATAATCATCTTCAAATATTTAAAGAACATTCACGTGGAAGACAGGTGGTTTACTTGGTTACTTGGTCCCAGAAGGCAGAATGAGGTTGGGCAGATGCAAGCTGCAGTCAGGCAGATTTTGACTTTATCTTCTCCTACCCTTTCCCCACTGCTCCCAATCTTCCCTATCACCTGTCCTTCTGGCCCATCCTGTCATAGTCAGCAAGGTCTCACCCAGGCTGCTGTCCTGGCTCTTTTGCTCTCTCTCCTGCAGGACTGAACACCCTGACACCCGATCTCTGTGTGGGGAAATCATGCGGTGTCCTGGCTTTCATTTCTGGGGTGAGGAAGAGGGAGAACCTAGCTGAACCCTGTCCCAGAGCCAGGTGAGGCTTCCTCCCACCAGCCCCAGCAGAAATGGGCAGGTTCATAATGACTCAGCAGTGTCCTAATTAACTCCTTCTGTTCCAGAGCCCTTCTTTAGGTACCCTGTCCCACTCCAGGCATGATAACAGCCCTAGGAATAACTATGATGGTTCAGTGAGAGGTGATGTAAACTTGTATGACCCCAAGAATGACCCTACCCTCTGCAGAATGAGGTGGGGGAAGGGCTCTTAATCACTGAAGTCAAGGACCACCCTTTAACCTCCTGAAAGGGACAGGTCAAGTTTACCACCCAAATACGGATCCAAGCTCACAAAAGCTCTGAGTATAAAATTCAACTGAGTCCACTGTCTTAGTCTAGGCAGATCCCATGGCCCCACCCCTCCCTTCAGACCATTGGGTTCAGCCTTGTTTCCTTCATCACAACAAGCTTCTGCCCTCACAGACAATGGATGGTTCTCTGGACTCTTGGAGTCAGTGATTTCTGATTGTCTGAGACCTTGACCTACCTGATGGAAGAAGCTTTCTTCTTGGGACTATAGGATGATAGACCTAAAGATCAGGAAGGGACCTCAGAGATCATTGTTTGGACCTTCCTCAATTTACACATGAGGAAACCTTGGGAGGGGAAGTGATTGGCCCAAAGTTACACAGACAGTGAATGAGATTTGAACTGAAGCCTCTTGACTCCAGGGCCAAGGGGGTCTTTGTACTGTTTCATGCTGATGCTTTAATATCTTGATTCTGTGAAGCACTCTGGCTGACCTTAAGCCACGGGTCTGTGAAACATGGATCTGTTCCAGGGTCCCTCCCAGTTCCTTGCTGGGCTGGGCTGGGGTGGGGGATAGCAAGCCAAGCCTCCATGGTCCACCCTGAACTGGATCTTGGGAACATAAACTTAGAGCTGGTAGGAATCTTAGAAATTTTCTGTCTCTTTGCGTAGGATAATCTCAGTCTGGTGAATGGAATGAGAAAGTGTGCCAAGTACTGTAAATACAAGACAGTCCCTGTTCTCAAGAGGTCCCCATATTAACTGGTGGAGACCCAATGAGACCATATTGGTTTCTGCCACAGAACCATCTAATGGTGCCAAGGACTTGGGTGGTGAGGACTTTCTCTTCCCAGTCTTCTGTACAGGTGGCTGGTGAGGAGGCAAGGGCAGTGTCTACAGTCAAAGCTGCCAGGACTCGTCTCCCCTGGGATTGTTCTTTGGCACAAAAGTCTGCTCTGAGCCAGGTTCATTTTAGAAAACCAGGCTCATTTTAGAAAGCCAGGCAGGGAGTATGGGTCCCATTGTGATGCAAAAGAATCACCAGGGAATAATATTGCACCACACCTCCTCCCAGTGTACACATGGAGCATTACACCACTGCCTCTACTCTGAAAGGTATTGGCCATGCAATGAACACAGCTCTACAGACTGTAGTCATATAGGAGTAGAACTTATAGCTACTATAGTCACAGCTGGGAGGGGCACTAGAGGTCATTCCAGTCCAGTCCTTTTATTTTGTAGATGTTAAAAGTGAGATCCAGAAAGGAAATCGACTTGTCCAAGGTCAGACTTTGGATCTTGAAGTAGAGTTAATAATGCTAATATTAATGATGGATATTTATGTATCAGAGGTCTGTAATACACTTTACATGCATCATCATTGGTTATCCTCACAGCAGCCCTGTGAGGTAGGTTAGTTACATCATGTTTGTTTTGTTCCAAACCTGTGATTTCATCAGTATTGGGGACTCCTAGTGAGGAAATTCCTTTGCCAATCAGCACCTGTTTTGCCTCATAGTTTTCGAGAGTCTAGGTTCAGTGACTTGGCCAGGGTGGTACAGCCAGAGACAGGACCTGAGCTCAGGTCTTCCTAATTCTTAGACTAGCTCTGTATGCATGCCAGGAGGTCTGAGACTGAGAGAGGTTAGGTAATTAACCCTAGGTCCTCCAGCTAAGGTGAAGAAGGCAGGTTTGAATCCAGGTAGGTCTCTCTGAACCCAGGTACTATGTTCTATATCCACTGTGCCACCTTTCCTGGAACCCACCATCACCTGCCTAGATTTCCTGGCATATTGAATAATACCTGGGACAAACAGCTGTTTTCATCTATCATCAATCAGCCCTCCAGGCCAACAGTCTTCTCTCCATTATCTCAAAGTGCCTGTAGAGAGCATATCTGAGACCTGGTAAAATGGTTCATTGCGTTTTTCCACAAATGACCAAGACAACCTATAATCTACATCAGATGATGAAGTGGTTCATATATTTTACTGGTTTATTGGAGAAATTAAGCCTCTTTTAAACCAAAATATTGCTGCTTGTAATCAGTAGTTTTAATGTAAGGGAAAAATATCTTTAGAATTTATGTTTTCTTGCTAAACCTTTATTCACTTCACATGAAACATCAGGGCTTCCAAGCACAGTTTGGGAAAAGCTATCTAGAGCATTTCTCTGTATGGTCATTTTGACACTTAGCAAAGATCAGAGGAATTAGAATGGGAAGCTTAGTCTGATCCCTTCATTACATAAGGCCCAGAGATGGCAAGTCATTTACCCAAGGACACTCAGTTAATAAGTGACAATATGGGAATTCAAATCCAGATCTTCATGTTCCAAATTGAGCATTCTATCCCCTTTCCCACACTGTCACATGTCTTGCATTGCCTTATGATGGTTTTATCTGTTTTCTTCTTGCCTTTGCCCCCAGACTGGAAACACTTGGAGAACAGTGAAGATGTCTTTGGTTCCTCTTCTGTCCCTCAGCATCCTTGTGGAGGAGAAAACTAGAGAGGAAGGGAGAGAGGGGAAAGGGGGAGCATTCTCCTGAGGGGTGGTCACAGAAGTATATCCAGAAGATAAAAAGTTTCTTTACTGCTGAGGGGCTGACTTTTGGTTAGGGGGTAGGGAGAAGAACAGGGAGGGGTGGCCTCCAAGGGGAAAGGGCATGCTCTGGAATGATAGTGCTATCCTTGTGGATGGGGGCATATTTTGTGACAATCTTCTGGCATAAGGGGATCCCTCCTGGGAGAATGTAGATTTCCTGTATTGACCCTGGTGTTCCACAACTGGGATCATAGTGCCCTACTCCCCCAGTGTAGATGAGGCTGTCAATAGGTTAAGTCATTGTCTGGGAGTCCAGTTTATGTCTAAGGAAAGATTCATGGGCCATCCAGAGATGTTGAGGAAAGCAACTCCTTACTGGGTTCTGGTGCTGAGAATAACATGCAAAACAGTGAGAATTAGCTCAATGCAAAAGTTTGTTGCAAACAGTGGGGAAGAAGGGGAAGGGAAGAGGAGAAAGGGACCCACCAAACAACTTAGGCATACATACCTACATAGGATGTAACTCATGTAAGGGCAGTACCACATTGGAACACAGAAGCTCAGGTGGATTCAGCAGGGAGCACCCCTCCCCCCACCCCACTCCAGTGGAGGGGTTGTTCTAAAATGCTCTTCTGAGAATGGGTTTCTTATACTCTCGTTTTAGATGATCTCCCTGGAGCTAGCCAAGTTCCATATTGGGTCAAGGCAAAATATTACTTTGGGTGTTTATCAGGAAGAAAGACAAACTGGTGGTAGGCAAAATATTTGGGAGACACAGTTGTACTAACTTCCAAAAAATATTTTTATTATTTTCCCACATGAGGCTTAACTAATTAACAGTTGGATTTTCATGCATAGATTCTATAAGCTGCAGTCTCCTTTAAGGGGAGACTGTCATGGTGGTCTGAAGACCAACAGGCTCTGCTAGCTGGAGGAGTCATTCCTTGGGCGGGCACTTTTATTGTTCTCTAAATTTTGGCACCCTAGGACAAAGTGCTGGTCTCCTTGCCCCAGTTATGCTTCTGATGAAGTTCTTAGGTCATTGTCTATAGTAGGCTGACTGTAACCCATGCCCTTAGCACTGAGAATTGACTGAGACATCCATTCTTACGTTTCCTCTTATGACCAAAAGCACAGGTTGTTAAACTTAGAGCAGGCAGGGATATGGGTGTAGACCTGGACTAGCTTGAGGAGTAAAACTGTAAACTTGAGCACCTGAGTACCACTACCAGCTTGATTTAATTATTTTTTTCTTATTAAAAGGGCCATTCCCTGACTACTTCTTATAGAGGCCTATTCACTCAATGGGCGTTACTTCCCTCTAAGTGAGTACCTGAAAAGACCAGCCTAAAAAGGCCAAGGTCTCCCATTGCATCCTGAGCCATCTCCAGTCATCCTGATGAATATGTGATCATTGGACCCAGATGGCTCAGGAGGAGAAAGTGAGGTTGGTGACCTTGCACAGCCCTCCCTCACTCAAATCAAAGTCAAGTGTAAGTCCTGTCATCATTTCTCTGATGTCATGGTCTTCTTTGAAAATGGAGGATGAACACAACGACAACACAACAGTAGTAGCCTAAATGACTTTAGATAGGGGCCACTAGAGAGCCTTTGTGGAGCACAGTTATCTTCAGGGATAGATTTGAGTATCAACTCCATTATCTCTCGGGTTCTCCTTAACCCAGCATCCTATGATTATGTGTCTGTGATTGGTTGAAGGCATATACTGGGCTCGTGTCAGATGATAATGTGTGGGTGAGCAGACAGTGCAGAGCAGCCCAGGAATGTTCAAGGTTCACCCAGTTTTCATTTGGCCTTAAAATAGGGTCCCTCTTTTCATCCATCCAGCTATCCATCCATCCATCCATCATCATCCATCCATCCAGACATCCATCTAGACATCCAACCATCAATTTATTAAGCTACTATTCCGGGCCAACCATGGTGCTGACAAAGTAAAACAATTCCTGCCTTCAAAGAACATAGATTTTAATGAAGGATGATACATATACAAGATCTGTACAAAGTGAATCCAAGGTAGTTTGGAAGAGCAGAGAGGACTGGGGAAGGCCTCACTCAGAAGGGAATGCTTGAACTGAGTCTTAAAGGAGACTAGAGATTCTATCTTTGATACTTGAGGTAGTAGACTGACTCAACAAATTGGTCCTGGGGTGTGGCCGGGACCAGCCCTTTTATGATAAAAACATAAGCTCTGGGAATGCAGGTGCTCAATATCTGCCTGCCCTTTTTGCTCAGATGCTCATGATGTTGGCATTTCCTGCCCAACAAGTTCTTCTGGATCCTCAGGGTATCACCATGTCATCTCCCTGCTCACACCTCTTGAGGCTACACCCTCTTTTTCCAATTGCCCCTTGATTTCATAGAGACTCCCTAATTCCTCACATATTTATTGGTGCTCCCAAGGAAGGGCTGATGTCAGCTCCTGCCATCTGCCACTGCCCCTGAGCTGATACAGCATAATCCATTTCCCTCAGTGGCATGTCAGGGAGTCTGTTTCCCATCTGGGATCTCTATTCCCAGAACAAATTCATTGAATTAGGATGCTATTTGTCTCCTCATCTCCAGCAGCTGTCATCACCTTTGGTTCTGTCCATTACCACCAACTATTTATTGCCTCTGGCTGTTTCCTTCTAAGATGACTAGCAGTGATGGTCAATAGCTCTCATAGCTGTATACCACTATGTGTACTTGCCCGGGATAATAGGATCATAAGTATAGCATTGAAAGGGACCTAATTTCCCCATTTAAATATGGGGGAAACTGAGGCTCAGAAAGGTTAAGTGATTTTCTTAGGATCACAGAGTGTCTGAGGCTGGGTTTGAACTCGGGTCTTCCTGACTCCAAGTCTTTCACTGCCTTAGTTATCACACTGTGCTTAGGGGTGCACTTTACAAAATTTTATGCTCTATAAAATACAACTATTCTTTCATAGCTGTCACCTTTGTCACCAATATAAGCTTAAACTGTTATCATCTGCCCACCCTGGTGATGCTGCCCCTTGTGAAGACCACTTTACTGAATGGTGAATCTCTAGCTTGCATTATCTTTTCATGAGGGGCCCCAGCTACACTCATTTCAATCTAGATTCGAGTCTCTCTTCAGATTTTTGATTTCCCCACTCTCTACCTCTCTACCTTCTCACCAGTGACCTTGCCCCAATGTGGGGACCCTTCCTCTTCTTCATTTCCAGCTCTACTGTGTTTTGTGTTCCTCCATTAGAATGTAAACTTGAGGGAGAAGGCTGTCTCTACAGTTGTCTCTTCCACATCATGAACTTTCCCCATTATGGTTTTGATATATGGTGGGATGTCATAAGAAATTGAGATCTTTTGGGGCATTTTACAAAAGTCATAGACGACATGTGAAGACCAGTAGATGACAAACAACCCACATTTTACATTAAGGTACTGTAAACAAGTCAAAAGAGAAAAAGAAAAAAAAAGTCAGAAATCTTCTCTCGTATGAAGTGAAAGCCAAAAATGTTTTACATGGATTTTCCAAATCATGGAGTCACCAACCCCTGTGATTATATTTGCATTCCCAATACTCATCACAGTGCCTGACATGGTAAGTGCTTAAAAATATCCATCCATCCATCCATCTATCCATCCGTCTGTCCATCTGGCTATCTATCATTGGCAGTATAAGTAAGGTGGATTTTAGTGTGTCTAAAGTAGATTTTTGTTATTCTTTCTTAGAGTTAGTTTCTGAGGATCCATAGCCATAACAATCTCTTGTTCCCAGGTTTTAGATATGAGTTTTCATAATTATGGTTCAAAACATCTCTACCATTCTTGTACAACATTATATAATGATAAATAATATGAACATTTGTGCTTAAATTGTAAACAGCAACTGTGACTGCATAGTGAGATATAGGGATGAGGTGAAATAAACTTGTGAGGCTATTGCTGGCAGTATGCCTTCTTTGGATGATGCCCTATAAAGCAGGTGGGTACGGGATAGTGAGTGGGGAACCCTTAGGGTTGAACATACAATCTGGAATACTATGTGTGCTTTGATCAGCCCTCATCAAGGCAGGGGGTGGAAATCTGTGTTTGCCTCAACCAGCCCCCATTAATGTTTGAGGGGCTTTAGGGTAGTGCACAAGCTATGCCATCTTGATTGACCCCACTGAGATGTAGGGGTAGCTGCCTCCTTTTCTTGCCGGCCCCTGTGGGAAGGTTGATTAGGGAATGCT
Source organism: Potorous gilbertii (assembly GCA_028658325.1). Taxonomy (NCBI): domain Eukaryota; kingdom Metazoa; phylum Chordata; class Mammalia; order Diprotodontia; family Potoroidae; genus Potorous; species Potorous gilbertii. The sequence goes on from CM053769.1 coordinate 490,840,068, forward strand.
GTAGGAGTTGGTGCTCCCATTATCAGCAACCCTTGGAGAAGACTAGACTAGAATAAAGTAAGATTCTCCAAAGCCGTCTTCCTGTCTGACCAGATTGAGTGAATCTGTGCTAGAATCCCTCCTGTGTGCTGGTGTTATCTGTTATTCTGTCATACAGGCAGCCAACACCATCAACTTCCATTGTCACACTCACCTTTGTTACCATCTACTGTTCATCATCCGTCAGCTTTGTTACCACTATCACTATCTCTGGTAATGGTGGCTGTTACCATCAATGCCTTCACTGTCATTGACTTCCCATAGATGGTCACTTTGGTCCATCCTGCCTGACTCGCATCTCCATCCATCACTTCTAGTTGTTCCCACTGCATATCACTGTTGCCTGTTGCCTCTGTTACCATTTACTGTTTCCACCACTGAATACTGTGGTCAACACTGACTTGTCACTGTCAACTGCCGAAGCCAAATGTCATCACAGGCTATCACTGACACCTATCACACCTGACTAGCCAACGGTTACCGTCTACTGGCACTATTGTCCATTGTCACCAGTAATTCTCATTGCCAACCATTGCTGCCAACCTTCATCACCAGCTGTCATCAGTATCATTACCATTTGCCATTGCTGCTCACTGGCATCACTGGTTATCACCATCACTATCTTGATTGACTAACACTAATGACTATCTTTCTCCTCTGTCGCCACCATCCATCATCATTACCTCTTCATCACTGTCTTTCACCACAACACAAACACTGCTCCCTCCCCAGGGGCTACTGTTGTGGTAGACACAGAGAGTGTTTGGAATGAGATGCAAAATTACAGGAAGTAAAGTGTCAGCCCTTGAATCTAATTTCTCAAATCTTCACAGATGTTGGTCTCACCTACAAAATATTTCATTGACATTGATTTTTCTAAAATGCTGGTCTGAACACATCACAACCTTTTATTCAGTAAGGGGTTCTCTATGACCTGGAGGATTAAATTTAAGATTCTTTGTAGGCTTTTAAAGCCCTTCATAATCTGAGTCCTTCCTAATTCCAGTCTAGTTTATACCAATTACTCTGGTCTTCTGCCTATTCCTTGAACAAGACCTTCCTTCTCCCAACTCTGACTGAGATTGTCTCCCACCTTCCTGGAACTTTCTCCCTCCTTACCTGCATTTCCTGGCTTCCCTTTATTCCTTCAAATCTCAGCTCCATCTATAAGAAGCCCTTCCTCCCTTAATCTTAGGACCATTCCTCTATGCTTCCTCCATCCCCCCATTTATTCTATTTATATCTTGTTTGTATATAGTTTGCATGCTCTCTCCCCAGTTAGACTGTGTATAGGGATTGTGTTCTTGCCTTTGTAGCCCCAGCATTTAGCATATTGCCTAGCACATCGAGGCTTAACTGTTAATTGACTGACTGGCCCCTGTCTTCATTTTGATTATAGAATTTCAAAGCTGGAAGGAATCTTAAAGGTTCCCCTTGGATAAATACTTTCACCTCTCTGGGTCCTTGTAAAATAGGGGATGAACTAGATCTAATTAAAATAGAAACAGATGAGGGGCTACATGTTGACTTAGAAAAATCATAAATTAACATTATTTCTTTTGTGTTTTTGTTTTGTTAAACATTTCCTAATTACATTTTAATCTGGTTTGGGCTATGTAGATCCTCACATCATGAGTTTGAGAACTCTGGAGATGAAGGTCCCTTTCAGCCTCCACTCAAACAACACCAGTGATGGTGAATTCACCAGCTCTAACTGTTAGGAAATGCATCCTTAGGGGTGTCCACTTATTGGGTGAAGAATGGCTAAACCCATTACGGTATATAAATGCAATGGAATACTATGGTAGCAAGAGAAATGATGAAATGGAAACTGAGAGGACCTCTATGAACTGATGCAGAGTGAAGTATGAGCAGAACTATGTAGATATGTCAGCTTAATGTGGGAAGGGGAAGATTCTAGACCTGGGATTTCATTGGTATGAACAGGAATGAAGAAAATCCCTCTGCCAAGGCAGGTCAATATCTTCTCTGCAATTTATAGAGACGTGCTTAGGGTACTGAGAAGATAAGAGACTTGGCTGGGGTCATATAGCATGGATGTATCAAAAGCTAGACTTAAAGTGAGCTCTAAGGCTGAGTTGTACTCTAAGGTACCAGTTTTCTCATGCTGCCTCTCACTTCTTGGGAAATACTTTTCTATAGTTACAGACACCCCAAGGCAGAATGGGGAATTTTCAGGACTAGGGGATCTCCCTTGCTGGAGATCTTCATTCAGTGGCTGGATGGTCATTGCTAAAGATGTCACAAAAGGACTTCTGTTTAGGTGCTCATTGGACTAAATTACCTTGGAGAGTCCTTTTCATGACTGAGATTCTGCAATTATGAGTTCTGAGCTGGAAGGGACCTTGGATATCATCTAGTCTAATCTCCTCAGGTTTCAAATGAGGAAGCTGAGGGTTGAGCGAGTGACCTAAAGTCATATGGCCAACGAAATGGGAGATACATCCTCATGTCTCTTTTCAGAGTCAAATTTGTTTATTACAATGGCACAGGCTTCAATTTTGACATTTTTTTCTGCTCTATTTTTATCACCGTAGTACTTGTGTACATGGTTCTTTTCTTGGTTCTTTGTATTTCATTTTACTTTAGTTAGTAGGAGGTTGTCTTTGCTTCTCTGCATCATTCACATTCCTTGTTTCTCATTGTACCATCCTCCCGCATCACATTCCTGTATCATGATCTGTTTCATCCGTCTCTAATTGATAGATATCAAGGTTTTCTCCCAGTTCATCGCTACCGCAAAAATATTATGTTAAAAATATTTTTGGATGGATGATCTACATCCCTTCTTTCTATTTTTGATGTCCTTAGGATCTGTACCTAGCCATGACACCTCTGGGTTAGAAGTATGGACATTTTGGTCATTTTATTTATTGTTGTGATTTATCTTTTGTTCTGGAAGAGGACCGATGACAGAATGGGGTGATGTTATGACTTGAGCATGAATTGAATTTAAGTGAGGCAGAGTTACATGAAGTTATTAGCCTCATTCTTCTTAGCATAGTTCTGAATTTCTTTTGGACCACCAGACTGACCTATAGCTTAGCCAACAGTATATTAATGTTCCTGTCTCCCAACAACCCCCTTTACAACTTTTTATTTCCATCATTTGTCATACTTGACAATCTGCCAGGCATGAAGAAAAAGCAGATTATTATTTTCAACTTGCTGATTATTTAAAGTTGTTTAAGTTTTTTTTTATTTTTATTTTTTACAGCTGTAACCAGGTTGCAACAACCAGGGCTTTGTCCCAAGGCACTGAAATTTAGAGAGCGCTGACAACTTTTCAGCTTAGCACCTAGTTACCAAGAATAATTACTTGAAATAGGAAACTACCATATGGCACCTCACAGGCAGATGAGACCCAGGTGAGCTTCTCTCCAACCCAGTTCTGTTCTCTCTTAACTAAGCAATGGTCTCAAAGTGCCCTATGGACTCTGCATCTGGGGCCCATTCTTGGTGATCTATGTCTTCCCTAATGAAGTTTTAGACCCCAATGGGGGCCAAGATTTCTCTCCTTTTCCCACCTCAACTTCAACTGAATTCATCTTTTAAACAGCTTATTTCAATGTTCCTTTCATTCATGTTCCTTTCTTTGGGTCCCAGAATCTCTAGTTGTATCCCCATTGGACTAGTTGTAGTATTTCTTCTAGAATATAGGTAGTAGAATGTAATCTCCTTGAAGGTAGGGGTTGTTTTATTTTTGTATCCTTAATGTCTCAAATACCCATAAAAATTGCTTAGTGAATGTTTGTGAAATTAAATTGAATTTTATATCAATTCTTCTTCCCCATTAAAATAGGAAACTCCTTCAAGCTGGACAGCCAGACAATGGTATGCTGGAATGTTTAACAACTGACTCTCTAAAAATGTATAAAACACATGCCTTTAAATTTAATTTACATTATTTAAATTTATATTTATTTAAATTAAAATTAAGATTTATTATAAAATTTAAAATAATTTATAATAAATCAAGCCCTGATTTGTAGTGTTTAATTACTTCTGAGGTGTAAATGCTCACACTGAAAAGTGAACAGTTGGGTCTGGCCAGTATAGGCTGGCTCCAACTCTGCCATGGGCCCCAGGCCTGGGTTGGGTTCACAGTTGAAGTTCCATGGAGCCTTGCTGAATGAATAGAGGGGTAAACAATGGCCTTTAACCAATGAATTAAATGACATTTATTAAATGTTTACTCTGTGGTACAGGCCACAATGTAATAAAAGATACAGTTCCTAATACATGTAGAAGAAGGGTGTATTCTTCAGGGAAATCACTGTGAGTGGAACCTTAGGCAATGGATGGATTCAAAGAGCTTAGGAATAAATTAATAATCTCAATTATTAGAAGATAGAGTCTCATAGAGCAACATGATGGGACTTTTCCTTCTTTGGTGGTTGGTGAGGTCATAGAATTTGGGACTGGGAAAGACTTAGAGAATGGTGAGGCACATCTTGGGAAAAGCCCTGACTGGGATGTCAGAAGACCCTTGTTCCCGATCTGTCATGATACCTCCTTCTTGTGACCTTAAGCAGGTTGCTGGGTTTTGGTTGTCTTGTCTATAAAATGAGTGATATTCTAACTGGGGTTCCTTTTAGCTCCACTTCTGTGATGATCTCATTTTACAGCTGAGGAAACTGAGGCTTAAGAATTTCAATGACTCATTGAAGATTTGTTGGTGGGTTTTCTTGGCAAAGGTACTGCAGTGTCCTTCTTTTGTGGATGGAGGTGAACAGGGTTAAGTGACTTTCCCAGAGTTACAGAGCTAGTGAATGTCAGTCTAGGTTTGAACGCAGGTCTTCCTGATTTAAGGCCTGATCTACTGAGTCATCTAGCTGCCTGCTCTAGATTACCTAGTTAGTAAATAGCAGAGTCAAGATTTGAACTCAGGTCTTTGGATTTCAAATAATCCTTTACTCTTTCTGAGATGTACTAAAGATCTGGAGGGGAAATGGGTGTAGGTTAGAGCAGGGAAGATTGAGGGTAAGGATAAGAAGGAATTTTCTAAGATAGGAGAGGGTGAGGAAAAGGCATGTGTTGTTAAGCTTTAGCATGAATAGCTAAAAGGAACTGGGACAGGTTCTTTAAAAACAAGGGGATTGTAGGGACAGCTGGACTTGACTGGAATGGGGCCTTCTAGGGACGGAAGAAAGGATGGAGTCCAGCACTCATGTTGACTGTAGGTTCTTTTTTTATTTTTACCCCATACTTATTTCCCAATAAACCTCCCCTAACCTTCACCACAGAACTGCCCCTTAGAAAGAAGAAAAACTGTTAAGCAAAACCCGACTGCCGGAGCAAGCAGACCTGACAGTCAGTCGAGCTTTGTTTTCCCTGAAGAAAGGTTATTGTTTCTTAACTATGTTTTCAGTTTCACACCCAGAGATGGATGCTGGCAGTTTTCTGAGCAAGCTTTTACTGTGGAAGAGAAAGTCCAACTCAGAGATCTGTTTCATCCTCTCAGGGCCCACTTACCTGAGAGACAGAGTGGGAAACACAGCTGTTTCCTTAGCCGATGCCCAGCTAAGGAAGCCATGGGAGTCAGAAAGAGCCAGGTTCAAATTCTGCTTCTGATTCCTGTGAGCTGGCTGACCATGGGAAGATCACTTCTCCTGTTCCCCTTTCTGTAAAATGACACTAAAAATCTCTGTAGTACCTCTCTCATAGAAATCTTGTCAGCTTATCTTTGTTAGGAGTCTCAAATGAGCTGTCTGATGTGAGGGGATCGGAATGAGAGTCATGCTTTCTCTGGAAAAGAAAATTCCTTTCCCATAGCAAATTGGCAAAATCCCTGTCAATTAGAGCAACTGAGAGTTCAAATGACTTGTCCAGGATCACACAGCCAGGATGTATCAGTGGTCTTTCTGGCTTCAGGGATAGCTTGCCATCTGTTGGACTCTACCATGTGAAGTGTTTGCTGAACTTTAAAATGTTACATATATCTTTCTTGTTTGCTTCCTCCTCCTTTTCTTCTTTTCCTTCTCTTTCTTCTTCTTGTCTCTTCCTCCTTCTTTTCCTCCTTCTCCACTTTGTCTTCCTTTGGGTTTAGTCCAGGAAAGTTGCTTGAAAAAGACAAGAAGAAATTTTGGCTATGGAGCCCAAAGCTCCTTCAGAGAAGGAGAAAAGTTTGGCCTTACCCTGTTTGACGATAGCCCTGCCCACCTTTGTTAGCACCTGCAATCTTTCTACAATCACGGAAGCCAAGGAGGAAGAGGTATTCTATCCTCTATCTGAAGATGGAGACCTGAGACACTAATATCCCAGATAACTTGTTCAGATTATCTAGCAAGTCCAGAGGCAGTGCCCGTGTGTCCAGAGTTGCATATGCTACAATAGAGTATCAGCAAGATTCCTGGGGGAGGGTGGAGCTAGGGAATGATAGGGAAGAAGTGATTTGTAAGCCTACTGTGTGCCAGGCACCGTGCTAAATGTTTTACAAATATCTCATTTGATGGCATAACAGTGAGAGCTGATCTTGGAGCTCAGAAGAGCTGGATACTTTTATCTGCGTGACCTTTGGGGAATAATTTGGTCTTTCGGGGCCTCAGTTTCCTCATTGCTGAAATGAACTTGATGATCTCTGAGGTCTTTTGTAGCTTTAACATCTGTGCTCTATGTATCTTGCTCCTGTGTGACCTTGGAGAAGTAACTTCACTTCAGTTTCCTCCCCTGTAGAATTGGAGGGTAGACCAGGTGACCACTAATATCCCTTAAAACTCTATGTAGTAAATACAATCCAATAACAGAAGACACCTGTACTGGGAGCATGTGTATGTTGGGGTACAGTGGCAGTACTGGGGGGAGAGCTGAAGGAGATGCTTCTTAGGCAAGTCAGTGCCTGGTTGGGGCACACTTTTATTTGACACAGCACCTTATGAGATGTCAAAAGGCAGCTGGTGGATGAAAGCAGACTTCATTCCACTTTTTTATGTTTCTTGTGTTTTATTTAGTCATTCATTTATCTACTTAATGATGTTTGCAGCATGGCTAACATGAAAGTATGTTTTGCATTACTTCACATATAGAATGAGTATCGTATTGTTTGCCTTCTCAAAGATGGGGGAGGGCTGGGAGGGAAAGAGTTTAAAACTCAAAATTTAAAAAAAGAATATTAAAAATAAATAAATAAAGAAGGCAGGTGCCATCTTGGGGCACTCAGGGTACTGGCTTCCTGGAGTCACAGTGGCAGCAGCAACATTGTCAGCAGCAGAAGCAGAATTTCTGGCAGAGAAAGAAAAGTCAACCATGGAGGGAAAATATAAAAGTAGGTTGGGCTTCACTGGCTTTATTCAGTTGAGTTGGAATTTTTTTTAATCTTTAAATTTTTTTTAAATTAAATTATTTTATTTGTTTCAGTGTTCAAAAATCACTTCCATGTATCTTAGATTTTTTTCCCCTCCCTCCTCCTTATTCTACCCTGTCCTTTCCCACTTCCTCCCTGAGATGGCATACAATCTTATATAGCTTCTATACATACTTTCCTAATAAATACATGTGGCACAGAAGAATTAAAATGAATGGGAGAAACAATAAAACAAAACAAAACAAAACATAATACAAAAGAAAATGGTATGTTTCATTCTGCAATTCAATTCCACAGTTCTTTCTCTGGATGTGGAAGGTATTTTGCCTCAAGAGTCCATTGGGAATTTTTTAAGTCCCTGCCTTGCAATGAAATTCTAACTCTACCAGAAAAATTCCTCACACACTGTGGTTGTTGCTGTGTACAAAGTTCTGGTTCTGCTCCTTTCACGCAGCATCAGTTCATGTAAGTCCTTCCAGGCCTCTCTGAAGTCTTCCTGTCCATCATTTCTTATAGCACAATAGAATTCTATTACATTCATATACCACAATTTGTTCAGTCATTTCCCAATTGATGGGCATCCCTTTGATTTCCAGTTTTTGGTCAACACAAAGAGAGCTACTATTAAGATTTTTGTACATATGGGACCCTTGCCCATTTCTATGATGTCTTTGGGATAGTCCCAGAAGTGATATAGTTGGGTCAAAGGGTATGCACATTTTTGTAGCCCTTTGGGCATAGTTCCAAATTCCTCTCCACCATGGTTGGATCAGCTCACAGATCCATAAGGGGTTAATTTTTAAGGAGTTATTTCTTCCATAAATTTTCACTTCTCTTTTTCCACTTGGTTGACTTTCTTTTCACAATTTTCCTGCATTACTCTTAATTTTTTCCTAATTTTTCTTCAAACTCTCTGATTTGATTTTTAAAGTTTTTCTTAAGCTTTTCCAAAAACTTTTCGGCTTGTGACCATAGGGCTTTTCTCTTTGAGATAGAAGTAGCCTTTTTAACTTCACTGTCGTCTTCTGAGTCTGAACTCAGATCTTCTCCATCACCACGGTAGCTGTCTATGGTTGGGTTCTTTCCCTTGTTATTGTTATTTGTCAGCTTATTTCTTAGCTTTACTTTAAAGTTAGGCTATAGTCCTGAAGTGTGGGAGATAATATCTCAAGCTCTATGGTTTTTCTGCTTTTGTTTTCTGAGCTCTGCCTAGGAGCTTGCACTTTGAATATTTCCCGTTGCCCCTGAGCTATGACCTCTTGCAACTCTGCCACTAAAAATGCTCTGGTTCCCTACAGTCCTCTCACAGCTGCAAGCTTCAGTTCACCTCTCTGCTCTGGAACCAAAACCAAGGATGCTGTGATCACCCACAGCCAGTGAGTCCTTGCCCCCTGCAACTGCACTTCTCAGGTGTGTACTCATTCCTTGCCTGAAGCTACAGCCCAGGACCCATTTGGTCAGTGCACCTGTGAAGGGCCCTGCAAGTCTTCCCATGATCAGCTTTCCAACTCCCACACCTTATGTGAGGGGAAAGTCTCTGAAGCTATCACCGAACACAGCCTGCCCCTAGAGCTTATGGGTTGTTGATTCTGCAGTATCTGCCTGGGGGTATTTGCACTTCACTCAGGTCAAACTATATTCCTGATGCTCAAAGTTTGCTCTGAGGTGTTATTTTATATTGTTTGTAGGGGAATTTTGGAAAGTCAGATTATTTCCTGCCTTATTCTGGCATCTTTGTTAGTCAAATGGGTATTTCTCATAAATATAACGTAGGATACAGTTGAAGCATTGTGAATGTAGTACCCTATTGAGGAAATAGACAACTTCAGAGAAATGAACCTGGGGCAGACTGTGAGGGCAGATCAAGAATTGGGGTTGTCTAAAGTCACCAATCCCTGTTGTCTCGGCCTAGCCGTGAGTATATGAAGAGTTGTTGTCTTGGACAAAGATCAAAGTACAAATAGTACTGAACCTAAATGAGTTTATAGTCTGCTTAAAGGAAATGATGTTTTCGATCCTTGAAAAGGCAATCATCATCATAAGTGCTTCATGGTTTGGAAAATGCTTTATGTAACTTTTCTTATTTAATCTTTAAAATATCTTTGTAAGAGTTGGTTTAGATCCTCTCACAGTACTTCCAAGTAACAAAATTGATTGATTTCGACTTCCTGGTACAAAATGCAGGGATACTTTTCAGCGTTCATGGCCTCTGCCTTCTTACTTCATTGGGACTGTGCTGTTGGTCATAGATAACGTGGTTGTTGTTTGTGTTAGTTATCATCACTCAGATGGCTCATTTCTGAGAACCAGAGGCAAATTTGAATGATTGGTATTGACTGGTCTGGATTATTGTTTTTCTGTCCAAGGTGTGCATACATACATAAACATACACACACACACACACATATATATATACTTACACACACACATATATATACACACACAAAAATATATGTATACACACATTTATACAAATACATACACACAATTATATATATTCCTATATATTTGTATGTGTGTGTGTGTGTGTCTATATATGTATATAATATATATATTATATATATAATATATATATGGATATATAGTGTGTGTACACATATACAGGTGTGTGTGTGTGTGTATACATACATTCTATATGGTTGGTTGGTTGGTTGGTGTTGTCCTTGGTTCTCTAAGAGGACCAAAATAGCATCACCATGATAAAATGAAGTTTCAACATGTATGACTATGGCTGACCAGACCAATATGAGCTCAGAATTCTCTACCACAGATTGGGCACAGATAGTATGTGTGAACATTTGGGGTGGATGCTCCAAATTTGCTCATCCTACATTTACTTTGTGCTGTCTCAATTCTGCTTTGCTCATAGAGCACAGCACTCTTTCTGATGTGGGCACACCATGCTGAGTAGTTCTGTACTTTTATCTCCCATGTCGCACAATCAAATCCAAAGTTCTTGAGAGTGTCCTTGTATTGTTTCTACTGACCACTATGTGATCGTCTGCCCCTTGCAAGTTCTCCATAAAATAGGCTTTTTGGCAAACATACATTTTGCATGAGCAACACGGCCAGCCCATCAGAGTTGAGCTCTCTGAAGTATAGTTTGAATGCTTGCAGTTTAGTTTGAGCAAGGACTTCAGTGTCTGGTACCTTATCCTACCAGGTGATCTTCAGAATCTTCCTAAGACAGTTCAAATAGAAGCAATTCAGTTTCCTGGCATGAAGTTGGTAAACTGTCCATGTTTCACAGGCATACAACAATGAGGTTGTATAGAGCACAATGGCTCTATAGACCTTCAGTTTGGTAGTCAGTCTAATACCTCATCTCTCCCAAACTTTTCTTCAGAGCCTCCAAAATACTGAACTAGCTCTGGCTATGTGTGCATCAACTTCCTTGTCAATGTATACATCCCTGGAAAGTACACTACCAAGGGAAGTGAACTTATCTACAACATTCAAAACTTCTCCATTTGTTGTAACCGATGGTTCTGTATATGGATGGTGTGGTGGTGACTGATGGAGTACCTTTGTTTTCTTGGTGTTAATTATTAGGCCAAAATTAGCACAGGCAGCAGAGAATTGATCCTTACTTTGCTGCATCTCAGCTTCAGAGGCTGCATTGAGTGCACAATCATCTGGAAACATAAAATCATGCACCAACATTCCCTCCACTTTGGTCTTGACTTGTAGCCTTTTCAAGTTGAAGAATTTACCATCAATATGGCAGTTGATCTTGATGCCTTGTTCATCCTCACTGGAACCATTTGACAACATGGCTGAAAAAATCATGCTTAAAAACATGAGTGCAAGCTCACAGCTCTGTTTCACTCCATTGGTGACTGGGAAGGCACTATTCAGAACCCTGGCAAACAGGCCATCATGAAATTGACATACAATACTGATGAACTTCTCCGGGCAACCAAATTTGAACATAATTTATTTTCCATAAGCCCTCATGACTAACAGTGTCAAAGACCTTGGTCAGATCTGCAAATGTTGTGTACAGTCCTCTGTTCTGCTCCTGGCATTTCTCCTGGAGTTGTTGGGCAGCAAACACCATATCGACTGTTCCTCAGCCCTTTCTGATGCCACACTGGCTTTCAGGTATATGACCATCTTCCAGGTGAAGGATCAGTCTATTAAGGAGGAC
>CM053769.1:490851680-490876323 GCA_028658325.1 Potorous gilbertii
GATAACCTCCTCTTGCCATATAACCTGGAAAATTTCAGTCAGCTTTTGTATGAGCAATGGTCCTCCTACCTTGTAAATCTCAACTGGAATAGAATCAGCACCAGGTGTTTTGCCACATGAAAGGAATATAATGGCCCTCAAAACTTCTTCTTCAGTTGGAAGTTCAGCTAAGGAGGGATTGACTTCAACCTGAGTCAAATGGTCAATGACCTCAGCATTGATTGATGATGATCTGTTGAGAACACTATGGAAGTGTTCAGCCTAACTCTTTGGGATCATGTCCTCATCACTAATCAATGTGGTTCCATCAGCACTGAGTAGTTGTGATTCCCCATAGGTTTTTGGTCCATAAATAGCTTTCAGGAAATCATAAAAGTGCTTTGGATTGTTATTGTCAGCATAAAATTGAATTTCATCTTCCTTCTTACTGAGCTGAGAATCCTGCATCTCTCTAAGCTTTGCTTGTACCTTACTTTTGATGGAATTAAATGCTCTCTTCTTAGAGATGGATGAACTATCCTAATGGTAAATCCTGTGGAGTTCTCATTTTTCATTTAACAATTTCTGAATTTCCCCATCATTTTAATCAAACCAGTTTTGGTGTTAGTGAGTATTCTGACCTAGATGAGCAAATGCAATGCTGTACAACAAATCTCTGAAAGCTGCCCACTCCTTTTCTGCTCCACTGTTGCCAACTGTATGTTGGCTCAGCTTTCCCTTCAAGTTAGCAACAAACTGTTCATACTCAGAGAAGAGCTCTAATTTGTTGACGTTAATTCTTTTGGTAGTCATTTTGCCTTGGGGGGTGGCGCTTTTGATGAATGCAAATATCTAGCTTGGAAAGGATAAATCTATGATCAGTCCAGCACTCTGAACCACACATTGCCTTTGTCACTCTCACATTTTGTCTGTCTCTTCCCCTTACAATCATAAAGTCTATTAGGTTCCAGTGTCTGCTGTGAGGGTGCATCCATGAAGTTTCATTGTGTTTAGGTAAATGAAAAACAATGTTGCTAGTGAGAAGGTCATGCGATGCACAAGCAGTAAATGACCATTGCTGTTACTGTTTCCAATTGCATTCCTCCGTAAGACTCCCTGCCGAATCTGGCAGTCTGAGCCTACTCTAGCATTAAAGCCACCCAGAATTATAAGGTTGTCCTCTTTTGGCACATTGATGATAAAGGTCTATAGGTCTTCATTAAATTTTTCTTTGACCTCATCAGGGTTCATCATGGTGGGAGCATAGGCACTGATGATGGTGGCATGGTGCTTTCCTGCAAGTGTCAATTGCATTGTTATGAGTCTGTCATTCATTCCTTTTGGCAGGCATATCAGCTTGCTGATTAGATTAGTTTTGATTGCAAAACCTATGCCAGCTTCATAGTGCTCTCTTTCACTACAGCCACTCCAGAAAAATGTGTATCCAGCTCCAACTTTAGTAAGCTGGCTTTCATTTGCCAACCTTGTTTCACTCAGGGCTGCTATTTGGATGTGATACCTGTTGAGTTCTCTTGCAACAAGAGCAGTTTGTCATTCAGGTCTCCTGGATTTTGTGTTGTCTATAAGTGTATACATGCTCCATGTGCTGATGGTAAGTGAAATCATCTTTGCAGATGTTTTTGTACATTTTTTTTGTTTTGACTGCAGAGTGAGATTCCCCACCTGCCACGGTAATCAGGCCAGAGTTGGGTAGGCAGACAATGTTTAGGGCACCTTTTCTAGTCCCCTTCCTCACACCAGGAGGTGAGCAGTGTGATCCTTAAAAGCCCAGGCTGCTAAGTCTCACTGCTGCTTCCCGTAAGAAAGGACCCTATGACCTGGGCCACATGTGTGCATGGTTGTGACTACAACTCCCAGTGTATCCCCACCTGCTGCTTCATCACTTGCCTATCACTACAGAACTTTGAGGCATAATAGTAAAATGGTATGGTTGATGTCTTTTGATTCGTGTGCAAAATGGATTTAAGTGAGGCAGAGTTGTATGAAGTCATCAGCCTCACTCTCTCCTCCAGAGTCATCAGAGACCAGTGGCAAGACAGAGTCAAAATGACTGGTGATGGCTCAGGCAGCAGTGGATGACCTTGGCGTCTTTGGTGTCTAAACAAGCTCTAAGCACTCCACATTGCCTGCTTCAGTTGCCTTCATGTCCTTGAAACAAGTTGTTCTCCTTCTCCTGTTCCACCAGGGTAAGTCTTTACATGCTTGGGGTAGACAGCCCCCTAACTCACCAATAGGTTTGGGACCCCTTAGTTACCCTCAACCTGGTTTGGCCCATTTGCTGAAATGGTTTACTGGGGTGTGCCACTGTACATGGTGCAGCTTCTTGGAGCCACAGGTGAGAGTTGGATGGAACAGGTGGACACCAAAGTTGGAAAGAATCCCAAAAAAGGCTCAGCAGCCATCACACCAAAGGTACTGATTCTCCCTAAACACACTCTACACCCCATACGTTGTTTGCATACACACATACACACACACATATACAGTTAGGTAAAACAAAATCCCTTATTAGTCACATAGGAAGAAAGGAAGGAAGAAAGCAAATGTACTTATTATCTGCACTCTGAGTCAATCCCTTCTCTCTTTGAAGTTGGATAGAACGTTTCAACATGAATCCTTTGGACCTATGGTTGATTCTTACTCCGCCTATTATTTTAATGGGAACAGTCTGCCAGAGAGACCATTATCTACCCTTCTCCTATCCTTCTCTCTGATTGTGGTTGGTTTGTCTCTCCGATGAGGACCCTGCTCACATTTCCTGCTACCAGGGACATTGTCCTTTGATTCTTTTAACATGGTCACTGTCCATCTGTCTCTCCATAAGGCAGCATGGCACAGTAGCCTGAGTGTTGGATCTAGACAGAGATAGGAAGACCTGATTTCCAATCCTGCCTCTTACACTAACTAGTTGTATGAGAATGATCTCTCTGGGCCTCGGAGACTTCTATAAAATGAGGCAATAACATCTACTTTGTGGAGTTGTTTTGAGATAATGTATAGAATGCATTCTGGAAAAGCTTAAAGCTATTTCTTTTAAAAAACAAACAAACTAGACCTGTATTTCATGAAGGTTTATGGAACCCCTTTCTACCAACGTAGATTGGCACCAGAACTACAATTTACAGTCTAAGAGAGTTGCCTGAGCATATTGAGAGGTCAAGTAACTTGCCCCTGATCACACCAACAATATGTGTCAGAGCTGGGAGTGAACCTAAGTTTTTTGACTCCAGATGCAGGTATATGATAACAACAACAACTAATATTTATATACTGCATTAAGGTTTGCACAGTCCTTTACACATTTTATCTCATTCTATCCTCACAACAGCCTTTGGGGATGGGTGCTATTATTTTTTTCATTTTACGGATGAAGACAGTGAGAGATTGATTGAGATTAAATCACTCAGGGTCACACAGAGCTAGGGTCTGAGGCAGGATTTGAACTCTGCTCCTCCTGACTCCCTTGTGTCATGCCTATACTATCTTCTGTATGAAAGTAAGTTATTCTTATTGTCATTGATCTGTCTTTCTAAGTCCCTGCCTACCTGCCCTTCTGTCTGGATCACCATCTGCTTGACTATCTGATGTCATTATTTTCAATCTGCCTGTGTGAGATTTTCCTTCTATCTCTTCTTGTCCCCAGGATGTGGTAACTGTCCATCTGTCCCTCTGTCTGGGGGACTTTCTTTCTACCTGCTTGCTCACAGGGTTACAGGATATTTGACCCTCTGCCTAGATCATTCACTAACTCTAGGATATGGTCTCTGTGCTGGAATAGTCTCTACTTGTCCTGCAGGTCTACTCTTCTGCTTCTATCATCATCCATGTGTCCCTATTTCTTGGCCACTATCAGACTGCCCTTCCCTGTGGCTGTTTGGAATCAGAGAAAATAGACCACGATGCTGGGCCAACCTGGGAGCCGCTGTCTGCCCGACGGCCAGCAGGGGCCACCATTGCACTGCGGTTGCTGCTCCAGGTTGGCAATGTGGATGTTGTTTGGGAAAAGCTTCTTTTTAGGGGATTTCTTTTCCCCTTTCACATCCTGGGTTCAGACATGAGAAAACTATTGCTCTGAGGAGGTCAGAAGGAGTCTGGCGTACTGGTTCTCAGGAGCTCTGACAGCCTGGTAGTCGGTCTCCTTTGCTGGACAGTTCCTTGTCCCTCTGGCTCGAGCAGAATCCTTGCCTCCCCTCTGCCTCCAGCATCATCTCTGCTGAGCTTGGAGGGGCGTTAGGGACCCTCAGCCACAGAGCCAGCTCATGCTCCATGGCTGCCTCTGACTCCATCCCTCTGTCTTCTATCATCTTAGAGTTGGAATAGACCTCAGGGGCCATCTGTTCCAACTCAAGATGACTGAGAATCTCCCTCCTCATATTTCCTGGTTGCCTTCTTGCGTTCAAATGGGACTGGCAGCGGGTCAGGTAGACAGTGACAGATAGACAGTTCTCTATTAGAGAAACAGACAAGTCAAGTGGCTTTGTCATAAAAAAAGTGGAAGATGTTCACTATCAAAGAAACTATGGACAGTGTCCCCATCAGAAGGAAAGATTGTTCACTTTCTCCATCTCTAAAGGAAACAATCCCTGGATTAACAAGTCAAAATTCTGTCCCTTCTCTCTTCCTTGCCTCCTTGAGTCTCTCATCTGCCCCCCTCATCAGAGTGGATCATTCTCTTGGTGAGGAGTTTTTCAGAGAAAGGCCCAGAAACAGAATGAGGCCTCTCTTTCCATGTCCTTCACCTTGTTAATCCTTCTGCTGACTCTTCTGAGTACCTCATTCCCCAGACATTCAAGGGTAGAAGAAGCCTTTGAAAAATATATTGGGTATATTTTCCCCCATTGTGGGAAGACATCCCCTAAAAAGAAGCCTTCCCCAAACAGCATCCACATTGGGTGAGTGAGTAGGGGGTAAGAATCAACCCTGAGAGCACTAACATCCAAAGATGTTGCTCTGGGGAGGGTGACAGCTGCCATAAGGGGGAGACAGGGAACTGAGAGTGTTGGAGGAAACACCAAAAAGAGTCATGAGATGACTCCCAAAAGAAAAATGAGTGAGGATCATTAGGTAAAATTCTGGATGAGAGACTCTGGAAGAACAAACAACAAAACATCTCTAACAATTTGAGTTGTCCCCCAATGGAATAAGCTATCTTTATAGGTAGTAAGTTCCCCATCTTTCTAAGTGTTCAACAAGTAACTCTGTGACCTTTTCTGTCAGGATGCTGAGGAGGTGAAGAGTTAGACTTCTTTCAGCTTTAAGATTCTATGCTTTGGTCCCTTGGTCCCCAGAACATTTCCTGTGTCTATTGCACTGCTTGTTTCTGACTTTCTCCAGTAAGAAAGCTCATTCATTCTCCTGCAGTCTCTTGTATTTCTTCGAGTGTCCCTAAGCACTGATTGAGCCCTCTTGGGTATATGAAGATAAATCAATGACTTGGAATGTAGTGATGTTCTGAGAAGAAGGCTTGGAGAAGGGGTTGGCAGCCAGCAGACATTGTTTAGCTACTGAAGTGTCTTCATATTACATGGATGGAGAGGTGGTCAGGTCCCCTCCAGGATGAAGACTAATTCACAGATCATGGGATGCTAGGTCTGGAGCTAGAAGGGACCTTGGAGGCCATCTTATCCAATATCTACAGAGGAAGAAGCTGAGGCTTAAGGAGGTCAAATGACTTGTCCTCCATCATAGAACTAAGTGAAAGAAGGGTTTTGAATCCAGGTTCCCTGATGCCAAATCCAGTGTTCTTTCCCCTGTGTTATGTTGCTTCTCTAGAGGTCTGGGTCAGAATTTGTCAGAATTGTTCAGCATATGTGGAACTTTATAAATGTTGGTCAGTCAATAAACATTTATTAAGCACCTACTATGTGCCAGGAATGGTGCTAAGTTCAGTATGTATAACTAAGTGAACTGTATTTATGTCATAATAGATATATCAAAGTATGTAACATCAAGAGACTTGCCTCTTTTCCTACAGCTAGTCAGTGTCAAAGGCAGAATTTGAATCCAGACCTTGCTGCCTCCAAGTATACATATGTATGTGTGACTGTGTGAGTGTTGATGATTATTGTACCCTAGTGTATGTGAATGTGTCTTGCTGTAGAATGGTGTGTGACTTTGGAGTTGTGTGTGTCTCTAAGTGGGTTGTACGCTCACAGATTTAGGACTGGAAGGGGCCTGAGAGGTCACCTAGTCCAGGTCCTTCATTTTACAGAAAGGAAACTGAGTCCCAGAGAGGTATAGCAATTACCTCAAAATCACACAGCACAGATCCGGGATTGGATTCCATGGCTTCTGACTCTAAATCCAATGCTCTTTAAACTCTACTATTGTGCATTGTGTGTGACTCTGAGTATGTGTATGCATGAGAATAGGAGTCTGACTGGAGACAGGAGTATTTTGTGACCGGACCCACATGAGCCTTATTTCTAACTTGTGAGTGGTCACCAACTACATCGGTAGAGGGTATGTGCACCTTGATGATATCGCAGGTCCATTTTGAGAGTCCGTGTATAAGTATGTGTGTTGGTGTATGATTCAAAGTGAGTGTGCTTGAGGAGTTATCTTATTCTGCATCTTATTCTGACTTGGAGAGGGTGTGTGACTTGTGGATGTGGTAGACAGTGAATTGATCTGGGCTTGGGGACTCACAAACAGTTCTTGACCTTTCCATCCTCTGCATCTTTGTATGCTTTGTCTACCATCCCTTTCCATCCCACTCATCTCTCCGGAGCAGATTCCCTCCTTCATCCTTTGAGGACCTTAAATCCCACTTCCTCTCTAAAGTCCATCCTGACCACCCCAACCCTTATCCATCTTCCTCCTTCAGAGTATTTTTAGTACTTAGCTTAGGTCCCAATTCCAGCCTCCCAGAGATTCTGACTTAATTTCAGGTTTCTTGAATCTCATCAGTGTCATGCCTCCACCCTCTGGGGGGACAGGTCGGCTGCTTCACTTGGGGACACTCTTTGGAATCCAGACCCTCGTCCATAAATATGGTAACCACCACCCTTGCCCCCCAGAGCAGGGCAAAGCTCACACCACCCACTAACAGCCCAATAAAAACGTCAAGGAAAGTTGCTTTATTAGCAAAGGAAGACAGCTATTTTACAGTTATGAGACAGTGCAGCTCCTAATCTCCATATCCATAATTCTCCCCTAGATTTCAGTAGGAATGACTGTACAATTAGTTCAGCATCAAACACATACTTTCACACTCCAAGATTTTTTCCCAGATAATAATGTTCCAGCTAATTTCTGACCCAGTTCTTCACATAAGCTATAATTTCTCCCTTTTACATTGTTTGTGTCTCACCAAGTTAGAAAGCTCAGGCATAGCAAAATCAGAGGATGGGCATTGTGCTAGAGACAAGCTGACCTTTATGCAGCCTCTTTTCCCTTGGGTGACTTATTTCTAATCTCCCTTTTTTTTTTTCTAAAACCATCTCCTCCCCTTGCCTTTCCTTCCAGACAAACCTGACCAATGGCAGGGCTCTAGCCTAAAGCCTTCTTAAAGGGCTCCTGTTCCTGCCTCGGGAGATTAAACTAGCAAAGATTGGGGGCGGGGTTTGCACTCTTAAAAGCTATTGAGGACCCCAAAGATTTTCTTCTTATGTGGATTACAGAAATAACATCATAGTATTATTGTGAAAATAGTGTTGACCTTGAGGACCCTCTGAAAAAGTCTAGGGAACTCTCAAGGCCCCAGGGACCACTCTTTGAGAACTGCTTTACTAGACAGTAAGAACCCAAGGCTGATCCTCAGAAGGCCAGCTATTAATGTGATGAATATTTTCAGCCAAAATCACTCACTCATGAAGACTGTTTAGGGGTTGTGATGTGTGCCAGGAGAGACAGCATTCCTTACTAATGGAACCCTAGATCCTTGAAGTATTAATGTAAGCACATTCTGTCATCCAAATGTTAGCTACTCCTCTTGTCTTCATGCTATTGATACATTGGACAACCATGCTTTTATATCTGTTATTGTAAAATAAAAGAAAGGTTGAACATGACAGAGATAATGACAGGGGCCCTTAACCCTTCACAGTTTTGGACAGGATAAGTCAGAAGCATTGGCAAGCATTCAGCTCATATATGGTACAATGGAAAGAACACTGAATTTATAATCAAAGGATTTGAGTTCAAATCCTATCCCTGACATTTACTACTTTTGTGACCTTGGGCAAGTCATTTCAGCTCTTGACCTCATTTTCCTTCTCTGTAAAATGAGAGGTTAGACCAGATGGCCCTGAATCTCCTCTCTTCCCAGCTTCAGAGTTATGACCTTATGATAAGGAAGATGCAATGAAAAGAGCTGTGGTTTTGGTGTACAAAGACCTCAATTCAAAAATTCAAACCTGCTTCTGATATTGACTACTTGCCTGACCTTGGACAAGTCACTTAAACACCGAGGCCACAGGTCCTCATTTGTAAAATGAAAAAACAGGATTAGATGGGCTTTGGTATCTTCTTAGGCTATAAATCTCTGATTCTCTGTACCCATATACGAGGGCCAAAAACTCTGGGCAGAGGGGTCAGGCTTTGGTGTAAATAGGACTAACATTGGAAGGCTTAAGAATGAACGAGGTAGTTTAAGGCAATGCTCCTAATGGAGCAGGAAAAAAAGAAGATTGCCAGAGAGATAGAGAAGAAATGGTCAGAGAAATGGGAGGGAAACCAGCAAGGAACAGTGCCATGAAAGCTGAACATAGTGGGGGATGGGGATCAAGAAGGAGTGGGTTGTCAGGGATGTCAAGGAGGATGAAGAGAGTAAAGGCCATTGGATTGGCCATGAAAATTTGGTCATTGGTGGCTTTGGAAAGAGCACTTCTAATAGAGTGGTGGGGATGGAAGTCAGGTTTCAGAGTGTTGAGAAGGGAGTGAGTGGAGAGAAAGTGGAGGAAATATTTGACTTTTTCAGGCTGTTTGGCAGAAGAGGGAGGGGGAGAGAGATGATAGCTTTAGGAGTGGCATATTCAGGAGTAGGTTTTTTCATTTTCATACTTTTAGACTAAACAAGCTGTGTATGTGTTTGTGGGTAGAGGGGAATGAAACAATAGAGGGGGAGAGCTTAAAACAGAGGTGGAGAATGCTCTATGGAAAAAGGTTTCAGAGAATAGGAGAGGCCATGGTATTAAGAATGTAGCTAGGGGAAGGGGTTAGCTATGACAAGGAAGAAGACCATCTCATCCTCTTAGATTGGAGAGGAGACACAGGTGATGACACTCAGTTTAGTGGTTACTTAATGAGTTAGTGATATAATGGGCCCTAGAGGTCTACTGACTTCTACCATTGACAAGGACAAATTGATTCTCCAAACAACTAGAGGACTAGGTCATGGTAATCACAGGGCTGTTTTCATTTCATTTCATAGATTCCCAAACTGTGGGACACCAGCAGGTTGCTATGGGATGCCACA
Organism: Potorous gilbertii; assembly: GCA_028658325.1. NCBI lineage: Eukaryota > Metazoa > Chordata > Mammalia > Diprotodontia > Potoroidae > Potorous > Potorous gilbertii. The sequence goes on from CM053769.1 coordinate 490,861,099, forward strand.
CATTCTTCCTGGATTGTCTTAACTGGTTCCCCCATCACTATCATGAGAAACATCTCATTTCAGATTGTTCTGGCATTAGTAATTGACTCAGGACCAATGTCTAGGTCTTCTTTCTGGGATCTCAGCTAAAATTTGACTTTCTCCTAGAATTCTTTTCTGATCCCCTTCAATTCTAGTGCCTTCCTTCTGCTGCCTAGCTCCAATTTTTCCTCTATGTATCTCGTTTGTACTTTGCCATGTACATGTTGACCTCTCCATTTGATTGTGAGCTCCTTGAGGATTAGTATTATTTTTGCCTTTTTTTGTTTCATCAGAGCTTAGTATAGTGCCTGACATATAGTAGGAGATTAATAAATTCTTGTTGACTTGGCATCAGTTGGGTTCCTTACCCTTCTTGCCATTTTGTCCAAAGAACAGCAACTCCTGCCCTGTTGGATTAAACCTGAGCGGACTTGTACCGCACACTTTAAAATGAAGCCCTATCTGCTGGAGACAGTGGCCAGGAAAGTTCCTTCAGCATTTAAGGGAAGATGAAGGCATAGATAGCATGCTGATCAAACTTACAGGAGAACAAAGCTGAGAAGGTTGGATAACAGACTGCATGATAGAGTGAGGACACAAAAAATTTTGGACAGGCTAAGATCTTGATTCAACGTTGGACTGAATCTTGCCAGATGGAATTTAATGAAGGTAAATGTGAACTCCTATATTTGGGCTCAAAAAAATTTCCTGCATAAAAGAGTAGCTTTTGTCTAGAGGCAGCTAGATGACATAGTGGATAGAGTGCTGAGGTAAGTAAGTAAGTAAACTGTAAGTGCTTAGAGTATGGAAGATCTGAATTAGAATCTGTTCTGATTGCGTGACAGTCCTAAGATTGGGTGATCCTGGGGAAGTCACTTAACTGTCTGTCTCAGTTCCTTCATCTGTAGAGTAGGAATACTAGCACCTATCTTATAGGGTTGTGGTGAGGGTCAAATGGAATGATATTTATAAAACACTTTATGAACCTCAAAGCAATATACAAATATTGGCTAATTATGATTGTGATTAGTTGCTAATTCCTGTGAAAGAAATTTGGGATTTTGGTGGATTACAGTGTAACTATGACACAGCAGCCCCCAAAGATGATGTGGCCTGATGCCTCATTAAGGAAGGCAGAATGTTCACATTATGGGAAGTTAGAATCCCATCCTGGGCAGACCGCATCTGAAGCACTGGGTTCAATTTTGGTGACTTAATTTTAAGGATAGTATTTGGAAGGCAATTCAGAGTAGGGTGACCAGGATCATCTGAGACCTCAAGGTCATGCCATAAAAAAAAATCTGTTGAAAGACTTAGTGGTGTTTAGCCTGAATAAGAATTTCAAGGGCTGCCACATGGAAGAGGGATGAGACTTATTCTGCTCATCCTAGCAGGTAGAACTAAGAGAAATGGATGGAAATTGTAAAAAAGCAGCTTTAAGCTCAGTGTTTTGAGGAAAGGAAAACACTTTTAAAAATTTAATATTTTATTTTTTCCCAATTACATGTAAAAATTTTTTTATACTTTTTCAAATTCTGAATTCCAAATTATCTTCCTTCCTCCTGTCCTTCCCTTATTCAAAAGGCAAATAATTAAAGGAAAGTATTTTAATAACCAGAACTTCTCCAAAGTGAAGCAGGGTGCTTTGTAATCTAGGCAATCACAAGCATTTATTAAGAGCCTACTGTATACCAAAATGGAGATCCAGGCCGTGCTCTCTAAGAGCTCTCAGTCTCATGGAGGAGACAACTTGTGACCGACTCTGTACAAACAAGATGGAGAAAGGACAAACTGGACATAATCTCAGAGGCCAGGCACTGACATTAAAGGTGACTGGCATGGACTTCTTGCAGGAGGTGGGATTTTAGCTGGGGCTTTAAGGACTCCTCAAGTGATTATTATTAGAAGAGAAAACAGCATAATGGAGTGGAAAGAACTGTGGAGTCAGAGGAGGACCTGGGTTCCTACTCTTTTACTCACTCACTGCATGACTTTGGGTAAGTCACTTCCTTGCTCTTGGCCTCATTGGCCTCAGTTGTAAAATGAGATATTGTGCTGGATGATGTCAGAGATCCCTCCTGTCTCTGAGTTCTATGGCTACAAATCCTGTCCTTGACATGGGTTGTTACTGTTTGTCCTTCCCTCTGGAAGAGGACCATGACATCAGGAAGGCAATGCCATGACTTGCAAGTGAAGGAGGGCTGTGCAAATTCACCAGCCTCACCCTCTCCTCCAGAGCCATCTGGGTCCAATGGCCAGATATAGATCAGGTCGCCTGGACATGGGTGAAGATATTGAAGAACTGATATTAGACATTGGGAGAACAAATTTTCATGAATAAATTTGATAATAATGTGATGGTATTTTGATAATAATATTAATACATTTGATAATGAATTTGATTTCCAAGGGCTCAGGCACAACATCCTTGTTCTTTTTCTCCTTCACTCTGTGAGAGTAGGGACTTCAAAATCTTCGAGAACTGGAAAGGACTTGAGTGAGCTCTTATTTCACTCCTTTCATTTTACATAGGAGGAAACAGCATCCCACAGATGGATATACAACTTGGCCAAGGTTATGTAGATGTTAAATGTTAGGTTTGAGACACTTCTGTTACTAAGTGTAGGGCTTTTTTCATTTCATCATACCGTGTCCTGTCTTCTGTGGTTTGGAAGCCTCATCCTTGTTTCTGGGTTCTGGTGAAGGCTCTGGGTGCCATAGAAAAAGGCAGATGAGCCATATTGTTCCTCTTTTAGAATTCCATTCCACTTTTGGACATGTGAATACCCTTGCATTAATTCTTGCTCAGTCTCTTGTCTGCTCCACTTCCCACCAGCTGCCTTGCCCACCTCCAAGGACCCTACCGTGAGGCCAGATTGATGATTGGTAAGAGCCTGCCTGGGACCACTATATCTTTGAGGAACCCCAGCCATCCTGTTCTCTTCACTTCCTGCTCACTCTGTGGTTTCCTCTACATCCACATCATCTGCCTTTCCCCTCCACGCCCTTCCACATCATAGTATGCTCCCTTCCTTCTTTACAGCTCTTCTTTATGTTGTGTCTTCCCCTGTTAGAATGTGAACTCTGACAGTAATGACCATCTTATTTTCTTGTTTTTGTGTATCTAGCTCTTAGCACAATTGCTGGTGTAAAGTAAGTGCTTAAAAATATCTATCCACCTATTGACCCATCCATCCATTCATCCATCTATCCATCCACCCATCCATTCATCCAGCCATCTGTCTATCCATCCATCCATCCATCCATCCATCCATCCAACCATCCATCCATCCACTCACCCATCCAAATATCCTCTCTCAAGACATTGCTTTCTCTGTCTTTAGCTATCCATTCTCTATAAGTATGTATATATGTATTTATCTATATCTACCTATCTCTCTATGTCTCTCTGTCTTTCCATCTCTTTATCCACATCCATCTATCCATTTCTCTCTATCTCTCTATCCAAATTTGTCTCTCCTTTCATTTATCCATCTCTCATTCCATCTATTTTTATATCCATATCTCTCTTTTTATCTATCTATCATCTATCTCCACTTTTTTGGTTTCTAATTATGGGGAAACCTTCCTTGTATCATCAATTTTCTTCTTTAGGAGACTCAGAAAGCAGATTGGATAGATCTCTCAAAAATCTATCCAATTTTGGTGTTTCTTAAACCCTTGAATCCTCTGCCCATCAGTGTCTTGGGAAAGATCATCTTATCTATTTCTCTGTTTCTGGGCAGTCTCGGGCTTCTAGAATTGCAGGCAGAGGTGAGCAGTTCTATCGGTGAACAACTGAATAGATTTTCTAAGGGTATAGTGCCTGGGCTTTCATTAACTCCCATGGGGACATGATACTTTTTATTCCTGACAACACAAGTAGCTTGGAAAACAAGGACATGCTTTGGATCTTTCTTTCCAAGTTTAACCACCAGAGTTAAGCCGTGTGGGCCTTTCTGGTTTACAGTGTTATGGATACACCATGACACTGTAAAAGGGGAAATCGATGGCAATTTCATTTCATTCAGTATCAACAGAGCAGTTTACATTCCAGAAACATGGGCATTTAGGGATGGGCTTACTCTTATGGATTAGTGCAAGTCCACAAGTAGTGATAGTCTGAGTTAGTGAGGACTCCTATTGAGGAATAGACAACCCTATGAACTGTTTTGCTTGTTTTGTAATTTATTGGTCTGGCTACTTCCCCGGAGGAGGAATAACATCCTTTTATCACAGCATCCTAGAGTTGGGAGAAACCTCAGAGGCCACCACATCTAACTCATACCTGAAAAGAAGTCTGCTCAACAACATAACTGATGGATGATCATCCAGTTCCCACTTGAGGACAACCAGGAATGGGGAACTCACTACTACTATTTCCTTAACGCAGTCTATTTCACTTGGTAATCACTTGGGAAGTTTTTCTGTACAACACACTTAAATTTGCCTTTCTACAATTTCAGTTTGATTCAGTTAAATGAATATTAAGTACCTACTGTATGCTAAGAGCAGTGTGATATAATGGATAGAATGGAGGTGGCTGCCTTTGGTGAGTGTTGACTGGGAACCAAGAACAAGTTACTTGTTTCCATACTGAAAGATCCAACCAGAAGTTTGCCCCTGCCCCTTTTCCTGCCACCCCTGCTCCTTCTCACCCCATGAAACATTTAGTGTCCCTGGAACAAAGCAGAGCAAGTTTAATCTCCCTTCCCTATGACCGCCCCTCAAACATTTGAAGTCAGTATTTATGCTAATGTTCTAAGTTTCTCTTCTCCAGGCTAATCATCCCCAGGTTGTCTTATGGCATGTTCTCAAGATCCTTCATCATCTTGATCATCATCTCTTGGAAGCCCTCCAGCTTGTCACTGTAGTTTAGTGAGAAAAGAGTTGAGGATGAGTTTGGTTTTTTGTTGGATATATTGACCTCCGGGAGCTGAGACAGGGAAATAGAGGGATGAACCCCTTTGTCTTAGGTCTCATGTCGTCTCAGTGCTCTAGGGAGCTCTCAAAGACTGTAAATCTCTGAGAAGGTGATTATATGTATCTATAGGGGGAGTTTCCTTATTTGGCAAGTTTCTATACCAATGAAATCATCATTCCTGTCCCTACTCCTATCCATTTTACTAGCGTCACTTGCCTCAGTTTCCTTATCTGTAAAATGAGGGTATCCACCTCTTAAGGATATGGTGAGATACTATATATAGGTAAAGTGCTTTACAAACCTCACCGTGTTCTATAAATGCTAGTTACAGTTTCTATTATCGTTATTAATTATTGGTATCATTATCTAACTTGTCCAGAGTCACGTGGCTAGTAAAAGGTCTGAGGTAGGATTTGGACTCAGGCCTTTCTTATTCCAAGTCCAACGTTGATCCATGTGACACTTATTAAACATAGTGGGACTTGGATCAACATAGCATGTTTAGGTACAATAAGGAAACTGATCTTGTTGAAAGAAGAGTGTGTGGATAAGCTTGGGGGTGGTAGCATGAAGTCAGATTATGAAGGGCCCTCAACGCAGGAGGGAAAGCCAAGCTTCTCAAAGCACAAGAAGCTTTGCATGATGGCCTTGGCCCCAAGAGGAGCTCTGGAGTTCAACTCGAGGTATCTTGAGAGTGTGGGGCCCCATGGCCCACAGTTCCTTGGCGCCTTGAGCTGCAACCACCCGTTCTTGGAAAAGAAGCTGGCAGATGGTGTTTTTATAGCCCTCATGATCCACTGTCCTATAAACAGACATAATGAAGAACAAAACTCACTGTAAGAATCACAAATCATCCTTGCCTGCAAGCCTTAGTGATTAGCCACATATTCAGAGCCATCCTTTCCTTCAATGAGGAAGATGCTCATCAGAGGCTTCCTCTGGCCTGTGGTCCCCCAATCTTTGGGAATTAGGATGGGGTTTCCTGGCTAAGTGGGACCTGAATGGGCATGGAAGAGGGAGCCAATGTCTTAAGGTGGGGTGGGTTCATCTGGGAAGGTTCATCTAGTCTCTCAGTGCTTAGCCCAGTGCCTGCATAAGATCTTAATAATTGCTTATCAACTGACTGACTATTTAAATGTCTTAGACATGAAAGGTAATTAGTCTGGAGAAGAGGGAACATAATAGATGTCTTCAAGTTAAACCTGGTTCGTATGGCCCCAGAGGGCTGAACCAGGAGCAATGGGTGGCTCATTTCAACTTAATGTCAGGAGAAACTTCCTCACAATTAGAACTATCCAAAAGGAATTGCCTGTCTTGAGACATAGGAGGTATGTTATGTTATATACGTTATGTAAGTATGTTATGTTAAGTATGTAGTAAATTCTTAGAAGTCTTCAAGGAGACACTGGATGGCCACTTGTAGGAAGTGTTATACTGGGGATTCCTTCTGTGTATGAGTCAGACTGGATGGTTGCTGAGATCCTGTCTAACTCTGAAATTTGGGGAGTCTATGAAGCTTTAAGTCAGTTGTTCCTGAATTCAGTATTATATAAGTTCTGTTGGAAGTTCTATTCTGACCCATTCCTCCTTCTGTTGGAGTCTAGCCATTTCTGGAGCTTGCTCCTTTCCTCCCCTCCCTCCCTTTCTCTGTCTCATACTCTTCCAGTCCTTGTGCTTAATGATGATGATGATGGCTAGCACTTGGGTAGACCCTACGATATACCAGGCACTGTGCTAGGCACTTGACAAATGTTATCTCGTTTGATCCTCTCAATAACCTTGGGAAACAGGTGTTGTTATCCCCATTTTATAGTTGAGGAAAGTGAGGCAAATAGAGGGTAAATGATTTGCCCATGGTCACGCAGCTAGTAGGAGTCTGAAGCTAGATTTGAATTCATGTCTCCCTGACTCTAAGCCCAGCACTCTATCTGCTGAATCACCCTCTGACACGTACACCTGTCTCCTTGTATCTTACCCCTGCATGCCTCGATCCCTGACCACTGCTGCTGATCCAATATGCACCATGATGCCCTGGGGAAAGCAGTTGACTTACAGTGGGTGGATCTGTGTTCAAATTTGCCATTTACTCATCCTGGGGTCATCAGATATTCATTTAATATTTCTGGGCCTCTGTTTCTTCATCTGTAAAATCTGTAAAACTAGATGAGTAGTCCTTCGAGGCCTGAATCCATGAAAACAACAGTGGGTCACTCCTCAGTATGTCAGTGGGGCAATACAGAAGCCAAAAAGTCTAATGCGATCCCAAAGGCTTCTTTCAGAGAGGACTGGGATCCAGGACAAGGAGAAGGGAGTATCACCACACTCTGCCCTGGTCAGGCTCATCTAGAGTATTGCACTCAGTTCTGGGCAGCATATTTTAGGGAGAATATTGATAAGCAGATGGTGAAGGAATTAGAACTCACACTGTATGAGTATGAAGTACTTAGCTATATTAACAGAGAGAGTTTCCTTATATAGGGATTCTCTATACCCATGAAATCACAGTTCCTGATTTAGCCCGAAGAAAAGACTTAGGGAGGGATATAATTCTTACCTCCATGTATTTTAAGGGTGTCATCTAGAAGTGACTTAGTTCCAAAGGTCAGAACCAGAAACAATGGGTAGAATCTTTAAAGGCAAGCTTGAAGCAAAGAAAAACCTCCTCACATTCTAACCTGTCCAAAAATAGAATGGGCTGCCTGGAGAGGCTGTGGAGGTCTTCCTCTTCAGGAAGAGTCTGAGTGATCACTACTTGTGGGGTTGCTATGGGCCAGGGTATTCATGTTCAGCTCTGACTTGAACTCAGTGACCTCTGGGGCCCTTTTCTGAAGCTGAGGTTCTGTGATCCTGTCAAACCAACACTCATGATGAAACATCATTTGTTAATGAGGCACTGGGCCTCCCTTGACTGCTTTTCCTATCATCCCCAACTGGACACAAACTCTGGATTTTTTGACTAGACTTTGATCTTGACTTGAGTTACTTATATTTTTCCTGCTCCTTTACTTTTTAAAGGTGGTATAGGATATATTTTCTGGTAGGGTGAACAAGGATAGAATTCCTGGATTGAACCAGGATAGATTCTTATCTCAGGGATCTGAGATAGGATGGAATCAAAGCATCTGGGAAACCTAGTTCCCCTAACAAAGAGTTGGAACATTGCAAAGCGAAGCATTCAGGGCAAATCTCAAGGAAAGATGAAGGACGAGAAGGTCCTGGTGGGCTCAGCTGGACAGGACCTGGACAGTCACTCTTGTAGATGTACATGCAGGGTCTACATTTCATTTTCAGTTTAGTTCTTGTTATTTTCTTTTCTTTTTAAGTTAAAAATTTTTTATTTTAGTTTATGGAATAAAACAAGCATTTCTATAATATAGTAAATAAAAATGATCACACATGAAACTGCAAATCTACTATGAACAACTTGTTATTCCTTTGAAATATACAACAAAAAAATCATGTAAATTTCTTGAGTTCTTGGACCCTTGATTAGGAAAGGCAGAGCCAGGAAGACCTTTCTTATCCTCTCCTTTCCTTCTCCCCCAGCCTCGGGAAGAATAAAATGCAGAGAGAGCCCAGGGGTGGACAGTGTGAAAAAAGAAATTATGCTGAAAAAGTCAGTCTATCAAAAACACAAAATGATTAATAAGGATTCCAAGCTTAACGAGATGGTGCTTCATACTAGGTCCCTCTGCTGCTGGTGGCAGGCAGTTTATTGTAATGGAGAACCACAAAGGTCATGGTATACTGAGGGTTTCTTGGTCAGAGGTTTATAAGTGGTAAGATTGAGAACAGAAATGGTAAGTAGTTGGTGAGGGAAAATAGGGCTGGGGCTACAAGAGGCAAGGTTAAACGGTTGGGATTCAAGGGCAAAAGGAAAGGGGATTGATACAAACACAAATTAATCTGCTGGTGTCTTTGGGGTCTTCATAACTCATCACCATTTACTCTGGGGCATAGAGAGTCTGTTTCAGTATTAGGGACTGGGGATGTCTGCTATCCATTTTTCCCCTCTGGCTGTTGAAATTCTAACCATCTTTCATAGCCCACCTCAAATACCAACTTCTCTGGGAAGCCTTCTCTGATGGTTGTACTTGGTAACGAGCTCTTCTCTCTAAACTTAAATAGCGCTTTGCTTCTCCCTCTCTCATACACTTGTCATGAAATATTAATGATAACTGACATAAGGTGCTTGAAGGTTTGTGAAGCACTCTACGTGAATTCTCTCATTTGAGCTTCACAACAACATTATTAGGAAGACATGACAGACATTATTCTCATTTCACAGATGAGAAAACTGAGGCATTAAGTGATGTACTTGTGATCACCCAACTTAGTAAGTGTCAGCAAGTCCTTCTGATTCTAAGTTCAATACTCTTTCCCCTATGGCACACTGCCTTCGTAGTTCTGTATATTAGGGGTATCTCGATGTGTTCCTTGTTGCTCTGATGGACTGTAAGTTTTATGTAAGATATGTGGTTCATTTCTCTTCCCTTTATCATTAACTGTACCATAGAAAGTGAGAATTGGTGAAGGTCCCTAGCCCTTGTGACATGAGATGAGCAGTACCTGACTAGCCCCAGTGAGAGACATGAACAGCATCTCAGGGGGCCTTAAAGGGACAGTATAGCTACATTTGTATCACCTCCTACTCACAGTTATCGTTTAATAAAGATTTACTAATAATTACTCATATTATGATAGCACTGTAAGGTAATTGGAGCATAGATTTTGAGTGGGAAGGACTCATCCAGTTCAGTCCTCTTGTTTTATGAGAGAGAAAACTTTAAGAAAGTTGGATGGTTCATCTAAGATCATATGAGTACTAACGACTGAGTCAGGATTTGAAGCCAGGTTCTCTGACTCCAGTCAGAGTCAATGCTTCCCCCCTTCACCAAGCTCTCAAAAACACCACACTACCAAGGTGGGTAATACAAGGATTATTGCCCTCACTTTGCAGGTGATGAAACTGAGGCTCTGAAAGGTAAATGACTTATCCAGGGTCACAGGATTAGTAAGTATTTAGAGCAGGATTCAAATCCAAGTCTCCACTCCAAGTCTAGCAGTCTTCAGACTTCACCACATGGTCTCTGGCTAAATTAAATTGACCTAAAGGAGGGCACCAAACTTCCCAAAACTGCATTCTCTGTAGAGTCACTGAGGAGTGGAGTCAAGGAAAGAAAGGCATTCACATAACCCTGGAGAGCGGGGCAGAAGACTGTAAGGAAAAGCTTTCCACGAGAAATCCCCATCCCCAGTAAGTTCCTTGCTGTTTCCTCTGGCTGGAGGTGTGTGTGGAGGACTGGAATACCTCCTACCTGAGTCACTAGACCCTATTCTCATGGCTTTAGAGATCCCCATGGCCAAAGATTCCAGAAGTCTATAGATGGAAGCAACAGCATTGCAGTCAAAAGAATTTGATCTGGAGTCAGAACATGGGTGCATCCAAACACCAGCTCTTCCTTGTATTAATTATATGACCTTAGGCAAATCATTTAACTTTTGTGGGTTTCAGTTTGTAAAAGAAAGATCTGTGCTATCTGTGGGAGAGGACTTTGGGGAGGATCATATAAGATAATGAACAGAAAGCACTTTGTAAACTGTAAAATGCTTTATCACGCTCTATAACTGTTAGATAGTATGGAAAGCACTATGGAAGTCTTAATGTGCTATAGAAATGAATTATTATCATTCCTGTCATCGTCATAGCCGCCAGTTCCTCTTTTCTCTCATCACACCTAGGCCTCCTCAGACTGGAGGGCCATTTATTTCCAAGGGAAGAAAACAGTTTTAGGAAAAACAATAGGGCCAGGGACATTCAGAGCAGATGTCTTCAGTATGGGGAACTGTAATTTGTGGAGACCCCCTTTACTGATGGAGTTTGGATGCTCCTTTGCACCATTAAGTCTAAAGGAGTAGCCTGGGAGAACTGAGAGCTGAGTGACTTGCTCTTAGTCACATAGTTAGAATGGATTCTAGATATTTTTGGCCCCCAAATCAAGTCTTCAAACCACTATGACATGTTGCTTATCCATTGGACAATATATTTGGAAAAAATACACAAAGATAGAGGCAATATGGAGGGAAAGGGCTCTAAGCGAACAGCTCTCAGATCAATGATCAATACTATTTTGTTAAAGAGTCCCTGTTCTAGTCCTTTCTTCCTCCTTCCCCTATGATTCCTTTTACCCTCAACCCGATACTCGGGTATCCCACTTTATTTTTCTAAACAAAAAGGCCAGGCTTCATTTTATTTTTAATATAAATTTTATTTATGCTTTTTACTTTTATACCATTGTCTTCTGCATATATTCTCCCCCTACTCCATGGGTCCCTCCAATGAAACCCTCTCTTTTTACAAAGGAAAAACAGTTAAACAAAAGCAATGGATAAGCCCAACATTCTGTCCTGGGAGTACTCCACCTCTTTGCCAAGAGGAAGGATATAAAACTTTACTTAAAAACAAAACTGCCAGGCTGGCAGGCTTCTCCTTCCAGGGAAGTGATGGCCAGTCTCTTCAATCCCCTAAAGCTTTCAGAGTCAGAAGCATCACTAGGTTAGTCAGTTGCCAATTATTCTTACTTCCATTTCATGGATCTTCAGGGATGCACAAGTTTGGAAAAGTCCCCAGACCAGACTAGCCAATTCACTATTATATCCACTCTCTTGAATTTCTCTTGAATAGAAGAACACATCTTTGAATTTGTATTCATATGATGTGTCACAGACTTATGATGTGAAGGGACACTTTTTCTTGGATTTTAGATTCAAACTAGGAAACCTGGAAGATATATGCTCAGAAGTTCCCAATATAATGAGACTCTTAATCTTCATTTTTAAGCTTAAAAGGGTACAAAAAACTTTGTTAAAAAAGAGATGGAATAAGAAAGAACCTTGAATGACAAAGATCACCATAAATTCTAGGACTAGTTATAGTCTTGAATGCTAAGACTTCTCTGGTGGAGGTTCTTTGCCCCATAAGTGCTGCCTTGATCTCTTGCTCTAAGCTGGTGCATGGTACTGCAGGCTCAAGATGACTTGTCTTGCTCACTTCTACTCAGCTTCCGGCTATTTATTTTATGACTTTCTAAGTTCCATAGCATGGTCATCCAGTCCTTTAGGTCAAAGCAAAGATGTCTCCATGGTTCTCTAATCTTTTAGTGCCATTATAGGATCTCAGTGTGGTGCAGAGAGAATAAAAATACAAAATATCAAGACAGTCACTGCCCTGAAGGACCTTATATTCTAATGAATGGGAGTTGGGGAGATAATAGATAAAGGGGAGGTAGAAAGAGTATCTGTACAGTGGCAGGGCAGATGGTAGGGATAAAGAAAATAATTCTGGACAGTGAATCAAAGTCTGAGTGAAGCAAAGGACTGAAGTCTTTCATGAAATTTTGGTCCTAGTGATTGAGTCACTCATAAGGAGAGAAGGACCTAAGGGGAGTGTTATCTCCAGGGTAGGGCAGAGTAGAAGTGTGAAGAGTGAGTTGAACCATCCTTGAATACAGTAGAAAGGATGCTGAATTTAGCATCAGAAGACTGAGTTCAAATTTTGACTCTGTGGTGTACTACCTGGGTGACATTGGGCAACTCAGTTTAGTCTTCTGTGCCTTCAGTTTTCTCATTTGTAAAATGATGGGGTTGAGTCATGTGGCTTCCAGTTTTCAATCAATGATACTTGACACCATGTGTCCTTGTGCAAGATGAAAACAAAAACATAAGAGCCATATTTCTATGCCTGCGGGCCACTGACAAACAATCTCTTGATGTTCTTTCCCCTATTTTGCTCCAGTCTCCACCACTCACTAGTCCCCACCCATGGCCATGCAAGTCTACATGCAATTACATGACTTTCTTCATAGTCACTCAAATGAGAGAAGGAAAAATGACCTACAGGCTAGTAGCAGAGATTATTGCTAGTAATTAACTGTTTCTCTCCCTTTGTGAAAGGCATTATAGGATTGGAGATTTAGACCTGAAAAGGGCTTCTGAGACTATCCAATTTAATATCCTCCTTTTACACAAAAGAAAACTGAGACCTAGAGAGACTGACTTGTCCAAGACCATATAGTTATTCAGTGGCAGAGTCAGAATTTAAACCTAGGTTTTTTAACTCCAGATTTAGTGTATCAAATGACCCAGGATGCAAGTTTAGAGGTAAAGAGAGTCCACCTCTAAGAACCACGGAAATTTTGCCCCAGAAGATCTCAACCCCTCCTCTTTCTTTTCATGGACCCCTGTTTTATTTCTGGCCCTAATATTTCATATTTTAGGTCACTAGTGGTGACCTTCCATCTGGTAAATGTGACTAACAAAGAACTTTTTGTTGTTGTTAAGTTGTGTCTGACTCTGTGACCCCACATGAGATTTTCTTGGAAAAGATACTGGAGCGGTTTGCCATTTCCTTCTCCAGCTCATTTCACAGATGAGGAAACTGAGGCAAACAAGGTTAAGTGACTTGCCTGAGGTCACATAGCTAGTAATGTTGAGGCCAGATTTGAGCTCCAGAAAGTGAATCTTCCTGACTGTATGCCTGGTGCTCTGTGTGCTGTACCACTTAGCTGCCCCTCTAGCAAAGGCCTACTTTCCTTCAAATATAAACTGGTCTGTAGCAAGTGACTACTGGTATATTCTTTTTCTCTTCTCATCTTATGATTAAATGTACTTTAGGGAAGGGATGAGGAAGAAAAGGCTGGTCTTTCAACAGGCTTCTTCCATAACTGTTGTATTGAATGGAAGTGTTTTGAACTCTTCCTTCATGGAAAGGGAACTCAGAAATGAAGCAACAATTGCATGACACAGGGATGAAGGCAATAAACCTTGGTGAAGGATCTTTCAAGAGCAGAGGTGCCAGAGATGAGCAAGAAGGGAAAGGGGAGAGGGGACTACAGAACACACGCTCCCAACAGTTCAGTTGAGGAACTAAACATTCATGTAGGAAGGGGCAAGAGGACATATTAGAGCATCAAGAGGCAAGTGATTTAGGGCCTCAAAAGTTTGAAGAACACCAAAATAAGACCTGGACAGGAAGGAGGGGGCTAGGGATTTCACTTGGCCCTATCGCCCCCGCCTTTGCCATATGAGCACTGGCCAATATGAAGGTGATAGCCTTAAAATAATTTTCTTAAAGAACAATTGACCTAACCTACTTCTGGGTGCCCTTTTTCTAGCAACAGAAAATCAGAAGTGATCTCAGTTATGGAATGGTCCAGGACCACAGACCTTCAAGGAAAGAGTCACAACAAACACTACTGTGTTTATTTATACAGAAAAACTGCATGTGTGTGTGTGTGTATGCATGTGTGTGTTTATGTGTATGTATGTATATGTGTTTGAAAGGTTATTACTTACAATTTTGAGTAGTTTTGGTTGGCTTCAGTAGAAAATTATTAATATGTATAAGTGCATATACATATATACCATATGTATACCATACACACAAATATGTACATATTTATATATTCATTGGTGTATATATCAGCATATATTATATATCATATTAATATATATTCATTGCTATATGCCTATACAAACATGCCTACACATATATACCAATGAATATAAAATAAACATATCTACCTGTCTCAATATCAATGAAGTAATTTGATCCTTCATTCTTCCATTTCAATTTATAAGCTCTTCCAGATTATTTTTGGTAGAATTATTTTATGACTCTGGTTAATTCTTCCTTTTTTGTGAGATGGAGGAATGGGGTACCAGATTTAGGGTTTCAGTGGTAAATTTCCTTTACCAATGAAGACTCATACTTGCTTTGCAGCTTGTAGTGTTAAGAAATTGCTTGGGAGCACTGAGAAGGTTAAGAGACAGGTCCAGTTTTGGTCAGAGACAGGACCTGAATGCAGGTCCTCCTGACTCTAGAGCCAGTCTATCATCTATTCTTCTACATTGACTTTGGAATAGCTTTACCAATTATTTCCTAATTCTGAAAGACAAAATGGTGGAGTGGAGAGAACACAGGATGTGGAGTCAAATCTTTCCTTAGACACTTGCAAGCAGTTAAGTGACTGGGCTAGTCACCTAATTGTTCAGTGCCTCATTTTTGCTATCTGTAAAATGGAACTAATATTACCTACCTCATGGAGAAGTTGTGTAGAAAGTGCTTTAAAACCTTAAAGTGGCATATAAATGTGAGTTGTCATACATTTACTCTTTTCTCTTAAAAAGAAGCTTAACAAAAAGCACAGCTGGTCTTTAGAGGGTGTTTTGGCAGGGAGAAGGGAAAAAAGGCTTGGATGCAAGAAGAAAGGTGTCTGATC
>CM053769.1:490876823-490896636 GCA_028658325.1 Potorous gilbertii
GGGGGGTCCAGCTCCAGGTGCTGATTGGGAGAGGGCAGGAGAGTGGGCAACAGGTCTGTGAGGGGAGACTCTCTTTCCAGGACAGGCAGCTTCAAGGTCATAGCGTCTCAGGCTAAAACTGGGCATTTATAGAATACAGAGAGCCATCCACGGGTCATCTGTCAACATCCCCAACCCCCATCTCAAACCATAAAACTTCCTTTATGGACACAATGTTACAGTGAAAAAGGTCCTGGATTTGGAGGACCTGGGTTGGAATCCTGGCTCTGTTGCTTACCCTGTGTAAGCTTGATAATCACTTAACCTCTCTGTGACTCAACTCCCTTATCTATAAAATTGAGAGTTGAATTAAATGGCCTCTTGAAGTTCCTTTCAGTTCAAATTCTATGATTTCTTCCATTCACATTGCCTTGCCTCATGATTTGGAACTTTGCCTCTTCCTTCCTGGAGTATGATGTTTTAAGGGCAGACAAGGATGCCTCACCTTTTACAGGCTGAGAATTAGGGCTCTCTAGGAGGGGCAGGATATCTAACCCCAACCTCCTGCTAGTCAGGTTTGAGAATCAGAGGAGGCCCCTGGGAGGCAGTTACAGTACCTGAGAGCCACCTCCTTAGGTTGCACAGCATCAGGCTGGAGGGACAACCTCAGGGTGTGAGCTCAGTAGGGAGATAAAAGGGAGAGCTGGTCTGGGGCTGGTAGAAGTTTTGAAAGGTGATGAAGATCTACAGTATTTTTATATTAGCCTAGAAGAGAATGGAAGACTTTGGAGGCCAGATGTGCTCTGTTTTCTGGATAATTGTACAAAGATTTGGGGTTCAGTGGGATTTGGGAGTAAAGACCTGTTTGAAGACCTTACAGAGTGGATAAGGTATGATAAGTGACTGTCCAGGGCAGGTGGCCTACAAGGGGTGTGTTTTTGTTTTTCCTGGGGGCTTAGAGACTTGGTTGATCCCACTCATCAGCTCACATGTGATTCCAAGAAGCAGTTGCCAAGCCTGAAAATAATTTGACAAACACATTTGTTGCTTTTTGAGTTTTCACTGAAATTAATAAAACAAACCACACATGCCTTCCCTTGGAGAGTATTGCCAGTCAAATTTTCTCCAGGGTCCAAGTGCCTGTATCAGTTTGATGAGGTTAAGGGCTTTAGATGAGAGAAGGGATAGCATACTAAACACTGATGAGTTGGGTCTCAGTTTCCTCATCAGCTAAATGAGGGAGCTGGGCTAGATGACCTCTAGACTTTTCCAGTGCTTGCCCCACATGGGTTGTCAGGGAGATTTCCCCAGGAATCCTAAAGATGGAGGCTGGTTCAGGACTGACAGAAATGAAGTGGACCTTGACTTCACTTTGGGTTTCCAGGAGTTGGGTTCAGTCATATGTTTATGTTTAATTAGTTTAATGCTTAATTAGTGGTTAATATTTCCTATCGTAAATGGTCAGAGAATCTAGGAGTTGACTTAGCAAAAACTTTCCAATGGCCTTGTTTTGCCCCCTCTCTTCCCATCCTCTAGGAGAAGGAAACATTGCCAGGCTTACTACCACTTTCTTGACATTGTGGATATCTTCTCTCTTACTTCTCTCTCTTCTCACCTTCATTTTTCTAGATGTTTTTGCCTCTTGGAAATTAACCTGTCTGTCTGCTAAAGGGGAGACCCATGGCGAAATAGTGGAAAGAATTACTACAGATGATGATGATGTTAGATTATATTAGAAGGCAGAGGACATGGGCTAGATTTCTCTCTGCTGCTACCTAGCTGTGTTACTGAGCAAGTCATTCAACTTTTTGGATTTGTTTCCTTAGCTGTAAGATATAGGCATTGGACTAAATGATGTCCAAGGCCATTTTCAGTTGTAAAGCTCATGATCCTATTTCTTCTCCATGGACTTTAAATGGGCATTAGGCAGGGAACTCCCTGAGACCTTCCTGGGAAGGGAGCATGGGATGGTAACTTACCATTGGATTGGAAGGGACCTTAGTGGTAGATACATGATGATAAGACTATAAATTTAGAGCTAAGGAAGAATCTTTGAGATTATTTTAGTTCAACCTTTTCATTTTATAGCTGAAGAAACTGAGATCCAAGGAAGTTAAGTGACCGGGCAAATCACATTGCTAGCAAGCAACAGAGATCTCAGATCCTCAGACGATCTCAGGTGCTCTGACTTCAGCTGCCATTTAGTCGTTTCAGTTGTGTCTGATTCACTGTGACGTCTTCTGGGTTTTTTTTGGCAGAGCTACTGGAGTGGTTGACTGTTTCCTTCTCCAGCTCATTTTACAGATGAGGAAACTGAGGCAAACAGGATGAGATGACTTGCCCAGGCTCACACAGATGTCTGAAGTCGAATTTGAATTCAGAAAGATGAGTATTCCTGATTCCAGGCCCAGAATTCTATTCACTGTGCCATTTAGCTGCCCTCTGACTCCAGGATGCGCCAATCCAACTACTTCCTACATGGTGATAAGTGGTCAGGTGGTATTATATGGTGGAGTAGGGCCTATGGCAAGAATAGGGAGTAAGTATACCACAATCATAGTAATAGCTTGCATTTACTTTGTGGTTTACATATGCTCTCTCATCTGATCTTCATAACTTTGGAAGTGATCGCCATTTTACAGATGAAGAAACTGAGGCAAAGAGGTGAATGACTTTCCCAGAGTCACGTAGCCAGTAAACTTCAGAGGCAAGGTTTGAACTTTGGTCTTGCTGACTCCAAGTCCAGCACTCTCTGAATGTTTGGGGCTACCTAATTACCTGTAAGGAGAAGAGAATAGGAAGACTTAGGAGGTTTGTGGACAATTCGCATGGCAGTCCATAGCACCCACAGATTAGAAGAGCCTTTGGAGATTTTCCAGGCTTGCCTGGGAAACTGGAGGATTGAGGGCATAGCTCAAGGGAATCTAACCCTCACCTGTGGTCACTTGGTAGCTAGGATGACTCAAAAATGAAACTTACTGAGATTCCATTGTTCCTACAAACTTGCTTTGCCTGGGTTGGTATGTATGCCCTTTCACTGTTGAGAAACCTATCCCATTGAGTGATGGGTGCTTCTTGAAATGTTGATTTGTTTTCTGGTGGCCAAAGACATATCCTAAACACCCTCCTATTCTGTGAAGTGACACAGAACCCAGAAAAGGAAAGCAGATATTGGGACAAATTGCTTATCCCCTGTACTCTGTCCTGGGCTAAGTCCCCTTGTTCCTCATACTTTAGTGTCCTCATATAAAGGATTTCAAAAAGGATTCTGGAGATTTATTGCCCTTCTCAGGGTGATAGGCACCATCTAAGCAGTTTTGCAGGGAGCTGCTAATCTGCCCATTTGGGATATATCCTAGTGTCTAATGTCTAGATAAGAGGAACATTGATGAGGCATGTTTTACTGTGGGTGTACAAGGACTGTGGTGGCCCATGGAACCGAGGGCTGATTGAAATTCCTCTGTAGGCTGGCAAATTTTTATATTCTTATCAACCAGACTGAGAGAAAATACACATTATCATCCATTTTCTTCCAGGCCCTAGCTCCTGGAATGGCAGACAGGAGTGGATGGAGATGGCCAGGGCTTGTGTAGGCTGATGAGACTTTGCATCCAGATTACAATTCATTATTTCCAACGCCATTGAAATTCAATAGGAAGGCTTTTGTAATCAATGAAGAGGTTTTGAGAATGAGACTCAGTGGGGTATTATGGAAGAAACACTGGGTCAGGGGGTAAAAGAATCTCAGATGGATAATTTATCAGGTTGTTAGAGCTTGAAGGGACTCTGGAGATTGGATCATAAGTCTCCTCACCCTCTTGTTTTACTGAAGAGAAAACTGTGCTCAGAAAGAAGTGACAGTTCCAAGGTCGCAAGTCTGGGCAATGGAAGAGTTGGGATGTAAATTCAAGGCTCCTGGCTAACAGTGAGGAAAGAACACTGGATTTAGAGGCAGAAAAAACTGAATTTGAATCCTGGTTTTGCTCTCTACTACCTGGGTGACTTTGGACAAGTTATTCAACTTCATTGCTAGTGGTTTTCTCCTCCACAAAATGAGGGGATTGGAGGACACTTCTCCAAAATTCCCTCCTGTGCTAAGTGCTAAGAGTTTAAGAACAGAGGGGTACTGTCTCCTGTGGTGTGTCTACATGGTTCAAAACACCCTAGTACCTGCATAGTTCTTCAGAGCCTGGGCCTCAATCCAGAACCTCTGCAGGCAGCACACAGCTTATTGTAGTGGGCCCTGAAGCCAGAAAATAGGTATGGAGTAAAAATCAACTTTGGCTAGTCTGACTGGTAGAGATTGAGCTTGCTTTACAGCAGGCATCATACAGGCTCTGATGCCAATGCACAGAATGGGGTGGGCTCTGAGGACCCTCCTGGGGATGGAGGGTTTGGATTGGTGCTGTATGGTTGGGATGGACCAGAAGGATTTGTTTTGGCAAGCTGGCTCTCACCAGAGAAGTATGGGGGTCAGAGTTTACATCCGAGGCAGAAACAGGGGTTGGAGATGCATTTAGAATTCTGGTCCAGAAGGAAGCACAATGGGATGATGGGAGAAATTAGAGTGTTAGGTATTGTGGAGCATGTAGGGCTGGGCAGGGAAAACTAGGAAAAAACCTTAATTAAGGACAGGATGGGAAGAATGGAGCTTCTGAGAGGTGTGATGATGCTCTGTAGTTTTTTGGGAAGGAACTGCCGAGCTCCTGGAGTCTTAGATTAGATGGCAGTGTTGTGAACTGGATTCTCAGGATAATATAACTAGTAGGACAGATCCAGACCTGTGAGGGCTGAGTGTTTCATGCTGTTTTCCTTCAGCTTTTTCACATGACTGTCGAGAACTGCTAGGGTCCTCTCTAAAAGGCAGATCTACTAGAATATGTGGGTCAAGTCAGGTGGACTGCCCAGGAGAGGTTAAAGGCAGGAGAGATAACGTGTCTTTTTCATCTCTCAGTTCCCTGATCAGTGGTGGGGATTTGAGGAAATTATTGGACTGCTGGGCCCTAGAAAGGAAACACTCCCAGTTCCAATCTACTGCTGGACACAGCAGGTAGGAGCTGCTCAGAGTTAAGGGGCTCCATGCTTAGTTATCCTTCAGGAATGGATTCTTACATGTTCTGAGAGTAAAAGAATTTTAGAATGTTGAGGGAACAAGAGGGCATCTAGTCCAACCCCTAACTGTTGGCATCTTTAAAAAGTTGTCCTCTTGCCTGTCCTTGAATACGTCAGAGGATGGGGAGCTGTTTACCTCCTAAAACAGTTCCTTTTTGAACAGTTCTCTTTGTTCCAAAGAATCTCCTTGGTAGGAAGCACATGTGGGTTCTGCATCAAGGGGGTAAAGGAATCATAGGCTCATGCACCCTCAGAGTAGGAAGTGATCCTTTTAGCATTGACTCCAACTCATAACAAGGAATCTGGGCTCTTTGAGATGATCAGAGGAATTCTGTATGGGGTGTTCTTGTCCTTTTAGACTGTCACCCTCTGAGCCAAGATCAATATACCACAGGAAGGTGATTTGCTTTTGGTTGAATAGCCCCAACTCTTCAGGGAATACTGGATCTAAGAATGGGGTAGATTTCCTGAGAGACTGCCCCTGCTTGGTGGGATGGGAGCTGGGCTGGGGAAGGAGGCTCAGGGTTGGTCTTAGCCTCAGTCATTTTGAAGATGATAGCAAAAGAATCATGATGCATGGGGTCAGTGTCTGAAAAAGAATCCCAGCTTTCCTTAGGCATTGGCTCAAGGGGCTAGAACAGCTGGAAGCTCAGATTCTAATGACCCTCCAAATGCATCCATGAAAGGGAGCACTGGCCAATAACATTTCTTAGTTCTGTCACATAATAGACTCTTAATAAAAGGTTTTTCTTTTTCTTTTTGATGAATGCATAGATGCGTCCTACCTCTTCTTTAGTTAAATTGGCCTATGACAGAAAGAGGTCAGGCTTGGGTATTAAAAAATGGTCTTCCATTTATGTCTCTTGACACTATCTTCTTGTAAAAGGGAGGTTTTATCTGTCTTGACATGAATCTCAAAGATCATGGATATCTCAAATAACCTTCTTTCCCTGTAGTAACACATTGTTTGTTTGTAGCATCTGGAGGCATCCTCTTTCCCTTTCCTCACTCCCTCATTTCATTAGATGGGTCCCCTGGAAAAGGATACTCTAGGGTCTAGGAAGTCTATGTGGGTGTCTGTTGGATACCTAATTGGGAGTTCTATGCTTAATATTCATGTCTGAGGGAGCTCAGCTAGAGAAATGCCATAGAACTGCATTGAGATTAACCATCGTAATATTTAGGGGATCTAACATGTTTTGCATTTGCTATTTGAATAAATCTAAGCAAAGCCCTGGGTGAAGGTGGGGTAAAATCACTGTCACCTCTTCTCATTCTATTTTTCCAGTCTTATTATATTTGTTCTTCTTCTCATATTCTATGTCGTAGCCAAACTGAATTTTTTGATGATCTTCATACTTGTCACTTTACCTCCTATTTCCATGCCTTCGCACTGGCTCTACTCCATGCCTGGAATGCCCTTCCTCCTCATTTGTGCTTAGATTCCCCCTTTTTTTTTTCAAATCTTAGCTCAATCATCACATCCTACATGAGGCCTTTCCTTATCCCCCATCTGCTCATTCCTTCTCCCCAGTTACCCGGTATTTAGTTTGTATACATTTATCTGTGTACAGATTGTCTCTTCTAATAGAAGGTAAACTTTTTTGAGAGCAGCAACCAGTTTTGTCCTTGTGTGTCTAGAACCCAGCACAGTGCCTGGCACATAGTAGGTGCTCAATCAATACCTCTCAATTGATTGATCTCCTAGATAGCTACATTCTTAGACCTTCATGTGTATGCATAAATAGATCAAAACTTGATTCCAGTTTTACTTTATGGCCTCACCTCCTTTTTGGTTAGCACATTACAAAAATTTATTCCCTAATGTGTGAAACTACCCTTCTCCTGCCCCAGATAGACTCAACCGAGTGAATCTAGTGTCAGGGGATTTGGTGAACATGACTATGTTCCCATCCAGCCTTTTCTCAGACTTTTCCTTTTCCATCTTGGAGAAGTATGCCCTCTTAGTCTGTTCTTCACATCCTATCCCCAACTCTATTTTCATTCTTTCCTCCTTTTCTTGGAACCTTTTCTAACTTTATGAGATCTTTTGTGGAGTGTAGTGAGCATGGACCTGCCAGACATGGAGCACTTTACAAAGGTGGGATGACATCTTTTGTTTCGGGTCTTCTTCCTGAGGATACCCACCATTCAGTTGCATTAGTGCATTAAAATCCTGATTCATATTGTCTTCTAAATCACAGGATTATAATATTGTAGTGGAAAGCACCTTAAAGGCTGTCAATTCCAACTTAGCCTTGTATCTATAAAGGTTGAAAGGGAGGCCCATTGATAACTTGTGCAAGATAATGCAGTCAGTAAGTAGCAGAACTGGGATTTGAACCTAGGGAAAGTGAGTTAAAATTCAGTGCTCTTTATGATGTGTTGGGTTGTAAGAGACGGCTCACAACCCATAACACTCAGCAGAATGTAGGGAGCATTAGACTCAGAATCGGAAGCCTGGTTCAGTCTCGAGATCCTAGTTGGGTAATTTTAGACAAGTCACTACAATGATAGTGATAGCTAGCATTCATATATTGCCTACTATGTGCTAGATAAGCATATTATGAGATATTATCTCATTTGATTCTCCCAACAATCTTGGAAGACAGGTGCTATTATTTTCCCTACTTTGTAGTTAAGGAAAATGAGGCAGACAGAGGTTAAATGACTTGCCCAGGGTTACTTATCTAGTAAGTGTCTGAGGCTAGATATGAACTCAGATCTTCCTAATTCTAGGCCCAGAAATCTATCTCTTGTTCCACCTTGATTAAGGAAAACTGATCTTTTTTTTTTTTTATATGTGTGAGATGAGGACAAAACATTTGCTGATCATATTATGATGTTATAAGGATCAAATGAAACAGCACCTGCAAAATACCTTTGCAACTTTGTACAGGGTCATAAGGCAGCTAGGTGGCACAGTGGCTAAAATGCTGGACTGGAGTCAGGAAGACTCATCTTCATGAATTAGAATCTGGTTTTTGATACTTGTTAGTTGTGTGACCTTGGGCAAGTCACTTCACCCTGTTTGCCTCAGTTTTCTCATCGTAAAATGAGCTGGGGAAGGAGATGGCAAACCATTCCAGTATCTTTGCCAAGACATCCCCAAATGGGTTGGACATGACCAAATCCATGAAAGATAGACAAACCCATAAAAAGTTGGACATGACTGAAGTGACTGACCACACAAAGTCATACAGTGGTAGTGCACTTTTCTCTTTTGGTCTTTGATTTCCTCTGTATGGAAGAACTTCTTCCACCTATGCAGGTCAACTATTTTTTAGAAACTTAGTTTTTTAGAGTTTCTTAGGGGCACTGAGAGTTTAAGGGAATTGCCTATGGTCAAGAGCTAGTGTGCAGGTGTCATTTGAACCCAAGTTTCTGATTCCAAGGTCAACCTTCTATCCACCATACCATGTTGTCTCTTAACGAATTATTTTAAAAAATTATTTTCCTGCTGTATTTTGCCTTACATAATTTTGTATATTGAAAATCTTCTACCTTTTTCAATAGCCCCGGCTACAGAAGATTTGGAAAATAAAGTTCTCACCACCTAGGTCCTTGGTACTTTCAAGAAAGTCAATGTCAAAAGAGATATGAAGTTCAGTGAAAAGACCATTAAAGGAAATATATTACCATCTTTTTTTCTACTGTATACAATGGCCCTCTACATCTGACTTTTGACTGAAACCTCTTACATATGTTGTTTTTTCCATTAAAATATGAGCTGCTTTTCTCTTTGTATATCTAGCATTCAGCACAGTTCTTTGCCTATAGAAGGACTTAATAAATGCTTTTCATTCATTTTTGTCTTCTAGAAGCCTGGCTATTGCCATTTCTTCTTGCTATTAGTTCTTGTTAGCTTGGCACCACAAAGAAAAGCTTCATGTTATCTTCTACCTTAAAGCTTTTGTGTGTGTGTGTGTGTGTGTATGTGTGTGTATGTATGTGTGTATTTCTTTTGGGTTACTGATGCATATCCATATCTATATATACTATTCCATTCTTTTCTTTATTTTTTGTGACCATGGAATAATCCTGGGTTGTTTGAAAAGATGTTTCATATTTGAAGTATTTTCTCCTGGATATTTGTAGAATGTGCTTTTTGTCATTGAAATAGGGAAAAATCAACCACCATATACCTTAGAGTTTCAAGTTTGTGTTCCTAATTTGTTATTCTTTTTCAGAGTCTCTATTCCTTTAGAAATCTTTTTCATTTTTCCTTTTAAATTCTATGTTTTAATGTTTGTTTTAAAATTCTGCATTGAGTCTAATTTCTGTCCTAATTTAATTCTTAATTTCTTTTTTTAAGTGTTTTATTTTCATTTTGAAACATTCAATAGTTCCATGTTCACTGGGGAATCTGCAGAATTTTTTTTTTGATTGTAGTGTTTTGGTTCATTTTCCTTCACAGTATAATATTTGTTCATAATATTCTTTTTTCCCAAGTTTTTACTCATTTTTCTATTCTTATATCTCTGTTGGTTTGCTTCCTTGTGAGTTAGTTAGGATTTTATTCAGGATTTACCTTTTAGTGTTTCAGTCTTTCTCCTGGGTTCTCAGTTGCTTGTCTCTGATTTTACTCCTAATTGTAAATAGCAAAACAAAACAAAGTCTGTTTCTCTTCTACTGCTTCACAGATGACAGAAGCTGTAAATTCATACACGGAGACTCAGCTCTTCTACCCCTTTTGCTGGTTCTGTAGTCTTTGTGTCTTCTGTCCTTCATCTTTCCCCTTTTCCCTTTCCTCCCTTTCTCTTGGGTGGTCAGGCAGAGTCAGAAGCTATGTTGCCTTTTTTAGAAGAAATATTTGGGGTGTGTGTGTGTGTGTGTGTGTGTGTGTGTGTGTGAGAGAGAGAGAGAGAGAGAGAGAGAGAGAGAGAGGAAGGGAGGGAGGGAGGGAGGGAGGGAGAGAGAGACTGACTGGGCAAATCTCATAGTGATATACTAAAGCATAATTCTTTGAGATTGCTTTGTACTGACAGATGGAGTGGGTAGCTAGGAAAGGGGATTCTGAGTAGGAGTTCTAAGTATTTAAGGTCCCTGATGTTGTTTCATTTTTAAACTTTGTATTTTTGTCTTCTTTTGTGGATTCAGCATTAGTTACTCTATGTCTGGTGCATAATTTCTTCTTTATTTTTCCTTGAGATTTTTGGGTGGGAGAGGATTGAAAAAAACAACTACTCATCATTTTGTAAGTTACATGATCTGACAAATATGTTAACTAAAATTGGACCGATCACTGATCTTTGCAAGAATCAGAGCCCCCATTTATATTGCCCCTATCCCCACCCCCATTCTAGGAAGCAGTCCTTTACCTTCATCCTTTATTTTTGTCTCTGAACCATTTCCTCATTTAGGACAAACCATTCCTCCAATTCCCTGGTGACTCAGTTTTTAAAATAGCCTTTGGTGCAAAAACTTATCAAGGATTTTTTTGAGGATAAATAACAACTATTGGTTCACCTCGGTCCAAATGATTTTTATAGACCTTCAGTGAACTCTAACAGATTGCTGACAGTGATTGGACGCACTCCCTTATTCTTCTGTCCTCTAAGCTGACACTTCCACCAGTCCCACTCAGTCGATGGGTGGGACGTGGCTTTTGGCAAAGGTCTTACTTACTATGTGTTCTTCAAAACTCCTTCAATCTTTTTCATTTTTGATGACCCCACTGACCATGCATGACTCACATTACTTTTTGGTTACCTAGAATAGTGTACTCTTTGCTTCCATCTTGGTCCTGAAGAAGGAATTTAAGGAAGGAGCTCCCAAGGGCAGAAGAAGTAGTAGGTTACTGTATTCAGGCCCCTCCCTCTCCACATTCATGGGACATTCCACTGAACAGATTCTTACTTCTCTGTGACCTTTCTTCTTTGTATCCTCTGATTGGATTTTCTGTTTCACTTTCGTTCTCAGTGTCCTGGTCCCACTTGGATGGGCAGGGACTAATTAACAGGATCATTTGCCCAGTGGAAGGTGATGGTTGCCTCAATCTTGAAGGCTCCAAGTCAGTTCCATTCCCTTAGTGCAATTACCATCTTCATCTTATAGCCCACATTTGACTAGGTTCCTTAATCCAGGGTCAGGATGGACATGACACTATTATCTCCCCTCAGACTCTGATGGAGATAGCCTAGGCTCCTGCAAGGGCCTTGGGAGTAACATTTCTTCCAGCCCAGTGCCCTCAGCTACCATACTGGGAAGCAACCTCTGGACATACCACCTGGAAACTGCTCTTCCACAATTTTTGAAACTGCAGAAAGGAAGTCCATGACCCTGTCAGATAGTTCAACATTAAAAATGTAATTGATTTTATCAGTGGAAATGCCATTAAATAAGAATGATTAGCATTTGTTTTCCCACTGTACCCTAAAGTCTTTTCAAACTGATTTCAAGCTGAAACTTTCCCTCGGTATTGTTTCCTCACATTAAAATTGAATTCCTCGAAAGCAGGGACTGTTTTACTTTTGGATTTGTGTTATTCACTTAACATAGTGCTTTGTACATAGTAAGCACTTAATTAATGCTTATTCAACTCATTTGAAGTTAGCCTCATCATCAAGTCAAGCTTAATCTCAGGTCAGTTTAATTTTACTTGACTTGGGTCATTGTTGCTCAGATTTAGCCCTCTTCAGTTTAAGTCCATTCATTCTAGCCAGGCCTTTCTAGAAACCTCTTGACTCAATTCAGCTTAGCCCTTGTCACATTTTCTTGTCTGGATTATTAGATCAGTTCATTTGGTTTCACTCCTTTTTCAGTCAGCTTTGCTCTGCACTTCCTGGCCTGAGTTGGCTTGGCTCACTTCAATTCACCTCCCAAGATGCATATGCTTAAGGGACTTCAATTCAGTTTGACCCAATTCAATCATTTCAAAGGACCATAGACAGAGCTGGGAGGGATATCAGAGGGCATCTGGTTCACCCATGCTCATCAGTTGAGGAAACTGAGGCCTAGGAAGTGACTTACCAATTCAATTCAGTTCAAAAATACATATCAAGCCCCTACCATGCACAAAATACTATGTTAAATCCTGGGGGGGGAATACAAAAATAAACAATTACAAAGCACTTGCTCCCAAGGAGCTTTGTAGGGATCTGACATGGTCAAAGGGAAGTAAATACAGAACAGTATGAGCAGAGAAGGAGCATGTATGATTGAAGGCATTGAGATAAGTTTCACATAGGAGGGGGTGCTTCAGTCCAGCTCTGAAGGGATTTTAAAAAGGCAGAGGGAGAAGTACATTCCATACATGGTAGCAACCTGTTCAAAGGCATGGAGGTGGGATGTGAGTGTCATGAATGAGAGAGAAAGAAGGCCAACTTGACTGGAACATAGATTGCATGAAAGGGAGTTAAGCTACCGATATGCAAGAAGCCTGGAAAAGTAGGTTGGTGTGATGTTGTACAGGGCTTTGAATGCCAAACATTTTTTAAATTGCATTTATTTAGTTTTTATTTCATCCCAGAAGCAATTGGGAGTCACTGAAAGTTTTTGAGCAGGGGAGGCCCATGATCAGACTTGTGCTATTTATCACATATTATTAGAGAGGGGAGATACTTGATGTAGGAAGGCCAAAGAAGAGGCTATTGCATTAGTGCAGGTAAGAGATGAGGAAGGTTTTACCAAGGGTGATGCAAAGGGTAGTATTGTCATGAGTCTGGGTGATTACTGCTGGGAGGATCTCTGGAGGCACAGCGTTCCTCTTCTGTGCCCTCTGGGTAAATGAGGTCATATTATTATCAGGGGAATCACAGAAGACAGAGGGAGCTATGATCTCAACTGTACACACCCCCGTGCGTGCACCCCCCCCATACACACACACATATACATACACACATATGTACACACGCACACATACACACAAACCCACGCACCCACATACCCACACACATACACATACACAACATACACATACACACACATACACATACACAACATACACATACACAACATACACATACACACACATACATATACACACACACACCCTCCCAGGCAAGGAATGAATGTGTCACTGATTTTTGAGGATGGGAAAAAAGCATCAAGAGTATTCTCCTTTTATTCATGCCCCTCCCCACCCTCATCTCTGACTTTTGTGTTAACTGTTTAAGCCCAGAAAACACCTTACCTAGGGTGTGGCCTTCTGAGGAGTAGTGGTTGGGAAAAGCTGGTTTCTTATTATAATTAATTTTTTTGTTGTTTCTTCTAGATCTTGAAGGAATATAGTGCCCTCTAAATTTTTGGCACCCTAGGTTAAAGCCCTCATTGACATACCCTAGTTATTGTTCTTCCCCAGTCTAGCTAAGACTAGTATGACAATGACTGAATTCAAGGGTTAAATCCTCATGTCCCTGACTTTTTTCGGGAGTGTGGGGGGGTTACCTCAGTGATCCCTGGGGCCTCCTCTTCCCCTATGGTTCTCTTAACTACATGAGATGATATTTGAAGTGGTTCCTTATATTTGCATAGTGCTTGGGGCACATAGTTGGTGTCCATTAGATGTTGATTAATTCACTGGGGCTGGACAGGCCTGGGAGTGAGGACATAGGAGTTAGGGATGAAGACCTTGATTCTACTCAAATGGCTTCAGCGGGGTTGTGATGGATGAAGGGTCATCCAGAGAAGTCAATGCCTTTTATCCATTGGTTAAACTAGAGCCCACTGCTCCAGCTTCATATCATTTAGTCAGCACCAGGGTCAATGATGGCCTCTCTGAGACCCTCTAGGGAGTAGACTGGATCAATTAGCTTGTCAGTCACTCTTCACTGATCATCCACTCTATGTTGATTTGGGCCAGATGGTGTCCAAGGTTTTTCCTAAACCTAGTGCTTCAAGGATTCTAGTCCAACTTTGTGCTGTGGACTTCAGGGGATACATAAAGCATACACTAATTCCTTAGAAACCTGCCTGGAGAAGTATGGCATGTATACATACAATGTCATAATATAATCATTCAAAAAGCATTTATTAAGTGCCTACTATGTACCAGGCACTATATCGAGTGCTGGGGATACAAAGAAAGGCAAAAAACCCCACTTAGACCCAAACCAACCCAATCCTCACAGCAAAACAATATCCCTGTTCTCAAGGAGCATGCATTCTTTAGGGGGAGACAACATGTAAAATACCTGGTATAGGAGAAAGAGCTCTGAATTCAGAGTAGAAGGATCTGGATTAAAAGTCTGGAGCTGCTATTTATTGCTTGTGTAACCTTGGGCAAGTCACTTAACATCTCTCTGCCTCAGTTTCCTCATCTCTAAATAGAAGGGTTTGGACAGGATGGTTTCACTCCAAATCTGTTATCAGTTGGTTTAGAGATTAATTAAATACTAATTCATGAGTCCTAGATTTTAATGCCATAGCACTGACAAGACACGAGAGTATCTGAAAAACTATCATGTGGAAAAGGAATTATGAGACTTGGGCCCAGAAGACAGTGGGATGGGAGGAAGTTACTGAGAGCCAGATTTAGGCTCCATTGACACTATCTGAACATGGAAAAAGCTGCTTTGGGAGAGAATAACTTCTCTGTCACTGAAGGGCTGCAATAGGAGGCTAGAAGGTTAAACACTTGCTGGGGGTGTTCTAGAGGAAATACCTTTTCAGTGCAGGTTAGACTCAATGACTTCTTAGCTCCCTTCAAGCTCTCAATTCATGATGCATCTCATTTAGAGAAAAATCAATTTTCTTTCCCTCCCATTCTTCCCTATTTGAAAAGGAAAAAAAAACCAAACCCAATATCCTTGTAACACATACGTGAAATTGAGCAAAGCAAACTTCTACATTGCCCATAACCAAAAAATAAATATCTCATTCTGTACTTTGACTCCACCACTTCTGTCAAGAGGTGGGTAGCAATGCTTATAATCAGCCTTCTGGAATCATGTGACCATGTTGCTCTTAAGTCTTTTAAAATGGTTTTCTTTTACAGTGTTGTTGCTACTGTATACATTGTTTTCTTGCTTCTGCCCACTCTACCATGAATCATTTCATACAAGTCTTCCCAAGTTTTTCTGAAACCTTGTTTTCATAATTTCTTATGGCATAATAGTATTCCATTACATTCATAAACCATGATTTGTTCAACCATGATCCAATTGATGGATACTTCCTTAGTTTCTAGTTCTTTGCTACTATAAAAGGAGTCACTAGAAAGATTTTTTTGTATACATTTGAATCATTTTACTTTCTTTGCTGACTTTAGGAGTACAGGTCTAGTAAGGGGAGACACCATTTAGTCACTTTGGGGGCACAATTTGAAATTACTTTCTAGAATGGCTGCACCAATTCCAAGCTCCACCAACAAGGCATTAATGTGTCTCTTTTCTCCTAGCCCCTCCAAAATTTGTCATTTTCCCTTTTTTTCCTTCACTGAGATGAAGGATAATGGTCCTTCCACTACATACCCCCTAGGGTTGTTGTGAGAAAATGATTTGTAATTAGTAAAGAGCTGTATTTCCTGTGAGTTTTGACAATGGTGGGAGCTATGGAAGAATTGGGTGCCTGTGAGGTTCCCTCTTCATTCCCCTCCTCTCTCGATTTTTATGACCTGGGGAGGATTATTAATATCATTCAGCCTTTAAGTTCAACACTCAAGTTTGGTGCCTGGAACTTGAAGATGAGATCTCCCAAAAGCTGGACTGGGAGTAAAATCATCATTGGATTCCACCAGAATCGAGTCACTCATTCTAGCTTGCCCACAATCCTCAACAGAACTCGAGAAATAGTGGTATTTCCCATATTCCTGTCAACAGTGAGTGTCCTGTAAAACCGATAATAAATCTAGTTATTTCCCCAGCTAGTTCAAGTTACCAGGGCTGGTGATTCTTTTAGGTATTCAGCGTTACATAAATGAGAACTATTACCATTATTTTACATAGAAAGCTTCTCTTGCCTCAGTACTTGTATGTGGGGCTCAGGTTAGGTTTTTGTTGTTGTTGAGTTGTTTCAATCATATCCAACTCTCTGTGACCCCATTTGGAATTTTCTTGGCAAAGTTACTAGAGTGGTTTGCCATTTCCTTCTCTAGTCCACTTTATAGATGAGGAAACTGAGTCAAACAGGATTAAATGACTTGCCCATGGTCACATAGCTACTAAGTATCTGAGGCTGGATTTGAACTCAGGCTTTCCTGATTCCAGGTCTGGTGCTCTATCCACTGTGCCACCTAGCTGCTCCTAGTGGATGTTTAAACTCCTTTTGACTCCCTAATAAATTCAGTGAAGTGGCTATTCCAAAGCCCCACTCCCTTCAAGCACTTGGCGTCTTCAACTGTCCTCCGCCTTCGTGCCAAACAAGGTTTCAGTTGCTGCTATCACCTCTTTCTTTATTGAGAATATTGAGACCATGTGAACTGCCCTCATTCATAACTCAGCACTCTTCATTATCTTTATTCATCCTCTCCTATTCCAGAAGAAGAAGATGGCCTTTGCTCTTTTGAGTTTTAGCCTTCTACCTGCTGCCTTGATCCCTTCCCCTCACAATTTCTCTGGGACTTTGCCTTGTTAGTCATCTGTTCTCTCTTTTTTTCATTTCTCCTCTTTTATCTCCACCAGCCTCACTTTCTTCTACTCTAATAGCTTTCCTCCCTTCTCACCTTGTCTAAAAATGAGTTACAGGATCTCTTTGGATCCTTACAACAACTCTGGGAGATAGATGCTGTTTCCTGTACTCATTTTGTAGATGAAGGAAGTAAGTTTTGTAGAGATTAAGTGACTTGCCCAGGGTCTCACCTTTTTATTATTTACCACCAAGTTTCTACAAAAAGCAGTATGCATCTGTAAACCCATTCACTCTTGCCTCCCTGGTAATCTGGGCTTCCTTCCCTATCACTCTTGGAGAGATCCAGCTCTCTCTAAGATCACATTCCCTCCCTAATCACCAAATTCTATCATTTTATCACAATCTTCATGTTATTTGATATGTAGAGTAGAGGATGTGTAGAGTTTGGGGTTTTGAATCAGCTAGACCTGTGTTCAAATCCCACCTCAAGTATTTATTCAACTCTGAACAAATCACTCCTGAACCTCTCATATCTCATCTGTAAAATAAGGATAGTAGTCAGTCAGTCAATAAGCATCTATTAAGTGCCACTGTGTGCCAGGCACTGTGCATCCCTGGGGATAGAAAGATAAAACAGACAGTCCCCACTCTTAAGGAACTCACAGTATTAAGAAGGGTGACAACATGCAAACAATTATGTACAAACCAGCTATGGACAGGAGTAATTGGAGATAATCAACCTAGGGAAGGTATTAACATTAAGGGGATTAGTCACTAGCTCCTACTTCACCAAGTTGTTGTTGGGACACAATGAGATGCTGCACCAAGGGCAGAATAATAGAAAGGTTGACTGGCCAGCCTAGACTCTGGAATCAGACAATTTTGACTCAAATGCTACTTTTGACACTACCTGGAGTCACTTAATTCTCAGTTTCCACATTTGTAAAATGAGAGGGTTTGACTGGATAGCTTTGGAGGTCCTCTAGGCTATTGGTCCTAACATGTTTTGCAAATTAGTATATAAATGTGAGCTATTACTGATCTCTGGTAAAATTTGAGACTGTTGACCACTGAGTCCTCCTCAGACATTTTAAAAAATCATTTTTATGTCACCTACATGTCTCGTTGTATCCTTTCCCCTGTCCCCTTCCAGGGGAGGAGGAAAAAAGTTCAGCAACACCAAAGTCTACTTTTATATGTAAAGGTCCGTAGCCATGGATCCCCACCTGTGCAAAGGAGCAGGAGAGGTGCCTTGGCCCCAAAGATGACCCATCATTTAAGTACTCCCTTTCCTTGATTTCTATAATACCATACTTTTATGGTTTTAACTATAAATGCTCCTCCTTCTCTGCCCCCTCTTGTCCAATCCCCCAAGCTCGGTCTTTGACTCTCTTTTCACCACTGTTTTTTTTCCTTGGAGATCTTCACTCCAAAGACATTAACTGTCGCTATTATTAATGGAACCATATCTCCAACTTCAATTTCTCCCCAAGACTCATCTATCCAACTATCTAGCTGAAATCTTTACCTGGATGTTCCACTGGCACCTTAAACTTGCTAGGTCCAAAATAAAGCTTATTATCTTTCTCCTAAAAACCTACTCCTCCACAAGATTTTTCCCATTTCTCTAAATAGCTTCACAATTCTTTGAGTCACTCATCCTAGAAATCTTGGAACCATACTTAAATTTTTTCTCTTCTCTTCCCTCATGGTAAAATAAACTACTCACGAGGTCTCCTAGGTATCTATGGAATTCAATCCTTTGTTTCCATCCCCACTGCCACCACCCTTGTTCAGGTCCTTATTTCTCCTCTAGATTATTTTAACAGTCTACTCAATATTCTCCATTCTCTGTGATCCATTCTTCTGACTCATGAATAAACCAACCTTCATAATGCATAACTTTGACTGCCTCACTTTGCTGCTTTAAAATCTTTAGTGATTCACCATTGCTGCAGGAAAAGTTCACACTTCTCTGTGTGGAATCCAAGGTTCCCTCCAATTGGGTGCCTACCATGGTATGGCAAGTACAACAGGGTTGGAGTCAGGAGACCCAACTGGCATAGGGAGTAGTCACTGTAAAAGCATTTCTCTTCCTCACTGCTAGACTTATAGAAAGAGTAGTCTCCACTTGTTTGTAATACTTACCTTTACTCCTTAGCCCCTTAAGGTCTGACTTCTGTTTCTTTCTCTGTATTGCAGAAATTATTAATCTGGGGTGCATGGCTCCACAAGAGGTCTGTGGGTAGATTTCAGAGGGTTTGTCAACTTGGATGGGAAACATTAATATCTTTATTTTCATTTGAATTGGTTTATTTTGTAATCTAGTCAGTCAGTCACTAAAGATTTATTAAATGCCCATGTACCAGGCACCATGTAAGAACTGGAGATAAAAAAAGAGACAAGAGACAGTCTCCTGCCCTGAAGGAGCTCACAGTAGAATGGAGGAGACAACAAGCAAACAAATATGTACAAATAAATTATATCCAGGATAAATAGGAAATAATGAAAAGAAGGAAGGCGCTAGAATTAAGAGGGGTTGGGAAAAACTTTCTGTAGAAGGTGGGACTTGAAGGAAGCCAGGTAAGTCAGCTGGCAAAGATGAGGAAAGTGGGCATTCCAGGGATAGGGAACAGCTCCTGAACTGAGAGATGGAGCATCTTGTTCATGGAATATGGCAGTGGGTAAGGTAGAAGAAGAGTGGAAAGGTAAGGGACTGTAAGGTTGTGAGGGACTTTGAATACCAAACAGAGGGTTTCGTATTTCATTCTGGAGACAGCAGGGAGGACTGGTGTTTATTGAGTAGGGATATGACTTGGTCAGCCCTGAGGCTTAGGGAAATCGCTCTGGTGCCTGAATTGAGGATGGGTTGGAGTGGAGAGAGACCTGAGGCAGAAAGACCCACCAGTAGATATTGCAATAGTGAGGTGATAAGGGTCTGCATGGCCATATCAGAGGTGGCCATGTCAGAGGAGAAAAGTGGGCATTTTGGAGATGTTGCAGAGATGAAATTGGCAGGCTTTGGCAACAGATTAGATATTGAGGGAGAGAGATAGTGAAGAGTAAAGGATGATGCCTAAGTTTTGAGCCTGAGGGACTGGGAAGATAGTTGTTGCCCTTAACAATAATAGAGAAATTAGCAGTAGAGAGGGTTTAGGGGGAAAGATAAAGAATTATTTTGGACATGTTGAATTTCAAATTGTCTACTGGACAT
>CM053769.1:490897136-490899636 GCA_028658325.1 Potorous gilbertii
GGGAGTGTTAACACATGGACCACACTGTGGGCTCTAGGGCCCCAGGCTGTTCTTGGGGCATGGGGAAGCCCCTTTGAGCCTCCTGATGCCGGAACACAAAGTTCTTTGAAACTGTACAGTGGTTAATGATCAAAACCATACAAGATTAAGTCAGCTGGAGATTGGCCCTGGTAATAAAAAGGTGTCAAGCTACTTAGTGAGTGCTCAGAAAATTAAATTCATTAAAGACAGGAAAATCAGGTCTCCGATGAGAAGAAACATCCCACTGATCAATAAAATAGGCTGTAAAGGCAGCTGGACTCTGGCTGTTTGGAATGCTAATTCTGCTGCCGCCCAACCCCAGACAGTAGAGAAGGCTGGGTGCTGCCTCCCAGATCTGGCCCTGGGAGGTGCCAAGCAGGAGAGCCCCAGAGAAGAGGGGAGCATAGCATGGAGTGGGTGTGTGCCCTTTGCCCTCTTCCAAGCCCCCTGGACTCAGGCCTATACACATGTGCACACTCTCTGATGGCTTACGCATCAGTCAACAGGCACAAGCACCTAACCGTCATCACTTAGGTTTCTGCAGGGCTTTTCATGGTTTCTAAAGGCTAGTGATGCTTTATAGGAGAGTGAGTAGAGAGCTGACCTCTGGTTCAAAGTCTGCCCCGTCCTATCTTGGCTGTGTGACCTCAAGCAGTGACTTAACCTCTCAGAGGTCCGGTCAGGTTGCTCTCTGAGCCCAAGGCTCTTATTTTTTATTTTTAAATTTTTTTTGGTGTCATTGACAGCCTTGTGATGCTTATGACCACTTGTAGAACAATGTGTTTCAATGCATGTGATAAAATACATAGCATTGCAGAGAAAAAAGACCACTGCTATTGAAATGAAATTGTCCAAATAATCCCGTTCATGGACCTGCCCTAAAGAATCTGGCAAGTCCGAACTGATACTTTGCCGAGAAGGTACTGCCCTGCACTGGCAGAGGGAGTTCCTTCTACCACCAAAACCACAGATCCATTTTCCATCCTTTTGAAGGTTTGCTTCCAAAGTGGTTTTCTCACAACCATCCAGGGAGGAAAAGGGAACATGTGTCCTGGAGCAAGAGGAGACGGCAGAGGTCATTTACTCCAATGCCTTCATTTTACAGAGTAGGGAACTGAGGCCCAGAGAGGGAGAGTGGTTTGCCCAGTGTCACCTGCTAGTAAGTGACTGAAACTAGATTTGAACTCAAGTGATCTGACTTCAGATCCAGTCCTTGATCCACCACACTGGTCTGTCTCTTCCATCACTCTTGCCTTTTTACAGATGAGGAAACTGAACCTTGGAAAAAGTGTCTCACTCAAGATCCCATAGCTGCTTGTAAGGCTTGGATTGAGAACCTGAACCATGGTCTTCCTGCTCCAGGCCTATTCTCCTATCTGCCACCCCACAGTATTTCTTATCACCCACCCGGGGAATAAAGAAGAGACACATAAAACACACGTATGAATTCCTGCACGTGTACAGAAAGCAACATGCCTGTTACAACAGAGAAGAGCAAAGGTTCTTGGGAAGGAGTAAAAATAACTGACATTTAAGTGACACGTGGAAAAGATCGAGTAATTGAGGCAGATGCTGCCTGTGTTATTAACTTCCCTGTTCAGACAAAGAAAACCCGAGACCAGAGACAGTAACTGATGGGTCTGCTGTCACACAGCTGTTCAGTGTCAGAGGCAGGATTAAAAAAAAATTAAAAAATATTCTGAACCTGACAGCTTCAGAAAACATGAACATTTCTTTATACAAAGAATGGAAAAAGAGGACTCCATAGGAAATTCTGAATCTCTATTTTATATGATAAAAAGAAAAAACATTCATTAAATTTAACATGATAGTATCCACACTGCTCTGTTTATCTGAGTCTCCTGTATTTCCTTCTGCTCTCTTCTGCAAAGCTTTTTGAAAAAAAAAAAACAACCCCAAACCCAAATGTTATCTCATTTGATCCTCACAGTGACCTGTAAGGTAGCTGCTGTTATTATCTGTATCTGATAGTTTGGGAAACTGAGGCAGACAGAGATTAAATGACTTGTACAAGGTCACACAGCCAGTAAGTGTCTGAAGTAGGATCTGAACTCAGAACTTCCTGGCTCCAAGTTTCCCACTCTATTTAATGAACTATCTAGACACCTCATTTAAAAATGTTTCCATTGAAGATATTTTCTTCTTTTTAAAAACAAAATAAACCATTGTTGTCATTACCCTTATCCCATCTCCTCAAACCAGCCCCCTCCCTTACCTCACGTAAACCCTCCTTTGTAACAAGTAATCATAGTAAAGCAAAACAAATGTTGTCTCATTCCTTACCTCAGAATCAGGATTTGAACCCAGAACCCCGCTTCTCAATTTCTTTACTAGAACTCATATATGTTGTCTTTCTGACTTTAGACAGCAGTAGCCCATAGTGGCTACCACATTTATTCTCTGATGGACTCTTTGGGAGCAGTTCTTTCCCCCAGGACACATCTGTCTTTGTGTGGGC
>CM053769.1:490902136-490955755 GCA_028658325.1 Potorous gilbertii
GACTAACTCCTATGTGTTTTGTCCTCCTTTGTGGTTTGTCACTTTAAGGAATATAAAAATATGACTTGGTCCCTGCCTTATTGAGGGCATAGTCTTTTGTTGGAGAAACAAATGGCACACTTGGACAGCAAGCTTACAGCATTTAACCAACTGTAATTAACGAGTGTGGCAGAATTGGGATGATGTCAGCCTGGAAGACTCCAGTGGAGTGCCACCGGGTTCTGCTGTGCGTATTTTACATTTTTGTCCATTATTTTGGATGAAAATTTAGACGACATACTTACTAAACTTGATTGGAAGCTGTAGAGTTGAGTTGCAAAAAATTACTGAAAAGCTGAATTGGTGTACCAGATCTAGTAAGATGAAATTTAATAGGGATAAATGTAAAATCCTTCACTTCAATTATGAAAAATTGACTTTAAATAGGAGGTGTGTGAGTTAGCTATACTACAGCTTAGGTGAAAAAGATCTGGGGGTCTTAGTGGACTACAAGTTTAAGGTGGGTCTATGGAATTACATGAGAGTCAGCAAAGTTGATGTGTGGTTTAGCTCAAGAATATTCTCCCATTGAAGTAGTCCAGGTACAAAGTGTGGCATATTAGCATCTCAAAGGACTCAAATTTTATGTGACCTTTCCCCTTTCCCCCCCACAAAAACCTATTGTAAAGATGCCTGGTAGATTTCTATAGGCTGAGTCAAATGGTGGGAGGAGCTGTGAGAGACCTGACAGAACAGGAAAGGAGGAAATGCTGGTCATGCAGGGTAAGTCAGGGATAACAGATGGACAGCCTGGGGGCTGCACCACTGTCCATGAAATATTTACAGAACCAGTACATTTGGCAGATTGAAAGGAAGCCACAGACTGATGTTACAAGTAGGGCTGAGAAGGCGTGACCATGTTGTGATCTCCGCTGAGGGGATTACTCATGCTGATGCTGATGAGATTACAGGTTCCCAGAAGTCCCCCTAGGAAAACCTCTGGGTCCGGAAGGAGGGGGGTCTTCTGGACTGACCCAGACCATAGCTGGCATGCTGTGTTCAGTTCCAGGGGCTAAATTTGAGGAAGGAAGTTGACAAGCTTCCATACCTCTAGGGGAGGGTGGTAAGGTGGGTGAGGAGAAGGAATTGAGATAGGGCTGGAAAGTTGGAAAGAAGCTGTTCAGTGATGGGGTGAGATCATCTCTGGGTCTCAGTTTCCTCATCAGTAAAATGAGAACACTGGGCTGTATGACTTCATGGCCTTTGAGGTCTCTTCTAACTCTAGGTCTATGATCCTGTGAATATTTGAAAGATTGTCATGTGGAAAAGGGATGAATTAGATGGGTTTGCTTGGTTCTAGGCTGAGAACTGGAAGCAACATCTGGAAGTTGTGGACAGGCAGTTTTTGGATGGATATAAGGTAGGAATTCCTAACACCCAGAACCATCCCAAAGTACAGTTAACTAAGGAAGGTAGTGAGCTCTCCATTCCTGGAGGTCTTTAAGTAGAGGCTGAGTGACTGCTTGTCAGAGAGATGATGTAGAAAGGACTTCCTACCTGGGGATGAGCTGGATTAAATGTTCTCAGGTCACTTTCTACTCTGATCATTGGTAATTCTATGAATTTGAGTAAAATGGGAGGTCAGAGTCAGGAGAGATTAGGGTGGGGCCCCAGTGGTTGGAGTAGGGTGAACAGAGAACCTCTGATTTAATCTGGACTTTAATGGAAGGCAAGATTTCTGAGAAAGAGCAACTTTTGTTTTTAAACTGTGCCTCTGATTTCGTCATAGTAGGGAATTCCTGGAGAGGACACTTTCTCTACTCATGGCTAAGGTTAAGTGACTTCTCCAGGATCACACAGCCTCTCTGGGTCAGAGCTGGGACTTGACACCCTGCTTCTTCTCCCCTCTCCCACCTTCCTGAATCTAAGGGGATCTCTAATGAGTTCTCTAATTTTTGTACCATTTTAGTCAGAGCCCACTGAACATGTCCCCAGTTCTTTGCCTTGATAGCACCTGACTTGAATCCCAGCTAAGAGCTGGTACTTGAAAGTCACTCCAAATATTTCCAGGAGATGAGTCAGTTTGAAATCCAGAGGAGCCTGCCCTGTTCATGGCAAAAAGCCATCGGGTCATGTGACTTAGCTGAGGGAGGGGCACATTATTACCCTGCCCCCTCCCCATTCCAAACAGCTAGGTCACTGAGATTATTAATTATTAATTATAAGCAGGATATTGCCAAGTAAGCAGCTTCTCCTCTTCCTGGCTCCATCCTGTGTAGACTTGAGTCACATGAGAGGCAGGGTAGTTTTACTTTGTTAGTGTGAATTTGGGCAAGTCAATCAGCCTGTTTCAGCTTCAACTTCCTTATCTACAAAATGAGGAGTTTAGATCTGGGTCCCTTCCAGCTATAAACTGCCTCCATGAACCTTATTTTCCTCATCTGAAAGAATCAGTTGAAAGAAATCAAAGAATGTTTCCTTCTCCTTTGTCTCTTCTGACCAAACCGTGCATTGGGCTAAGCTCAGGGGCTAGGCTCAGGGAAGAATGAGAGTGGTTTGGATGATGGGAGAATATATTGGTAAGGAGAGTAAATACTTATTAAGCACCTACTGTGTGCTAAGCACAGGTGACACAGTGGATAAAATGCCAGGTCTGGAGTCAGAAAAACCTGAGTTCAAACCTGGCCTCAGATATTTAACTAGTGTGCCCTCTGTCTGCCTCAGTTTCCTCAACTGTAAAATGGAAATAATAGCATGGGATAGAGGTAAGATTAAAAGGGCAAGAGTAAATGTAGGAATGACTATTAGGAAACCATTGCAACAGGCCGGATGGGTGGTAATGAGTGCTTGTATAGGGGTGGCAGGAGCCCGAAGACAGATGACCCACAACCTGAATTATCAGCCTTTGAATGATGGGAAAGATGGCTGAGGCTTCTGGAGTGACAGGTGTAGGAACAGCTCTGGACAGACAGGACTTGCCAAGAGTCAGCCTCTCTGACTGAGGCTCCCCTCGATCTATTCTCTCTCTCCTCCCTTTCTCCCTCTCTTCGTCCCTCCTGTCTCTCTCCTCTTCTCTCATTTTCTGTTTCTTTGAGAACTAGCCAAGGTTTTATTCCCTGGCACTCTCCAGGCAACCAGGGTTTCATCAACAGAACACAGGGGCAGCCCCAGCCCATATGCCCCAGTCCTTTCTGAGATGGGCTTGATGAGTCCTGAATCCTCATCCCCTCTGGCACAGGTACCTTTCCCTGCATTTATGGAGATAGTTGATGGGCTTCTGGCCACCAGTCAAAGGTCTGGCATGCAGTAGGCATTTAATAAATGCTTATGATTGATTTGTTTCTGCACCAGTGGCTGGAGTTCTGGCTTGGCAGGTTGCAGACTCATTTTAGGACATAAAAACCTTCTGTATGAATCCTCTGTGGACAAGAGATTCAGCTTCTATTTCACTGACAGGATAGTAGAAAGACCAGTGGGTTTGGAGTTGGAGGACCTGGATATGAGTCCCACATCTGCCGCTTGCTAGTTGTATGACTTTCCGTCAGTTCTTTAAAAAAAAAATCCCTGCAATGCCTCAGTTTTCTCATCTATAAAATGGGGATAATTCCTTCTTCCTAGGGCTGTTTTAAGCTTCAAATGTGCTGATGTGTACAAAAGGATTTGTAATTGATAGAGTGTTATGTGAATGTAAGTAATTATTGAGGCAACGTGGGGCTATGAAAGGGCATTGGATATAAGCCAGTATGTAAAAAGGAAGGAAGGAAGGACCTGGATTTAAATCCTGGCTCTTCCCTTAACAGTTGTGTGACCTTGGGAAAGTCACAACCTCTTTGCATCTCCGTTTTCTCAGTTGTGAAATGAAGGGGTCAGACAGATCCTTACCAGGGCCCTTTGTAATTCTTTCTCTATGATGGAATATGAATGGAGGAGGGGACCTGAGTTCAAATCCTAGCTGGATTACTTACTAGTTTCATGACTTTGTCTCTGGGTCTCTGTTCCCACATCTGTAAAATGTGAGGGTTGGATAAGATGAACTCCTTTCTGGCTCTCCTCATCTCATGATTCTATGTGAAAGTGTTTCAGTGGTTTTGAAGTCCCTTAGGCCTGTTCAGAGGGGAAGCCTGCTCTTCTGGAACTAAACAGAACCCAGGCTAGATGTGAAATCAGAGGCCCTGGGTTCAAATCTCAGCCATGCTGATATGCCGCTTGTTTGAGTGTGGGTCAAGTCATTCCCCTCTCAGAGTCTCTATTTCCTCATCTGTAAAATGAGGAATTTACACTAAGTGACCTCTAAGGAGCCTTCCAAGTCCAAGGCTTTGATCCCAGGATCCTATGACTAATTCAATAAGCTGCCTCTCCTAGCCACAGCTGAAGCGGGGCTCTTCCCGGCAGCCGGCTAATCTGTGAAGTCCCCAGGTGGCCTCGTGAGGTGGCTAGAGCCATGTGGAGGGTTTATCTTGGTCACTGACCCTGCCAGGCCCCTCTACCCCAGCTCTCTGCTCCGAGGTTTCCTTTGTTCCCTGGCCCCCAAATGAAGGACACGCGAGAGGAGACTGCCAGCGACTCATCTGCCTCCGTTAGCTCTTATTTAATCTGTTACGGTTTATTGAATTTAATTACTTTAAAATTATTAACTTAGGCTGGGCAAAGCTGGAGGGACACAGACAGTTGCAGTGGAAACTTGCTTGGATGTTGGCTGTCCCTGGAGGAGATCCAGGGGCACAGGGCTTAGCAGGAGGCAATGAGGAGGGGCTGGCTCCATCCCGTGAATGCCTCTCTGGAAAGAACCCTGAGATGCTGAGGTCTTCACGAGATGCTGTTCATTTACTGTGGGAGCGAGGGAGTTTCTATTGGAATCCTTCACCAGCTTGACCCATGAAGGATGGGCATGAGCAGATCCTAGGGAATCTCATCTGAAGGCTGTTGGGCTTCGGCTCAAGAAATGATCATCCAGCCAGTCGGCAAGCCTCTGTGCTAAGGACTACACATGCAAAGAAAGGCACAAGTGCTTAAACAGTCTCCCATTCTCAATGAGTTTCCATTAAAACTGGGGAGACAATATGATTGCAATAGCAACGACAACCAGAATTTACATACTGCTCTGTGGGTGGTGAAGCCCCTTACAGATATTATTTCATTTTATTCTCACATTAACCCTTTGAGATAGGTGCTATTATTATTACATTACAGATGAGGAAAATGAAGCAGACTGAGGATGAGTGACTTGTCCAGGGTCCCGCATCATCTTACTGTCTCATAGGGTCATAGTTGGTAAGATGATAGACTAAAGCAAGAAGCAACTTTAAGGTTAACTAATCAAATTGAATCTACTCATTTTATTGTAGAGGAAATTGAGGCTCAAAGAGGAAAAATGACTTTTCCAAGGCCACACCAGCATCAAGTGCTGAAGTGAGTTTTGAACCTGGGTCTTCTGATTCCATGACCTGAAAGGTGCCATTGGCACCTGCTTCTCCCTGGAGGACTGTCTGGTGTTGTGCCTCCTTCTTCCCTTTCTTGGGTACTAGCTTCTAATGGGACTATTTCACAGGGCCTCTTCTTAAGGTCTGTCACTGGCTGAAAAGATCAGATAAATGAGTCTCAGTTAATGGATGCTTGGTGCCTCCACGTAGGGAAAAGAAGGTTGGGCAGGAATGGAGAATGGGGAACCTTTGAAAGAGCCCTTGGTCCTGCTATTGGCCAGCCTAGAAAGCTGAAGTCACCTGTAAAATGAGGAAGTTGGATGAAATGGATCCCTGCCATGTCAGCATTTGACAATCCTTTAATTTCCAATGGTGGAAGAGCAAGGCAAGCTGGAGTTGGGAGTCTTCTTGGCATTTCTCAGATCACTCCAGGGAGGTGAATACCTATCCTTACATACTACAAAGGGCCTGTCCTGACTCTTCCTATCAATCATTCAACCAGCTGGCCAGCGGGCACTTACTAAGGATCTACTTAGGTTTCTAGGCAATCACTAGGTGCTTAGATATAGACAGATGTGTCCCTACTCTCAAG
The DNA here is from genome assembly GCA_028658325.1 of Potorous gilbertii. Classification (NCBI taxonomy): domain Eukaryota; kingdom Metazoa; phylum Chordata; class Mammalia; order Diprotodontia; family Potoroidae; genus Potorous; species Potorous gilbertii. The sequence continues at coordinate 490,908,128 of CM053769.1, forward strand.
GGGTTTACAGTCTATTTGGGGAATTACTGATACATACATATGTACATACATTTGTTATTGTTAAATTGTTTTAGCTGTTTCTGATTCTTTGTGATCCCCTCTGGGGTTTTCTTGGCAGAGATCCTGGAGTGGTTTACTATTTCCTTGTCCAGATCATTTTACGGATGAGGAAACTGAGGCAAACAGGGTAAAGTGACTTGCCCAGGGTCATGCAGTTAGTAATTGTCTGAGGCCAACTTTGAATTCAGGGAGATGAGTTTTCTTGACTCCAGGTCTGACACTATTACCTGCTGTGCCACTTTGCTGAATCTATCTATCCATAAACATACATACATACCCATATAAATGCAATTATCTTGCATTACATATATATCTTGTTCTTTTATATATATGTATATTTATGATGGAAGGTAGTATGTGTGTGTGTGCGTGTGTGTGTGTGTGTGTGTGTGTGTGTGTGTGCGTAGGTGTGTGTGTAGAGGCTAACAGCTTGTGAAGGATCAAGAAAGGCCTCATGTAGCAGTGGTGTCTGAATTGAGTTTTGAAGGAATCAGGATGTTCTAAATGGTGTGATGGAGAGGGAGGGCATTGCAGTTAGTGGAAACAGCTTAGGTAAAGGCTTGGAGTTGTCAGACTGTGCTGGGTGTGAGGAGTCTCAAGAATCAGTCCACCAACAAACTCTTAAATACCTACTAGGCGCCAGGCACATAAGGTCAGTTTGTCTGGACCAGAACATGCTTGTAAGAGTAATTTACTGTAAGCTGCACAGGCCAGTGGAAACCAAGGTGTGAAGAACTTTAAATGGAGGAATGAGTCTTTGATCCTAGCGGGAATAGAGAGCCAGGGGAGGTCACCAAGCAGGGCAGTGGTGAGGTCATCATTTCTGCTATGAATCTACTCTAACCGCGACTACAGTTGACCTGAGTTCCCCTACGTGGTAGAACAACCCAGGTGGTACATGCATGCAGGTGTGTGCATGTGTATGTGTGAGAGCAATGGAGGAGTCCCTGAGTAAAACCTTCCCTTTTTGTCTATCATAGAGTTGTACTTATTGTCCCTGTGAAACTTTACTATACATTTCGCTCCCTTCCCCCATCACAAGCAGACACTTGCCTTTGTTTCTAATGAGGTTTCTTTTCTTTTAAGTGGCCAGCTCCCTTCCAATCAATCAATCAATCAATCAATCCAAAGGGCCATCACCAGTCTTCTGAACTTTTGTCCTGCCACTGGATCCCAATGACTCTGGAGGAGAGAGTGAGGCTGATGACTTTGTGCAGCTCTGCCTCACTTAAATCCAACTCATGCCCAAGTAGAAACATGCCCTTGTGATGTCGTTAGTCCTCTTAGAACAAAGGTCCAACTACCACAAAATCAATCTGGGAAGCATCTATTCAGGACTATGAGTGCCTGACACTGTGCTAGGCATCTCCACCCATAGATGGTGGTCTCTCACTGTCCAAAGCTAAGCATTCATCCTCTGTGATCATATGACTATGGGATCTAGGCACGTAGAAATCTCACCAAATGGGTTCCCCTGATGGTTTGCTAATAGGCAGCAGGTTGCTGGCCTCCTCTCTGCCCCGAGCTTCATTCCACCCATCTGATCCTCCATAGGTTCAGATATCAAACTAGGTGATAAGTGTGGGGCTTCCAGGTATTGTTGGCTCTCTAATCTCACTGACCCCTCCAGTCTTGATGGCTACCAGGGTCCCAGTCCTTTGGAGTCTAGCCCTCTTCTCAGTTCTGGAACCTAGTAAACCTGGGTTCTCATATATCTTTATATTATCATGAGACTGTGGCAGAGTGGATAAAGAACTGGCTGAAAGATCCTGGGTTGGGATCCTGGGCAAGTCAATTCACCTCTAAGACTACTCAAGGCAGCTTTCAGAGACTCCAAGTTGAAATGAAGGTTTTGACCTGCAATGGTAGAAGGAATTTCCTCCCCTGGGAATTTCCTATATCAATGAAAGGGCAGTTCATATCCTCCATGGGCCAGACAACATTGGTGACATATGTTGGTGGCAGCCATTGTTGTCTGGTGTATCTAATGCATCTCAAGCTCCCATCCCAAAAGGAAATGGAGACCTCCAACGTCACCTAATTTTTACTGTGTCCACAGAAACATAGATAAACAGTATCATGGATTTGGGAAAATTAATTGGACTAGAAAAGGAAATATAAAAAAAATTAGAAACATTCTCAGTAAGCATTCCCCAAATGAGTAGCAAAATCTACAGAGGGACTTAACTTCCCCGCCCCCCAGGCTTCCTACATGCATGTGAGGGGGAAACTATGCTAGGTCTGAGTAACTTTTAGAGCTTAGGATCAAAACCACAGATTTAATTCTGGAAGGGACTTCAGAGACTTAGTCTAACCCCTTCATTTTATAGATGAGGAAACTGAGGCAAGGAGCAGGGAAGTCACTTGGCCAAGGTAACACAGTGAATATGTGTGGGAGGTCTTTGTAGTTCCAAATCCAGGACTCTGGTAGCCACTTTGCCATCTAAAGCTCTGGCTGCCCTTTATATATCCATCCTTGGCAGACCCAGCAACTTCCAAAGTCAGCTTGTTCGGCTGGAAGCCTGCTCTAATCCAATCAATCCTTGGCTCCATTTCCTGTCAGCTCTATGACTTGGTACCTGCTTCCACTCTTAATTTCTCTTGTCTGTTCATTGGGAATGCATGCCCTTGCTTCCGGCTCAGCATTCTGAGGCTCTTGTAGGTCCCTCAGGGCTATGGTCTCCGATTAGGCCTGTACTAGGGCTTGGGGCTTTGTGGCAAATGTAGTTCCAAATGGGGTGGGTATATACTTGTTGCATAGTACACAGGAGAGTATTGGCTTCTCCTGGTTTGACTTATACGCTACACACACACACACACACACACACACACACACACACACACACATACACACACACACACACCCCTACACACACATACAAAAAACTGTATGGAAAGAAGCTTAATAATTTCTGTAGTGAATGTTAGAATATTAGAGCATGAATAAACTGCCTAGTTTGGCTTTCAAATTTCATAAAATATGTCAGTATGGGAAGTTCCTCTGACCCTCTCATGTCACCTGCTGTCATGACAAGAACTCTGTTGTCCTTAGAGACAGATTCTAGTTTCTCTGCCCTTGCTGGAATCCTACATCTTTGACCTAGGACTCTTCATACTGATTCTGGCCATGCCCAGCTTAGGATGCTGTCAGTTTGTTTATCTTACTGGTACTTCTAAAAATGTATGTCATCCTTTGGCCACTTGGAAATGACCATCAAGATAATCTCCTGGAAAAAACAATAACAATGATAGTGTAAAAATGAACATATGAATAAATATTGTTTTCACTTTGAAAGGCTTAAGAGCTCTGATCTTGATCCCAAAATGCTGTTGATGAAGGATGTTACCCATTTCCAGATGGGATGAACTCAATATGCAGAACAACACATGACCAATATGGGAATTATTTTGCTTATGTATACATAATCATTACAAGGATTCCCCACTCCCCAGTGGGGGTGAGAGGGTGGGGGATAGAGAGAATAAGTGTTTACTGAGTGAATAAAATTTGATAAAAAAAAGACACTTGCCTAGACCCTCATGCTGTCACTGTACCCACATATAGGATCACTACAATATGCAAAAATGTCAACTCCCACAGGCTAATACAACCCACCACCAATTTTACCCTGCAAAGTCACAATGAGAACTTGTTTTCTCTCAGGCTGTGTTAAAGAGGACAGGGAAAGTCTGTCAGGTCAGAAGGTAGATTTTGAGTTTCTTTCAGAAACACAAGTTCACCTATCTTTTTAATACCTTCAGTCTACTGGCATTGTTATATGGCAATGAGTCATGGAGCATGACAGTTTCTGAAGAATTAAAACTGAGTATCATTCAGAGGGCAATGGAGAGGGGCATGGTGGGAGTGAGTGTGTTTTGACACATAATAAATCAGAAACTACAAGAAAAACTAGAGTAAAGGATTTCATCAAAGAAAGGTAGGATCAAAAAGCCAGATGGTCTGATCATATGACAAGATGGAGGGATGACTGGTGGGCAGCCTTGGGCTCCACTCTTTCCTCTAGATGTCCAAGGAAATCCAGGAAGGACTCCAGAGTGTTGATTGGACCTCTTGAGGCAAACTTATGGAAAGAAATGCACAAGAATCATCCAAAATGGATAGCCTGGAAGGAGATACAATTAGCATCTTGGGAGGGAAATTCCATATTGGGAAGATCATGGATCCATGGGAGTATTTGGATAATGACAACTTTGTACAATTCTCCAGCCCTTTGCAAAGCATAAACTTCCTAACCACCTTATAAATTAGATAATTCAAGTACTATTATCTTTATTTTTATAAAATTTATAAAACTGAGGTTCCGAGAGCCTTGGACCAATGAAGCTGAATCTTATACAGGAAAAGTCATGTATTCCTTTCTCAATTCTGACTACTGTGTGGCCCCTGAGGGATGCAATTTTGGGCAACATAATTAACTAGTTCATCAATCAATTAGTCAAGAAGCATTTATAGGCTCCCATGATATTCTAGACATTGTGCTTAACTGTCAAGGGCAGGATTCGGCACCAATTCTTTGTGTTTAGAATATTAAGATCTCTGGTCAAGAAAGACCTGAATTCAAATCCTGACTTGGAGACCCTTACTAGCTCTTTGGGATCTGTCCCTGGTCCTGCCCCTAAAGCAATTAGGTTGAATAATGCATCTCTCCTGTATTTAAGGATTGCCTCCAGAGAAGGAGATGCAGGCTGGAGAGCAGACTGGACTTGGAGTCAGCAGAGATCTGTGTTTGAATAGTGCCTTACACATTTACTAACTGTTTGAACTTAGACAGGTTGATTAACCTCTGTCTGCTTTCAGTTTCCTCATCTGTAAAATGGGGCAGTAATATTGGTGTCATTTACTCATAGGGCTGTGGTGAGAATCAAATGACAGCTTGGTTGTAAGATGCTTTTCCGAAGCTTTCTAAATTAAAAAAAAAATCCAGCTACGTGAATGCATTATTCTAATTCATGATTTTACAATGATAAAAAAACCTCCAGATATTGGTTTTTCTTTCCATTAGTGCCGTGGTAGTGGGCTGCAAAGCCTACTGTGTTTTTATAATCGGATTTAAATTGTTTTAATTATATAGCACATATTCTCCCAGTAACATACTATCCACCAGAGTTAATGAGCTTTGAAATCGTCCTTTGTTCCTTACACTGTAGCTACAGATTTTTTTTGTATATTTCAATGATTTATCTTAGATATAGAAATTCAGCAAATCAGGCGTAAGGTGCCTGCCTCACGGGGAGGTGCCAGGCTATCAGGATGACAATGGCAAATAAGCCTTGTCGGGTGCAAAGCCCCAACACTGAATTTTTCTCTTTAATCTAGAACATCTCACGGTCTCTACCATGAGGTTTTAAAAAGCACAGTGAGTGTACAGCAACACCTTGCGTTGTTCTGACTTCCAAGGACCATCTATCTATTTAGGTAGAAAGCTCTGGGAAGAACTTTTCTGTGGTTCTGTGGTTTAAGCAACCTTTTGGAAAGCACCTTGATTGACCCCTGTGTGAGCATTTCACAAAAGAGAAATGCCCTAGCATTCATTCATTTACTCAACAAATATTGACTGAGTACCTACTACTCCCAAGGAGCTGTGGATGATATGTGAAGAAGGAAACACTATAGCATTTGTCACCAAGAAGCTTATAGTTTCCAGAGATACAATCATCTTTATTTTTTTGTTTTAAGGCTTTTAAGAAATACCTAACATCCTATAAATTTAATTTAATTAGGCATATTAAAAATACCCACTATTTTTAAAGAAATTTCCCAATATTCTGTATCATCTCCGCAACCTCCCAACAAAACACACTCTTGTCACAAAGAAAAACAGTGGAAGCGAAACTCAATGAAACTCAACCCAGTGATGATATCTGAAAGCAATTGCACTATTCCACCCTTGTAGCTCCCACTTCTTTACTGAGAGTAAGGTGTGTTTCACCATATGTCAATATTAGTCATTGCCTTCCATAGCTGACATTTTTATAGAATATGAATGCTCTGTATCTCATTTTATCCTCACAACAATTCTATGAGGTAAATGATATTATTGTATGCATTTTATAAATGAGGAAATTGAGGTAGGCAGAGGTTAAGTGACTTGCCCAGGGTCATACAGCTAGTAAGTGTCTAAGGCTGGATTTAACCTCAGACCTTCTTGAATCGAGGCCCAGGGCTCTCTATGCACTGCAACACTTTTCTGCCTGAATTGAGCCACATTTTAGTGTAGTTTTTATTTACAGCATTTTAGTCATGGAGTATATCACTGTACTCTCTTTGCTCTGTGTTAGGTCACACAAGTCATCTCAAGCTTTCAGGAAATTCCTCATCTTCATGTTATAGTCATCCTATGATTTGTTCAGCCCATGTCAGTTACTTTTGAACAAAACCTTAGAAAGTGTTGAGGCAGGAAGGTGCAAGGGAAGAAGTCTGAATTTAGAGTTAGGAGACCTGGATTCGAGTCCTTTAAATGAATAAAAATCTTCCTTAACCTTCAGGGTTGAGCCCTACTTCTTCAGGTGACCGAGTCAAAAGCTTACCTTCTTTTCTTACTTTCGTGTGAATCCTGAGTGCACAGAAGGCTTTGTCTAATTTATCCCTTACTTAAAATCTTAGCTCATGATGTTTTTATGTATCCCCTATATGTTCATGCTCTCCCTCCCCAAAAGATCTTGGATTTTAAATGAGCTCTGTATATATTTAAATATGGACATATGATCTTCTTTGATAGATTATAAACTCCCTGAGAACAGGAGCTTTGTCCTTGTATAACCTGTGTTTAGAACAACAATGCTTGACACAAAGTAGGTGCTTAATAAAAGCTTTTTGATGAATGGTTTGTGGCACTTACGTACAGCCTGGTATTGTGACTTCACTAAATCAGCTGGTTGAATTTTGTCACTTCATAAACTAAGGATTCTTAATCTGGAGTCTGTGAACCCACTCAAAGGGTTAGTGGGCAGATTTCAGGGTGTCCATGAATATGGATAAGGAAAAAAATACTTCTTTGTGTTTACTTCTAATTGAAATTGTGCATTTTCTTCAATCATTTATAAAATGTGGTTCTGAGGAGTCCACTCATAGGTTTTACTAAGCTACTATCACACACAAAAAAATTACTCGGACTAGCTCATAGATTATGGACTTTTCCAGGGCAGGGAATGTTTCTTCTCTTGCTTTACTGATTAAACCATGCATGGGGCTGACCTAACTCAGTGTCTGGCCTCAGGGAAGAGTGAAAGTAGTGTAGGTGATGGTGGAATGGGGAAAGACAAGGGAAGGGAATAAGTGTTTATTAAGCACCTAGTTAGTGTGTGCTGGATCCTGGCAGCTAAGTGGTGCAGTGCATAGAATGCTGGGCTGGGAGTCAGGAAAACCTGGGTTCAAATCTAGCCTCAGATGCTCCGCAGGTGGATAGCCCTGGGCAAGTCACTTAACTTCTGTCTGTCTCAGTTTCCTCATCTATAAAATGGGGATAATGATAGGGTTCTTGTGAGGATAAAACAGAGAAGTATTTGTAAAAAGGCTTAGTGTACATAGTAGGCACGCAATAATTGCTTATTCCTTCCCTCCCCGTGGTGCGAAGTGCTTTATAAATATTATCTTATTTGATATTCACAACAGCCTTGTGGGTAGATGTTATGAACTCTATTTTACACTGAGGGAACTGAGGCAGACAGAGGTTAAATGACTTGCCCAGAGTCACACAACTAGTAAGTGTCTGAGGGTGGATTTGAACTCAGGTTTTTCTGACTGTAGGTGCACTGCTCTATCCACTGTGTCGTCTAGGGCTGCAGGATAATTTCAAGTTTTGGATCAGAATTTCTCAGATGCACAAGCTCCCACATGCCATTGAGATTATTCCAGAAACCCTGAAGCTGTATGAGGCTGGGGTGGAGTCTTCCAGAGGTGACAGGTCTGAGACAGTCCCATTAGAGGATGTTGATATTGGAGGTCTAGCTCTGGCTTGATGGGAGATGAGTTGGGGAAAGTTTTCCTATTTTCTCCTCTCTTTCCTCCTCCTTTGCCCCTTCCTCTTCCTCTTTCTCCTCTTCCCCCCCCCCACCTTGAAGTTCATCCCCCTTATTGATTCTGGGTTGTCCTGGGGCTCAGGTTCCTTAGTAAGTATCAGGTCTATTAATCAGCACCTGAACTATTTCAGTAAAAATAAGAAAACTAGCTGTATGCTGTAGCAGAAAATGATGTAAATTGCTTTCAGAATGAGCATCTCCAGAACCTGCCCCCATTACTGTTGCTGGCTGCTGTAAGGGGACAGACACCAGGTAGACCTCCCTTGCCCTCTATCACCTATGACAGTGCTACTGTCCTCATGGTCACACCCTCATTCACTGCCACCTAACCAATGAGGTCTGCCCTTGCCAGGGCAGTGTCTATTTATCAGCTTGGCTCCTATGGATAGGCAGAGGGATGAGGGATGAGACTGGGGAGTGGTGATGGGTCAGAATCTTTTTCTGCTACTCACCCTGACACCAACTATGCTTCAGTCCCTGCCTCACAGAATAATCTCAAAATACCTTAGAGGTATTTTAGTTGTCTCTCTGTCTTCCTCCTTCCCCTTTCCCTCCACTTGAAGTTCAATCATTTCTATAGTGGTAGTGATCATGGTCATTTACCCATCACTTGAATACTTCTACCATCAGAGAACTCACTACCACGTGAGACAATTTGCTGTTTTGTTGGACAGTTCTAGTTAGAAATTTCTTCCTTATATTGAACTGAAACCCGATTTCTTAGGATTTCTACTAATTGGTGTTTCTCCACCCTCTGTTGCCAAGCAAGTGGATCTCTTCCACTTGACAGCCCTTCAAATACCTGGAGACAGTCACCATGTTCCCATCAAATTTTCTTTCCTGAGCATCCCCCGTATCTTCAATGGTTCCTCTTGGCTTCCCTGGTGATGCTGGCTCCGATGATACTTTCATGTTCTCTTTCATCCAGTGACAGTGACTTCCTTGTTCCCCAAACAAGATCCTTGTTCTCCATTCTAGGCGTTTTTGCTGACTTTCCCATTCCTGGAATGCTCTCCCTCCTCATCACACTTCCTGGCTTTCCTGACTGACTTCAGGTCTCAGCTAAAATCCCACCTTCTATGAGAAGCCTTTCCTGATCCCCCTTATGGCTAATGCCTTCCCTCTGTTGATTCTTTCCTGTTTATTCTGTTCTTATCTCTTTTGTACATAGTTATTTGCTTGTTGTGTCCTTTTTTAGATTGTGACACCCTCAAGGGCAAGGATTGTATTTTGCCTTTCTTTATATCCTTAGCACTTAGCACAATGCCTTGCATATAGTTGGGGCCTGATAAATGCTTATTGACTGACTGACTTTGTGGGCATCATGCTGGAGGGGATTTCCAGGCAGCTATACCCCTCTGTGCCTGAGAGTTACCTTATCCTCTCCTTTCCCTCACCTGGAGGACACTTGAGAATCTCAACATTCACTTTCAGTGTCCTGGTTGGCAGCTGACCGAGACATGTTTTTTAGAGCCTGCAGCCAATGAAGCAACGATCCTTATAGTGCATCATCCTCCTTTTGCCAGACTTCTCTGAATTCACAGGTTGACAGGAGTCTTTAACTTTGTTTTCAAAGATCGCCTTTTCCTTCCTGGACTCAGTTCTCAGTTTGTCCGGACCCCAAGCCACCTTATGTCTTAAGCTCTCTGGTGCCTGGTAGTGCTGTGGGTGATGAGATCAGGCACGTTCAGAGACTCCAGAATGTTTTAGGGGAAACTAGCTCAGTGTGGTATTATAGAAAGCTGGTCAGTTTGCAGTCAAATGAGGACCTGGGGTCACATTCTGCCTCTGATGCATTTCTCTGTGTCCCTGGGCAAGTTACTTAACGGCTGTCTGTCTTGATTTCTTCATCTGTGAAAGGAAATAATACTTCTACTACCTACCTTGTAGGGGGATACTGAGGAAACTGCTTTGTAAAGTCTAAAAATGTGCATTTCCTGTCTGGTCCACCCATGGAGTAGTCACTTTGTGCCACACCCTAAACTGAAACCCTGTCCCCTGGAGATTACTCCAACATGGAGTGTTGCCTAGAGGTAGCTAGAGTCACAGTGGATACATTCTGCAGTCAGACATGTGCCACTGGTGTGACCCTGGGCAAGTCACTTTATCTCTGCCTATCTCAGTTTCCTCATCTGTAAAATCATGATAATATATAGCACCCACCTAGCATGAGTATTGTGAGAATCAAATGAGATAACTTTTGTGAAGTGCCAAATAAATATTAGCTATTCAGTTTAAAATGAACCCTAGCTAGTAACACCTCAATCTTTCAGTTCCATTCTACTCTGTTCACAAATATTTATTAAATTCCTACTGTGTGTCAGGCACTACTTGAGGTAGTGGGGATACAAGGACCATGATGAAAAATGGTTCTTGTCCTTGAGGAGTATAGAGTCTCCTGTGGGGAAACAAGATTTATCCAAATAAGTAAGTGCAGTGTAATACCTATCTCTCTCTCTCTCTCTCTCTCTCTCTCTCTCTCTCTAGATATATATATATATATATACATACATACATATATACCTATATTATTGGTTGTTCATCATTTCAGTTGTGTCATGACCCCCTTTGGAGTTTTCTTGGTAAAGGTGCTCTAGTGGTTTGCCATTTCCTTCTTCAGCTCTTTTTAGAGAAAATGGAGGCAAACTGGGTAAAGTGACTTGCCCAGAGTCACACAGATAATAAGTGTCTGAAGCCTGACTTGAACTCAGGTCTTCTTGAGTGCATTGACCTGAGGCTCTATCTACTGTGCCACCTAGCTGCCCCATATCTATATAGATAGGTATTTATATAGATAGATATATGTAGTATATATATCAATCTACATAGATAGATATCTATGTAGATACTACATCAATCTATGTCAAGATATATACATGCACATATATGCACACAAATGTGTTTATATTTAGTAAATGTGAAGTAGATTGTGTGAGTGTGAGTGCATGTGTGTAGGTTTGTCAATGACAAGAAGAACCAAGAAGCATCTCCCTTGGACTTTCCTCTCAGCCATGCCTGGTGGCTGGTTCCTCTGGAGAGGATGCTCTTGAAGCAGAGAGATTGGGTGCCAAGGTCCATTCACCTGCGCTTAGCCTTCTCTAAAGCCTGATCCCGAGGTGGATCCTTCTGTTAAGGACAGGCTTCTCTGGGCAGCCTGGGATTCTCATTCTGGAGAGCCCTTCCATGGGGCATGATCTGCAGGTGGGAGGAAGCCAGTCAACTTATCACACCATCTCGATGACAGGAAGCACTGACTCTGCAGATGTAAATACCAAACACGGGGTGGGAGAACGTGTGTGGGGGAATGCCGAAGTGGTTTCGCGACATGCGGTCTCTCATGGCGTGTCTGGGATTTACAGCTGATGAGGAGTCGTTGGCCTCGGCGTGATGAAGGAGAAAGGAGTAACTCACCAAGAAGAGATAGCCTGCCTGTTCCCCCATCTGTCAGGATGAGGCCTCAGCTATCCTGCCAATGAAGGCATCCAAGAGGGCACCGAGATCAGGAGCAAAGAACTGGAGACTCAGAGGGCAAAGGAGCATTGGGAAGACCCCTGGTTACAAAGCATATCTCACTCTTCTGGCTTGGTGCCTAAAGTTCTGCTATTAGAGATTAATTCCTTTGGGGGATAAATAATGCCATCTCTAGGTTTTCCATTTGCCATGCAAAGGTTTGAGTCATCAGTTCTTCACACTTACTGTGATAGACTCCATTAGGACTGTGGGCATTGGGTACTGAGTGCTGGGGCAATAGGAGGCAATATAGGCAGATAGAGAAGGGCCCAAAAAGGAAAGATAAAGAAATTTGAAGAGAAACTTCACCATCTACACTTACGTGCCCCTGGCCCCAGATGGGACCTCAGAGGAGGGCAGGATCCTAGACTTCTTTCAAGGACCCTCTTCTGGTCCTTGTGCCCTGAGAACTCCAGCTCTCATGAGATCTGTCCCTTAAGCTCCCCGAGGGCAGAGACCGTTTTTGTTTTGCTTTGTATCTGCTGTGTAGAGCATGTTACAGAAATGCTTATTGATTGATTGATTGTACTTTTGTTGTCTGGTACCATCCCTTTTTGGAAACTTCTCTATATTCCAACAAGTGACTTCTCTGGCATCTGTTAAGGTCATCTAAAGTTTCCTTGAAAGGTTCAACCACAAAGGTCACTTTGTTCAATGATCCTCTCAGTAGCACATCATGCAAGTTGTAAAACACAAAGGCAGATGGTATGAAAAGGTGTTTGCTGCTCTCATGTCTGTTAGAAGAAGAATTCCCTTCAGATGATAAGGTCCTCCAGATGCTCCAATAGGATTGATTGCATTGAGCCCCAGAATTCTACAGTGTCTCCTTAATGAGATCTATGGTCAATCAAAAGAGATTGGTTTAGTAATCCACACAGGAAGAAGCATGTGGATGAAAAATGACCATTCTTCAGGTATGAGCAGCTCACTGAATTAGGCCATTAATACACAGGTTATGGGATAGAACAGATGGACAATAAACTGGACCCACAATTGAATAGGAGGAGAAAATTGGTCTGGGTCTCCAATGGGAAACGGTGATGCTTTCAGTCATCGCAAACTACTCCCAGCTGCCAAGGTCCATCTTTTTGCCATCAGTGTTCTGATGCTAGATGGTTGAATGATGGAACACCACAATCTTAGAAGAATCACAATTGTAGGGGATCCAAAGGATGATGAAGAAGCACCATGGTGGGTGTTAGCTGGCTGTACTGATGTGACAGAAGTGGTATGGAAGAGGTCAGCAAGGCCATCTCCGATTAGAGGATGAAGTAGGCTGGCAAGTCTTGCCATGAAAATGAAGCACAACATTAAACAACAACAACAACAGCTAGCCCTCCAGTGTGTTGGGTAGATCCTGAGTGGGGAGTTCATGGAAGATTATGGACAAGAATCAAATGAGATGAAAAGGAAAAGGAGGGGCAGGAGGAGGACGTACACAGGAAGGTCACATGGAGGATAGGAATGACACCCAGTGCCTAGAACTGTGTCATGCCATATATAACAGGGACTTAATGAAAACAGGGTGTCCCAAAAGTCTTTAAGCTATTAAGGCTTAAATCTGCACTAAGATTTTTGGGACACACTGTATTTATCGAATTGAAATGAGTTGCCCTTCTTTCCTTCCTGCCCTGTAACCCTCAAACCTCCCTTTTAACAAGGAAATACATTTAAACAAAACAAAGTGACTCATGGATGAGCTGACTCGCTAGCTCAAGGCTTGGTATACAGCATGCTCTTAGAGAATTCTGTTGTTATTGAACATGGATATGAACCAACTGGAGGGACTATGGGGTGTGGGAGAGAACTTCCTCTGGGTGAAACCCACAGGCTGCTTTAATAGAATGAGTCTAGGGTGAGTAAGACATCTCTGTTTCAGCAGACTGGGGACCTACTTCCTCTGAGTTCTCTTCTTATCTTAAGGTCTCCACATCTATTTCTGTCTGTCACCCAGCATAGCTAATTCCACGCTAGGTCATAGTATCAGGGGCATCCTATCCAGAATGAGAGTTCATGGCTCTATGCAGGGTCTCCTGCTCACATCAGGTCCCATCTAGGCTTCTGTGTTCTGTTCTGGGCATCGCTGTACAAGGGAAATGTTGATAATCTGGACCATATCTGAAGGAGGACAACTAGATTGGTGAGGGGGACCTAAAACTGTGTCATAAGAGGAATCTTTGAAGAATATTACAGAAAAGAAGACTTAGGGGTAGGGGAGACCTGAGAACTAGGTTAGTGGCTCTAGAGTCAGGAAGATCTGAGTTTGATTTCTGCTACTGACTCTTACTAGCTACAGAATCCTGAAGAAGTCTCTCTGTGCCTCAGTTTCCTTCTCTGTAAAATGGGGATCATAATAGATAGCACCTCTCTCACAGGGTTATTGTGAGCATCAGATGAGATAATATATGTAAGGTGCTTTGTGAAGTGTCATGTAATATTTATTATTTGTTATTAGTATACTTACACATAGTTAAGTCCTTAATAAATTCTTGTTGACTTGATTTGACCATCACAGAAGAGGCATGACTCCTTCACAGGCCAATCTATCTCCCATCACTGTATTTTTGCTCAGGCAGTGCCCATGCCTGGAATACACACTCTTTTCACTTTACTCTCTTAGAATCCCTTTCAAGATTCAGCTGAAATGTCTTCTCCTACATGAGGTATTCTGTGATTCCCCCAGATGTTTATGTCCTTCCCAAATTGTCTTATAATTTTTTTTGTGTATATATGTATATGTATATATTTCATTTATATATTTATATACATGTTGCCTTCCCACATAGAGGTTTCTTAAAGACAGGGCCTGTTGCATATTTTATCTCAGTATCTCTAGCACCTGGCACGGTACCTTGCATAGAGGTGAAGAAACCCAGCTCAGCCTGTGACTTGCCCAGGGGCACACAGCTGGTGTCAAAGCTAGCCTCAAACCCAGGTGCCTCGAAGCCCAGGGCCCATTGCACTTGGATTTTTGTCATGGCACGATTTCCCCACATTCTTCTCCTTTCTGAATTTGGACATTTGTAGGAAACCAGTGTCTATGGCTCTGAGGAATGTGTCTATTCCTTCGATTTCTCCACTTGGATTCATTTACCGAGATTAATGACTTCATATTCATTGCTATGGAAACAGCCACGATCCCTCATCTGCCACAGCCCTTAGTTTAAATCAAACCAAGTATTTATTGAGTCCCTACTAAGCGCAAGAATCCTTGCTAGATGCTGGGGCAGCAAAGTGGGAAGGGGGTAAGGAGACAGAAAAATGAATAAGACTGGACCCTTCACCTCCAGGTACCTGGTATTTGCACACAGCAGAAATATTAGAGGACTGAATAACAACGAAAATTGCAAACAGTTCAATGATACCTTAGATGAGACATCTCCAAGCTGTCTTGGATTAATAACCAAATGATTGGTCATAATAATTAAATGAATACTTCAGTGGGTCTTTGATCTCGTCAGTGTGGGTCCGATTTCTCTATGGTGCAAATTGGAGGTCATTCATTCATGCTTTCTCATTCCCTGCATGTTTTTTGCTCATATCCTTCTATTATGTGAATATTAAACATGACACGCTATGAAAAATAAAAAAAAAATAAATGAGTGATATAGCTGTACTCAGCATGTGATACTGATAAGCGGAGAATGTTCTGAGAAAGAGGACCAGGATGGTGAAGGACCTTGTGTCAATGTCAAATAAGATTTGTTGTTGTTTCAGTCGTATCTGACTCTTTGTTACCCCATTTGGAGTTTCCCTGGCGGATATACTGGCCTGGTTTACTGTTTTCTTTTCCAGCTTATTTTATAGATAAGGAAATGGAAGGAAACAGGGTTAAGTGACTTGTCCAGGGTCTCACAACTAGCAAGTGTCTGAGGTCAGATTTGAACTCAGGAAGATGAGTCTTTTTGACTCTAGGGCTGGCACTCACTCTATCCACCTAACTGCCCCCCAATACAGATTACTTAGAAGGAATTCAGTCTAGGGAAGAAATATGGGGCATGAAAGCTTCTCCTCATGGTATACTGGTCTGGAGTCAGAGAATCTGGGTTTGAATCTTGTCCTATCACTTGCTACCTTTCTGACTTTGGCAGATTACTTGCTCTTTCTGGATTCCAGTATCCTCAGCTATGAAAAAAGACCCTGACTTGCCAGATAAATAGGATATAGTCCTTCAGCTTCCATCAAACAGGTGAGGCACCTTTTTATAGAACCCATGACACACAATTGTGGGTCACTGGGCCTGGATGGCTGAGGGAGAGTGGATTCAGCCCTGCTGGGCCAGGCTCTCCTCTGTAACAGGAAGGGACTGGACTGGATCTCTCCAACTCTGGATTTATGATCATGGAATTAGATACCCTCGAAAGACACACATGTCCAAGGTCTTTACTTACTCTGTGTTCTTCTGACGTGCTTACAAGACCCATACCCTATCTTAAAAAAATGAATCTGCAATTTCTTTGTCATACAGAGCTCCCTCTAGGATTACCTTTGACCCCAGAAGGCAGATGAGCAATGAGTAGAAGGAGCAGAGGAACATTTGGGATTGATGGGACTTGTGGATTATTAGAGCTATCCCAGATTGGAAGGGGGAGTGAGTTTCCTTTTTATTAGAGTCTTTGATCAGAGGCTGCACAGCCACTTGTCAGGGATTTAGCAGAGGACATTGTTGCAGAATCTTGCATCTTTCCAAGGTAGACCTCTATCTTCACTGAAACTTATAGTAGGAGAGCAGGGTTTTTTTTTAACCCTTGGTGTCCTGGCCTCCTTGGGGAGTCTGGTGAAGCCTATGGGCTTCTCCTTGGAATCATGTGTTTAAATGTATGATAAAATACATAGGATTACAAAGGAAATAAGCCAGGCTGAATTGCAAATATAAAAATATTTTTAAAAAGTTCACAGGTCCCAAGCTAAGAATCCCTGCCTTGGAGAGTTTCCTGGAGACACTAAGAAGTTAAATGACATGACCAGGATAACACAGTCACTATGCATCCAAGCTGGACTTGACTCTGGTTTCAGAGGCGAGCTAACTCTCTGTTATGCCGTGGTCCCTCATTCATGCCCTAGAAGTCTGACCATTCAATGTCAGCTTCACGTCCTTTACCTTGGGTGCAATGACACCCCTCCCCCTGCCTTCAGCTTGACTTTTCCATTCCCTGGTCAGGGTCATTTCTCTTATTTCTGCCTGAGGAGGGGTCTGAGTGCTCTTGCTGGCTTGCAAATCTTTCTGAATGATAGACTCTGCTGGATGCTGCTGCATAAATTGGGCTCTGTCTGTCAGGGTCTTTATAGAAATATATATGGTGGGATGGGTGTCAGAATCCATCCCAGGCAAAGCTAATATTAAATAAAATTACTGTCAGAAGCAATTTGCAGCCACTTCCACGAGATGGGGAGCGGGTGTGATTAGGTAACATTCTCTTGTTTGCCCATGTCAGCTCTGGCGGATTGTGTTTGTAAACTGATCAGAGCATATTAGTGTCCATTATCTGGGGTGAGCATTCTGGGCAGTTGCTGGTTTTCTTTTGGGCCTGGAGGGGCTTTAGGACCAGGACTGGGTGTGACTGAGAAAGAGCAACTAGGTACTGGAGCTCAGGGACATCACTGTCCTCCACCACTAGGCTGAGGAGAAGGAGGACTCACATCCGGATCATTCTCTTCATAACTCATCTACATAAGGGAGCATGTCCTGAATGGTGATTGGAGCACACTCTTGGGAGGAGTCAGGGGGTTGGAGGAGATGAGTAATGGGGATGTCACCAGGCTACAAGATCTTTAATGCAAAGTACTGGATCAGATGAACAACCAAGGTTCATCAGAATTACCAAAGCTTTGAAATAGAGGTGATCTCTGAGGTCATCTAGAACAACCTCTACTAGATCAGGAATTTATTTTATAAGGTATCCAATAAGTAGTCATAGATGCTCCACTGGAAGACCTCCACTGAGGAGGAATCATCTCCCTCCTTAGACAGACAATTCTACTTTTAGATAATTCCTATTATTAGAAAGCTTTCTGTTCTGTTGAACTGAAATCTGCCTTTGTAATTTCCAGCCATAATTTCTGATTCTGACCCCCCAGGGCCAAGAAGAGTAAGGTTGGATCTTCTTACACATGGACATTCTCCAAATACTTGAAAAAACTGTCCCCATGTTCCCAATTTTTCTTCTTTAGGCTAAAGATGCATTTTTCCTTTGAAGCATTTTCCCAAGGTAAGTCATGAACCTGGTCATCTTCCCTTAGATGTGATTTCAGTTGTCAATGATACTCACAAAATGTGGTGTCTAGAATGAACACAATACTGCAGATGGTTCTCACCAGGGCTGCGTGTGGTGTGACAATCACCAAGATTGCATGACTTTTTCTGGATGGCATAGCATACTTTAGCTTCATATGGACCTTGTGTAGTTCATGAAAACCTTCAGATCTTTTCCACATGAACTATTGTCTAGTTATGCCTCCTCTAAACCATTCTGGTGTAGCTGATTTTTTAAAATCAAAAATGAACTTGAAACATATTTTGTTTAATTTTTATTAATATATTATTTTGTTTTAATTTATGTTTCTTTAAATTTAAAAAAATTAATTAAAATTAATTTTTTTAAATTAAAAAATTTAAACCACAATATTGGACTTTACCTTTATTCTTATTAAATTCCACCTTGTTTGCCGTTGTTCAGTCATTTTCAGTCATGTCTGATTCTGCGTGACCCCATTTGGAGTTTTTTGGCAAATATACTAAAGTGGTTTGCCATTTCCTTCTCTAGCACATACAGATGAGAAAAGTAAGGCAAACAGAATTAAGTGACTTGCCCAAGGTCATACAGCTATTAAATGTCCTAGGCTAGATTGGAACTCAGGAAGATGACTCTTCTTGACTCCAGGCTTGACTCTCTATAGATTGCCATCTAGCTATCCAAACACTTTGCGTAGATTCAGTCTGTTTTTCTAACCTATGGATCCGTGTCTGTCATCTAATGTGTTAATTACCGCTCCTGGCTTTAGGCCTTGTAAGAACTTGATAAGAAAACTATTGATACCCAGTCATTGCTAATAATGTGAGATAACTTAGGGTCAAAGACAGATCTCTCATGTCCTTCTTTAGCATCTATTCCAATCCAATCAGCATTTATTAAGTGCCTACTATATGCTGGAAACTGCTAAATTCTAGGGACGTAATTAATTAAAAAAAAATTAAAAAGACAGTCCCTGCCTTCAAGGAGTTTATAATTTAATCTAAAGATGGCATATAAAAGGAGGAAGAAAAGTTGGGGTGGGGCATGTCAGGGACCATTTTTTTCCATGGACTTGAAACTTGTCAGACAGCTCTTGCTCCCCTTTGGGTATGATCTTTCAATATGGATTTATCTAAATCTATTTTCATAAAGCCCATATCTTCCATTTTGTATATGATAGCATAAGTAAATTTGTTCAACACTTCATTAAAATAGTCTTACTGTGTCAGATGCACAAGGAAGATGAAGTTAGTTTGTCAGGATCTGTTCTTAATGATATGATGATGTGATTTTTCCTTTTCTAAATGTTCACAAACCATCTCTTAAGAAGAGGTATTAAAATTTTTGACAGGAATCAAAGACAGTCTTTCTAATCTATGGCTTGCCTCTTCCATTTCTTAAAAATTGAGACAATATTTGCCTGTCTCTAGATATAGCTCTGATCCTCAGAGGTTAGAGCTGGAAAAAGAGCCTTAAAAATGATCTTCTCCAGATCCTACATTGTATGGATGAGGAAAACTAAGCCTGGAGATATATATTGATTTATTCCAAAATTCACTCAGATAGTAAATTACAGAACAACTCTTTGAGCCCAGGATCTCTGATTCCAAATCCAAGGTTGTTTCCATTCAACATTTCTTCCAGTAGATCTGCAGTCACTCTCCCATCCTTCCTAGTTTTCCCAGGTTTAGACAGTAGCTCAGAATCACATATTTTTGGTCTTTCAGGAAGCTAGAATAGAATTCTTCTGGAATTCTATCAGACATTTAATAGTTATGTGACCTTGGGCAAGTCACTTAATCTCATTTGCCTTAGTTTCCTCATCTGTAAAATATGCTGGAGAAGGAAATGGCAATTCACCTAAATTCATTCAGGGAGACATTTATCTTGGGCATCGATTCCCTATTAACCAATCTTGTTTGACTGTTTCCAAATGTGAAAATAATTCTCCTTGGTTCTGAAAAAGGCAAAGTAAGAGTTGAATAGAAAAAGGGAAAAAGTGTTTATTAAGTATCTACTATATGCTGGGCACTGTGCTAAATGCTTTACAAATATTATCTTATTTGAATAACTCATCATTGTCTCTGTTATCCATTGTTATGGTCTGACCTGCTCTGAGCCGTGATTCTATAACTCCCTTAATTCAATATATGCCTTCCACACAGATAAGTTATTTTGGACATTCATCCCATTCGGAGCATTAAGGTTATTTATACTACTTTCTAGACTGCGGCCCTTTTAGGTTTTTGTCTTTCACATTGTCTCAGGCTTCCATTTATCGTACATATCTCTAAAAAAAATCTAACTTGGTTGTTGAGCTTCCTGTGCATCCACATTGGCCATTTAGAGACAATCTCTGCTCTTTTCTTCCTCATTGCATTTGTTTGTGTTACTGGCACTAGGGTCTAGTTCTTGGAAACTATCCATCTTCTTCATGTCATTTCCCTTGTAAAATTTTAGGTCATCTGATCTTATCTCCCCCAAATCTAGGGTGCATGTTAACCCTGGATTGACTTTCTTCTCCTTACCTATCCCCAATTATAACATATACTAAGCATTTTCTCCCAAGATTTTCATAATTTCTTCTTCAGCAACCAGAGGCAGGTACATAGTAGCAGTTCCTACTTCCTATTCCTTTGAAAGTGTGAAATGATCAGAAAGGGAAGACTAGACTTTGTTGGCTACCCTTGATGAGGTTGGAGTGCTGGGGACCCCAAAATACTGAGAGTCTGGGTTCTGCTCAAATGAATTTGACATAAGCTTTCTAAAAGCCGAAGAAAAACAAAGTTTATTAAAGATTCTCTATCTTGGGTTGATTCTAAGGAGCCTAAGCATTTTGGACCAGATAGGATCTCAGCTAGACAGAATCTGAGCTGGATTGAATCTGAGTACCTTCATGGAGGCAAGATGGGACTTAAATACAGAAGGATTCCTCCCTGTAGGAGGGATATAGGGGTAGTCTGGTAGTCTATGGTGATGGGAGGAAGGGTTTAGGGAAGGTCTTGAGGAGAAGTCCAAGGAGGGCCTCAGTGGGACTGGGATGACTGGTCAAGGGTTGGAAACAACTGGAAGTAATCAGGAGATATCAGACAATGGAGGGCCTGGACCAGAGGCAGGTGTCACCAGGTAGTCTGGAGTCCCAGGGATGGTCTTGATAGATCAAGCCCAAGGAGAATCTTGATTTGAGTGGCTGGTAATAGGATCAAGAGTGGAAAGTGCAACAGAAACCTGGGACAGCGATAAGGAAAAGTCCATGAGCTGACTGCCGGAACAAATGGGAAGATTAGATTTGAGTAAAAAAGGCCAGATTAAGTGGAAAGATTTAAGGGGAGCTCAAGGAGGCTCCCAGAGTCTGAACCCCATCACTCTGATTTTGGGGGAGAGAGAGAAGGAGAGAAAGGGTGAGGGAGAGAGAAAGAGACACAGAGAAACAGAGACAAACAGAGAAAGATAGAGGGACAAGGAGAAGAGCTCTGTAGCATATCTGGATAATCAATATTTTCCAGTACTACCTCCAAACTCCTTATCTTTCCCTCCTTCTGTCCATGTAGTTTGTAGTATATTCCCATGAAAATACTGCACCTATTTTTCTCTCTGTCTTGTTCCCTATCCACATGCTCTCTGCCACATGTCACTACTCAGGTCCCTGGATTTCCTTCCATAGGTATGTCAGTATAGAATGCTACCTCCCCATCCCCTTAGCTATTCTGTTCCTCTGGAATAAATATGATCTTCCAGTCCTAAGTCCCATCTCCCCAATTCCCAGTTACTCCTATGTACTTGCATTTATTTTCTGAAACTAGAATCTCTGCTTTACCCATGCTTTGTGTGTTTCTAGATAGATGCTCTTCTCATGCATTGTCTCCTGTGAATTGATTGTCCTTTGTGTTGATACTTAGCTTCCTATATTTTGCTGCTACTCTCTATAGTGTTAGATTTGAGATACATGTGAGCAGCTTTCCCCCCAGTTCTTTTCAGATTAAAAGTCTTCTTTTTTTTTTTAACAGATTTGCATACTCTACAAGTATCTATCTGTTCCCTGGCCTTCTGTATATCTATTATCTACCCCTCCATCTCTCCATTGCTCTATCTATCTATCCTTCCCCCATCTGTCCATTTATCCATCTGTCCATCTATCCATCTGTCCATCCATCCATCCATCTGTCCCTGACTCAGAGCCCCAGATTTCTATATTTTAAGTTGTGCTATAGAAAGCTAAATTTCTCTATCAAACAACATCTTCTTGACTAAATATTCACTTCCCAAATTTATCTTTCTTTTTTTTTTGAAACTTTTACTTTCAATGCAAAGGAATCATGAAAATATTACCTGAAGTTTCCAGTTACCTGCCCATTATCACAATCCCCACAATGTTGCTTCATTCCTTTTCATGGTATTATTTTTCTTCACACGAATCATCAGGAACGAATAGCAGACTCAGGCTTGTCATCTTCTAGGACTCTTTTTGATGTCCCAAATATATACTTTGGAAGGATAGTAGACCTCCCTATTGTTTATGACATGTTGACAAATAGCTGCCATGGTACTTCTTAGCAGGGTATTACTAATATTCCTGTCCTTCCTCGATATTCTTGGATGAGCCCTCTCCCAATGGCATTCATGAATTCACATGATCATTTCCTGGGGCACAGAAGGATGTTCTCTCCTCAAACTTTCTAGTCACACCATCTCCCTGGAAAAGATTCATAATAACTGTAGATCTAAAAAAAGTCTAGTGATTCTTTTCTTTTTCTTCTTTCCCTATTTTGTATTCTTCTATTCTCCAATCTCTTGACACATGTTAAGGATTTCCCTCTGCTTCTTCAGATGGTTAATCTTCTGTGATTTCTGAATTTCTTTCACTTTATTACCTGTATTTTTTTCCAGGGAAAAGTTGAACTGATTAAACAGATTGTGTTTACTGACAAGACTGCTTGTAGCACATGGCATGACTGGTTCTCTGAATATATGATATCGTTGTTCTTATAAACTATCCTATTGTTGCAATGTGATATTTATGAATATAAGAATGGTCTTACTAAATTCTAGCTTGTTGGTTGTTGTTCAGTTATTTTTAGTCATTTCTGACTCTTTGCGATTCCATGTGGCATTTTCTCAGCAAAGATACTGGAATGGTTTGCCATTTCCCTCTCCAGCTAATTTTACAGATGAGGAAACTAAGGCAAACAGGGTTAAGTGGCTTGCCCATGGTCATGCAGCTATTTCTATTTGAATTGTAAACATCACAGACTCATGGAACACAGCACTAGAAAGGACCTTAGAGCTCATCTAGTTCAACCTCTTTATTTTGCAGATAAGGAAATAGAGGCCAGGGAATTCAGTGCTTTCCCAAAGTCACATAGCTGTTATATAGAAGAGCTAGACTAGAACTCAAGAAGTTAGATGTAGTGGAAAGATTCCTAGATTCAGATCACAAATCATAAGATCAAAGGATCATAGAATTTAGATATGAAAAGGAATGTAGAGACCATTTGGTTCAATCCCCTGCCTCAGGGGTGATTATCTAATACATATAATAAATTAATCAATTATTGGCTTTTATTAAGTGCCTAATATTTCCTGGGCACTGTCCTAGTGCTGGCAATGCAAAGATGAATGAAAACAAAACAATCTCATCCAAAAAGAGCATACATTCTAATGGTGGAGATAACACATGCATAGATAGATAAGTATATCCAAGACCATTACAAACCCATGAAAATGATGATGATGATGATGAAGAAGAAGATAGCAAAGATCATGGTACTGGTGAAAATCTTGATGATAATGACTCTACTGATGAAATCATGAGCATGCAGATGATGTGAAGAAAACAATTATTTCTTTTTATGCTGCTCCTGAAAATATAAATGATGAATACAACCATAGAAATGACAATGATGAAGACAAATCTAGCGAAGGTGACATTATTGATAATTATAACCACTATGTAATAGAATAAAAATAAATGAAATTAAAAATTAAATAAATGAAAAATAATAGAAATGATAAGGAAAAATAACCATAGAAACAATATGGTGACGACGATGATGATGACTAACAACTTTGGTAAAGGAAAATAGTGAAGATGGTGCCATTGTTGATAACGATCATAGAGATGAAAATGATCCATTGGACAACTTGGACGATGATGGTGGTGATAATGTAGATGATGATGATGATGATGGTGATGGCAGCGATAAAGATGACGGCACGATAACGATACTTATAGTTACTGGAGATGATTCTGTTCATTTCTTCAGCAGGACCTTCCCTAAGTAGGTTTATTATCTCCCCTTATCCAGCCATTATTTGATCTGCGCTCTCACCAGTTCATTACTTGTCACCCAAACATCCCATTAAAAGCTAAATTTTGCTTTGGCATAAAATCCGGAGACAGGTAAAGAGTGATTTTAGTTTTGTCATTAACTGGGAAATACAGTTCTGTGATTCTAACACACTCTATCCTGGAGTATTAGCAAGAAAATGGAAGTTGTCGGTTTGTATACAAATCAATTTGGCGTTTTTGACAACAGTAAACACCGTCATGTTTTAATGGTTTGTACAATGATAGTCAAAGCTGTTTTTATCAAAAAAAGGAGTAATTTTCCCAGTGCCTTGCCAAAATGCCCATCCATAAATATTACATTGTCAGTGTACTGCTTTCGAAATGGTGTGACTTGGTTCAGGTTAAAATCTCTGCAAAGAACTGTTCAATAAAAAGCAACTACTCCAAAGTAGCTTTCATTTTCTTGTTAGAGAGACTCCTCAGTGTGACAGATTTACCTCCCTAAGTCGCCTTGCTGGATAGATTATGTCAAATAGATTTACCGGACCCAGGATGCTCAAATGGACTTTGCTGCCACCGTTTATCTCAGAGATAAGAGACTGAGCTCTGGCTGAGGTGACTAAGGAAGCTGGCTGAGTCAAACAAGGAGAATTCTTGGGGAGCAGCCTGCTTCTGTGTTGATTTCTTGGGGAGGAGGAGAATGTGTACCATATCATCCTCATGTGGAAAATGATCCCCCATGTTTCTTTGTCACTCTGTATTGATAAGTGACTTGGTCTTGACCTTGACCCAGATATCCCTGGGGAGGTAATATAGCTTCATAAAAATGACAATGGTTCTGGAGGAGTGGATCAGTGAGAAGAGTGTTGGATAGGAACCTGAAGATCCAGATTCAAATTCTAGCTCTGGCACCTGTGTGACTTTGGGCAAGTTACTTGACCTCTCTGGGCATCAGCATTTCCAATGGCAAAATGAAAGGATTGGGTGACCTCTAAGGTCCCTTTCATCTCTAAATCTATGATCCTGTAATCCTGTAACATTTGTGACCTAGGACAAGGTGTGTTACCTCCCTAGGCCTCAGTTTCCTCTTCCATAAAATGAGCAAGTTCAATTAGTTGACTTTGAAGATCCAACTCCTATACTCTTGACATCCTGATCTTCCAGGCTCCTATGTCATGGGATTATATCATTATTGGCAAGTCTTTGCGAGGTCATTCCAAGTATGGACAAAGGGATGGATTAGACATTGCTTTGGTTCTAGTTTTGCTTTTCTCTTAATAGGTGATCTAAGAGGCAGTACAGTTTTCTGGGACAAGGGCTAGGTTTGGGATCACTGGACTTGAGTTCAAATTCCAGCTCTGTAGGTACTTTCTGTGTCATCTTAGACAAGTCACAACCTTTGTGTGTTTGTGTGACTAGAAGAGTTCTGAGTTTCTGAGCCATAACTAAGAATTTTTATACTTGTAATGAGTGGATGAGAGAGGGTACAGCTACCTTGCTGAGGGGCATTTAAGCCTTCTGGGCTTCTTAAAAGTCTTAGTAGGATCTGAGTTTATCAATCAACCAACCAACTGGTATGTATTAAGTAGCTCCTTTGTGCCAGGTACTGTGCTAGCCATGCCAACATATAGACAAAAATGCAACAACAGTTCCTGCCCTGATGGAGTTTATGTTCTATTATATTGGGAGACAAAATATGCAAGAGAAGTCTACACAATATAAATGTCAGATGATTTTTTTGAAGGGAGGCCCTAGCCTCTGGATGATTCAGGAAAGGCCTGTGTAGATGGCACCATGGAGATTTTCAAGCAACTAGAGATTCCAAGAGACTAAAAGGAGGCCTCATTCTGCCAACCTCCAGTCTATGACTCAGGCCCTTGGTTGCCTTTAAAAAGATTTCATTGTAAGCAATATAGGACCCATAGAGGGGCCAGGTGGGCTGGAAGATATCCAGGGTTAGTCTAGACTCTAGAGACTCTTCCATGGGGAAAGAATCTTAGTTCAGTAAGGATCTGGGAATCACATAGTCCCTGTTTTTGTTCTGCCTCTCCAGCTGTCCTTACTGGAACTCTTTTCAGGAGGGAGTTCTCAACAAGCAAAACCCTCATGTATGGCAGAGGGGAAATAAATGGGAGCTCACCTTCTCCTCTCCTCCCTTCCTCTTCTCTCCTCCCTTCCTCTCCTCCTCCATCCAGCACCAGCCTCCACCTCTTGCCTCCCACCTCCTGCCTCTGCCTCCCCACACCACATAGCTTGTTCTATATATTGCTGACATAGTCAGGGGGTACTAAATGAGAGAGATGAAACATGTTATTTTAATTATATACCCTTACAGCCTAATTATAATTTTAATTGATATGTGAACAGGTGCTCTGCTTTTCAAAACTGTTTCCAACAGGCACATTCCCTTGGAAAGGGAGCACAGGTTGTTCTCATCATTAGCCAAGCAGATGGAGATGTGTGGACCAAGGCCGGAGATTCAGGTTGTGTGGCTCCAGCAATATTTTGTCCGTTAACTATTTATACATTAATAGGAGATGAGGCTCAAACTCTAGGGCTCTCCTTTGGGTTCAAATCTCAGCTCATTTAATTATTTCCTGGATGACCTTGGCAAATCACTTTACATCTTTGCACTGCAGAGGGGGCTGTGTTAGAAAAGAGGAACTTAACAGTTTTTGTACCATGGACCCCTCTGGCATTCAGGAGAAGCCCTATAGGGCCCTTCCCTGAATGAATGTTTTTAAGTGCATAATATTAATATGATGCATAGGATTACTAAAGAAACTAAGTATATTTTAACAAAGACGTTCTTTTTTTCTCATTCAAGTTCAGGGATCCTCTGAAATCTGCCAAGGGGTTTATGGACCCTGGTTGAGAACCCCTAAAAATCCAGAGACACAATAAGAATTCTTGCTCTTTGGACAAGTCAAGGGACTTTTTCTTCTTCTCCTCCTCCTTCTCCTCTTCCTCTTCCTGTTTTTCCCCCTCCCTTTCCTCCCTCTTCTTCATCCTCTTCTTCCTTCTCTTTTTCTTCCTTTTTCCTTTCCCTCCTCTCTCTTCCCAGCTCTGTGATTTCATGTATAGGGAACTTCTTGTGTAGAAATACCCTTCACAGATGGAGATTTCCACCTTGTCTGTAACAGATAGTCTTAGGGAACTGTTTGAGGGCACTGAGAGGTGAGGGAATGTGCCCAGGGTCCCATATCTAGTATGTATCAGAAGTCAGATCTGAACGTGGGTCTTTGTGATTCCATGGGTCAAATTTCTATTCTCTATGACATGACGCCTTTGCTTCTAATGATTGAAATAGTTAGACTCAAAGTTAGCAAAGTATTTTCTATACGTTATTTTATTTGAGAATTCCAACAACCCTGTTGATTCTACAGGTAGTATTACTCTATTTTACCAAAGAGGTTAAGGGATTTGCTCCATGATCATGAAGCTAGAAATCAGCAGAGGCTAGACTTGAACTCATATTCCTGACTCCAAAATCTCTAACTCTGTCTAGTACCTTAAGAACTGATGAAAGACTTAAACCCTCTGCTGGTTGTTTTCCAGCCAATTCATGTTGACTTGGCCTCTGGCAAAGTTTTACCCTGACTCTAGTTTGCTGTTTCCCAAACTGCTGCCACCGTTCAGATGCTTCTGTCTCTAGCATCTACCTCCCCTTGTCCAAGGTCTCTTGGCTGAGGCTTAGTGAACACAGAAAGGAATTTATATCCACAGCTGGAGGGGAGTTATTTATATACCTAGGGAGAAGTATACGCAGAACACCAATAAAACAAGCTGCCCAGTGCACAAGTGGATGGCTCTCCAGCTTACTAAATCTGACTAGTTAGTTTTTGGTTAGTGACCATTTAAGCCTGGCTGGGAGCTGACCCAGCTTCTTGTCCCCATAGCTTTTTGCCATTATTGGAATGGTAGCATGGCATAGGAAAAGGGAGCTGGCCACTGGAGCTCCATTTCTGACTAGCTGGGTGATCTTGGGCATCACTTAATCTTTTTGGACCCCAGGTTCCTCAGTGATAAAACACAGTGGTTAGATGACCTCTAATGCTCCTTGTAGCCCTAAATCTATTAAACAGTGATTCTTTAATCGAAAGGATATCAGAGCCAATAGTGAGGTTTCCTTCTCTTGTGAAAGCATTTCTCCTTCATCTTGTCCACGGTCTTGATTTGATGTCTTCTCTCTTCCCACTTCCTTCCTGATCCTTGCCCATTGTCAGGACTCCCTCCAAAAATCTATGCCATACCATCAGGTAATCAGGAATGATCACCCCATATTTGGCTAGATCCTGGAGCTTACATGCTCCCACATTTACTTAGAGGTGACATATGCATTCTCTGATGAGTAATTTACTCCATCCCCAAGTTACTCCCCAAAGTCCATGAAGATCTTTTATTCTCACAAGGTCTCAGTCCAGTCAGTCAAAAAGCACCTGTTAAGCACTTACTATGTGCCTGGGGAGGGGAGAAGCTGATATCATTGCTCCAGAGAAGTTTGAAAATACTAATACCAATTCTTTTATCTTTACACAGAGCTTTCTAATTTCCACAGCTGTTTCACACCCATCATTTCATGTGATCCTTCTGATAGCCCTTGTGGGGCTGGTTGGGCAGGGTTTACTATTCCCATTTTACAGATGAAGAAAGTGGGGTTTAGGGAA
The DNA here is from genome assembly GCA_028658325.1 of Potorous gilbertii. Classification (NCBI taxonomy): domain Eukaryota; kingdom Metazoa; phylum Chordata; class Mammalia; order Diprotodontia; family Potoroidae; genus Potorous; species Potorous gilbertii. Next base: position 490,936,927 of record CM053769.1, read on the forward strand.
CTGAAGTGATATGCCCAAGTCAATTAGTGGATGATCTGAAAGTAGAACCCAGGTCAGGCAGAAGGAAAGGTTTCAACCTAGGGTGTCAGCATATGGTAACCCCTTCATGTGACTTGAGGGGTAAGATGAGGACTGTAATAGCTACCTGTGACTTCGGCATCTTCATCCTATCCAACAAAAGTTTGTGGTTCATGGAGTTGTTCTGAATCAGTCACAATAAATACAGAAAGCAAGGAGCAGTGAATGTTGACTAGAAAACTTCTCCCTTGAGGGACTAACACCAGACCTAGTCCGAACTAGCCAGTCACAATGCTTCTATATGGCCCAACAGCCTCTCACCTTTCCCTGTCCAGTCCATTCCCTAATCTCATGGTCCTCTCCCCATCTAGGAATGCTCATCTTCCCTCCCTCTCCACTGATATGAATGCTATGACTTCTCCAAGGTTCAGATGAAATCCTGGCTTCTCCATGAAGCTTTTTTTTTGACTCTTGGAGAAAGAGGCAAAGATTAGGAAGAAGCCAAGGTGGGCTGGCCAAGGCTGGGGCAGCTGAAGCTGTCAGATTACCCAGAAAACAGATAAAATGATTGGAAGGCCATGTGGTGTAAGAAAGAGGGCCTTAGCCTGGGCATCAGGTGACCTGAATTCTAGCCTTGACTCTGTTCTGAATTAGCTATATGACCTAGGGCAAATCTCTTAAACCCTCTTGGGTTGCTTTCTCATTTATAATAGAGGAAGTGGAATTGGAGGATCTCTTAGAGCCCTTCCAGTCCTGCCATTGCAAGATTCTTAGTTTATCTTCAGCCCACACTCCTTCTCCTCTCCTGAACCACCTAGTAGTTTGCTCAATCTGTAACAATAATGAAAGCTGACATTTACATAGCTTTGTAGGGTGTTCAGAGAGCTTTTACATCCATTAATGCTCATTTGATCCTCACCACAAGCCTGGAAGGGAGGCGCTACAGGTATTCTTAGCCCCATTTTACAGACAAGGGAACTGAATAACTTAATTTAGCACTTAATCGTACAGTGTATTGTTTTCAATTTAATTAAGGCAGTAAATATTTGGTACCTTGACTTAGTGGATAGACAGCTGGCTTTAGATTCACGATGTCCTTGGTCCAATTCCTACCTGTGATCTCTATTGGCAGGGAGACCCTGGGCAAATCACATACCTGCTCTAGAACCCAGGTCAACTTTCTAAGAGAATAAATTGCAGAGTAGGTAATAGTCTTCATTGACCAAGGATTTCCCATGCCAGGGAGTTCTTCATATCACTGAAATCACAAGTCTAGAACAATGACAACCACCCAAAATCCAGCTCCTGAATGTCTACTGTCTGAGGCTCTGACAAGCACTATGGAGGGGAGGGGTGAGATGTAGATGTGTAAGATGGTCTTCTATTTCTGGAGTGCTTTATATATATGTCTTTCTGGGCCTCAGTTTCCTCATCTGTCAAATCAAGTTACCAATTTGCCAAGTGCTTATTATGTGCCAGTTGCTATGCTAAGGGTTGGGAATATTGGTTGTTGTTCAGTTGTGTCCGATTCTTTTTCTTGGCAAAGATACTGGAGAGATTTGCCATTTCCTTCTCCAGCTGATTAAGGCAAACAGAGGTTAAGTGACTTGCCCAGGGTCACACAGCTAGTGAGTGTCTGAGGCTGGATTTGAACTCAGGTCTTCATGACTTCAGACTCAGTACTCTTTCCACTGAGCCACCTAGCTTCCTGGTTGGGAATATAAAAACAATAAAAAAGCAAGACAATCCCTGTTCTCAAGGAGCTTACTTTCTAGTGGAAAAAGATAATCCATTCAAGAAAACTGGAAAGTCAGATTGGGGGAGGGGAGGAGCTATCTGGATGAGAGTGTGGTGGAAAAAGAAGTTCCAAGAGTCAGGAGTAGAGCCCAAAGAGGAATGAAAGAGTAATGTGACTGGTCTGTCATTTCCCTTAAACTAGAGATTGGTGGAGGAACTGACTGGCCAGAGGAAGGGGCCGAAGAGGCAGAGACTTCTGCCAAGTAAGGGTGGAGAAGGAAGTCAAGGGAGGTTGGAAGTGGAGCTCATAAAAGAATCTGTAAAATGAGGAATTGGTTTAGATCATCAGGTGTTATCAATTTGGAGTCCATGAATTCATATATATATATGTATATATATATTAAATGATGACTATTTTTCATACAATTAGTTTTCTTTGTAATCCTATGCATTTAAAAATGTTATTTTGAGAAAGGATCTGCCGAAGGGGTCCATGATACAAAGATGATGAATCCCTAGAGTAGATGGCCTCTGAGGACATTCCCAGCTGTTGGTTCAGGTTTTTATATGCACATCTCTACTTGTTGAAATTTCATTTGTCATTCAAGGCCTAATTCAAAGATTACCTCCTACATGATATTGTCCTTAGTCTACTTGACCAGGTACACACTTTGTCTCTCCAAACTCCTCATAAAAATCAAAGCTCTCTTATGGTGCATGATCAATTCTAATTTAGTTTCTCTCCTAGCTTACAGACTCTCTGCCCTTCACAGAATGTTCAAATGCTCCAAATGCATCCATGCACTCCTTCTTGGGTTAATCTCACATCTTCCCACAAATTGGTAGTGGGGGTCGGGGAACTCACCTAAGATTTTGGGTATCTTCCTCACTTTCTCTTGACATTGAGTGGATACAAATGGAAAACCTGGAGGTCTTCCTGTTGTTACATGATCATGAGAAAAAGACATGACCCTTTTATTCATTTCTGTGGTGCTACTCTTTGGTCCTGCTTCTTCTGGGTGAAACCTCATTTGTTACGTGTTAGAGCCTATATATGCCTACCATGCACCTCGTCTCTGGGTGATGCGCCATTTTGATTCTTCATAGACTATTGTGTTTTGTGACCAAAAGGATACTGATGCAAAGAAAAATGGGCCATTGTTAAAGGGGGAAGTTTGGGGCCATTAAAAGAGGTTTGCTCATGGATGCACAGAATCAGAATTTAGAGGTAGAAGGAATTTCACTGGTCATCTAGACTGACCCATATCTGAAAGGAATTCCTACTCTACTTGAAGATCTTCAAGGAGGGACTTTTCCATGATTGGTGTTTAATTAGAATACAATTGAATTCTCTTGAGTACAGGGACTATATCATATTCACCTGTGGGTCCCTTTCCATCCATCCTACTGTTCCTTGTAGGTGCCTAATAAAGGTTAGTTGCTATAGAACTGAACACAAGTATACAGAGACTTCAATATTTCAGGTATCTGTGATGTCTTCCATGTAGGTATCTTCTTCCATGTTCATAGATCATGGCCTCAAGTATGATTTGGTAAAGAGCCATTGAGAGCTGTGAAAGCTCAGGTTCATTGCCTTGTAAGTGAACCGGGGAAGGAGTCTCTATGGCTGAACTAGGCTGGTCCACAAATGAAAGACACATGGGTCATCACTGGGTCTGTCATTTTTGACCTGGTACAACTTGCCAAAGCTTGCATTAGGTAGCAGAGTTTTCAAGAACCCAGGGCCACCTCCAGGTCCTAGTGAGGGACCAGAGGAGTCCTTCAGTGGAGGAAATATGCAGCATACAGTATATTGAATCTACCCTAGAAGTATAATAAAATATATATAATATATAATAATATCTGATACTTTTATAGTGCTTCCAACTTGTACATCGCTTAATAAACATTACCTGCTTGGAGCCCCTTGAGAACTTTCAAATTTTCATTCTCTAAAGTTGAGAATGCATTATTTGGATCTCCACATTTTGGTATGGAAAATCCCATATATGGATGATTTGTCTGAAAGTGAATTCACCATATGCTTTGTTTTCTTTTTTTATTTGGCCAAAGACTTACTCAAGCAGACATTTTGAGATATCATGGCGCAGCAGAAAAAGAGATGGATTGAATTGAGAGATGGAGGATCTATTTTTGATTCCTAGTTCTTTCATTCACTACCTGCGTGACACTGAGCCAGTCACATCACTCTGTGGACCTCAGTTTTTTCATCTGTAGAATAAAGGGGTTGGACTAGATGACCTCTGTGATCCCTTATAGCTCTAAATCTATGATCCTATTAGGCTATGCACTACATCAAGGGGAAGGTTATTATCTCATTATTATATTATCAATATATTATATATATTATCTCATTATTATAGTTATTTTATTATATTAAGCAATTATTATAGTTATCTCCATTTACGTAGATGAGGAAACTGAGGCTCAGAGGGGAAATTACTTACCCAAGGTCATCCAGCTAGTAAACGTAGGTGGTGGGATTTCAACCCAGACCTTCCTGATATAGGAGAGTATTCAGTGCTCTGTTTACTACATATCGCTGCTCCTCTGTGATAAGCGCTGCAAAAAAATCCTCCCAAAACCATATAGAGTGTTTTGTATATAATAGCCAGCTCTCTGACTATAAGGATCACGTCCTTGTTTGACCCAGCCTGAGTGTCAGCAGGAGCACATGAGTGTGCACGCATGTGCAGAATCCAGCTAGCACTCTGTAAACACCTGTTGAAGGATTTATTTTTGGACCAGAATTCTCTACCTTGTTGTGGTCTAAGCACAGCTCTTACTCCAGTCTTTGTCCTCCATTGCTCTGATCCTAGGATTTAGGAAATGCAGCAGCCTTTGTTTTGTTCCAAGAGACTATCAGTCAACCTTTTTTCCCTCTTAACTCCTCACCAAACACACACTTTGCCCAGAAAAAGTCCCTTCCAATGTCCTGAGTCACCTCTGTCCCCAGATCCTCCCAATGTCTTCCTCCTATTGGAAGGTGACAAGGTGAATGTTTTCAGCATTTCCATAACAGATCATGCTGTCAGCCCCTTGGTAGAGGCCTCCCAGAGGGGACCATCACCATGGCAACTGAACCTAGCTCCTACTTCATTCCCCACCCTCGCCCCATTCCTCCCCCCACCCCACCCCCCCAGTCTTTGCTCAAGTAATGAACAGGCTGGATGAGTAGGTGGGTAGATACAGGAGGGTACCAGCCCCAGGATCTGAGTCTGATCCCTGTTGCTGGGGCAGACAGACCATGCATGAGAAGATATAAGCCTGAATGCAGTGAGGTGCTTAACGAGTTCATAACACTTTATGAATTGTTGGGGGAAAAGGCATTTTAGCACTTGTAAGCGGAATGCCAGCGGATAAAAGCCAGCATCCTTAAAGCCGGTAATCTTTATTTCTCAGGGCAAATTTATCATCTTTCAAGGGCCCCAAGCTAATAAATGTGCACCTGGCTCCTCTAGCCACAATTTGTATCTTGGAACCTCTTAGTTCTGGTCTGCAGCCCTGATCATGGGGCTTCTAATTTTATTATTATTTCTACAGACCTTCCCAGCATGCCTTTTTATAGCCCTCCCCTTGGATTCCATCTTTGGCACTAGAGGGACCCTCTGTGGCATCTCTCCCTTTCCTCCGTCTTGCCACTCCCTCTTCCATGATCCTGAGTCTGGTTTCTTACTAGGATCATAGATTTAGAACTGGAATGGACCATGGGGTCATCTAGCCCAATCCCCTCATTTTACAGACAAAAAAACTAAGATTTTAAATTGGTCATATGCCTTGACCAAGGTCATAAAACCAATAGGTCTAGGATGGTAATACGTTTCTGTTTGCTTGTTTATATATCATTTTATTATTTTTGGAGGCAATTAGGCTTAAGTGACATGCCCAGGGTCACATAGCTAATAAGCGTCTGATTCCAAATACGCTTCTAGGGCCTGGCCTCTGTTCACTGGGCCACCTAGTTGCATCTGGGAGATAATATTTGGAAAGTATGGAGCACAGTGCCTGGAAAATTTCATTTTGTTGTTATTATTGTAGAAGTGGAATTTGAACTGAGTCCAGTATGTCACCTGCTAAGTCATGCTGCCTTGATCTGGTGCCTTCCATTCATTGGGCTGCAGCATCCTCCTCTCCAGAATGAGAGAATTCACCTATATGGTCTCTAATTCCTTTCCAGCTCTGATTCTGTGATCCAGTTGTATGTAAACTCCCCCTTCAGCGTCTTTGACAGCACTAGCAGATAGTCAAGAAGACCTGGTTTCCAAGTCCCACCTAGGCTGGCTGTGGGACCCTGACCAAGTCACCTTGCAGTGTCCCAGGTGACCCTTAAGGACTATAAATTGAAGAAAAGTAGCTGCTCTGCTTTGGGAGGGAGTTTACTTACTGGGAGGCCCTTTCCCCAATAAAATCACAGGTTTGCACAAGAACATAAACCAAAATAAGATATGAGCTCTGCAAACTCGTCATTTTGTCTGTGTCTTCTGAATATAGCACAATGCTTTTAAAAAATTCTATTTTTATTTATTTTGTTAAATCTTTCCTAATCACATTTAGAACATTTTAAATATTCATTTTTAAAACCTTGAGTTCTAAATTTTCTTCCTCTCTCTTTACTCTCTGCCATCCATTGATAAGTCAAGCAATGACATCAATTATAGTTGTAGCATGATGTTTTGGGTTAATAAATGCTTGTTGAATAATTTCTGTTACTACTAATGGACATTTGTTTATACTTTAAAGTTTGCACAGAATTCATTATAGGCATTTAGTTCAACTATTCCTCTGAACAGTGTTCCGAGACATCATATCATCACAGAGTGACAGCAAGTCACTGGGACCATTTGCTTGCTGTCAGACAGGACCATGTCTAATTTCTTGTAGAGAGATAGATGACCATTCATCCTATAAACAATCCAAGGGAAGAAATTCTACCAGGCTCATTTTTAATTAGGAGTGATATTTACATAGCTATTTACATATTTACATTGGATATTTACATATTTACAACTCTGATTCCTCTAGGCAGTCTTAAAGTAGTAGAAAGAGGTCCTGGTGTCACCTTCAGCAAGTCATTTCATTTCTTATTGGAAAGGCTTTACTCTTGGAATGTTTAGTGTCCTGAGATCATCAATTCCAGAAGAACTGTGAGTTGTGTTTCCCTATCCAAAGCAGTTATCTGCCCCAATCCCACCCCTAAAACATGGTCTAATAATCAAAGGGTCCCGGACAATTGAAAGTCAGAGAATGTTTTTAAAATGAAATCCCTCAGTTCTACTTGGCCCTTTCCTCCCCTCAGAACTCTGTTCTGATGGAAGGCTTACAGAGAATAGAGAGGATCATCACTAAAGGAATGAGGCAGAAAAAGCCAGGATGGCATGCCTGCATAGAAAAGAGAACATGACAGAGTAAAGGTGGTGAATGATTCTCCTCCATCTATGGACCAGTGATACCTGGAAGGAGGGACCACCTAGAAAGAGATGCCTGGAGTGTAGAGAGAGCATTCAATGCCACACACCATTTGGGGCCATACCCCATAGAGCTAGAGTTCTCAGAAGCCAATTAGTCTACTTCCCTCATTTTACAAAGGAGGAAACAGAAGCCAGAGGACATGAGATGACTTACCCATGTTAAAAAAGGTAAGAAGCCAGAGACAGGATTTGAACCCTAGCTCTTGGCCTCTGGAGTCAATGCTACCCTGACTCCTGGAATCAGCTCCAGACCCAGGGTTCCCAATCCTTGCAACAGCTGCACAGCCCTCTCTTCATATACACCAGCAATACCCATGAACTTTCTTCCCTGGTTGTTGCTTCCTTACTTGTTTGGTTTACCACCATCCCTGCCCTCAGGACTATATGAACGTACACCATGGTTACACACACACACACACACACACACACACACACACACACACACACACGCACGCAACCTTGGGAAATCATTGAGGCTCATTTTCTTCTTCTGTAAAATGAGAAGCTTACATTAGATGGCCTCTGAGGTCTCTTCTAGCACTAAATCAGTGATCCCATAATCCCACAACCTGCCCAGGTAATCTGGCATAGAGGTACCTAGAAGGAAGGAGAAGTATACTAGTTTTGAAAAGGGAAAAAAGTTCTGACAGTATAAATGTTTTTGATATTCTCTACAAGCACCCCAGAAATCTCAAGCTATCTTCATAGCCCCTCCTTCAGATTCCCCTGGCTGAACTCCAATTCCTTCTAGATCTTATTCCCATAGGCAGCCATACCAGAACTTATCCACATCTCAGTTTCTAGCCAAAATATTCATTTAACAAAGCTGTTAAATCCTTAAGCCTTCTAAAATCCACTTTCCCCAGCTTATATTTAGGATACAGAAATGCCTACCCTTCCTGAGACCACCCCTACAGGTCCTTCTTTCCTTGTTGGGACTGGTCTTGGGAAAGACTGTGTCCGTCACTGGAATCCTAGCATGGTTTTTCTGCTTTGTCCTTTGGATGTTCCAAAATTTTATCCATTTGGGCTTCAGGTAGATTGCCCCTCTGGCAAGCAGTAAATTGTACCCTCCTCTACAGATGCTGGGAAGAGAACTAGGAACTTGCTTTGCTCCCATCCCAACTATCCTATCTACTCAGTTTGGTATGAAAGGATGTTTCTGACCACCATGACCACCAGGATTTTACATGTTTAAAAGTTTGACCATACCATCTATCACACTTGGCTGAGATCTGGCCCTTTCCTTGGAGAGTCATGTGGGAGGACAACCATGGCAACTGGCCCCCAATCATAAACATATACATAGTCCTCTCACTTATTTCTGTTCCTCCATGCTTATCACTAGGATTGTTTCAATGACTAACTAATCCCTTTTCTGTTTGAAAATCTTGAGGTCTTCTTGATTGCCACCACATTTACGGTCTCCATCCTTTATGCATCTAACGTAGGATGACACTAACTGATATATCCAAGACCCAAACAATATGAACATCTCTATCCCTTCAACAATGAGAGGTAGCAGCAAAAAACCTTGACCTTGGAGTCAGAAGACCCACATTGAACTCCCAGCTCTTCTTGCAGTCTCTATGAGTGGGGTGTATCTTGCAATACTTTCAGGCTGAAACTCTCCCCCTAGAGGAGCAGTTCCTAGAGGTTGGAAATTTTAGGAACATTGAATCCTAGAGATGCAAGGGGCTTTAGCATTCTCCCAAGTCAACTCCCTCATTTTACTGATAAGGAAACTGAGACCCAGAAATGTGAAATGTTTTTTTCCATGAGAATAATAGCTAGCAAGTAGCAGAACAGGTATTTGAACCTACATTTCCTCTGACTCCAAATTTACTGCTTTCCCTGCTCTACGACATTGTGCTCCACTTACTGTAGATGTTATATGAGGTTTTAGCTATAATATCACAGCAAAGACATACATATATGTGTGTGTATATGTATATCTATATCTATATAATAACCTGACATAGATATAATGGTAGTTCTTCCCCTAAACATAAGCAGAGCAGAAGATCAGGCAAAGGATATTAGAAAAGGGGAGACTGGTGTAGGGGTAGGGATCAAAGCAGAGAGAACCTAGGAGTAGCACATATCCCTTGAAGTCCAATATCATGAGGACTTTAAAAGTGGGCTTTTCCTCCTGGTGTCATCATCCCATATTGTCCTTGTCTCAAGGCAGGGATGCAGGAGAATCATTCACTACCTTTACTCCTCCATGACTTCCCTCTGGTCATGTTGTCTTTTCTATCCAGGCATGCCATCGTGACTTTTCCTGTCTCACTGTCTTGGTGGGAACACTCTCTGTTTTCTGGAAGCCTTCTGTTTGTTCAAGAGGATATTGAAATAAAGGACAGAGTTCTGAGGGAAGGAAAGGGCCAAGTGGAACTGAAGATTTTCATTTTAAAACACTCTTTGACTTTTGACTTTTTGTGGCTGTTTGATTAGACCTAGGGCCCATGTTTTAGGGATGGGATTGGAGTAGATAATTGCCTTGGATTGGGAAACACAACTCATAGGTCTTCTAAAGTTGACAGCCTCAGTACATTAAATATTCTAGGAGAAAAACCCCATCCAGACATCCCATCTTATAGCTAATGCAATGGAGAAACAGGGGACTTCTGCCTAACCACCAGGGGAGTTGCTGGACAATATTTGAAGCACTGAATGGAAGAAATGGGTCATTGACTGATGAGGGGAAGGGGAGGGCTAACAAGAAAGAGCAGGAGAGAAATGTTTTCCTCTTAAAGGGCCCCAGGGATAAATCACAGGTAGCTCAGGGAAATTGATGATTTCCTCCCCATAGGAATTAAAAAGGAATTTTGTGTTTCTTTGATGGCTATGCAGGGAGGGTTATTTATTCGATATCATTGCTCTCCAAGCCTGAGACGCCTGGTCTTTTCAACTCTCTCCATCTACTTTGTGAGGTCACTGGGGCCAAACAGGCCCTAAGACCTTTATGAGCAGCTTCTCTTGCCTAATTCCCAGTAGGATAGGATGCTTCTAATGGAACCTCAGATAATGAGTGACTGTATTGAAATCCCTTAGACTAAATTCCACTTATTGCATAAGCAGCTGGCTATCAGAAGGGTATTTACCACTGAGGTGATGGATAGATGCCATATTAAGATTGGTTACCCTTCATTAAACATGTACTTAATATTTAATTGGTATCTAATTAAAATAATGAATGATGCTATTAAACCCAAGGGGATTACTTTAGCCCTATTAGTTAGACATTGTTCATATTTTCTCCCCCCACTCAATGCCCCCAAGTCTCTCTTCTCTGGATCCCTTTCTTCTGGCCCTGATTTCATTGATGCAGCTTGGGACAGAGGAAAGAACATAGGTGATGGAGCCATACATAGGGCATAGGTTTAAATTCTGTCTCTTATGTTTGACCTCCCTTGGCCTAGTTTCCTCATTTGAAAAATGATTGGACTGCATGGTTTCTGAGGTCTCTCCCAGTTTTACATAAATGATCCTTTTAGGTCTTAATGTTTCATGCTTATGAATCAGAAATCATAGCCAGGTCTCTTATGACCATGTAGTAGAGAAGACACCACACTCTGAGACAGAAGTCTGGTGGATGAGAAGTGGGTTCAAATCCTGATGCAATCTAGTTGGAGAACTGTGAGAAGGTCACCAATCTTTGGCTTTCCCTTCTGTACTATGAAGATAATGATCTTTGTGTTTCTGCCCTCAGATTCAAAGTAACTTAGAAATGGGGGCTGTGACCTTATTGGAATACCTGACCTCACTCAAAGAGAATGTAGAATCCCAGATTTAGAGGTGCTGAGGAATTGTCTTAATTAAAACTTAAAAGAAATCTTGCTTTTAATTGATCAAGGGAACCCATTTTTTTTTAAGAAATCCTGTAATAACCAGCGTTTTCATAGTAATTTAAGGTTAGCAAGGCACCTTACATGTTATCTTATTAGCTCCTCACAACAACCTTCTGTGAGGTAAGTGCTCTTATTTTCATTTTAAAGCTGAGAAAACTGAGACTGAGAAATGTTAAGTGACTTGCCCAGGGTCATATAGCTAATTATTGTCTGAGGCTGAACTCAAAGTCAAATCTTCCTGATTTCAGGTCCAACAGGGCTATTTGTTACACCACCTGGCTGTCCTATGCAGATAACATTTTGCTAAGTTTTTATTTGGACATACTAGGGTTTCTTGAAATGGGCAGCCCATAGGACCTTGGGTAGGTTTTGCACATAGCTATGTAAACCCATGGTTAGCTCTTTGAATGATAGCAGGACAGACTCTCCCAAGTAGGATGACACATCCCCAACCTGCTGGGAATAAGGGTCGATAATTCAGCACCAGGGACAGCAGAGGCATTCTGTTCTTTTGCTCCACTAGTGTGTAGTCAGTCACTCTCCTCCCAGAGATTTTGCCATTCGCATTTATTTAATGATTCATCTTGGGATCAGAGCAAAATGAAAAGGAATTTCATTCCCAGCAGGGATGGTCTAAAAGTTTGTGCTCATAAATTTGTTTTACAGTGATCTATAAACTGAGTTTTTGCTTTCTGCTCACACTGCTTTCCTGGGCCTCCAACAGATGTGTGGTCACGCAGGGCTCAGGCACATGTTGATTCTCCAGAACAGACCTTCTTTAGCTACTGAAATTGTGTGGATGTGACTCTAGATGTGTGTGTGTGTGTGTGTGTGTGTATGTGTGTATGTGTGTGTGCACATGTGCATGTATATTTATGTGTTGGGGGAGGGGAGACAAGAATTTAAAAAAAGTATAATTAACATTGTATTGCTGCTTTTGTGACTAAGGTAGCTCAGGAACATTTCTGGTCTTACTCTATCTGATTATAATTTATATTTTTGCATCTGATTCTAAGAAAAGGGGAGGAGGAAGGAGAGGATGAGGAACAGGAGGAGAAGGGAGACAAGACTTGAGCATTAGTAATCCATCTTCTGATATCATCAGAAAATTGGAAAACTCAGAATCAGGACTTTAAACATGGAAGGAAACTTAGAGATCATTTAATCTAATTCAGAACAGCTTGGGGCACCATAGTGGAGAGCACCTAGCCTGGTGTTGGGAAGACTCATCTTCCTGAGTTCAAATCCAGCCTCAGACACTTACTAGCTGTGTCTTTGAGACCTTCTTTTCTAGTCCATCATTTTAGAGGTAAGGAAACTGAGTTTCAGAGACTCGACCAAGGTTGTACAGATAACAAGGGGCAGAGTGGCAGAGTACCTCTCATTTGTCCTTCTAGGGACTCTGTGCTATTTCTCATAGTGGTGATTCAATTATGGGGCCATGGCATGAACAGATCTGCTGTTGCCACTCTAATAATATTACCTGCTTATCCCCTGATTAATTCTGAGCCTTGGTCTCCTTATCTATGAAATGGGAACAACAAGGCCCAAACTAACTCCTCAGGTAATCTTTAAGGAATATACTTTGTAAGTTGTAAAACACTTGAAGAAGGCAATCTGTTATTCAGTGTCTTTTCCTCCTCCATCAGTCAGGTAAGGAGGTGGGACAGATAACTCCTAAAGTCTATCCTCCCTCTGAGGGAAAGTCACATTTTAAAACTAGAATTTTCAATACCTAAGCCCACAGCTGAGAGTTTTTGTGGTGGAATTACAGGCAGCATGTGTGCATGAATGCATGCATGGAGGGGTGCGTGTACATGTATATGTGTGTGCATGTCTTTTGAATATGCAAAGTGCCTAGTAAATAGCAAGCATTTAAATGATTTTTCATTCATTCATTCATTCATACGGGGTGGGGGTAACCACAAATCAGACCAAGCCGGCAGCTGTTTAATCTTTCTATGAGTAAAGCTTGTCCCTATTGCTGGCACAGTGGCAGGCCCTTGGCAGGCTTCTATTGGGCTGGGCCTCTTGCCCCAGAGGACAGTTGTTCTATCAGTGCTCATGATGCCCTTGTTGTCAGAATGGAGCTCAGACAGTAGTTCATCTTCAACTTCAATTCCAGGTGGGGCTGTTTGGAAGATGCACAGAGCCAGCGTGGCTCTCAGGAGCCTCTGGTGATCTCTCTATCCTAATATATTCTTCTGGCAGCTGAGTTATCATGGCATAAGGAACTGCTGCAATCCTTGGTTTTTCATTAAATTGTCACAAGATTCTGGATAGGTAGTTTTTTCCACAGATAGTGGGGGTAGGGGGTAGCATAGCTTATTTATTTTTGTATTGCCTGAACTCAGTGCAAATTGCTGCATTTCCAAGGAATGACGGAAAATTTTGACAACAAAAATCTCAAAACAAGGTATCTGAAAGGAGGGGCTCAGCACAGTAGATCTGACTGTTTTGACTGAGTATATCTAACTGTTTCAGGTCCCTAGTGAATTGATACAGTTGGACAACTTGTCAGTCTGGCTCTAGAATCAAGCAAACCATCTGTGTGTTCAGACACCTCCACATTGAGATAAGGTGGCTGGGCAGGATGTCTCCTGTAGAACTTTCAGCCTAGGGCTATATTCGGCCCTGGAACAGGCTACTAATGAAGCTCACCCAATCTGTGTTCCTAGAGCTCTTCAAATATGACCAAAGGACCATAAATCTAAAGCTAGAAGGGACCTTAAGTGCCCATTCTTTTATAGAGATGGAAATTGAGGTCTAGAAGGTTGCTACTTACCTAATGTACCAGAGGTGAGAACCCAAGTCCTCTGACTGCAGTGACAATTCTTTTCCCATCATAACATACTGCCTCACTCACTCACTCACTTATTCATTCATTCATTCATCCATCTCTCCATCAGTTCATTCATTCGTTCATGTATTGTTTTTTATTGGATGCTACTATGAGCACAAGAGGCAATATGATGTGTATGAGGAATGGTTAGAGAGTGCTGTGGAGTCAAGAAACCTGGAGTCAAATTCTGCCTCTGACACTTATTAGCTGGGTGATCATGAATAAACCACAATGGCTCTGAGCCTCAGGCAGTCCTCTAAGTCTCTCTTCTACCATAGAAGGGCTGCTACATGTGCCGGTCCAAGACAGTCAGAGATCCTTGATGTGTTGGTGATGAGCATGGCACCATCCTAGGTGATGTGGGGGCTGCAGAGGAAGGATAGCATGTGGGAAAACACATGCAACATTTAAGCAACAATATATGTCAGGAAATGCCTGAATGGCTACATAGTGCCCCAGAGGAGAGAGATGCAGTGGTCTGAATACATTTAAGGTGCTGTAGTGGACAGAATGTGAGGCCTGAAGTGAGGAAGATTCATCTTTCTGAGTTCAAATCTTGCTTCAGACAATTGCTAAATGTATGACCTTGGATAAGTCACTTAGCCCTGTTTGTCTCAGTTTCCTCATTTGTAAAATGAACTGGAGAAAGAAAGGCCAATCAGTATCTTTGCCAAAAATCCCCAAATGGGGTCACAAAGAGTAGGACACAAACAACAGTAACAATGAACACATCTAGGATACTGTGCACTGTTCTGGGCATACACTTAAGTAAAGATGTTGACAGCCTGGAGTATTTCCAGACTCAAGGTTATGCCGTATGACAATGAGGTAAAAGAAGTGGGAGATGCTTAACTTTAATAAGCAAAGGTCCTTTTCAATGCTAAAGCTATGATGTTGGGATCTATGCTATCTGTGATTGTAGAATTATTCTAAGAATGAGGACAAGTTCTCTTCTTGCTCCTTGGTAGGAAGATTTGTAGTGCTTTTCACCCACTTCTCTGAGACAGCTCATACTGTGTGGTCAGAGGAAGTAATTCACTAACCTCAGAGCACTCAGCAAACCAAAACGTTAATTTCATGAGCAGTTTAATCAGCAATGCTCTGATTTGTTGGGAATCACTCCAGACAGAGGCTAGACATAATTTCTGACAAGCTATTGATTTGGTGATTAATTTCACCTCATTTATTAACATTCACCTATCATGCTGGGTTATTTTTGGCATAAAGTATGTGTGTGTGTGTGTGTGTGTGTGTATATTTTACACACAGGCATATATTCCCTTTACAGCCTGGCCAAGTGCCAGAGATGACCCTTTTCTCATTATGTTCAGGAACAGTTAGGCTTTGAGAAAGATACCTACATTCTTCTTTTCCTATCCTTTCCCAGATCTGAGATGAGCTATCAGGGCAGTAGATATTTCACATTTCACAAAAGTGTAGATTCTGTGAATGTGTCTTTATACCCCAGTTAATTAGAAGATTTAGATTTGGAGCTAGAAGGGAAATCAGTCATCTAGTCTAATACCTTCATTTTATAAATTAGAAAAACTGAGGTCTAGACAAGTGAAATGATTTACCCAAGGTCATATAGGTAGTAAATAGCACAATTGGAACTCAGATCCAGTCTTATCCTAAGATTTTTTTCATTGGGCTATGATATCTCTCATCAATGAACAAATATTTAGAGGACACAGACCATATACCAGTCATTTTGCTAGGTTGGTAACATGAATGACTAAGCTATGTGTATGTGCAGGAAGTTCACAGTCTAATTGGTTTGTTTGTGAATCTCTATATGGGTTGACAGGTGAAACCTACAATAGTTGGCTTTATTTTCATTTGTATAAGGTTCTGTAGTGCATCATGGGAGAAAGTTGACCACCCATTGGGGTCGCCTGACAGCCTTGAGTTAGCCTATAATCCTTGGTGTCTTCTAATGAGAGTTGGGGTGACGGAAAGATTATTATACCTGAGTAAAGGGTCCGTGGCCACTGGTATTCTCCTTATCCTGACTTCTAGTCTTAGTGGTTTTCACATATAGAAATTTTGTCTGATCAGATTATAAATTCCTTGAGGACTGGATCATGGGTTATTTTTATTATTATTTTGTACTCAGATCCAAAGAATTTCAGAGTTGGAAGGGTTCCTCAAGGGCATAGCCTGCCCTGATCGGAATATCCTTTACACTGAGTGATCATCCAGTCTTTGCTTAAAGACCTCTAATGAGGGGGAATTCACTTCTTCACAAGGAAGGCCATTCTACTTGGGGACAACTCTATCCTTGTTAGGAAGTTTTCTCTTACATCAAGCCCCAATTTCCTCCTTTGCAACTTCTGCCCATTGTTCCATCTTCTGCCCTATGGGACAGAGCAGAACAAAGCTACTATTTCTACCTGATGGCCCTCCAAATACTTCAGGCCAGCTTTCATGTTCCTTGAGTCTTCTCTTCTATGAGCTAACCAGGCTCTGTTCCTTCAGACAATCTCATATGGCGTGATCTCCAGGTCTTCCAGTGTCCTGATCACCCATCCCAGGAAGCTTGGAGGTGGGAGCAAGTTCTCTTCTACATCTAGTACTCTGTCATCTTCACAATGCCCAGTGTCCTGCTAACACATAGTAGATACTCACTAAATTTGTAATGAAAGAATTAATGACTAGAGTCCACTTTTTAACTTGAGGCAGAATTGAATTATAGCGTTTAGAAGTGTTTTAGTAATCAATAAGATTCTTCCTCCTAAAGTTGCTCTGTACTCTGGGGGTGATTGTCCTAAACTATTGCTGTTCAATTGTGTCTGAGTCTTCATGACTCCATCTGGAGTTTTCTTGGCAAAGATATTAGAGTGGTTTGCCATTTCCTTCTGCAGCTCACTTTACAGATGAAGAACTTAGGCAAACAGGGTCAAATGACTTGCCCAAAGTAACACTGCTAGTAAGTGTCTGAGGCCAGATTTGATTTTGGGAAGATGAGTCTTCTTGACTTCAGGCCTAGTACTCTATCCACCACTCAGTTGCCTAAATTACATGGAGATAATTAACTGTGATCAATGTTTCTAGAAGAAAAACCTCACATGATATAGCACTCCTATAATAGGAAAAAGGATAGTTGCTGACAAGATTAGGAGAGAATTGCATGGATTGCTTCCTGGCTAACATCCAGAGTTGTGTGTTGTAAATTCTAACCTGCAGAAAGTATGAGAAAAGCATTGTCCACCAGCAGAGGGCAAGCAGAGTCACTGTGGTATGATGGAAAGAGTATTATCTTTGGAATACAAAAATCAGAGTTTAAGTCCTGGATCTGACATTTATATAGTACTTAATAGCAAGAGCTGATCTCTCTCTCTCTCCCTCTCTCTCTCTCGTTCAAAGTTTAAATGGTATCACATTTGAAATTCCCAGAAATCTTGTGAAGTGGGTGCTATTGTCATTATTGCCCAGTTTTTATAGTTGAGGAAAATGTGTATGTGTTTGTGTTTGTGTGTGTGTGAAAGAGAAAGAGAGAGAGAGAGAGAGAGAGAGAGAGAGAGAGAGAGAGAGAGAGAGAGAGAGAGAAAGAGAGAAAGAGAGAAACTAAGAAGAGAAACTCTGCTTGGCAGAAAAGAGAAATGAGGTTGTCCCCTTCCTTCCTTCCTTTCTTTTTTTCTGAAAGTCCAAGAGCTGGACTTGTCAGAAACCAGAACATAAGCTCTGGGGTCAGAGTTAATCTCTTTCCTCAGATTTAGTGACTGGGTATTCACAGAATCCATTTTATGACTGGGGTTGAGATCATCTTCTCCCTAGGGTGGGATGAAAGAATAAGTTGTTGATGTTAAATATTTATCCGAATCATTAAAAAATTTTGTTAATTGGATTTTTTCTGATCTTTTCAATCAGTTTGCCAAAAAGTTTATCAATTTTGTTATACTTTTTGCAAAACCACTTTTTAGTTCTATTTATTAGTTCTTTCATCTTTTCTTGAAGGGATGTTCTAATTTGTTCATTTCTCCTTTAGTTTTCAGTATTTCTTGTTTTTGCTTATTTTGGGTTATTTATTGTGTTTGGTATTTTAATTGCATACTCAATTCATTATTCCTCTTTTTATATCCATTTTAGGGGGTGTATTTTCTCCTTTGAAGACTACTTTAACTGCATCCCAGAAATTTTATGTTGCCTCATCATCTTTTACATAGTTATTGTTTCATGATTTATTTTTTGACTCATTTCTTTAGGATTTAGTTATAAAGATTCCGTTTAGGTTTGTGTCTTTTGCTTGTTCTCTCTGTATGGATTACTATTGTTATTATGTTATGATTTAGGAAGGATATGTTTAGTGTTTCTGCTTTCGTACATTTATTTTTAATTTAAGTGTGCCCCGGCAAAAGAGGTATTTTTGTATCAACATCATGTGGTCCTGAGACATACATACATATATATATACATATATATATATGTGTGTGTGTGTGTATATATATATATTCTTTAATGTTCTCTTTCAGAAGACTAAATAAGTCTTTTAGTTTCAAATCACTGAGCAGTCTTTTTCCATATCTCTTGTTGGTTTCCTGGTTCTCCTATTTTTTTGACAGTATCACACCTGGGGACTGATGCAATTCAAGGACTGAGTTGATATTTCTGACCACCTTGGAATTGTCACCTGATGAACTTTCTTTAAATGAAGACAAGGGCAAACTCTTTGAACTCTTGGACACAATTGACTTGTTGATAGGAAACAAAAAAAAGACAGAAAAATCCACAGAAAAATTCTAAGACACTCAAAGGGCTTTCTCAAAGATGCTGGCACTGATTCATTTTTGGATCAATTCCTAGAAAATATTCAGGGAGTAAAGTCTAATTAACCATTGCTGCTCTGATCTTTCTGCTCTGTAGCCTCTCAAATAATAGCTTCCCCCCCC
>CM053769.1:490956255-490986836 GCA_028658325.1 Potorous gilbertii
TGCAGGAACAAGTGGTAATTGTGGTCAGCAATACATGGATTAGAGTAGATAACTGTAACATAGGTTTACCAAAGCCTCAGAGGACACAGGTTGAAGCAGATGGATAGTTTCAGGAGTATTCAGTATGAGTAAGGGGACAAAACTGGAGAGTAGCCAACCAGAGACAAAGGGCTCTTTAGTTCAGTTAGGTAGCGGCAATCCAGAACCCTGGACAGCTCCCAAGGTATGGCCCCTATCTATGATAAGGCAAAGTCTGTATAAAGGTTTTCAGTTTCAGATGCTCAGGCTAATGACATGTCATACATGTCACATTTGATCTTTATGGTATTTAAGGATAATATTGAGTCCCCCAAAGTTTTCTTTCACTCTGTTAGGCAACTAGGTGGCACCATAGGGCATAAAGTGCTGGGTCTACAGTCAGGAAGATCTGAGTTCAAATCTAACCTCAGACACCAACTGTATGATCCTAGGCAAGTTACTTAACCCCAATTTGCCTCAGTTCCTTCAGATATAAAATGAGGTTAATAATAGCATCTACCTCCCAAGGGTTATTATGAGGTTCAACTGAGAGAATAATTGTAAAGTACTTTACATATTATAAGCACTGTATAAATGTTATTATTTTTATGAGCCAAACAGGTCGGGACATTATAGGGTTCAACTCTGCACGACTTGTGCCCTAGGGATCTTGCCTTTTCTGCAGAGACTCAGTCCAGGGGTAGGAACCTGGAACAATTAGGACAATTAGTCAAGACCATTTGACAACAGGAATTTCCCTAAAAGGCAATCCACCTTATGGTGCCAGTACAGTATGTGAGCTTGACATTGAAGTAACAATGTTTTCTCTTGCAAATGAACTGTTTTTAGGCAAATAACATTTATTGGATTGGTTTTTGGTGAATTGGTTTGGAGACTTTATGGTTTCAAAGACAGCTAATAGTGTGATGAAATGGAAAGGGCACTGGTCTACAAGTTGGAAGCTCTCTGCTCTGCTGCTAGTTCTTGTCCTTGGTAGCTGTGACCTTGTGACCTTGGGCATGTCACTTCCCTTCTTTAATTCCAGGCTACTTCTTTGTAAAAGGAGAGCACTGGATGAAGTGCTCCCCCAATCTCCCCTAATTCCACAAAGATTTATATATTTAAAATTTTTTATTTTGCATCTGAAAGCACCAAAAAGAACATTCCCATATACAAAGTACAATAGAAAAACACTTATATACCAAACTATGAATTTCTATTACATGTAGTTTACTTTATTTTTTGAAAAATATATTTTTATTTTGTTAAATATTTCCCAATTACACAATTTTAACATTCATTTAAAAAAATTTTGAGTTCCAAATTCCTTCTCTCCCTTCCACCCTTCCACCTGTTACTTTGTGAAATATTCTCCTTGTTCTGCTCACTTCACTTTGCCTCAGTTCATGTAAGACTTCCCAGGTTTTTGTGAGACCACCCCACTTACCATTTTTTTATAGCGCAATATTATTCCATCACAATCATAGACCTCAACTTGGTCAGCCATTCCTTGATTGATGGGCATTCCTTCAGTTTCCAATTCTTTGTCACCACAAGAAGAACTGCTAGAAATATTTTTGTACAAATAAGTTTTTTCCATTTAAATTTTTTTTCTTTGCTCTACAGAGCTAGTAGTGGTATTTCTAGATCAAAGGTACAAACAGGCTATTAAAAAACTTTTTCTTAATAAATTCAATATGTTACTTTAAAAGTTGTTGTCTTTGTGTTTCCTTCTGATCTTGCTTCTCTGAATGAAGTGCTTTTTAAGACCTCTTCTAGTGTTAAAATTCCAAGATTTTAGCCATGCGAGTAAATCAGAATATCATAGAATTTAGATTGATGGTAACAATCTAGATGTTCATGGAAGATTTCCTTCCTGAAGTGTTTTGAAAATAGAGTAGTTGCTGCCAAGGCTAAATGGTATACCAGTGTACTCAAGGGGCTAATGTGCTCTTAGACTACATTAACAGTGGGGGAATATCCAGAAGGAGGGTGGGGGTGTCTGGCTGTTCTGTGCCATGGGGTGTTATGGATCCTTGCTCAGATCTGCATTGGACTGGATATTCTATAAGTTTCCTTATAACACTGAGATTCTATGGTTCTGTACCACATCCGGAGAAGGTTGCTTATTCTTTTCCTCTTTAATACAGTTGGTGGTGACTGAAGGGTATTTGGGGTGTATTCATGTATGATTATTTCTGTACAAGTATATGCATTTATCTATTACATGAATATATGTGTGAGTACATAAACATGTATGTATACACATCTAGGTACATGTGTATTTGGTATATTGGTGTATATATGAGTGTTTCTATGTATTTGTGGTTTTGTGTCTGTTTTCATTTTTACGTGTTTATGTCCAGTTAAATATGAAGGATTTGTGCAAGGTTCAATAGGATAAATAACTTTCTGAGATCATATAGCTAATAAATATTGGAGGCAGGACTTGAACCCAGGTTTCCTTACTCTTATACTTTTTCTAATCTGCTCTACTGCTTCTCTATGTACCCAGACCTGTCAAAAACATTTTTTTTATAAGAACGGAAATTATTCTCCTCTTCTGCCTCCTACTAGATTGGAAAATGAAGAGACTCTGTGCCCTGGCAACAAAGTGGCCTCCAAATTCTCTCAGATGCAAACATATGGAATGGCCATATAGCAACCAACATACTTAGACTTAGGGAAAAATGCAATTTGACAGTTTGGTCAATAGTGCCTCACAAGGTTAGCATAAGAACAATGCTCATGGAAGGAGCTGGAGCAAAAAGAACCTGCTTTAAAGAAGTTATCATTGTATCAACTGGCGGCCTGTAAATGGATGCTTCCAAAGTTATTGAAAATTTATAGTTCTTCTAAGACGAATCTGCCCTTGTATTTTTATTTATATTTTTAATTTGTGGGACAAACCAATACCCCTCTCACCCTACCCCACCTCTCTACCCCACTCTGAGCAACCCAGATATCACAGATTGTGAATTCCTGGGGTTCTGAATAGGATGATATTTCATTTATAGCCCTCAAGGGGCTTAGTGTAGGGCCCAATATGCATTATAAGCTTTTGTATCAATAAACCAACTTGACTCTTGATCCTATGAGCTGGGGTGTGAAGTTTTTCTCCTCTTCCTTGCTTTTCTAGAACCTGACTCCTCAGGGGAAACATCTCTGCCTTTCTGAGTCTACCCATCTTTTAAGTGATACATCACATCCTCCTTCCTCTATGACACCTTCCTTGATTTCTCCAGGTCATATCAATTTCTCCTATTTCTGAGCCTTTATAGCTTGTGTTCCTGAACCACAATTATGTTTCTGAATTAATAGGAGTGCCCAGATCCAGATGTGTATCCAGGTACCAAATAGCTCCCTGTTGTACTCTGTGTAAGCACAGATCTTGGAGTATTGGAGTACCTGACACTTTGGGGTGTCAGATTTTAGATGGTGTGTTGACGAGCTGAAGCTTGTTGAAAGGTGAAAACACAGGACTGTAGATTTAGAGCTTGTAAGTAACTGCAGAGATCATGGAGTGCAGAGGTTCTTGTGTGTCTATGAACTTGTTTTAAAAATATATTTTTGAGAACTGTATTTCAAGACAGTTGGATTACTTTGCAATCCTCTATATTTTATCTTATGCATTTAAAAACATGTTTCTCCCAAAGGGTCCAAAGGCATCACTAGATTACAGAGGAGTCCACAACACACAAAAGGTTAAGAGATACCTGGTCTAGTCAAATCCTTTCATTTTATAGATGCAAAAACTGAAGCCCATGGTGCTTAAATCACCCACCAGAGGTCACACAGGAAAAAAGTGAAAGAACTATGATTAAAACCCAAGTCTTCTCAAAATCCATCACTCTTTGGAGGAGCAACATCCGGAATGGTCAAAGAAAATGGAGATATTTAACCTGGAGTAAAGAATACCCCAGAAACATGATCATTTCCATGAGAAAGCGGGATAAGGCTTGTTTTGCTCTGCTCCAGAAGTCAGAACCAGTGGGCAAAAATTAGAGGGAGACACAAGTTTCAGCACAGCCTAAGAAGGAACATCATTCATTCCGTCAGTCAGAGATACCTACAAAGGAAAAGACTGTCACAGTACTCTGAACTGACTGTCATAGACTGTATTCAAGAGGGGCTAGATGATGTTCTTCCGGGGAAATTGTAGACGAGTGCCTAGGAAGGAAGTTGAATGGGATGATGTGTTAATTCCCTTATTCCACTGAGGTGCTGTGATTTTGTGATGAAATATCTAACTTGTTTCTTATGCTCTTTTGTCTTTCCCTTGTATGTATCAGCTTTTCCCCACCTAGATATAATCCTTGAGAATAGGGTCTGGATCTTCTCCTGTTTCTCCTACAGTGCCTGGCACAGAATCAGTAGGTTCTTACCAAATACTTAGTGACAAATATACTTTCTGATATCTACTTCTCAGCATTCTGGGCTGGGTGATCCTGTGCTAGATGGGACTGTGATTTACTTTGCCACCTTCTGTCTGACAGTTAAACTGAGTCTTAGGGTTCACGGACTGCGGTTGTGGGAGATCAGAACTGGATGCCTAGTTCTTACCTACATATGAAGGAGGAGAATGATGTCAGGGAAGAATTGGTCCCATATCAGACCCGAGTTTCCAGTCATGTTTAGGAACATTAAGAATCCATTTTCAGAAGGTGAAATGTAATTGTGAAGTGAAAAATACTGTCAAGGCATTTGTCTAATTTCTCCAATTGCTTTCTTTGGGTCATTCATAATATGCCCAGAAAATTGCCTGAGCTGTCTCGCCTGAGCATCCTTTTTCCATGCTAATTTTTTCCCCCTCCAGGGATCAGATACTGGTGTGTTTATTGTAGGGTTGTTTGAGGTTCAGGGCTGAAGACTGTAACTCAGAGAAAATTAGAACAAAGCTGTCTCTGTCTCTTTCTGCCACTCTGACTTTGTTGAAATTTTCTTTGCTAAGACAAGTATCGGACCTGCGGCTTAATTTATATAGAGAACTCAAATCAGGATATTCTTTGAATAATCACAAGAGCTGATAATTCCATAGTACTTGTAGGCTTGCAGTTCTTTTACACATATTATTTTCTTTCAATCTCACAACAACTTTGGGAGGTGGGTGCTATTTTTATCTTCATTTTACAAAAAAAGAAACTGAGGCTGGAATAGGTCAAGTGACTTGTTCAGGTCAGAGAACTAATAAGTGTCTAAGACTGGATTTGAATTCAGATCTTTTGGGATCCAAATCCAGCATACTAGTCATCATACCATCTACCTTACCTTTGTTTCTTAATATAGCTTTTCCTTCTGCCCAATCCAGTGAACTACTCCTTGTAACAAAGATTAAAAAGTAGAAAGAGGAAAAAAATCAGGTGAGCAAAACTCACCAAAACATCATCTGAGTCTGGTCCCCTATCCAAAGAAAAGAGGGAGGTACATTTTCTCAGCTCTTCTCCTTCTTGATTACAAACAATCACATAGCATTTGATTTTTTTTTTTTTTTGTTCTTTCCGCTTGTATTGCAACCAATCTTTCTAGGCTGATTTTCCATATGCCTATCCATATGATATTCCTCATGCACTCTAATCTCTAGTCAAAATGATCTAATTGCTGGTTCCCATCCATGATATTCTATTTCCTATCTTTGTGTCTTGCAACAGGTTTTCTGCAACACCTGAGATACTCTCCCTTCTCATTTCCACCTCTTGAAAAATGCCTTATTTCCTTCAACTCAAGAGCTGTCTCCAATAGGAGGCTTTTCCCCATTCCATCAGATATTAGTGTTCTGCCTCTACCCTCATTTACTTCTGTATTTTGGATCCATTAATCTGTGTACATGTGTACACCCACCAATGGGGTGATGAGAATGACGATTTTATTTGTGGGGGGAGGAATGCACATCTCTGATTTCCATGATCTAGGGTCCTCACAAATGAGGAAACTCTCCCTACCAATGCATGATGGGGCACCTGCAATAAAGCTTAGAGATTTAGCATGTTGCCTGGGGGCACTGAGGAGAAAAGTGACTCCTTCAGAGTCACATGGTCAGCATGTATTCTAGGTGGGACTGGAAATCTGATGGCTTAGAAGCCAATTAATAAATTTTTGCTCAATCGCGTTGCATTGCGAATTCATCACAGCATCTCTTTCACTATTTCTTCCCGGTCTATTCAAGGTCAATGTCTAGTCCCTCTTTTTTTCTCCTTTCCCCTTACCTTCCAAGAGCTACCTGGGCTTGTTCTCCTTGCCCCACCCTCCATCCAAATTCTAAACTTATTCTGCCTTATTATCCACATAGGCCTGGTTTTCCCTACATTGTTACCCCCCCCCCCCTTTCCACTCAGTGCCTGCTAATTCACTCCCCTCCCCCTTGTGTGTGGGTGTGTGCTTGTGGATATGTGTGACTAGGAATGAAACGGGTCAGTTTGGGGTGTCTCCATTTACACCTCACAGCTTTAAACCTTTGAAAGGAAGTGTGGCCCAGAGTGAGAAGTCACCCCTGACATTTGTAAGGCAGAACATTTCACTCCATTAATTTTCACTTCATGGGTTTCAAGTGCCAGGGCACATTATGCACCAAGCATCACCTGTCATAGGATTTAGCGAGCAGCTAGCCTGACTCTTTCATTTGACAGAGAGGGAAACTGAGGCCTAGAGAGAATAAATGAGTACTCTGAGTCACAGGAGTATTGATTCCCAGCTGGAAGGGATCTTAGAGATCATGTAGTCCAACTCCTGAATTTTAAAGATGAGGGAGGGGTAATGAGGTGGTGCAGTGCATAGAGCACATGCCCTGGAGGGGTGCCCAGGAGGACCTGAGCTCGACTGAAGCCTCAGAAACTTACTAGCTGTGTGACCCTGGGCAAGTCACTTGACCCTTGATTGCTTCTAAAAAAAATAAAGATGAAGGAATTGAAGCCCAAATCAGAGAAGTTAGAGGGTGGGGGGAAGGGAATAAGCATTTATTAAGCACCTATTTTACAAATATTATTTCCCCACTTTTACAGTTGAGGAAACAAAGGCAGACAGAGGTCAAGTGGTTTGCCCAGGGTCACACAGTTAAGTAAATATCTGAGGCTAGGTTCAAACTCCAGTCTTGTTCACTCTGGACTCAGCACTCTAGCCACCGAAGTCACCTAACTGCCTCACCTACAGAATTTTGCACATGACAGAGACATCTATTCAGCTACCTAGCTCATCAGTTAGGAAGCTAAGGCTCAGAGAGATTGGATGGCTTGCCTAGAATCTAACTGGTGGTGGCATTAGAGGTGAGATTCAAACACAGGTCATCTGCCTCCTTCCACCATATCATGATGGAAAGAAGTGAAGTGATTTGTCTAAGGTTATACACATCATAAACAGCAAAGCTAGTCATTAGTAAAGTTAGAGGTCATTGCCATAGAGGGCCAACATGGCTAAGGCAAGAGACCTCAAGTAAGCAAGACCTGAATTCAAATCCATCTTAAGAGTTTTGCCAGCTTCTATGGACCTTAGCGTCATATGACATCTCAGAGCCTCAGTTTCCTCATCTATAAAATGCAGAAAATAAACCTACCTCATAGATTTTTTGCTGTTACATTCTACTAGAATATAAGCTCCTTGAGGCCAGGACATGTTGCAGTTAGAACAATGATATAACGTTAAGCAGTTAATAAATTATTTTTGAATGATTAAAAACATCAACTAAGAGCGTATAGCTACTGAGATTCACAAACCTAAAAGGGTTATTAAAAATGTCCATTGGGATTATTCCTCTTGTGGGTCTCGTTGGTCTGGTCACACACCAGGGGTGCAGATTTTGTCTATTCACCTCAAAGAGACCCCTGAGCTATTGTGCCCAGTCCTATGAGGGGGAGATAGGAGAGAGAAGCCTTCTGCCCCAGGAGAGGTCCTGTCTGGTAGGACTTTTGAAGTCTTGAGGTGATGGGTCTTAGAAACAAGAAAAATAACAGAGCTCAATGTGGGTGTCCACTATGCCAAGTTGCGCTGGCTCAGGTGAGGGGGAGTTAGTTGGACCCTAGCTTACCCCAGGCAAGTCTCCCTTTAAATTTCATTCATCCATTCAGAAATACTCACTGAGTGCCTACTATGTGCAAAGTTCTGTAGGTGAGACAGTTAGATGGCTTCAGTAGTTAGAGGGTTGAGTCTGGAGTCAGGAAGATGAGTTTGAATCTAGCCTCAGACATATATTTGACTGTGTAATCATGGGCAAGTCACTTGATCGCTGTCTGCCTCAGTTTCCCCAGCTGTAAAATGGGGATAATAGTATCTAACATTCAAGGTTATGATGAGGATCAAATGAGATAATTGTTGCAAAGCTTTTAGCCAGATGCTTGGCGTATAGTGGGTGGTTATTAAGTGCTTATTTCCCTCCCTTCCGCCCTTTCTGATACTTGTGTCTCTTAATCTAAAGGATTCAAGAGGTGAAAGATGAATTGAGTGACCTGGGGTGTGGAGATAGTCCTGATAATTCAGTAGCAGGACTGGGATATCCAGAGGCAAGTCTAGACTATGGGCAAGTCCTTTGAATCCGGAGGTTCTTAAGCTAGGGTCTGTGAATTTAAAAAAATTAATAACTGTATTTCAATCTAATTGGTTTTGTTTGTAGTACTATATATTTTATTTCAGACATTTAGAAACATGATTCTTCAAAGGATCTATAGGTTTCATGAGACAGTCAAAGGGATTTATTGACACAAAAAGGTTAAGAAGCTCTGCTTTAGTCTCTAAGAACCTCAGTTTCCAAATCTGTCAAATGGGGATAATTATATCTGCTCTGACCAGCTCTCATGGGAGCTGTGAGGATCTGGATCCAAGTTAGAAAATGCATGGGAAAGTGCTTTGAGGTGGATAATGAGCCCTATGCTAGTGAGGGAAGGTTTGATGCTTTTTCTGTGACACTGCTCCAGTCACATCCATCTCAAAGTCAATGAGTGTTAGGATTTGGGGCATGTGTGTCAAGCTGAAAGCACCAGGTCGAGAACTGTGCTGAGCTTTGTAGAAAGGGCCCCGGATGCATTTGTCATCTTTATTCGGTGAGGAGACAATGTGAAGGGAGGATAGTGCTGGTGGCTGCAGTCTGGCTTTCTGGATGGGTGGGTGGCCCATGAAGGGTACAAGGTGATGCTGAGGTGGCAGAAGTAGTTGGGGCTGCCACTTCCCTTGTGTCCTGAGGGAAGCAGGAGTCAGGAGAGCCTAGGATCCCAAGGACAGATATAGAGTTTACATTAGAGTCTCTTGGGTACCCTGCAGAGTCATAAAAACCAGGGAGGGCAGGGTGAGTGAGAAGGGGCAAGGAGGGATGTGTTTGGTACCTGCTTGGGCATACAGGGGATTGAATCAGAATACTGAATGAACTAGATGTTATTTCATAAGCAGAAGGAATCGAAGATATTTGGTAGGAGGAAGGGAAGGCTCAGGGGAGGCATGAGAGCTGCCTTCAAGTTTGAAAGACTTTCTTCTGGAAGATTGATGTTTTACTTGGCCTTGGAGAGAAGCAATAGTCAGAAACTGTAGAGGTAGATTTCAATTTGATAGAAGGGGAAAAATCAAGTGGAGCTTCCCCAAAATGAAATGTGCTAGCTCCATCATCACAGAGTTCCCTGGATGAAGCAAGTTCCCAAAACATTACAGAAATCCAAGTAGAGCATTTGCTAAGTAGGCTTTTCCAGAGCATTTTGCTCAAGTGTGAGTTGGACCCTAAGGTCCCCTCACTAACAGGACACTGAGGTCAGCTGTAAACATCTAGGGATATAAAGTGCTTCATAAACCACAGAACACCATAAATACTGCATAATTATGAGAAGAAGAGATTGCCTCCCCACACTTTGATTCACATGAGCAAATCAATCATTTTATCCCCTTGCACAATAGTCCAAAGCATGGTACAGTGGAATGATCATTGGCTCCATAGCTGGAGGTCCTGAGTTCAAGTTCTATTTCTGATTATTGCTCTCTGTGTGATTTTACTCATTAACATCCTTGGGCATCATTTTCTTTATTTGCAAAACTTGCTTTCCTTCTCTAGAGTTATGATCTATAACAGGTGTTTTTAACTTTTATTTGTGACATGGACCCCTTTGGTAGTGTGGTGGACCTTATGGACCTTCAGAATAAAGGTTTTTTAAGTTAATCAAAGGAAATGTTAAATTTCATTTACAGGTTAGTGAAAATGAGGTTGTATTTTTTCCCATCCAACTTCACAGATCCCTTGAAAGCGATCCCCAGACCTCTTGGAGAGGGGTGTGTTCTATGGACTCCAAGTTAAGAATTCCTGATCTATAAGAACATTAGCAGCCAGTGGCTTATCTTAGGATCATTTCTATCAGGACTCCACTGGACAAAGAAATGAGAGACACAAAATGATAGTAATTATTTGTCTGGGGTTAATGCTGTGGTGCCTATAAGCTGACTCTTCAGGTAAATTCTGAATTCAGCCCTAACCTGAGCCCTACGCAAGGCCCTGGCAGCTGTTCTGATGCCAGAACCAACCCTAATTGGGCAGACCTGATGAATGGGATTTGTTAGGATAAAATGATGACAATATAACAGAAACGCTGACGTGGGCCACTCCCCTCCACTCGCATATTACTCGGAGCTTGTGAAACTGCTCACTGGATCATCCTATTTTAAGCAGAATTTTCTGTTATTTGTAATTAATCCCATCCATTGTCACTAGTCCATGGCTCCTATCTCCCATGTCTAGAGAGATGGTGCTTACATCCTGTTGTTGTGGGTGACAAGCAATTGACTATTGATTACCCTTGTAATGTATTAAACAATGGGGGGTGTGTTGCAGTGGTGGTTGGGGAGTAATTCATTCCATGGCATTTTTATGAAAATACAATAACAGGTTCTATTTCCGTCTATAGTAATTCCAGGATAAGGATGAGAGCTATAAAGTTGCAGCGACAGTAATGTTTTCTTATTATTTCTGGCCAGAGACCTAGCTAGCAATTTTGGCACCTAGGTCAATTAAGTTGATTGTGGTGGTGGGAGACAGAGCACAGGATTCTGAGCGGTTGATACAGAAATGGGCTCTTGGATAACTCTCTTTGAGGAAGAAACAGGATATCTGGTATTTTTCTACACTAATGAGGAATTCTTACTAAGTATGTGCTAAACTCAGTTGTTTCTGTGCTTCAGAAAGAGAGGAAGATTTTCAGCACCTTGGTCAAAACCTCAGTTACCTTACTTATAACTCTGGTTGAAATAGAGGCAGTGGTCTGGAGATGAAGGTGTCAGTTCTGACCAGGTTCTTCATCTTGGTGTGAGACAGAGTGGCTCTTCATTGGACATCACCAAGTCTTCTGTCTTTTAAGGGAATGGACCTTGGGAGTTTGATCAAGGTGAGGCCATATCTGCTAACAGTCTCTGTGGGATATGATTCTGTGGATGTGAGTAGGGAGTTTTTTCCTCCCACTCTTGATCAGATTGGGAAATCTCTGGGCAACCATACTTTTATATTGGCCCTTTATTAGATGCATCCTATCCATGGTTAGGAGACCACTATACTCTATGTAGTGGTGCCATATTTGGAATATCATGTTCCGTCTTGGGCATCACATTTTAGGACAGACATTGATGAATTGTGTGCAGATGAGAATGGATAGAATTGGGAGGAGACTGGAGACCATTTCATCAAAGGATTATTTAAAATCCCATTATTTAAAGAAAGGTTATCTAAAGTCTTGGGTTGAGGTGGGAATGGGCATGATGATGGAATGATCATCTTCAAAGATCCAAAGGTCTGTCCTATGGAGGTGATTTCAGATGTCTTCCTGGTCCCCAAAGGGTAGAACTAGCAGTACTAGGTAAGAGTAAAAGAGAAAGGTAGAAGCCTGATGGAAGGAAAATCCTCCTGTCAATGAAAACGGCCCGAAGTAGAATGGACTGCCTTAAGAGGTTGTGAGTATCATGCCAACCCATCAATTAACAAGTATTTTTAAGTCATCAGACCTTGTGCTAGGCATAGGGGATGTGAGTGCCAAGAATGAAATAATCTCTTCTTGCAAGGATCTTGAGCTGAGTCTAGATGCTCCCTTTTGAAGATGTGATAGGAAAGATTCCTATTTTGAATGGCAGTGAGACCTCTGAGGTCCCTTCCAAGTCTGAGAATATCATTCTATGATACAAGGGGTCAGGGTTCTGCCTAGAACTGAGCTTCACTGACTGTGGGACTCGATATTCAAGTGCTTCCAGGGAGCCAGAGGTTTTGTTTCTCCGACATGTAGGCACAATAAGGCATCAGTTTTCATTCCTAACTTGAGCCTTCAGACCCATGTGCTTCTGGATCATCCCTGGACAGGGAGCCAAAGCAGTCAGGAGTCTGCATAGCATACAGGACCCAGTGTGGTGAGTACCCTTAATGGCTCTGCAGAGAAAAGGAAAGGCACCTGGATGAAATGGGACCTTTGACATAACATGTATCAGTTCTGGGTGTCAGTTTCTCCATCTGTAAAATGAAAAGTTTGTTTGAATTTCCAGAGAATATGAGATAATTTCCAATGATACCCAAAGGGAGGCAGTGTGATTTAATAGCAAGGACACTGACTTGGAAATCAGAAGACTTGGGTTTGAATCCTCACCCTTCTGCCTATGAGCAGAGGGCAAGTTACTTTATTGCACGGATCCTCAGCCTCCTCATCTGTGAAATGGGAATAATTACATGGGTGCCATCTATGTCTCTGGCCTTACTATACATCAACCACCTCCATGCACTCTGTGGTCCAGTCATATTGACCTTCTAGCTGTTCCTCATGTACAATTCTCCATCTCTCATCTCTGAGCTTTTGCACAAACTGTGCACTCTACCTGGGATGGCTTGCCTCTTTGGCTCTGCCTCTTCAAATCACTCATTTCCTTCAAAGTTCAGAGGAATCATCATTTCTACATGAAGTCTTTCCTGATGATCACTCTCCCCATGAAAGTGTCATCCTCAGCAGTTGATAATCTTGTTTATTATCCATTTATTTGTGAACATTTATGTATATGATGTATATGATATGAAGCTAAGTTCCTTGAGGACAGGGACTGTTTCAAATTCCTCTTTCTATCCTTGGTGCCCAGGTGAGGGCCTGGCGTATAGCAGGTACTTAATATGGACTTGATGAATGATTGCTATCTACTTTACATGAGAGGCAGTGTGGTAAAAGGAACAGAATATCACAGCTAAACTTGGAAAGATTCAGATTCAAATCTCACCTGATACTTGCTAGCTGTGTAACCACTGGCATGCCATCGACTCTCTCTGATCCCCTGGAGAGGCAGCTTGTGATTTGTGATGACTGGGGGAGTTCTCATATTGATAAAATAACAGGCCCTTGAGGTATCGCTACTCCTTGACACATCAACATGGCTGACTCCCAGGGCCCATGTGAAGAAGGGACTTTGCAGCCCCTGAGTGCTAAAGAAATGTGAGTTATTACAAGCTATCACTTACAGTCATTAGGCACAAATGAGGATCGATATTTTAATTATCATTACAGCTATTCCAAGGACAGATTATGGTAAATCCCAGAGCTTTGGCTAGGCATACAAGGACCCCTCCCCAGGGCCCCATGCCACCAAATGCAAAAATTCTGGTGTGGGGGAAGAGTAGATATAATTCCACACCCAGATCCACATTAAAATTTTTCAGAGCCCTCTTCCTGAAACACAATTTTTTTTCCCACCATGCTTTTCAGTGGAGGAGGCCATGCTCACAGTCAATTACATTTGATTTGTATCAAAATTCTCTTGTGCAGGAAGCTTGGTGCTCTGACCCAATTTCCATTTTCCTTTTGCTATGAGACCCAATTAAGACTCTTTTCCTCCATGCTTATAAAGGTCAATAAAGGATTGCCTCACTATGTGAGTGGGCGACAGGGAATTGGGCCAATGGAGAGATGGAAACATAGGGCTAGAGATCTAGACTTGGAAGGGACTTCAGAGGCCAACTACTCCAATCCCTTTATTTTGCAGATGAGGAAACTGAGGCCCAGGGAAACTAAGTGACTTACTAGTGGTAGAATAAGTAGCAAAAGTCAGGGTGAGATTTGAACCCAGGTTCTTTGGCTCCAGAGCTAGCTAATGCTCTTTCTACTTGACCAGGCTATATCTAATATTATGCCTTGCATCTTGTATTTACCACACCTGTAAATCGTCAGCTCCTCAAGTAGGTATTTGGGACAGATTCCTATTATAGAACAGATTTCTTTGATCACCTAGCTTCTACTTCCCTGGGGGCCACTTGGTTTCTCAGTTATGTTTCTGAGTTTGTCGGTGATGTGGCATCAGTTCATCCTTTGGGTAATTGTCTCTGGGAAAATGAACAGAAGGTCTGGGAATAGGAAGGTACAGCAGTAATCTCAGAGCCAGCCTTTCGAAGCAAGTTTGGTGTGTGTGGGGGAATAGGTCCAACTTTTTAGGCAGAGTAGATGGTTGTCTACTACAGCAGAATGCTTGGCATGTAGTAGGCACTTGTAGACAGTTACTAAATGCATATTGGGCAGCTAGGTGGCATAGTGGATAGCACACTGGGTTTGGAATCAGGAAGACTCATCCTCCTGAATTCAAATCTGACTTTAGCCACTTCCTAGCTATATGACCCTGGGCAAGCCACTTAACCCTCTTTGCCTCAGTTTCTTCATCTGTAAAATGAGCTGGAGAAGGAATGACAAACCACTCCAGTATCTCTGCCAAGAAAACCCCAGATGGGGTCACAAAGAGTTGGATACAACTGAAAAATGACTCCACAACAGCAAATACTTGTTGACTAATTGGGGTGGAATATTAGGGATACCAAGGAAACCCTTAGCTTCTCTCCCCTCACCAACCTGCCCTGTTTACTGAGGTTTAAAATACCTCAGTGATTTTTTTAACTACAGCTCTAGATCAGGCAATATGCAAATGACCTCAGAGGAGAGAATGTGTTGACAAACTTATTCACACTAAGGTGTAAATGACTCATTCCTTTTGGAGAATAAGGTTCGAGTGAGTTGGAGTTGGGGTAGGGGTGAGATGGAAAGGATGAGAAGCCAGGAAGGTCCTTGGTACCCTAAGGTGAGTGAAGTAGCAAAAAAGGGAACATTAGGGGCCTGGAAGACAAATTTTGGAAAGCTATGAATTTTTCCAAGGGCAGGTAGACCCTGAAGGGAATAATCAATATTAGTCTTTTTCCTATTTGGGGTAGTCAAAAGTAATTCAAATATCCCCCAGTTGGTCTGACATAGATTTATAATACGGCAAAAACTGAATGAGAGGAGGGTATGGTCACGAGGGCCTGGATTTTTACCATATTTATTCTTTGTGAATCAGTCCTATGGATGTTGCTCTTCCTGACTCTGGGCTTCCTCCTAGCCTGGCTCTATTGGAGTCTGGGAGATGCTGGCAGAAACACTCATTCCTAGTGCAAGAAGAAAGAAGGCTAAAAAAAAAAAAGAGATGAGGCCCAAGAAAAGACCCTTTGAGGTAATAGTTCAGGGATCATGGGTATCCTTGCAGAGAGTGCCCTCTTAGATGCCTGCTCAGTTCTTACCTAGCTCGAAAACTTATGATTTGTATGCATGTGACGTTTATTAAAATAAAAATCTCAGTCTTTCTCAGTAATAGGGAAGGGATATTCAGGACCTGTGTAGATGGGAGTCTGCAGGTGTGGGCAGGTAAATGATATTACCTGCATGGGAAAGGAGAGACAGACCAAGAGTGAAAATGGGTGCAGTCAACATTGAGACTTGGGCAGTGTTGAGAGTACAGATAGACCTGTAGGGTTTGGGAGGAACCAGGGTTCTAAACATGAGGAAACAAGCCTTTATTAAAGTACCTACTCTGTGTAAAGTACTGTGCTAAATGTTTTACAAATTTCTCATTTAATCCTCATGATATGCCTGAGAGGTAAGTTCTATTATTTATTCTCATTTTACAGTTAAGGAAACAGAGGCAGAAAGAGATTAAGGGATTTGCCCAGGATCGTACAACTAGTATGAGCTGAATTTGAACTCACATCTTCAGTTGCTAGAGGGTTACTAGTCCAAACATTGTCACATGGGGACATGAGCCCTAAAGAGAAGAATGTGAGTTCAAGGACAAAGAAGGATTCAAGGAAGCTGGGGTTGGAGCAGTGTGGGAGATCCAGAGGGTCAATCTATGTGAGGCTAGAGTAGCCAAGCTGTAAATTCACAGCTGGTAGGCAATCAGCATTTAAGATACAGGAATAGCGAACAGGAACAGCCTGAGTCGGGGCAAGGCACCAGGAGACTGGGACACAAGACCAAAGCTCCAACAAAGGGGAGACCAGCATGATGCAGTGGGAAAAGGATTGGAACTGGAGCTAGTTTGGTCATTTATTACCTATGTGACCAAAACAAGCCTCCTCACCTCTCTGGGCCTCAGTTCCCTTACCTGAAAGTTGAGGGGACTGCATTAGATATCCTCCCAATTTCCTCCCAGTTCTATGTATGAGTCTATATATCAGATACTTAATAGATACTTGACAGATTGACTCCAAATCTACTTTCCATTATACCACACTACCATATAGGAGGATGCTTTGTAAATTAAATGCTATAGGATATTGCTATTTCTATTGGATGACTGACCTTAGGCAATCAACAGCCCCATCTCCAGCACCCCCAAAGCACTGTTTATTTATTAGCCAAAGTGGCTGATGGGAAGGAGACACATTAGCAGGAAGGAGGAGACAGAAACCACAGGTTTGGAGGGAGGAGGGAGGAAGATAAGCCCTGTCATTAGAAAAGAAAGATAAAGCAGGAAAAACGGAAAAGTAATTTTAGTGCATTAGACAAAAGCCGAGAAAGAGTTTACAGATCATTTAGTTTATGGATGGTGATAGGTTCGTCGTTAGATTAGCGGTAAGAAAGTGAGCACAAGCAGGAGAGAATTGATTTGTGAGATTGTGAAGGGGAAAATTGTTTGCAAGAAATACAGGGTTTTCATTGTAATAGCGTCTAGTTTAGTAGAAACAACAAACCACTGGCAGTCCCAGCTGTCCATCAGTAAATGAGCAACTCCTGATGCCCACTTTGGAGGCACAGCCCTTTGATGGTCCTCATTATCCTCATGGCCACAGGGAAGAGAGAGATGGTGAGAATCCTTGGAATCTCAGAACTTTCAGAGCCACAGGTGATTCCTTTTCCTTTCCATCCGCTCCATGAAAATCAGATTTTCTTAGGACACTGGAGAGATCTCCTCTGCCCTTATCAGATTCTCTCTTACATGTGTCATGCTTGTTTGTATTACATGTCATATCTCTAACCATGAAAGGCAGCTTGGTGATGGAGATAAAGAGCTGGTCTAAAAGCCAGGAAGACCTGAGTTCAAATCCTGCCCCTGACATCCTCTGAGTAGATCCTGAGCAAACTATTTAACCTTTCAGTGATCTGAGCAAGTCTCCAAGACTCTCAGTCTATGCGTAGGTGCTGATTTGCATCAGTAAACATTTCCTCTGCGGGATTCCCTTTATCTATAAAATCACTGGTGTATTCCTCCTTCCCTCTTCCCAAATATTATGCCAGGTGGGATAAGTTACTCAAGAAGCAATCTGGTGGCAGAGCTGGGGTTGGAGTCGGGAAGACCTCAGACTGTTCCCAGTAGTATGACCTGGGCAAATTCCTCTGACCTCCCTAAGCCTCAGATTAAAGCAACACTAGCACTTACTCCATAGGGTTGGTGTGAAGATCAGTCATTCATTTCATAACAAACCATTATTAGGTGCCCACTATGTGCCAGGCACTGTTAAGCACTGGAAATACCAAGAAAAAAGACAGTCTCTGCTCTCAAGGAGCTCACAGGCTAATGGGAGAGATGATATGCAAACAACTCTGTATAGTCAAGCTATAGACAGGATAAATTTAAAGTAATCAACAGAGAGAAGGCACTAGAATCAAGAGGGATGAGGAAAGGTTTCTTGTGGAAGGTGGAAATTAGCTGGAACTTAAGGAGGCAAAGATGAGAAGGGATTGCTGCATGAAGATGAATGGAGGGTAACTTGATAGCACCCAACTTCCATGAAGATGATTTTGGCATTTGTGGGGAGGGTGGGTTAGGGAAGGAAGAGACTGGAAGCAGAGAGATCAGTAAGGAATGCATAGCAATAGAAGACATGCATGAACTGATGCAGCATGAAGTGAATACAGGCAGCTGGGTGGCCTAGGGGAGGGAGCTCTGGCTCTGGAGTTAGGAAGATGAGTTCAAGTCTTGCCCGAGATACCTCCTGGCTATGTGATCCTGGGCAAGTCACTTAACATGCTCCAGTCTGTCCATGTGTAAAATGAGAATGATAATAACAGCTTCTTTTCCCCAGGCTCTTATAAAATAAAACAATATTTGTAAAGTGCACTGCAAATCCCAAAGTGCTACGCAAATGCTAGCTGCGAGAGCACGGAACAATTTATATAATAACAGCAGCATTATAAAGACAAACAGCTTAAAAAGACAACGTAGGTCAACACATGCATCATGATTCCAGAAGGCTGGTAATGAAACATGCTACTCACATCCTGACAGAGAGGCGATAGACTCATGATGGAGAATGAGGCATGCATTTATGGCCATGGACAATGTGGGAATGTTTTGCTTGACTATGCATATTTGTTAGAAGGTTGTTTATTTTTTAAAGTTAGGAGTGGGGAGGGTGGAAGAAAAAAATAAAGGTTGTTTAATTGAAAAATTAAATAAAATGGACCCCATAGTTTAGATGAGGGCTATACTAGTATGGTGGCCACGTGAATAGAGAGGAGATAGATGCCAGGGATGCTGAGGAAATAGAAATCTCAGACCTGTCTACTGATGGATTAGATGTGAGGATCAGGGGAGGAAAGAATTAAAGATGACCCAAGCTTCCCATCTGGGAGACTGGAGGCATAGTGGGACCTCCTATAGTCATGGAGAAGTAGAAAGGAGGGTGTAGTTTAGATGATAGTGATTTGGTTCAGATGTTAATGATAATGTGTTCTGCTTTGAACAAGTTGTGTTTGAGATGGCTATGGCACATTCTAGGGATTTTTAGGTGTAGGTGAAATTTTAATGGTCTCAAAAGTCCCCTCTAACTCATAAACTTGGTGATTCTCTGAAATGCTTTAGAGACTATATACATACACACATACACATGAACATATATATATAGAAACTTAAAATATACACATATGTGCTTGAAATATAGAGCCCTATATGCTATAAATGCTAGTTGCTTTTGTTATTGCTTTGTATCCTTAGCAGTCAGCTCAATATCTTGTATGTAGAATGAACTTCAGTGTTTGTATTGGATTGGATTCAATTTTCCATACCTCCCCAGTTCAAGAACCCTGGACACTGAATCATAGGGACAGGATTTGGGATTGAACTAGGACCTTATATGAGCCATTCCTGAAGCCTGGAAAGTCCAGTGATAAGCTGTAATGCTTTTGGTATGGAAGAGTTTTTTGATTAGATGTGTGCAGTGTCTCATGAAACCCACAGATTAGCTGTGCAATTAGGTAGTGATGGGGAATTCATACTAGCTAATGCCACAGTTTCATTAGGGCGGGGGAGCAGTCATATAGCTGTGTCTAATGTTTCTTTTTCCCAGGTGGAATGACAGGGTCCAGGGAAGGGAAACTCATAGGTCTGTAGAATCAATATAAGTCACCCAACAAGTATTTACTGAGGATGACTGCCTGCCTATCCTTAGGCTATATGCTGAAAAACAACACAAAATATTTTTTCTCTTAGGCTGTTGTTGATGTTTTTATCTTTTATGTGCTGATTTTGACTTCTCTGGAAGCCAACATAGTTCTCTATCTCTCCAACTCCCTGTTGTAGAAGAGGACTGGTGGGCAAAGTCCAAAGCAAAGGATCAGGGAGTTGAGTTGAAAGGGACCTAAGAGGTCACTGAATGTAAATTTCATTTTAAAGATGAGCAAACCAAGTCCCAGAGAGGTAATTTATTTGCCTAAGGCTATGTGGTTAGTGGTAGTACATGGAACTCAGGTACTCTGGCTCTAAATACAGAGCTCATTCCAAGGCACTGTTTCCTCTCTTCTACTACTCTATTTTTTCTTTTTCATCTGATCAGCATTGTCTTGGACAGATAGGTGGTAGCATGACAGTCCTGGAGTCAGGAAGACTCATCTTCCTAACTACAAAGATGTCTCAGTGGTTATGGAACTGAGAAGATGGTTTTCATAGGAAAATTGTGGGGATGTCAAGTATAAGAAGAAATAGCACAAGTTTAGTTTTGGACACTTTGAATTTGAGGTGCTGGGAGGACATCCAGGTAGAACTCTCTAGCAGGCAATTGGCGATAAGGAACTGGAATTGGGGAGAGGGGTTAGAGCAGAGATATATTGATTTGGGAGCTATCTATACGGGGGTGATAATCAAAGCTATGGAAGTAGATAAGGTCATCCAGGGAGAGAATCTAGAGAAACAAAAGAAGGCTCAGGACAGAGCCTTGTTCTTACAGCAGTAGGAGAAGAACCGCAAAGGAAACTGGGAAGGATTGGTCAGAGAGATAGGAGGAGATCAAGGAGAAATGATGCCATGGAAGTCAAGGGAAAAGAAAGCACCCAGAAAGAAGGGATGGTCAACAGGGTTGTGCAAGGAAAAAGAGGATGGGGACAGAGAAATAAGCATTAGATATGGAATTTGAAGCCCCAGGGGGAGTGTTAGGTAGAAATATTGTGTTGTGTGGTTTGTCCTTCGTTCTCAGAGAAGACCACAACCTTAGGGAGATGATGACATGACTTGCAATTGACTTTGATTTAGGTGAGGGAGGGCTGCGGAGTCACCAGCCTCATTCTCTCCTCC
The DNA here is from genome assembly GCA_028658325.1 of Potorous gilbertii. Taxonomy (NCBI): domain Eukaryota; kingdom Metazoa; phylum Chordata; class Mammalia; order Diprotodontia; family Potoroidae; genus Potorous; species Potorous gilbertii. The sequence continues at coordinate 490,977,046 of CM053769.1, forward strand.
TGAGCTGTCTGAGTCTAATGGCCAGATATAGATCAAATTGACTGGAGATGGCTCAGGATGCAGTGGGAGGCCTTGGCCCTTTTAAGCTAAGGTCTTTTCACATTCTCACTTTGGTGAGGCAACACCCATTCAGTGAATAGGCCTCTTTAAGAAGTGAGTCAAGGGATGGCTCCTTTAATAAAAAAAAAATCAAACTGGGAGGTCAAACTGGGAGGGGAAGACCCCTAGGCTTGCTGTCCAAAAGAGAAACAGTTACTATTTACATTCATTCTTTACTACAGATGGTTAGAAATACAAGATTAGGACTGTGGAGACAAGTTGAGGCTAGTGATGGAGATTTTGGAGTTGTCCTCATAGAGGGGACATTTGGAATCTTTCAAATGGATGAGACTGCTAAGTCAGAGAGTATAGAGAGAAAGAGAAGAGGTCCAAAGACAGAACTTTGAGGAGTATTTTTCTACAGACAGAGGAGAAAGAGGAATGAGTAAAGGAAACAGAGAAGGGACAGTTGGAGAGGTACTCTAAAAGGAAAAGCAAGGAGACTAACTAGGGGAGATGCTCAATGGTGTCATATGCTGTCAAGGAGATTAAGTAAAAGCTATTGGTAGGGGACCATTAGGACATCATTATTGACCCTGGTCAAAGTAATTTGAGTATAATATACACAGAATTGTAGAATTAGAAATGGAAGAGATGCTAGAGGTCATTTAGTCCAACTCTCTTATCTTATAAATGAGGAAGTAGGCTTAGAGAAATTAAGTGACTTGCCTGAAGTCATGTAGATTAGTAAATGGCAGTGCCAGAATTGAAACATAGGTCTCTCTAACTCAAAAATGCTATTGTTCTTCCCCCATATCATCCTGGGGGGGGGCGGGAGGGGGAAGCCAGATCATAAAAAGCTGAGGTGTAAGTAAGTAGATGTAGTGAATGTAGATGATTCTTTCTAAAAGGAAGTGTAAAACCACTGTAGTTTCTAGAACTTTAGCAGTGAATGGAAGACAAAAAATAGGCCGGTACCTCAAGTGGATGTATTCTCAAAAGAAGGGCTTTATTTTTAGGCTATAGGATTTGACATAGTGGTAGAGAAGTGAGTCTGAAAAGAGAGATTGAAGATATCAGTAGTGAGAGGGGATGGCTGATGGAGCAAGGTCTGAAAAAAAACAGGTGGGCATGAGTTAAAGGCAGAAATGGAAGAGTTAGTTTGGTAAGGAGAGAATTCACTTCATGCTTTAAAGAAGAAGGAGAGGATTTTATGGTTGAGCTATTTATTTTTGTAAAAATTCAGTTGACTGGGCACCCCAAATTATCACCAATCAACTGAAGAGAACTTTACTCAATACCCTTATGAATATGTATATGCAATTTGTGTCTTCATTAATCCATTCAACCAATAAACTTTTGTTGACTGCTTCCTGGCATCAAAGTCCTGTGCTAGATTATAGGGATGACCTCAATTTCCATATCTGGAAATGGGGATAAAAGGACTTCTGCAGCATGTGTAAATATTGGTGTTAGGGATTGCTGCCAGATCCTTGAAGGGTAGCTTTCTGACTCTTCTCTAGCTGGACTTCCTCTCCATCAAAGTCTTTTCACAACCTCGGGAGACTTAGACAACCTCTGATGTCCCTTCCAACTCAGATTTCTCGTGTGCCATTCTGTGTTGAAATGTAAAGTGCATTTTGGCAACATTAAGGCCTAAAGAAGAAGCCACCTGTAGCCTGATGTAAGGCTTGGGGGAGTTTTCCATTGACTCCTTGATAGAAAACATCCTTATTGAAGAAAAGTGCTAATTAGCAAAGCAGAAATGAAACAAAAGCAATTGCTTCTCGTTTGCTAACTAATGAAGGGAATTCCAATACTTCAGAGGAGAGGGAGGGCTCTTATTAGCTACAGTCGAGCTAGAAATAGAATTGGACAGAATTTCAGCAGTCTCAACTTGCTTTTCCTCTCCTGATCATTTTTCACTGTTATTACCGAAACATGATTTTTCTGGACCTCTTGTTTGAAAAGCACACAGCTGCTCCAAAATCATCTTGTTTAAGGAGAGTTTTGTTCATCCTCACTTAACAATTGCCCAATGGTTTCTGAACTATTGAAAAGTGTGCTGTTCAGCATCAGCAGAAAAATAATCTGGTGCGTTTCATCTGAAAAGGATTTTACCTGAATTGTGAGTACAAGTTGTAAAGGTAAAGTTCTGGTGGGTGTAGCTATGGCTTTTGTCTATGCTGCACAACTATTGCTGATCTAGAGTTCCCATGATAAGAGCGTAAATCAAGTTAAAAAAAAAAGCATTTAGTAATCACCCACAGTGTGCCTGGCCCTGGGCTAATCAGTGGAGATATGAAGACAGAAGACAGTTTGTCTGAGGTTCTGGGTCTCCACAGAACTCCTAGACATTGCCAGTCCAATCTCTCCATTAAAAAGTTGGGCTCTGCCCCTGGAACTTCCAGCTTGGGCCCTTTCTTGTTGATCGCTAAGCCTCCACACGACACCCCAGACATCTCTAAGCGCACAAGGATATGGCCATCCCAACCCTCCCCCTTTGCTGACCTATTTATTTGTTCTCTTTCCCCATTAGAATCAAAGTTTATTGAGGGTAGGCACTGGTTGGCATATTTTTTTTTGCGTGTCTAGCATCCAGTCAAGTGAATGGCACAGAATAAGCAATTAGAAATGTTTTGTTCATCAGGGGAGATGTGTATATACAGGTGTAGTGGAGAGAGTATGCAGCCTTGAGTCAGGAAGACTTGTCATCCTCAGTCCTAGTCTGACCTCAGACACTTCTTAGTTGTGTGACCTTGGACAATCACTTAACCTTGTTTGCCTCAGTTTCTTCATCTGTAAAATTAGCTGAAAAAGAAAATGCCAAACCACTCCAGTACCTTTGCTGAGAAAAACCCAAATGGAGTCATAAAGAGTTGGATGCAACTGAAAAATGACTGAACAACAGATATATGAACACACACATTTTATACATGTGTATATATACATATATGTGTACATATCCAAAATATATGTGTGTATATATACATACATATAAAGACACATACATATCTATTTATACATATATATGCATCATGCATATATAGGTCTCTGCAAATAATTGGAGATGATGCTTGTGTTGAGCTTTAAGGGAAACCTGGAAATCTGAGAAGCAAAGCTGAAGCACAAGTGAATTCCAGGCAGAGAGGGAAACTGTGAAAAACTGAGAAGAGAGATCGCTCTTGAGTTTAAAGACTCTTAGAGAAAGAGGGAGAGAGGCCATGGGGAAGGACCCTGCAGTTTGGTTTTGGAGAGACTGGGGTTGAAATCTTGCCTCAGACACTCACCAGCTGTGTGACCCCGGGTAAATCATTTAATTTTTCTGACACTGAGGTTCCCCATCTGTAAAGTGGGGACAATAGTGTCTGTATTTTCACCCTCCCAAGGTATTGAGCTGATCAAATGAGAGACTACATATTAATTTGGAGAAGGAAAACCAGGAGAGACAAATGTAGAAGAAATTAAGTGTGGTTAGAAGAAAAATGGGGAGATGTACCAAGCCCTTTAGAAATGTCAGCCATTATGAAGGAGTTTTTTAAGCATTTATAAAACAAGTATTTCCATAAGAAAGCACAATAAAAAAGGTGATTGTACATGAAACTGCAAATCTACTGTGCAAAAATTGCTGTTCCTTTCAAATATACAATAAAATCATCATGGGAATTTCCTTTTTTTCTCCTCCTCCCCCCCCCCCCCCATGGCTACCATTAGACTTGGTAACAGGAACATTTTCTTTGTGTCTAGCTCGCAGTGCTCATGCTTAAGCCTTGCCCTGCTTCTTTTGTCTTCACTGGAGATGCCAGGTAGTCCATTGTGCCAAACAAGTAGGGGCTCCCCCTCGTTCCTGTCCTTCTTCATCCCAACTTTACTCCACTTACTAACCTGCCTTTGCTGGTTCTGTGGTTGAAGGTGACGTTTTTCTGTCCTTTGTTGGTATGTCCTGAACAGAGTGCCTGGGATAACTCTGTCCTTTCCCTGGGTAGGGCCTGGCATAGTGTGGGGAGGGTGGCTTTGGGTCACAGCTGGGGCTCAGTGACTGGGCCTAGTACTGCTGGATGTAGTCTAGGGGAAGAAAGAATCTTCTCTTTTTTTCCTGGCTTAGACTTTGTTCCACAGGCTGCAAATTCCCTCTCCCTTCTATGTGGCATTCTGGACTTTCTGCCCTGACTCATCTCTGTCACCTCAGCTGATTTGTGTCTCCCTGCCTGTGACCTCAGGGGTGGGAAACCCACCAGGTGCCCATGAGCAGGACCATCCCTCTCCCTGTGAAATACCCGAACAGCTCTGCTCCCTGAGCATGGGTCCCAGTGACAGAGGTTCGTCTAACCATATGCCAAGTTCTGGCTAAGTCTCTTGCAAGACCACCATCTACACCTCCTCTCCCCTTTCAGCTGTGGCTGAAAGATCATTGTGCCCTTAGTTCTCTGGTGACATCTCTACAAGTGAACTTGGCAGGGAAATCAGAAACCGTATCTATATTTTCACTAACTTTTAACTGAATTAAGCATTTCCTTTAATGATTCAAAGACCTGATTCTGAGAAGGGGCCCACAGTCTTCCCTAGACTGCCACAGGGGTGGCAGGGTAGGACACACAAAAAGGTTAAGAACTCCCAAACGTCTGCACAATGACTCATAGAAAATACTAGATTCTCATGATAATATTTTAGAACTGTAAAGGCATCTCCTATGGTCCAAGCCTCTCATTTTATAGCAGAGAGCACTGAGTTCAGAGGACAAGTGACTTGGACAAGGTCACAAAGTGAGTGAGTAGCAGGATGAATCTTTGAACTCAAGTCCTTTGAATCCAATAAGCCTCATTCACTTCCTAGGGTGGCTCACTCTTAATGGTCCTGTTGCCTTTACTGGTTTCATCACAGCTTACATTTCTGGCTGGTTCTGGGAATATTTCCATGGAAACTTTTTGGGTGTCAAAGACTTTTTCAGAAGTCTGAAGAAGCTTATAGACCCTTTCTCAGAACAATATTTTTAAAAGGATAAAACAGGATTAAAAGGAAAATCAAATTATGTTGTGATAGTTATCAGAATATTAAAATAAAGCAAGTTTATGTGTGTGTGTGTTTCATTGCCAAAGAAGACCAAGCCATCAGAGAAATGATGACATGACTTGCGCTTGATTTTGTTTTGAGTGAGGGAGGGCTGTGCAGGTCACCTCCAGAGCCATCTGAATCCAGTGACCAGATATACATCAGGATGCCTGGAGATGACCCAGGATGAGGCACTTGGGGTTAAGTGACTTGCCCAAGGTCACACAGCTAGTGAGTGTTGTGTGGGTCTGAGACCACTGACTCAAATAAAAATCAGAGACTTCTCAAGGTAGAAGCAAAGCAGCAAGATTTTATTATGATCTTGTGAGAAAGATCATCTCTTCTCTGATAAGAAATCATTAGAGTGAGGCAATTACAGAAGGCAAAAATAAAGATCATATAGCCCCACTGCAGATCCCACCCCCGGGCTGGCCTTTTACTCCCATTGACTGGGAGGCAGGCTCACAATCTAAATGTGACAGTCTATCCTGTGAGTAGGGGACAAGGTAGCAGTGGAATAACCAATAGACATTATGGCAACCCAAGGCTGGGCTGTGTTATGCTGATATGGCAACTCAAGGGGGGTAGTTTAAGTTTCATATTCCCAAAAGTCACATGATTTCTGGGAAACTGAAACTTAGGCCTAACCATCTACTTTTGTTAAGCACTGAGAAGTCTTCACTAACTTCATTCCATTTCTTGTCAAGTGTCTGGGGTAAGATTTGAACTCAGGTCCTCCTGACTCCTGCATTGGCGCTCTATCTACTGTACCACCTTGCTGCCCCTAAAGCAAGTTTATAGACACCAGGTGAAGAACCTCTTCCTGCTACATACAGATCAAGCACTTGCTCTGAACATTTTCCTTGGACAGGAGGCTTGGGGTTCATAAATCACAGGTGGAATCACTTGCAATGGGGGAGGCCAGACAAAGTGTTTGTCAGTGGATGACTTAGGACCTGTTCCTAGGTTGGGGAGGAGAAAAAACAATCATGAACCTCTCTGCCACTCCCCAGAGCTAGATTCACCTGTCCTGGACCCTCAGAAGCCACACTAAATCGAAAGGCTTCCCCAGCTCAAGATCTAATGGGGGTTCTGGCCAAAGTCCCAAAGTCGGTCTGGGACAGTTTTTCCTATAAACATCTCTGATATCCTTTGGGACTCTCTTTGGAGAGATTACTGACTAGGGAGCTCCAAGAAAGCTGTCTCCCTTTGTCTTGACCTAAGAAGAGCTTTCAAGATGGATTGTGGAGAAATTTATCATCTTCACCTTTCCATACCCTCTGCTGTCTGTGACTGGCGAGATCCGGGCTCAGAGATAAGAGGCTATTACTGAGCAGACAGCCCGGCCTCAGCATAACTGGCCAAGTTGTAAATTTCTTTCGGCTTTGGCTTTTTGGAAACTCCAAAAATAAATATGGGGACATTTCACGGTTCTGCAGTCACCTCAGAGGGCACAGGGATCTTTTGGGTGAAGTCACTGAAGGGCACCAGGTACCTGTGAAAGTGTGGGGAGTCTGCTTCCTGCTTCTAGAATGTTCACATCTCCAGCATCCTTTTGAGTTGCAAATGGAAGGCAGAAGCCCTATTTTCTCTAAGAAATTGTAGTCGCACTCTCTTTCTCTGTCTCTCTCTGTCTCTCTCTCCATCTGTCTCTCTCTTTCTCTGTCTCTTCTCTCTCCTTCCCTCCCTCCTACCAGCAGGTAGGCAGCTGGAGCCCCGTGGCCCCTTAGGGCTTTGGATGTGGGTGGAACAATTCTGAGCCCTTTGGGAAGATACCTCCTCTGGTTTCTCTACTTAGCAGAAATACTCATAATAACAGCTGATGTTTATCTCAGACTTAATATATATTATTTCCTTTGATTCTCAAGACAGTCTTGTTGGGAAGGCCTGAAACTATTATCTCTGAGTGAGGCAACGAGGGGAAGGGAGGGGAGGGAGGGAGGGAAGGGGAGAGAGAGAGAGAGAGAGAGAGAGAGAGAGAGAGAGAGAGAGAGAGAGAGAGAGAGAGAGAGTTCCTGTGACCTGCCTGTGGTCTTATACCCACTATCAGAGGTGAGATTTGAACCCAGATCTCTCCTGCCTCCAGCTCTAGCACTCAGACATTTACGAGCCCCTCTGATATGTCAGGCACCCGAAGGCAAAGACAGAACTGACACCATCTCTGCTCTCAGGGAACTGTGGCCTAGGATGCTGAATTTAGAACCACGAAGGTCTGACTTCAAATCTAGCCTCATACATTTATTAGCTGTGGGATGCTAGGCAGGTCCCTTCATCTCAGTCAGCTTGAATTTACTTATGCATAAAACACAAATCACAGCCCCAGATTTAACAGGTTGTTTTGAGAATCAAATGAGATAATACATGTGAAGCAGTTTGTAAATCTTACAATGCTATATTATTAGTGATTATTCTTATTAATGTATCTTACTGGATAAATGACTTCTATATGGCACTTTAAAACTCTTTACATCCATTATCTCATTTCATCTAAGGCAAGTATATAGTTTATTCTATCACCATCTTATTGATAAACAGAGTGGTTAATCAGCTTGGCTAGGGTCACACAGTGTTTGAGGTTTGGGATTTCACATATTCTCTCTCTCTCAGCATATTTGGAAATGCTCACATTAATAGGTATTTGCTAAGTTCTGAATACCCTCCCCAAAATCATGCTTTAAAAATCACCCCAACCCCTCCTTCCCTCAGATGTGAAACAGTGACAGGCACCCTCCTTGGATCTGAAGGAATTGAGATCCTGCCGCAGACCCTCCCTGAGGTGTGACTCTGGACAAATCACTGAAACTCAGCTAGCCTCGGTTTCTTCATCTGTAAAATGGCCGTCATAGCAGCACCAACTTCATAAGGTTATGGGGGGTGGAATTAAATGTGGTAACATATGCAAAACCTTAAAGCACTCTAGAAAAATCTCTTCTTCTACCTCATTCTACTACTGGGGAATCATGGGTCCAACAGGAATTGTGAGGGGGCTGGAGATGGTGACACAGGAAGATTACTTGGATACGGTAAAGGAACTGGAGATGTTTGAAGATGCAGGGGAACAAGAGAACTGAAGGCAAAGACATATGAAAGGCCGTCAATGGATAAGTATTGTTTGGCTTGGCCTGGAAGGAGAGGACAGGAAGCAACAGGTGGAAATTACAAAGAGGCAAAATTTGGCTTGATGTTAAATAAAACATCTTTCCAGTGAGAGCTGCTGAGTAACACATTCCCCTAGATATGTGTTTGTGTGTGTGCGTGTGTGTGTACATGTATATGTATATATACATGTACACACATATATATATATGTAGATATCTATATATATATGCATATATTTACAATGGCACAACTTGCGTTCAAAAAAGTATATGATAAACTCATATTAATTTCAAAGCTGTCCTGTTTGTCAGTGTCTCCTTTTGAGTTTCCTCTTACTCTCTAAGAAGAAGAAAACAAAACCACACCAAAAGCGCCTCTGCTAGAGTGAGTGGCAATGAATTCTGGATGCAGAGGCAGGATCGTACATTTTTGGACATGGCTAATGGGGGAATGCGTTTTGCTTCACTATGCCTACTTGTTACAACCTATTTTTTTTCCTTTTCCAATGAGGGTGAGTTAGGTGGGAGGAAGAGATAAAAAATACTTGTTAATTGAAAAAAAAATTAATGTAAAACATGCTTTCTTTGCCATATTTTAATTCAATGGTTTAAATGCCCGAAATGTCAACCTCTGGGCTTGATCTCCTTGTTAGTTGTAGGGTACTCTTCTCTGGAGATTGGAGATTCTGAGCAATAGCCCCTTGAAAGCCCCATTTGGAATTCCTTTGCTCCTGATTCTGCTTTGAAATGTCAGAGCTCTGTTGCATCAGGTGGTCTCCTTGGGAGCTTTCCATGGTAGGGTCTCCTGTTCATAACCAGAATGAATCTGGGTTGGCTCAGAGATATCAGTAACTGGTGGGTAGCTCGAAAGCCTTAGAGCCTGTCTGCCTCAAGGTGGGGATTCTCAGCTAAATGTGCATCTTTCTAGTCACTGTGCTCTGGTCTGGATGCCACTGATGTGTGTGTGAGAGAGCATCAATCATTTTCCCAGGGGATCATGGTTTGGGGAGAGGGAACAAGATCTGTGAATCACACGGTTATAAATCAAGAACTTTCTGAGTTTTATGCAATCATAAAGCCAGGATCAATTCTAGGCCGTCAGACTCTATCACCTGCTATCATTTAAAAGTAAATAAATAACTGCTGATAGGCCATGCCATGTAGCCAGCATGGGCAGGTCCTTTTCTGTTTGCTCCCTAAAAATGCAGACTGTCTCTGGCTGCCAGCAATTTTCTTTACGTTCCCTAACTGGGGAATTGGCTGCCTTGGGAAGGAGGGAGTTCTTCATGACTGCGATCTCCAAGCACCAGCTCCAAATAGGGAGAATTTGTGGACCAAGTCCATGCTTGAAATGTTTTCTCTCTCCATCTCTGTCTCCTGGCTTCCCTGGATCCCTTCATGTCTCAGTTAAAACCCTACCTTCTACAGGAGGACTGTCCTCATCCTTCTCAATACCAGGGCCTTCCCTCTGCTGATTCCTTCCATTATCCATCAATATCTTGTTTGTACATGACCTCTTCCTGCTCCATTAGACTGTAAAGTCCTTGAAAGCAGGGACTGATTTTAACCTTTTTTTTGTGTACCCATCTATGTGTAGATATCTAT
>CM053769.1:490987336-491018876 GCA_028658325.1 Potorous gilbertii
AAAAAAACCTTCATTCTACTCCTCCAGGGGACTTGGCCTTAGGAGAGTCAGACAAAATAGAAGGGAACCATTAATGAGTTCTATTGAGCTCAGCCCCAGGCAACGTGGAACAGGAGAAAGAGCAAGGTAAAGCCTGGATAATGGGGAGGCAGTATAAATTCTTTCCCCCATATTCCCAGTGAGGCCCTTGTTCAAAGTATTGCAGCTAGGAGGTATCTGTGTGGTCCAAGAGTGTTAAACAGGCTGATAGAAGAGATGTAGTGACTGTATATCAAAGTTGACATGGAGATTTCCTTTGGTGGCCACTGGTGGGGTGGAGGAAATTTCCCTGAATTAATCTGGATGGGAGAGAATTTTGAGCATGGAGTGGACTGACCAGAGGACTAGTGAGTTGTGGGGAGCTGACCAATGGGGAGGAATCAGTGGCTTCCCATCCCAGACCCCTCCTGTTGTTTTAGAGGTGCCAAGGGTGGTCCAGTTAGACGGAGCATTCTCTGAATGTGTTCCTACAAATCTGAATGATTCTAATGATTCGGTACTTTCCTATCACCCTTCCTTTGCTCAAACTGCTCCCTCTACCTAGAATTCCCTTTCTGACATCTCCACCTATTGAACTCCTACCTACATGGTCCAGCCCTAACACAGCTTCCCAGGAAGCTTTCTCTGATTCCCCCAACATGAAAGGGTTTCTCTTTCCTCTGAGTTCTCCTAGACTGTTGTCTGCCATTCTTTTATACAACAACATTTGTCTTGGACTGTAATCAACAGAATCTTTCCCCTTCTACTGTAAGGTACTTGGAACAAGGCTTATGCCTTATTTCAACTTCACAGTACCTAGCATATACCCAAATGTCTGTTAAATGAATGGATTAGACATTTTCAAAATTCTTTGTTTAATGTGAGATTTGGGAGAACCTTGGTTCAAATACAGGTGCTGCCACTTTTTACTTATGTGATGTCAGGCAAGTCACTTCCCCTGTAAAGACCTCAGCTTCCCCCTCTGTAAGCTGAAGTGGTTGGATTATATGATCCCTTAGGTCCTTTCCAGAGCCTGGTCAGTACTGTCTAACTGGGAGTCTAAGTAGTATCCATTCTCCTTTAAAGAGTTATCCGAGGGGCTCAAGAGATCCACCACAGGGCATGCTCTAGGGAAGAATGATACTGTATAATTTTATATCTTGTTTTATGCTACAGTTGTGGTCTAAGCTACAGTCCATTAGCACAACAGGAATTAAAATGACTCGCAATGAGGGGTGTTGGTAACCGCGTTAGATGGATGAAGCCAGTTCATTTCAGGTTCCCCACCTCCACTTGTGACCTTAAACAGGTAGTCAATAATGCCCCTTAGCTGAAATGGACTATACTTCTGTTGTAGGAGCAGAGCCTTTGGGAAAAGGTTTATTTCTAGCCCCTGACAGTGTTTTGCTGGAGTCACTGCCCCCAATAAAGCCAAAAATTGGGTTGGGAATATGACATAGATGCGCAAGAATCAACAACAGATTAATTCCAAGGCAGCTGGTGAGACAGATTGTGGGATACAAGATGTAGCTCTAAGTTTTACAGGTATGTCAGGCTGATGCATGGCAAGCCTGGTGGATTTGGAGTCCAAGGACCAGGATTCTAATCATAACTTGATCTCTCATTGCTCATATGACTAAGTCAAACTCCCTGTGCCACAGTTTGCTCATTAGTGAAACGGGTTAATAATCAGCACACATTTATTAAGCACCTGCCATTTCCCAGGCACTTGAGACTTATTAATCACCTACTATGAGCCAGGTGTCTAAGAGACAAAGACAAAGACCCCTGCCCTTGTGGACCTTACATTATATGAGGAGGGGTGATAATTATTGTGGTAGGTGTTGCAGGGTTGTTTTGAAGCTCGAGGGATATAATGTTTGTAAAATACTTTGTAAGCCTTGATGTACTATGCAGACATTCCATAATTTCTCATTGATTGACCTGAGTTCAACTCCTTAATGATAATAGCTAATGTGCTCTTAATGCTGTCCAGGGTGACTAGGTGGAGCTACAGTTGATAGTGTGCTGGGCCTGGAGTCAGGGAGACTTCTTCTTGAGTTTAGATTCAGCCTCAGTCACTTCTAGCTATGTGATCCTGGATAAGTCACTTCACCTTGTTTACTTCAGTTTCCTCACCTGTAAAATGAACTGGAGAAGGAAATGACAAACCACTCCAGTATCTTTGCCAAGAAAAGCCCAGTTGGGTTTACAAAGAGTTGGACATGACTGAAAAATGACTGAACAGCAACATTTAGGTGGCATTTTTAAGGTTTGCAAATCACTTTTCATATATGATCTCATTTGATAACCCAATGAGATAGGCACAATTATCATTGCCATTTTATAGAAGAGGAAACTGAGTCTGAGAGAAGTTAAAAGACTTGCTCAGGGTCACATGACTAATAAGTATCTGAGGCAGGATCCAAATTCATGTCTTCTTAACTTCATGTTTCTGCCTTTAGTCTCTCTGGACTTCAGTTCCCTAACCTATAAAAAGAGAGGATTAGACTCTATGGCCTCTGAATTTCCTTCTAGCTCTAAATGTAAGATCCCACAATTAAATGGTTTGGGAAGAGAGAAGGATGTATCTTCAGATACCTGAGAAGCCTTTTTTAGGGAGATGGGGGTGGGGGAGATCCAGTGTGCTAGCACCACTGCTTTTCTATCTTTTCTTTGGAGATGGTCTAGGGCAAGCATGGAGGATGTCTGCTCTGGCTTCCGTCTTCCATCAGGGAGCTGGATCCTCTATACCCAGCTGATAAGAGACAGAGACAGGGCTGGTGGTGTTAGGAGTTTCACCCTTGAGACTCCAGTAATCCCAGAATCCTAACCTTCATCTGCAAACTGTTAGTTAAGTGGATTTTGTGAGGAGAAAGGCGTCTCGGCTTTTGGTAGTGCATGATTCAGAGATGATTAGCCCTGGGGTTCACGCACGGATACCTCCCAATAGCTGGTATTAACATCCGATTCCACACTTGTCTCCCAGCAGGGTTCAGTAGGGCTTAGCCAACATGAACTGTTTATGACTCCTTTTTGGAAGTAGAGAGTAAGGAAGCAGGCTTATTCTTGATGACACTGAGCAATTATTTTTCTTCTTCAGTCAAATATTCCCAAATTGATCAAGAGTATGATCAATGAAGAAGTCATTTCATTTGCACCTGGGACTCCCAGTGTGACAACTCTCTCCACCAATGCAGATCATGCCCAGTCTTTGACTTAGTAGCTAAATCCTAGGGAGTTGTCCAGTTATTAAGTGTCAGAGGTAGCCTATGACTTGGGTTCTAATCTGGATTTTTAAAAAACCTTTCTTAAGGGTGTGGACTTTGTCTTCTAGGAAAAGTAAGCCTAGGTCTTACAACTAACAATAATCAAACAATAGCTAGCATTTATATAGTATCTAATGTGTGCTAGCTACTGTTGTAAGCACTTTGCAAATATTATCTCATTTGATCCATATAGCAACCCTGTCGTTCAATTGTTTTAGTCATGTCTGACTATCTGTGTGACCCCATCTGGGGTTTTCTTGGCAAATATACTAAAGTGGTTTGCCATTACCTTCTCTAGCTTATTTACAGATGAGAAAACTGAAGCAGTCTGGGTTAAGTGACTTGTCTAGGATCACACAGCTAGCCAGTATCTGAGGCCAGATTTGAACTCATGAAGACAGATCTTCCTGATTCCAAGTCCAGTGCTCCATCCAATAAGCCACCTAGCTTTAACAACTCTGGGAGGTATAATTATGAACTGTAATTAGTCCCATTTTATAATTGAGGAGACTGTGGCAAACCAAGGTTAAATGACTTGCTCAAGATCACACAGTTACTGTCTGAGGCTGGATTTGAACTCAGGTCCTCTTGATTTCATGCAGAATCCACTTCACCAACTAGCTCCCTTGCTGACTCTAAGGTCAGCACTCTGTCTCTTGTACCCTGCTCCCTCCATATTTTACAAATAAACCATTTTGGTTTTCCTGTGATTTCATCAATATAGGGAAGTCCCATCATGGAAACTTCCTACCAATGCAGATTGGTAACTCATCTGTAATCCACAATCTTAGAGTGTTGTCTGGGGAGGCTGGAAGGATAAGTGATTTGTTTATGTTCACTAATAAACATTTATCAAATGCCCGTTATATTCCAGGTACTATGCTAGTACAATATTATTTTATCTATCTGTATTTTGGGTTAATCAAGCTGCTGTTTGTCCTTCATTCTCCAGGGGGACCATGACATCTGGAAAGTGATGCCATGACTTGCAAGTGAATTGAATTTAAGTGAGGGAGGACTGTGCAAAGTCGCCAACCTCACTTTATCCTCAATAGCCATCTGGTCCAGTGGCCAGATATAGCTCAGGACAACTGGAGATGGACCTGGATGGAAGTTATCTATTTAGTTTGGCAGGTGATAAACCTACTCTTCAAAGATAACTGTGATATTATTCACTGTCTATTCCTTGCTCACATCATTCAAAGCGTCCCCACGTAGTCCTCTCTGAAGGCTGGGTCTTATTCTTGAGTAAATCCATTTGCTGCCCCAGGAAAACACAGTAAAACCCAGTTTTGCTGCAAGTGGAGGTGCCAAGCGTACCCTGGTCCAGGACTGCTTTTGCTGCATTTTGTGAGAGATGTAATATTCATAATAACAACAGCCACAAAAGAAAAGTCTTTAACATATAAATGACTCTGCAGAGATGCAAAGTAATCAAACCCAACGACACTTCCTTTATGCTCAGAATCCCAAGGTGGTTTTCTTGGCAGTGGGAGAAACTCAGCTCTGGTTTAATCAGAGGAAGATGAGGGGGAGTGAGAGGGTGCCTGAGTTGTAGCTGGGGACCCCTGGGAACAGCCTCATCTATGTGAGTTCAAGGAGAGGCCTCTGGGGCATCAGCAAAGGGCATTGATAGCCAGGTGACTGGGCCTCAACCCAGTGCCAGCCCAAGGGAATAGGTGACTTGGAACTCCCTCCATGCCTCCCCAGTCACATGTGTAGCCAATGAGAAATTGGAAGGTTAAAAGGAAAATCAAGGTCAACCCTGAAGGGGAAAAAAGAACTCTGGAGTTAATATGATTTTTTTGGGGGGGGGGGTGGAGTACAGACAGACCTGTAATTGCTTCCTTTAGGGAGTTCCTGGTGTGAAAAATCCCTCCACCTATGTCAATCCCAGGTTTAGATGATCGTTTTTGGGAAAAAGAGAAATGAATTTGCCCATAGTCACAGAGCTATCATGTTAGAGTTTAGACTTGAACCCAGGCCTTTCTGATTCAAAGGCTGGCTCTCCCTTATATCATCCCACCTCCCAAATAGATTAAAGACCATAGGCAAATTTGAAGTCATGGTGGTCTTAAATTCATTGCCTTTAGAATGGGGCTTCATTATGCTCATTTCCTACTTCCTGCTTGACAAGTCTCGTCAAATCATTCATAGAGTTGGGAAGAACCTTACAAGATCATATAATCTGCGCTCCCAGACTGAATGTCTTCCAGAGAGGAGAACAGAATGTTGAAAACCAGGGATTCCAATCCTGCTCCTGATTCCTTTTAGCTCCTTTCTTTATCCCTTCATCTGTAACATGAGGCTACTAGTACTGATAGCTCCCATCTCACAGGGACATTGGGAGGCCCACGTGAGCTCCTTTAGTCTTTGTGAACCTCAGAGCTGGACGTCAAGGGTTGCTGTTCTAATGATGAGAATCACAAATGAGGCAATTGAAATGCAGAGAGTGAAAGTGACTCATCCTAGGTCATGCAGGTCGCCTAGAAAGAGTCCATTTCATTGGATGGCTACTTGACTCTGGAGAGCACTGGATTTGGATTCAAGGGACTTGGACTCCAGGCCCAGCTTTGTTCCTTGTTGGGGAAAGTTGCCTCGTCTTCTTTGGCCTCAGTTTACTCTCCTGTAAAGGGAGGATGTTGGATGAAATAATCTCTAAACTCTACATTTTCTGATCCACAGACTCATAGCAACTGAATGATTTTGCTGGCTTCCATTCAAACTGAATTGGGAGCATTTAAGAACCTTCACCCAACAGTCAGCCCCCACTGCTGTTGTAGCTTTTGTTCAGGCAGAATAGCAAAATGAGATTGTTCCAGGCCAGGTGCACGTTGGTCTCCAAGTGCCGGGTCAGGATTCACAGAGATTGAGTCAATGAGCAAATGGGGAAAATAGCTTCTTTTTGTAGATAAAGCAGTGAGGCCTTATAATGCATGGATGAGCACAGCTCCCCAGGTCTTGTTGTACTCTATGGGGGCACATGCAGGTCAGCAGTGATAGCAACTTGGATGGCAACGAGGTATTCATCAGGACCAAAGGGGCTTCATCATGTCATCCAAGGTGAGCTAAGGACAATTTTACCAATTAGTGAAGCTGGTAAGATTCCGTTGCATTATTTGAAATGTATGGCTACCTGTCTCGAAAGGATGGTCTCATCATATTGCTACCCGTATTCTTATTCTCTGTCTCCATGTTATGTAGCCCTAACTATGGGTTACTCACATAGCTGGAATTGATCACTCTTTCATCTGGCTTTGTCAGGCCTTTAGGGCTCAAGGTCTGAGGACAACATGTAGCACCCACTACCAAGATGCCACTTTTCTCTTCTCATTCCTGGCTTCTCCATCCAAGTTACTGGAGGTATGGCATGGAGAAGGAATAATCTGAGACCTCATAGGCTGCCTCCCATATTAACCTCTTCTTTCCCAGGTATGCCATGGTCTGACATTTTTCTTTTGGTCAATATAAAGGCAATTGGGGGAATCTTATGGAGAAAGTGAGAAGGCCAAGAGGGAGCTAGGAATGCCCTGGCAGGGCGGGCATAGCTGTGGGACTCTGGGCCAGTTATTCAACCTCTCAATCTCCGTTTTCTCATCTATAAAGTTAGAATAATAATTAATAATAATATCCCCTACCCCTCTGGCTTGTTGGAAGGGTCCAATGAGATAATACAGGTACCATGCTTTGCCAGCTTGAAAGTGCTATATAGGGTGTCCCCAAAGTCTTCATGTAATCATCAAAGCTTAAAGTCATACTAAGACTTTTGGAAAATCCTCTATAAATGTGAGTTGCTGTAATTATAGTTTAAGCCATACCTAAGCAAAGAATCTTCTCTGCAACAGTATTGACAGTCATCTAGCTTTTGCCCAAAGACATAAAATGAGAGGAAATCTACTTGATCCAGAGTTAATCCATTTCTCTCACTTAAAAAAAATTAAAATTAAAATCTTAAAAAACTTCTTTTTCATGTAACAAAATTCTACCTCTCCCTCCCACTTCCCCCTCCCCCACCACTTTAAAAATAAAGAACTAAAACCCTTGTAACAAGTACTCACAGTCAAGTGAAACCAATTTTCTCATGGGCCATATCTAATATACAAACATACACATATATGTATATATAATGTCTCAGCCTGTAGCCAGAGTCCATCACCCTTCTGTCTGAGCAGAATGTTTTATCCTGAGTCCTCTGGAATGTGAGTTGGATGTTGATGTGGGTCCTTAATATTTCCTTTTCTTTTTAATATATAAATATATATGCATATATAATATATTGTCCAAATTCTCACAGCTAATATGTACCAATTGAAGAAACTCCTGCTTAACCAGGAGATAGGAGAGTTGTTTTTAGGTATTTAAAAGACCATCCTATGGAGGACAAAGTAGATAAGTTCCTGCCTGACTCCAGAGGGCATAACCAGGGACAGTGGGTGGAAACTGCAATGAAGCAAAGGCAGAAGCAGCCCACAGGATCAGATCTAGCACTAAAATAAGACCCCACAGTGGCCTGGGAGGCATGGTGGTGGAGGCCTGTGTCTGTGGAGGAACGCGCCATGTGCCTTTCACTCTTGACAAGAGTGGACCTCTGTTGCCCACAAAACACAAAATTTTCCAAGAGGAGTCAATATTAATTCAGAAACAAAGTACAGCATTATTTGCTTCTTTCCCCTGGAATTGAGCCATACTATACAGATGAAATTCTGCAACACAAATGAAATTTTTATATTGCTTGTATGCTGTGGCTTTACGTTGAAATTCATTTTCTCCAACATACAGTACATCTCTGCTGCTATTAAGCCTGACAAACGCTAGGAATTGAGCTTGCAGATGAACAGACACACAATTCCATGCAATTTTGAGGGGAATGATGGATTCCTTTGGCTCTCCCAGTGCTATATCTATTAAGTACATATAGTATATGGTGGGATGGGGGCTTCCACTGCTCCTCCTCTTGCTGTCTGGGTTTGTGGTCTACACCATCTCATCCCCCTGTCTACAGTGAAAAATACAAATAAAACCTTGCTTCTGAGCTGAGGAAGAGGTTGGATGACTGAAGAACAGTTGGTAATTTCAGATTTAGTGTTCAGAGTTCAGAGTGGGAGCCCATACCTGAATGAAAATCTATTTGCAGACACTCCTGAGAAGTAGTCATCCAGCCTCTTATCGAAGGGCTTATTGAAGGAGAGAGGAACCCACTACCTCCCTAGACAAGTCATTCCACTTTTAGGCAACTCTAATGTTTGGACAGATTTTCCTGATTTCAAGTCTAAATTTGCTTTTTTTGCTATTTTCCCCTATTGTGCCTAGTTTTGTCCTTTGGGGCCAAGCAGAATTTATCTACTCCATCTTCCATGTTTTAGCCCTTTAGATACTGTAAGACAGCTGTCACTCTCCCTCTCAGGCTTGTCTTCTCTGGGATAAACATTTTTAGTTCATTCAACTGGTTCTCATATGACATGTGTCCCTTCATCCTTCTGTTAAAAGAGTCAGGGATGATTTTCTTGTCTCTGCATCCTAGATTCAATAGAGATATTTTACCTGGGCCTAGAATCAGAGGACCTGAGTTCTGATCTCATCTCTGAAAATTACCATCTGTGTAACCTTGCCTAAATCACTTAACCTACTTGAGCCTCAGTTTCCTCAACTGTCAAATGATGGAGTTGCACTGAAACTTCATAGGTCTCTCACAACTAAATCCATGAGTCTATGATTATGCTTGGACTTCAAGGACCTTCTCCTGGTCTATTTCTGAATTGGTTGGAAGTTTTACCTTCAACTAAGATCATTTTATAAGATCCTTGTGGGAAGGGATTGTCTTTTGCCTCTTTTTTAAAATCTCTACTTAGCTCAGAGCCTAGCACATAGTAGGCACTTAATAAATGTTTACTGATTGATTTATTCTCAAAGTCCCAGTGGACTTGGGTAACTGTTGCTCATATATCACAATCTCAGAGGACCAAACTCCAAAGTGGCTTCCATGGTCTTAGTTTCTAGGTCATTCTGAGGTGTTAGGTCAAATATTGGTTGATTCTTTCCTGTGAGGTTCTGAATAATTTGGCCTGTAATATATAGGATAGCCTCATGGCCTAGAGAGGTATGGGCAGTTGCCTTCTGCCATGTTGGTCCTAATTCTTGTGACCTAGTCTCATGATTTGGCTTTATTGATGGTAACCTATGGTGTAGGATAGAGGGTGTGAAACAGGATACTTTGGTCTGAGCTACTGTTTGTTCATTACAGGAGGACAAGTTTTCGACTGGAGTGTGTTATGAAGATGGAGGTTTCCCTCTGTCTTTACCTCCACCACTCTGTGGTTGTTAATATCAAAGAGGAGGCAATGGTGAAAAGCAGAAAGGACATTGGATTTGGAACCAGAAAACCTTGGCTCTGGTCTAGGCTCTGATGCTAACTAATTTTGTGACATTGGGTAAATCACTTCTCTTTTTTATCCCTTAGTTTTCACATCTAGCAGATGAGAGAGTCATGCTAGATCTCAAAGCTCTCTTTAATACTTTACATGTATGGTAGTGAGTATCTTATCCTTGTCTGTGTAGCTTTTCTGTCTTTGGGCATGGATAGGCACCAGAACTATGACCAAGAGTGGTCCCCTGGGTTAAAAACAGTTGAGTGAGGCAAAGGGTGGACAATGACAACCTGATGTAGGTATAATTATTCTGGGACAATCATCCCTCAAAAAATTGTAATTCTTGTCCATGAGAGTCAGGAGGGAAACCAAGCTCTTGAGGGATGTCACAGTGATGGAAACCTGGGGGTGATAGTCTGGGAATGATTGCAGGATGGTTGTGATTCAAGGTACAAGACTGGAAGTTTCCATTGGGAGGAACACCCTGCCCTCCCCCTGCCCCACCCATGTCTGGACCCTTGGGTAAAATGCCATTTTCTTCACATTCCTCTGATGGGCACTATTATACTTCAGAAGGGTCCTCCCAGGTGGTAATGCGGAGAGGCATAGAATAAGACTGGAATTTATAACACTCCAGAGAGAACTAGCCACATTCAAAATTACTTTGTTTGCATTCTCCTTCCCCTTTCTTCAGCTTCCTTCCCTTTCTTGGCCTCCCACTGACTGTGTCCCTGATATGATTTATTCAACTCAGCAAGCATTTATACAGTGCTCCAGCACAGGGATGGACTCACAGTAGGTGCTTAATAAATGATTGATTGACCATTATCTATGTCCTCAGCTCTGTAAGAGAAATAAGAGAAAAAGACCCAATCTCTTCTTTTGAGAAGTTCAGATTCTGGCCGAGGAGATGAAGTTCATATGCACTAGACATAGGAATATAGATTTTTTGAGTTCAAAGGGGTCATGTAGTCCAATCTTATTGGTTTGGATTTAGAGAGGAAATAAGAGATAAAAGTTATACTGTAGCAAGTGGTAGAACTTAAGCTTGTATAGTAGAGAATACTGGATTTGGCATCAGAGGATTGAGGTTCAAATGTGGCCCTGCTACTTCTTACCTAGATGGCTGGTGGTGCAGTGGATAGAGCTCTCAACTTTGAATCAAGAAGATCCAAGTTTAAACCCTTCCTTAAATACTGACTAGCCATGTGACTCTGGACAAGTCATTTAATTTTTCTTAGACTTAGTTTCCTCTTTTGTAAAATGGAAATCATAATAGCACCCACCTCCCAGGATTAACAGGCCTCACATGGAACCCATTAAGGGAAGCTTGCTTAGGGAAGGTTTGCTTGCTTGAAGTCTTTCATACTGTTTGGTAATAAGGCACTGAAGCACACAGGTTGTAATGCCTTCTGACTCTCTATATAGTTAGCATTTTGCTTCCAGGCTCACTCATCAGAAGAAGGTTCATGTGATTTGGCCAGATGAGACTCTGGGTAGCCATTAAGAAGCCCCTGCCTTTGAAAACCCAGATGTTGGTGCTTCTCTCTCATAATTATGCATGTATGTAATGGTCTGACAGTTGGATCTGTCTATTGATCTGTGTGGTATGTATTGCTTATGATCAATTAGAAGCTGTGTCTGTTGGTCTTTATGCTATTTTCTCTGTAATTTCTTAATTTCTGCTTGTAATTTCTGTTTGTATTTTCTCTGAAGTTCAGTGTGCTGACTTTTCCCCTGAACTAAGTGAATACTATATGTATTTGATTAAAGTGATTGTTGACTCCTTTAAAGTTGCTGTCCTTTAAGAGAAGCAGATCTAAGAACCTGCACTAGCAGAACGTACTGGGTATGCTAGCGTGCTTGCCATTACAAACCTATGGACTCCTTCTCAGAATACTGTTTTTAAATGTTTTGGTTTATAAGTGAAGCCAATTAAATTGAAATACAGTATCATAACATTTTTTAAGTTTATGGATGCTAGGTTAAGAATCTTTGATTCATGGTGTATAGGAAATCCAAAGGTGAAGGCTAGAGAGAGGTCTTCCAGAGGAAAGATGCTGAAGAACAGCAGACTGATGAGTCATTTTTCCTTTTGGCAGAGTTTCTCCATCTTGTGATTCATGAGAGTAGTGGGCTGCCCCAGGGTACTGTGACTTTAGCCTCAATTGAAGGAAGGGCAGTGTGGTACCATGGACAGAACACTGGATTTGGTGAGGCTCCTTATCTATAAAATGAATGGGTTGAACTGGATGACATTTGAAGTCCTTTCCATCTCTCGATCTATATGACTCACCAGGGGCAGTTCTTCCTCCCTAGAGGAGATGGTAAATTATAGATAGTTCTATTTCTTATTAGTTATCAGTCAATAACGATGCTGCTGATGCTAGGAATTGTCTCTTGTGTTTCTTAATACTGTAAATAATTAGTAGAGCTTAATACTTCTAAGATTGTTCACATTCGTTATCCTCAAGGGTTCTAAGTTTCTTATTAGGAATTGTACTGAAAATCATTAGAAAACTCTGATTCACCCTAAAAAAGTAAACATTATTCAAACGTTCTCTCTGCTGTCATTGCCCCAAAGCTTCTGGTCACATGGCAGGTAGCGTTTTCAAATGGGTCCCTCACCCCTCACATAGTCCCAAGTTAAATGTACTTAGAGAATATGTCAGTCCCTCCCTGAATTTTAATAGTATATAATCTGGAAAGCATGGTTTCCAGCACTGGTTTTTCAGTCAAACAACAATCCAAGGGGAGGCATCATGCACAAAAGGGAGGAAGACATTCTGCCTCATGGAGAAGATGAATCTTGAAAGAAACTAGGAATTTCAAGAGGCAGAGGTGAGGAGGGAGTGAATTCCAGGCCTGGCCATCAGTCAATGCAAAAGCAAGGTGGCAAAAGATATAGTGTGTGTTAGTAAGAAAGCCATTCTGGTTGGATCATAGAGGGAAGGAAAAGATTAATATGTAGTAAATCTGGAAAGACAAGTTGAGGCAACTTTGCAAATAATTTAATCTTTTAAATATATATTTAATTAATATATTTACATTTGTCTTTATATATTTTCTATACACATACATTGCAGGTGGATAGAATGCTGGACCTGAAGTCAGGAAGGCTCATCTTCAATTCCAGCCTCAGACACTGACTGGCTGTGTGACACTAAGCAAACCACTTAACCCCATTTACCTCAGTTTCTTCATCTGTAAAATCATCTGGAGAAGGGAAATGGCAAAGCCACTTGAGTATCTTTGCCCAAAAAATCCTAAATGGGATCTTGAAGAATAGGACACAACTGAAATGACTAAACAACAATGATAGATACTATATATTACATATACTAATGTATATATATGAATATATATATATATAGTCTTTATGCATTTGTGTACATAAATTCCCTGCCCTTAAGAGACTTTTATTTGTCATAAGATAAGACAAATACATAAAATAACTATAATACAAGTTATAATATAGGCTTATAGGGCAGATATAGAGTAACATGAGAAATCTGAGATCACTTATCACTTGTGAGAATTATGGGGTCACAGTAATAGAGGAAGCTTTCAGCTCTTGCCCGAAAAGTGCCCTTTGTACAGCATCACTCACTAAATATTTTTAAGTGTCTACTATGCGTCAGATATCAAACACTAGGAATATAAATGCAAAAAAACCCACTATGTTCCTGCCCTCATGCAGCTTACAATGTGATGGGCAAAACACTACACAAAAGGAAACTGAAAAGGAGATATGTGGGAGGTGGAAAAAGGGACTTGGATGTGGGGGGCATGATGGAGGAGTCCAAAAGAGTGCACCAGAGTGGTCATCCACCTCTTGTTGAAGATTTCCATGAAGTGGGGTGGGAAATAAATACCTTTCAAGGTGTCCCATTTCTATTTGAGCAGTTCGCATTGTTTGAAAGATTTTTCCTTTCCTAAGAGCTTTGGAAATTAGTGGAGGCACTCTAGAAGAGGTAACCTTAAAAGAAGGATTCAGACAGTTGGTACATGTGTGTGTGTGTGTGTGTGTGTGTGTGTGTGTGTGTGTGTGTGTGTTTTTCAGGTCTGGAGGCAGCATGCTCAGAGCTCCAAAGGTAGGACAGAGCTCAGTGAAACACTTTAGTTGGAACATACAGTGTCTGAAGGGGATGGACTGAATGATTTATCTCAGATAGCCAGGAGGCTAGAAATTTATGTAGATGTAGAATTATAGAGGAGAACGAATGCTAAGCTAAGGAGTGTGTGTTTTCTTCAGTAGAAATGACTCTCATTTGTTTGGTGAGCTGACATCTGCAAAATGACCTTCTAAGTAGGTAGTATTAAAGATTATCCCCATTTTTCAGATGAGCAAACATAGGCTTAAAGGGTAAAATTACCCAATTAGTAAGCATCAGAGCAAAGATTGGAGCCCAGGTGGTCTGATGTCATTTTCTTTTTACCAAACTACTTTGCTTTCCAAGAGAACAGGGAGCTACTGAAAGGTTTTGAGCAATGATGGAACATGAGAACATTTGTATATGAGGAGGATGACTGGCAGTTGCATGAATGTTGTACTGGAGAAAGGAGAGACTAGAGGAGGGAGACTTGCTAGACATCTGTCACTGTAGTCCTGGTGAGAGGGAATTTAGGGGCTTAACTAAGGTTGTTTCTGGACCAACTGAGTCAAACCAGGGATTCCCAGAGACAAGAAAATTAGGGAGGTAGATGTTAAAAAAGTAGGAATGACCAAGAAGAATTTATATTCATAGTTTTCCTTATCCTCTTCTTCTCTTGTAATTTTTCCCTTTGTCAAGGCGTCTATATCAATATTCTAAGGAGATGACAACCTGGCTTTATTGGTTAAGGATTACAGATAGTTTCTCTGTGGAGTTTCTCCCTGTATTTTTAGCACATTGTCTGAGATAAACCATCCAGTTCGTCCTGTTGTGGTTACTGACAAGGGATTATGTCAGGGATCCTTGGTATCACTGTAATCAAGGACTAAAGACTTGTTATTTCCATCCAAGTTGGGTGTCCTTATCCTTTTCCCAGATTATTCACGGATTCCTAAATTTAAGTGAGTATCAGAGAGTTTACAAATGCAGCCTCACCTACTTGGTTCAAAGTCAAATCCAACCAAGGATAGCTCCTCACTTCCCATCTACTAGAATTGCTTTATAGAGGGGTGTTGGAGTCCAAGACTTGTATCCCCTTGCACTGATTAGCGCCACAGGCAAGGTCCCTGACTATATCTAGTCTTAGACAGTGGCAGCATGCTATAGTGGACTGAGCATTGGATCTAGAGATAGAAAGAACTTGCTTCAAATCTGACCTTTGACACTGAGTAGCTGCTTGATCTTGACAAGTCACTTAGTTTCAAAAGTCTCAGTTTTCCTACCTATAAAATGAAGAGAGCCATGGAAGCTCTTTTTGCACAGGGTTGTCCAGAAGCCCCCAAATGTGTGATTTGCACATATTAAAACACTATATGAATCCCAGTTACTTTTAAAACCTACTCCCTATGGACATGATGATAGGCTGACCAGAATGGGCCATGCTTAGAGGCCACCCTCCCCAAATCACACTCCAAACACAGATTTGGTTCTGAGTATCCTGCTAAGTCATGGACATCTTCTTGGTTAAGACTCAACAACCTACAATCTTTTTTCCCGTTATCTTTCTTGCTCTCCCATCTTACATCTATTTCTTACTGTTATTTCTCTCACATCTTCTTCAGTAACTAATTTATTCTCAATAACATTGTTTGTGCTTAAATGTGGGAGCTCTTAACCCAAACAACTGGCCAATTGATGCTTATCTACATTAAAGAAAAGGTGGGAGGGGGCAGAGAAAAAGCAAATTTTTTTAAGGAAAATTTTTTCAATGAAACAAAATTTACCTTCTTTCCTTCTCACCTCCCTGCACCCCCACTGAAAATTAAGAAAGCCTTTGTAACAAATATGTACAGTCAAGCAGAATCAATTCCTGCATTGACCATGTCTAAAATAATCTATGTATCAATCTGTACTCTGACTCTCTCAGCTCTTTGTCAGGAGGTAGGTAGCATGGTTCATCATGAATACTCTAACATCATGGTTGGGCATTTCATTGATCAGTTCTGAAGTCTACCAAAGTTGTTTGTTTTTCAAATATTATTTTTGTTGTATAAATTGTACTTCAGATTCTTTTCACTTCACTATATCAATTTATACAAGTCTTTTTGGTTTTCTCTGAAACTGTCCCTGTCCTTTCTCATGATTCAGTAGTTTTCATAAATTGTAACTTGTTCAGCAAGAAATAGCATTTTTTTCAAACTATGGGCCTGTGAGTTTGATTTTGAATCCTGGATAAACTCCAGAAAGGATTGTTGAAGGGATGGTCTGAACATTTAGAAAGAGAACCAGTAATCATCAAAGAGCCAACATGGCTTCATCATAGTTTGTTTATTCCAAACTTACTCTATTTCCTTTTTTGACAGGCAAATTAGGTTGATAGTAAAGGGGGCCATTTCACAGATATGATATAGCAGGAGTTTAGCCAGGCAGTTGATAAAGGTTATTGTGTCCTCCTGACAAGACAGAGAGATAGGGCTTTGTGATAGTGCAGCCAGGTGCATCGAAAACTGGTTGGATGACCTCTGCTGAAGGGTAGGGATTAATGGATAGCTGTTAGCCTGTAGGAAGGTTTTTAGCAAAGTGTTCCAGTGGAGTGGATAGTCAGGATATTGGATGATGGAACTGGATTCTAAAAAGATTTTGGCAAACCAATGTCCTTAAACTAATAAGATAAAATTTATAGGTATGTAAATAAGCCCATTTTCCCAATGCTCTTTGGGCCACCACATCCAATATTCATATATTTTTGGAGATCATGGTGTTTCATGACTTTGTGCCATATTGAATCATTTGGAGAGTACTGATTGGAGAGTTAAAATGATAGACTTCGACGGCAGCAATTAGCTTGTGATCATTGAAAGTATTGCACAAATGGGATCCAGCCCAATCTCCTCCTACCGAGCTCTGGGCCCAGTTCATTGTTTATCTACAGTGCCCATCCAAGGCATATGTACTAATAGACTAACTCAATGGGCTGCTCATCCAGCTGGACATCATAATTCTAGGCAGTATTCAGACTTTCTCCAATTTTTTTTTCCTGTGTGGATTGTTGACTGTCTTATCTGATGGTCCAGGGGTCTTACTGAAGGTGTCCTATTTTGTTCAGAACCTCAGTGCAACAGGTACAGTGTCATGTAGACACACAACCATGTGGAGAAACTCACTACATATTCAGAGAACTTCTATTTGGATTTTGTGCACACTGGTGAATACCTTTGATAAAAGTGTTTTGTGCTCTCCGTATATCTGATAATCAGAGCATTATTCAGCAACCTCCCTGACTACAACTATCATTGAATCTTACATGCTCTTAACGAATGCTGTGGAGACCCCTGGCAGAAAGAGACCCTCTGGATTCTACTTTGTTCCACTGAATCACAAACAAATAACGACAATGATGCGGGATCAAATATTCTTTATGCTTGGCCAATTTTAGGACTGTGAGGATGTGATCTGCTATAGAAAAGTATCTATGAAACCCTGCTTCCCTTCTCCTTGTGCAGACATCTTACAAAGATTTTATCAAGAAGACGAAATACTCGGATGGTTGGGTAATTGCTGCCATCTTCTTGAATGCCTATTGTGTGTGTGTGTGTGTGTGTGTGTGTGTGAATAATGCCGTGTATAGTATTTTTTTTCCTGTCTCCCTTTTGACATGCCTCAATGCCCGAGTGCCTCTAAAATTATGTGTCTTTCAGCATGAATTTCTTTTTCTATGTATTTGGTCAGGTCCAGTTACTTTCTGACTTAATCTTAGGTTCCTTTTTTTTAATGTCCTCACACAGCAAGTTGGGTAGCAGAGGATAATTATGATGATTTCACTGGCACTGATGACAATGGATTGCTATAGAAAGCTGGCAAATCTGTTCTCTTGTCATGTCTGCTGGCTGTCCTCTTTCTAGTTTGGTATGTAAGAAAAAGAAATCACATTCATTTGTACTCTAAATTTTCAAGGGATTTTCCTCCTAAAAGAACAAATATTTTTATCCCCATTTTAAAAGAGGAAACTAAGACCCTGAGATTATATGATTCACCCAGAGTCCCATAGCAAATAAGCATCTCAGGCAGAATTTGAACCCAGGTCTTCTGGTTTGAAGTCCAACACTCTTTTTAGTAGGTTACATAGCCTCTTGATGGTTTTGGGGAGGTCTGGTTGAGCTGAGTTTCGTGAAAGTTTTCCAAGGCCTGCAGAATGAAGTAATGGTTTATTCTTTTCCTTGCCACTGTCTGACTTTAAAGAGTGAATTTCTTTCTTATATCTGTCCATTAAGTCAGAGAACCTTAGAAAGAAATCAGTCAATAAGGCACAATGAAAAGAGCATTGGATTTGAAATTTGGAGTACCTGCCTGTAGAACCTTTGGCCTCAAGTTGTTTGATTTCCATCAACATCAATTTCCTCATTTGCAAAAGTCAGTGGATTGAGCTAGGTGAGCTCAAAAGTTCTTTTGCCATTCTCAGTCCTGTGATCTTCTGAATCTTGAGTGCATCAGTATACTCTAATTTTTTGTAAGGTCTTGGCATTAGGAATGCTTTTAAGCCAAGATCAAATTCACAAATCTTTCACTGAAGAATTAATTATATGTAGCCCGGAATCTTGAATTTTTTCAGCAAATTTTAACATACCTGAGAGGAAAGACTTTCATGGTTGAATGAGACAGAGGGAATAGCCAATAAAATTCAATGCTTTCCCAAATGGAATCCACTTGTGGTGTGACTCCAGAGACTCTAAAAACCTTTGCAGGATCTGACTCTAGACTTATGGTGGTTTAATTCATTCATCAACCCCCAGATCCCACTACCCTGAACCTGGTGCACATTTCTTGGAAGTAACAAGTTCCTGGGGAAGGAGGTAGATTCTACCCTCTCATGTCACAATCCCATTCTTGTGTAGCCAGTCAGGATTCAGTTAGAGATTCTAAATACTGGATTGATTTGATAATCTGAATATTTTGAGAAATCTTGGGGGACCTTAAAGATTTCTCAATCTTTAGAGACCCTTAAAGGCCAAGGATCAATCCCTACAATGGATGGAGATAGAAAAATTGAGGGATTCTAGGGTCTCTGCTAGTCACATTGGTCTCTGACCTTGAAAATCAGACCCCTTAGAATTTTGGCAATAGGCTGTATTTTTCCAAGGGCTATAGCCTTCTGGAGTCCTCTGATTCAATTAGTCTGTGACTAAGAACCTCCTCTATGATCGGCTAGAAAAGTTATCTGGTCCTTCCTTAAAGATCTCTGGGAAGGGAGAACATAGTACCTCCTGGGCATTTCATTTGGCTTCGGCCAAATCTGATTGTCAGGAAATTTTCCCTTAGGTAAAACCTACCCATTGCTCCTATTTTTTTCCCTACAAAACTGGTCTGATTTTCATATTATGCATATTATTAACTTCTAGATCAGAGGATCTGAATTCTAATCCTGTGTTTGGCAATTATTTCCTCTGGGACCTTGGGAAAGTTGCTTAACCCCTCTGGATCTCAGTTTCCTCATCTGTAAACTAAAGTGACTGAACTCCATGTGTTCTGGGGTCCTTCCTATCTCTAGATCTATGACCTTGAAATACTTGAAAGAAGTCATCACGCCCCTCCTAGTTCTTGTTTTCCCCAACTCCTCTAGCTGATCCTCAGACAGCAGAGTCTCAGCCTTCTTGCCATCCTCCTCTACAGAAGGCCTGGCACACAGCAGCCCATCGAGAAGACATGTCACCACCTACTCAGCACATGTTGTTTCTGGAAGGCTGGGGCTCAGCCAGGCCTGTGGCCTCCTTGCTGTGTGACAGTCTGCTTTAGAAGGGGAGCGTGGAGGTATGCTGGAGCATCTGCTCTAGAGCTAGGCTGAAGACTGCAGGGCATGGGGTCTCCTCCTGCTGCTGGTACATTGGGACTTGCCGAGCAGCCTTTCCTTGGGTGGGACTGGAGGTCTGGCTCCTTGGGGATGCTGTCTTTTCCCTAGAATCTGAGTGAGATGCAGAGAACATCTGGGGAGGAGGTCTGCTGAGATATAGGGGGTGCTGCCTGGTTGTCTGTGATTTATGAAAGGCCCTGGGAGGGGGCTCCACACAGAGCCACTAGAAGGTCACACTGACAATTAAAATCTCATTTGCAATTCGGAAGGGCTCACTTCTTCCAGCCCGCCAATCTCACTGGAAGGATAATCTGATTTATAAGAAACTCAGCAGTCATTCATTACTTCCCCCAAGAGATCCCAAATGGTTGACAAAACTCCCCCAAATGCCAGGGCCACTGCTACCCTTATCTTTTCTTGCTCAGTTTTTGCCTGCTAGAGGCCTTCTAGGATCTTGGCTTCCTCATAAATTAATGCACTCAAATGGACATGGTTTTTTTTTCTTTTGGATCTACTATATTGGTATAGGGAGCTCTTAGTGAGGAAATTCCCTCTACCAGTGCAGGTCAACAGATGTTCTGAAAATTTCAGTCTTGGAGAGTTTCCTGCAACATTGAAAATTGCCCAGGGTCATAGCATAGAATGGGCAGGGAGGCCTTGAAGAAGACCAATGACATCACAAGGGCAATGTCTCTACTTGGGCATGAGTTGGATTTAAGTGAGGCAGAGTCTTGCAAAGTCATCAGCTTCACTCTCGCCTCCAGAGTTATTGGAGTTCAGTGGCAGGACAAAAGTCAGGACTGGTGATGGTCCAGCTCCAAGAGGCCTACTCTTCATACTATACCAGTCTGCAGATCATGGAATGTGGTTATTGAAATGTACATAGGAATGTGTATAGTGTATTTAATATATGTCATGTAATCCATTTAAAGGTAGACAAGTTATTTTCTATATTATCTTATTTAAGATAATTAATTGTTTGGGAAGTGTACCATGCTGGGTCATACTTCTGATCCTCAAAGATTTCTCAGTTAATAATAATTTTATCAGTTCCCCTTTCTATTAGTAAGCTGCCTGCAGAGTGTGCAAACTCTATCCACAATAGGCTTATGAGGGAGGTGGAAGTATAGTCACTGTATAGATGAGGAAACTGAGGCTATGGTCATATAGTTTTCTGTTGTTTGTCCTTTGTACCTGGAAAGAACCAGAATAATATCATGATGTCATTAAGTATCAGAGACAGAACTTGAAGCAAGGTCTCCCACTTCCAAGTGATGCTTCTACTTTGATACTTCACCGTATCTGTGACTCTGTTGGCAGGCAGTTTCCTTCTCTGGCTGTCTATCATATCTGTGTTTCAGGAGGTGGGCCTCTGGAGCTACTGTGGCCAAAAATCTCAATCACCCTATTTTCAGCCTTCTGGCAATGAACCCCTGTCTTCATTTGGTCAGGCTGGTCCTCAGACAAGAAACAAAGAGGGGGTGACTGGGTTCATGCTTGAAGGCTTCCTGCCTGGAGCATTCTGTCCCTGGGATCAGACTTTAACAGCCTCTATCTCATGGGCAGCCCTGAGGAGGACTTTAGTGATGGAAGGTCTACACATGAGTGGGTATCTTACAAATTAGAAAGGGACAAGTGCATAAAAGAGGTATAGAGTACTTTGAGATCAGATGAAGCCCAGGGAGACAGGGAAGAGAGGAAGAGTGTGTCACCTGCTCAGAGGGCTCAGAACATTGTCCTGACTCATTCTCCATTCCATTTTGTATGGGCCAGTGCTGGTTTCCAGTGCTTTGGAGGGTGGGCACGGGTATTTCAAGAATTAGAACAATTGTGAAAGCTGATGATAGTTGGAAAGTTGACCCTGACTGACTGGATACAGGGCCTGATTTCTCAGCCTCAGACCAGGATGGGCTGGGAAGGCCAACTTGTCTAATCTCTATGTGGTGAGAATCCCCCTCAGGTGCAGGGAATCTGTCCTTTTCTCAGGTAGCCAATTCCACTATGGACCATGCCAATTATTGGAAAGTTTTCCTTTGGATTAGACTAAATCTGCCTCTGCTCCCTTTGCTTTTAACTCAGCTCTTTGGGGTCTAGTATAACATGGACATGGCTGATAAATGTGCTGTTAAATGTTTAACAACTGGCTCTCTAGAAATTCATGACACTTTAAATACTATCTATATTTTAATAATGTTTAATAATATTTTAATTTAATAATTTTTAATTTTTATAATCTTAATCTTATTTAATTTTTAAAATTTAATAATAATTAATAATATTAATTTAATAATTTTACATTTTGACAATAAATTAATTATTTAATTTAACAATCTTTTCTCTATTGCTTTCTTTGTAAAAATTAACAAAATAATAAACTAAGCACTGGTCTGTAGCACTGACTAATTTCTGAGATGCAAATTTTCATGCTAAAAATTTAACAGCCAGCTCTCATGGGTCCATAAGAGCTTGCTCCAGTACACTTTGATCATAACTGAGCATTCATATAACCTTTGAAAGTTGGCAAACACTTTACACAAATTAGCTCACAACAATCCTCTGACGTGGATACTGTCAGATTTCTCATGCTGACTTCACAGGTAAAGAAATTGAAGTTGAGAGGGGTTAAGTGACTTGCCTAAGGTCACATTGATAGGAAATGTCATAATTGGAAGTTAAATCCAATTCTCTTGATTGGCTTAAGTGTTTTCCACCTATCTCAGTTCACACCTTGGTGATTCTTGGATATGTTATGTAGTATGAGAATTTTTGTAACTGTTGTTCAGTTGTTTCAGTTGTGTCTAACTCACTATGACCCTGCTTAGGGTTTTCTTGGCAGAAATACTGGAGTGGTTTGCCATTTCCTTCTCCAGATCATTTTACAGATGAGGAAACTGAGGCAAACACAGTTAAGCTATTTGCCTGGAGTCACAAAGATAATAAGTATGTGAGACCAGAGTTGAACTCAGGAAGAGGAGTCTTTCTGCCTCCAGATCTGGTGATCTATCCACTGTGCCACCTAGCTTCCCCAAGTTTGAAGATGCTGACTGCCTATTTACATAGTCTAGAGGTCACTCAATGTGGAGCCTGATAGAGTATAATACATCAGTAACCAGATAGGGAGCATAATTGTGTATATATACACAATATCACTTAGAACTGGAAAGATGATCCAGTGCAACACTCTCATCCTACAAAGGAGGAAACTGAGGCTAAGTGGTTTGTTCAAGACCACCCAGTGAATTAATGGAGGAGTTACGTCCCAAGCCTGGGGTTCAACACCTTGTGTTATTGCTGCCTGCCTCTGAGAAGGCAGTCTCTGCAGGATCTCTGGGAAAGCTGGAGTGGGGGTGTGTGACATAGGACCCTCCCCACTTCTGAGCTGGAGACAGGGCGTCACTGCAGGAATTATCAAGAAGGCTCAGATGTCCACTGGAGAAGCAAACAGTGGAAAAACCACTGTGAACTCTAGCTCTACTTTGGTCAGATGGACCTGTAATTCCATTGTAATGAGATGAAGAACCTCTTTCTACTTCTTTCTACTGATGCAAATCATCACCTTCTCTACAACAGACAATCTTAAGAGAGTTGCCAGTCATGAGGAAAAGACAGGTGACTTGCCTAGTGTCACACAGTCAGGATGTGTTGGGGTAGTGCTTGAACCTAGGTCTTTCTGGCTCTGAGACTGATTATCTCCATTACTCCAGGACTATCTCTCATGGTTGGAGAATTGTGGGAAACAAGAGCTCTTCTATTCTGGGAAAATGAGAGGGTGTGCTGAAGCAAACTCACCTCCACTTCTGTGCCCAGTCAGGACATCAGTCTCGTGGTGTGATGGGACGAGTGTGGGAGTTAGGATACCTGGGTTCTATAGTCATTTATTAGGTTCTCAGGTAGTTATTAGTTATGTGACTTTGGGCAAGTCATCAGTATAGCTGTGGGACCCTGAGAATGTCTCTTTGCCTTGCCAGCCTCAGTTTCTTCCCGTGTAAAATTAGAGGCTTAGATTAGATAATACTATTGGCCCCTCTAAGCTCTCACATTCTTCACAATGGAAGCCTGAACATGCCTTCATTAATTAAGCCTAATCCTGTATAACCCAAATCCATCCAGTTTTAATTGTATCTGAGTCTCTCAGGGTCTGATCTCAGAGTGGTGGTGAGCTGGTGAGTGAATGTATGTGTGTGTGTGTGTGTGTGTGCAGCTAGCAGAAGGTACACGAGGTTTTGCCTCAGGGTGTCTGCCTAGACAGGGTGGAGCACATCTCACCATGGTGCTGAGAGTTGGGTAACATGAGTTCACTTCCTAACTCTGTCACCCTGACCAAGTCACATGACCACTCTGGGTTTTGGTTCCGTCAGCTATAAAAAGAGGACATTAGACTCTGTAGTCTTTCCTAGCTCCCAGTCTGAGATGAACACCTGATCTCTGTCCCTGAGGTGGAGTTACCATTCCCAGGGTTGGGGTCCTGCTCTCCTGACCTTCCCCCTCCAGTCCCCAATGGAATTTGGACCAGACCATCCCTTTTCTTGGTCTTCTTTTACCTCCAATGGAAGGATCCCAATTCCCTCTTCCTTCATCTTTTCTTGGTTTGTGGGCCAGGTTTCACTGCCAGTTTCTGATTTCCACCTGGGGAAATGTTTTGTCTGGGGTGAAGTCTGAGAACAGTTTCTTACCCTCCAACTTGATAAACTTTAAAAAAAATGCCGAATGAAGCAGCTCATGGTTTTTTAAGATGGAGAGCTTCTGTGTTTCATTTGGCTGGAAAGTCATCGAATGTTTAATCCTTCAGCACCATTCATTTCAACAGCTCCTGCTTTTAATGTATTTCATGTTTTGTTTTATTTACCACTGACTTTGGAAGCAGCCAGCACCTTCTCCCTCCAGTCCTCACCCCAAGGAAACTATGCAGGCTGGGGGATGAGATGCTTGTACCTCTCTCCTAACAGGGAATGATGGAACTGGCTTGATGCAGGCTGCTGCTTTCTCTTTCTTCTAAAAGACTGAATTTATAGTATCCTTTGTTGGGGAATTTCTCCTTCAAATCCCAATGTGAGACAGAGCCTGATTAGGGGGAAACTGTTCATTGAGAAAGGAGTCAGACATTTGCAATGGAAGATGCAGTTCAGTCATCAGACAGAAGGTGTGTGTGTGTGTGTGTGTGTGTGTGTGTGTGTGTGTGCGTGCATGTGCATCCTAGCATATGCATGAGTGTCTGTGGGTATGCCAGCTATATATCCACACCTGGGTCTATGGCTGTTTAGTTTCCAGTGGTTAGAGCAAAGAGCTAATCAGGCCCAGGTCACAGGGCTAATTTCTATGCAGGTCAGTTAACTGCACTCTGTCCTATCTCCCTCCTCAACTGCTTATGAGAATCAAATGAGATAATTTATGTAAAGTGCTTTGTAAACTGTAAAACACTATATACATGTCAACCATTATTATGAGGGCTCTAAGACAAAGTTTACAGGGGCTGTCTGACATAATGGATAGAGATCTGACCTTCATATTAAAAAGATTTGCTTTCCTATCTCTGACACATACTGTCTGTGTGACCCTGGGCTGTTCATGGTGCCCCACAGAGTTCTGAGTGTGTAAATTGCAGATGATTTGTTGATCTGCATTGATAAAGAGTTTCATCCCTACTAGTTCCATGTTCCAATGAAGTCACAGGTTTGGACCCCTCCCCCCCAAAAAAAGACATCTGTTATTATTAGAGACTTCAAAGTTGTGCCACCTGACTATCAGTCCAAGGAACCAGAGAATTTTCACCTGAAGAAGAGAAACATTCTGGGACTTCTGATGATAGTTGTTGAGCAGTTAAAAGGCTCTTATATAGAAAAAAAGGTTAGACTTATTCTGCTTGGTTCCCAGGGGCAGAACTGGGGAGCACTTGAATTTTGTGGAGAATCGGAATAGGACTTAAGCTCAGGAAAAGCGTTCGAAGAATGAGAGTATCCCTAAGTGAAAGGGGCTGCCACTCACTAGAGGTATCTAAGCAAAGGTTGGACAAGGATTGTTGGTGATGTTAGAGAGAGAATTTTTAATCAGGGACAGTTTGGACAAGGTGGTCTCTGAGTGCTTTTTTAGTGCTGAGGTTTTATGATTCTATTATTACCGAATACTTGAATTCTTCTGAAGCTTCATTGTTTCGCTAAGGTCACCCCGGTCTCACAAAGGCGCTGTCCATGGTGCACAAGTACAGACAGGTCAAATTGAGCTGGAAGGGCTTCAAGTACATGCCTACCTACAGACCATGTATCTCTCATATGAGGGTGAGCATGGCACAGTGTGAAGACTGGCTAGGACTACCTACCAGGAGTTGATAAAAAATTTTTTTTAGTCATCACAAGTAAATAAAGCAGTCAATTAAGGCATAAAGGAGTTACAGCTTGAGTCAATGGAAGGACTGTAATGATACTGATCAAATCATCCCACCTTGATGTCTTGTTTTTCCGTGGCCATTCATTGATTCCTAACATAGGTAACCTGTATCCAAAACCTGTGCACTTGTTCATAAGAAAACCAACCATGTGAGAGTATGGATAGTTTTGTACAGCTCATCCCCACTCCTGCAAATGCACCCCAGAGCATGTGGTCTGTTATTGGTGTCTCAGAAGTCTGACTGTGTCATTGGGATCCTTAGGCTGCTGAACCAGGAAGATCTCTCCTAGGACCAGAAAAAACTCTGAGCCTTTCCTTTGGTGTGGAGGAGTAACATCTTTCCAAGGAGAATTGAATTATGGTCTCAATTTCTGCTCCCTATGTGACCTTGGGAAAATGAGTTCACCTCTTTGAACCTCAGTTTCCCTTTCTATAAAATGACAAAAAAATAATGGCAAAATTCATTCTCAGGGCTGCTGTGATGCAAATTGTTTGTAAACTGTATAGTGTGTTACATAAAAGTAAGCTAACCCAGTCTGCCATATCTTCATGTAGTATGCCAGGGGTCCCCAACTTTTGAGTATGAAAACCTCCCTTTTAAATCAACAATTACTTATTAATTACATACTACACATCAGATACTATATTATATACTAGGTATATGAAGGTAGCATCATCAACAGCAAAGACAAGTGCCTCTTTTGAATGTCAAAAAATTCACATTTTGTTCCGCTGATTGAGTAAGTTCGTGATGGCAAGAAGCCACTATAGATTCAGAAAATTTGAATTTGAAAAATAGTGGTACCCATATGTGTCAGGCATATGATTTATGCAGTCTGCAGAAGGCATGTTTGCTTATTTATTACACTGAGTCATGCTGTATATTTTTGTTGGAACCAAATAAAGATCAGAATGATGCTTAGGGGTATGCATGGATTCCAGGATTTCTTGCAATAACTCCTTGATATTCTTTCTGCCCTCTCAGTCCC
Organism: Potorous gilbertii; assembly: GCA_028658325.1. Taxonomy (NCBI): domain Eukaryota; kingdom Metazoa; phylum Chordata; class Mammalia; order Diprotodontia; family Potoroidae; genus Potorous; species Potorous gilbertii. Next base: position 491,014,298 of record CM053769.1, read on the forward strand.
AGGGGGTCTTGTCTCACACTTTGGAAACCTTTGCATGGTTTTATGATTCTGGGCATGTGAAACAAAATGGAAAGACTATTGGACTTCAGAGAGGTAGAAGACTTGGGTTTGAGCCCCAGTTCCACTACTAACTAGTGATGTGACCATAGGCACTTAATATATCTCAGCCTCAGTGTTCTTATCTGTCAAATGGTAATAAAAATTCCTACCCTATCCATCTTGGAGTGATGTTGTCAAAAACAAGACATGCATGTGTGAAGGCACTTTGTAAGCTGTCAAATAGAAAACATACAAATATAAAATAGTACTGTCATCATCTTGCTGAAGGTCTCTGATGTGCCAGCTAATTTATAACAGTCAGGATTGAGGTCTCCTGATGACATTGAATATTTTTGTGAACCTAGAATCTTTCACTCTGCTAAAAGTCATATTTACTCTACCATCTTGGGAACTATTGCTGCCTTTGTGATTATAGGAGTCAGCTGGTCTGTGGATGGGAGCTTGTCATTAAGGGAAGAAAAAGGGAGATATTTCTGTGATCTGACTCCTTCCTTTCATATCTTGCCTGCAGAACCTGGCACTGAGCCCTGTATATAGTAGTTACTTAACAATGTTTTTAATGGAAAGGAATTGAGTTAATTCTTGAGGATGATGACAGGGACCATATCACTAGAGTTTTGTGGAAATCTCCATTTTTTCAATCAATTAACCAGCAAGCATATATAGCACCTACTATGTGCCATGCACTATGCTAGGTGCTGGGGATAAAAGACAAACAATGAAACTTCTCCTTCTTCAAGGATCTTGAATTCTATTGGAAGAGGCTACGTGGAAGGCACCCATTCTATTAATCCTGTACTTTCTTGCTTCTGAATATTAGTGGGTGACTTCTTGATGCTAAGGATTTAATTGTTCATCATGCCCTAGTAAATATTGAATGAATATATAAAACTCTGAGTATGATTTTGAGTTGTGAATCCATATCACAAGACATTGACAAGTTCTTAATGTCATAAAATGACAAAATCTAGGGGTTGGAAGGGAGCCCAGAAGTTAGCTAAAAGAACAGTTAAGTCACTAAACCTGGGCCATAATGTCCTCTGTAATACTCCAGGCAAACAATGATACAGTCTTTGCTTGAAGTCTCCTAAACTGTCAAAGAGGTCCATGATCCAGGAATAATTTAAGAACCTGTTATCTAATAGTAGCACTTTTGGGTGGACTGGATGAAGGAGAAACCGAACAGGAGCCTAGTTATCAGTCTTTAGAGTGAGAGCTAATCTAGTCCAATCTTCTCACTTTCTGGAGGAAGAAACAGGTTCAGAGAGGAAAAGAAATCCTTTTCTCAGGCCCACACAGAAAACAAGGAAGAGAAATGGTATTGAAACCCAGGTCCTTTGACTCAAGATCAAGTCTTTTCACTTAATTGCAGTGTAGACCAGACATAGAATTTAGAATACCCTGATTTAGAGTCAAGGCAGCAGGAGCATAGAGAATGGGATGGATTTGGAGGACATTCTGACAAATCAATGGGGTTAGATAATTGAGAAGAAATGAGGTTGGAAGTCAACTACAGCTCAGCTTTTAAGCCAAGGCAACTGAAAAAAAAATGATGGTGTTCTTAATAGAAATAGGGAAATCACGTGGGGTTCCTTTTGTCTGGAAGGGAGCTGATGAGTATGTAACAACAGCAGTAGCCGGCGACAGTGGTGGCAGTATCTCTTAATACAAAGAAAGCAAGCTAGAACTCGATTGAATCAGTCTCTATAAACTGAGTATATTTAGTGTTCCTCCAAAGTAGTCTTTAATTATGAAAAAAATATAAACACAGCACACTACTCTCATCTAGATGTGGTTAAACCCTTCAGACACTGAGATTTAAGATCTTGCTAAGCACTTTCCCATTAGGCAAAAATATTGACATTTCAGTTTACATCTCACTGGTTCTGCATCTTTGTAAAATGCTTTATGGAAAGACTGTCATGGCTATGATGTGAACAGTGAACGGCAGCAGAGACAAGAGGGGTGGCTGAGGGGACATTAGCTGCTGCTGCTGCCACCACCTAGGCCCCTTACAACCTGCCCAAGGACCTGTGAGTTTAGGAGGAGGTATACACAGCAAGAGAGAAAGTGGCCACTGTAATCCAAAGAACATTGATTTCTACCAAGTGCCAGGCAGTATGCCAGGCCCTGGAGACACAGAGATGAAAACAGTAGCCCTGTTCTTCAGGAACATGCATCCCACAGGGGGTACATTGTATGTGTACAGATAAATATATACAAAAGTGACACCAGTTGATTTTAAGAAGACAATTACACTTGATTGAGTGCTGTATCAGGCAAGGTCGATAATCCCTGGCTCCCAGAGATCATTGCTCTCTGTGCTTGCCTCATAACCCAACTTTCAAAATGCCTCATTGACCAATGCAAGTTTCACAAATTTTCTTTTGTTTCCTGGTAGTGCATCATAAATAGACTCCTTAGCAGGGAGCCAGGACGGTGCAAAGGACACATAAGGATTTTCTTGCTTATTTGGGGGCTGCTGAATATAACCTGGGACTCCATACACTTTGGTGTATGTCCACATGAGCACTGACAAAGCTTTCTGATCTGGCAGAAACATCACTGTGATTTGGAAGGCACATTAATCCTTCCAGGCCAAAAATTACCACAAAGTAACTGGAGAAAATGAGGGACACAAGAACCTCACCATCCTTTTTCTTGGTACTGGGTTAGATTTTGTTTTGTATTCAAGGAAAAGGACATTAACATGAAGAGTTCATCCAGAAGAGGGTGAAGGGACTGGAGATTATATCTGGAGAGAACTGGTTGAAACAACAGGTAATGTTTAGCCTAGAAAAGAAAAGGCTTAGATTGGACATGATTGTTGTCATGGAAGAAGGATTAAACTTACTTTTCTTAGAGCTCAGAGCAATGGCTAGAAGGGGGAGAGAGGCCACTGAAGGCTCTGTGAAAAGAATGGGGAAAAAATGCTCAGAATAGGTAGAGTTGTCCATGAGTGGAAGGGGCAGGCTTTGGTGATAATAGCTCTCCCCTTCTCTGGAGGTAGAATGGCTGACCACTTGTCATGGGCCTTCTGGTCAGGTACAGGTTGTCCAGAGGTCCCTTCTAGCTTTGCTGTTTTGTGGTTTATAGAGTCATAGAATTACTGCTCAGTCATCACTTAGTAAATGCCTTTTATGTACCAGGCAGTGGGCTTAGTACTGGATATACCATGTCAAAAATAACATAGTCCCTTTTTTCCCAGAGATTGATTCTATTTGGGGGAGATAACATAGGTATTAATGAAATATATGTTATAAGGTGATTTAGGGTCTGGAAAGACTTACTTCTCAGTTCCCCAAGGTCTAAGATCTAGTACAACTCTTAGGCCTAAGATAACTCTACAACTAAGAGAAGTTACTGAAAACAAGCAGATCAACATTGTAGAAAGCCCCCAACATCAAATGAAATCATAGGGCCAACTTTCTTAAAAGACATAAGGTTAATAATATTGCCACTGTATACTCCACAAGAATTTGGAAGGAAAATGCTTTGCAGTCCTCTGAGTACTGTAGAAACGTAAGTTGATATTACTGTAGTAAGGAGCTGTGACTTCATTGGTGTAGGTACTCTCTATACCGTCACCCGCGACAGTTAATTTGTAACTGTACAACATGGGACTGTGGACATAGAGCTGAAAGAGCCTTGTGAGACCATCTATTCTGACTTGAGGTGAGGAAGAGTTGTAGTGACATAGTCTCCTTCAGTGCACTGCCTAGAGGCAGATAAGATCTTGTTACCATATATTTTATATATGTGATTCCTGGGTTGCAGAAAGGTTAAGTGCCCAAAATCACAGAGCTAGTTAGTGGAGGAAGATGGCGACCAGAACTTAGATCTTCCTCCTTTCCCTGTGATCTCTCCATTGTACCACACTACCTGTAGAAGCTAATATCCTAGGAGGCTTTTCTGGATACTCTTTTCCATGGCACTTTCCTTGTAAGAATCTAATTTTTGATATTGGTATTTTATGATTAGTATTACTTTCTGCATTTGGGTTACATACATTTGTATGTGTGTTTATATGTATTTGTGTATACGTGTGTGGTTGTTGTACGGAATGAGAGAAGCATACCTGTTTTATAGGTTCTATAAGAGAATGACTTTATTTTTTAACTCAAAGGAAGGAAAAATGGGAGACATGACCATTTAGAATTCTGGATGGTATTTTAATATGCTTCCAGGGAGTGGTCAGTTATGTGCCCCTATATTTTAGAATGAAGAGAGTGTTGGTCATGGAGTCAGAAATCCCAGGATTGAATCTAATCTCTGATATTTGTCCATCTGACCATGGGCATAGAGTCACTTCAACTCTTCCTCACCTCAAGTCAGAGTAGATGGTTTCACAAGGCCCTTTCAGCTCTATGTCCACAATCACATGTTGTACAGTTACAAATGAACTGTTGTGGGTGATGGTATAGTGAGTACCTATACCAGTGAAGTCACAGCTCCTTACTACAGTAATATCAGCTTATGTTTCTACAGTACTCAGAGGACTGCAAAGCATTTTCCTTCC
>CM053769.1:491018976-491035682 GCA_028658325.1 Potorous gilbertii
GTAGAACCTATACAGAATTGTATGCTGTCATGGGGAGGGAGGGGGGCAGTGGGGGGAAGGTGTGGGGGGGATAAAATCTTAATTTTAAGGAAGTGATTGTAGAACATTTAAAATAAATAAAGAAAGAAAGAAAGAAAAAGAAAAGAAAATTGGCCCTATGATTTCATTGATGTTGGGGGCTTCCATAGAGAATGCCTTTCTACAATGCTGATCTGCTTGTTTTCAATAACTTCTCTGAGTTGCAGAGTTATCTTAGACCTAAGAGTTGTATTAGATCTTAGACCTTAGGGAACTGAGAAGTAAGTCATTGGGTCACACATCCGATATGTGGTAGAGGCAATCTTTGAACCCATATCTTTCCAACTCTAAGAGCTGTTATCTTACAACTTACTGACTCATCTTACTAATGAAATAACATGAAGCAAAGCTTGATGTTCTCTCCAAACGTTAACTGCTGTCATCATCGCCATTGCCGTCATCATCACTACCAATCAATAAATCAGGGACTACCATCTTGTAGATCAATAAAACTGAGTCTTGATGAAATTAATTGGCTGTGTCATAATCAGAGTGCTACCAAATGTGTGAAGGAAGATTCTGACTCCTTGACTCCAGGTACTCTCTCTACTCTGCCTAATCTTGAGGCAAGTCAACAACCATTTATTAGATACCTACTATGTGCCAGGCAAGTGCCCAGGACACACAATATGGTAAGGAAAGGACCTTCTATGTGATTGTTTATATATATTCCATTTAATGCCATAAAAATGAACTAAGCAGTATCCTGCTTATAGTATCCAGGTACTATATTATGCTCTGGGGATATAAAGACAAAAATGTAATAGTCCCTATCCTCTAGGAGTTTATGTTCTGTTGTGGGGAAATATTTACACAGAAGAAAATTCTAAGTAATATTCACTCATTCATTCTTTCATTTCTTCATACAATAAGTATTAACATGGGCTTCCTCTGTGCAAGACACCAGGCTAGATGCTGTAGGGGAAAGAAAACAAATCTATAATTAAGGCTAGAATTATCAGCAGGTACTTGGTATGGTTTTTTTCTTCTTCAATACTATAGATACCTTGAGGGCCTGTCCAATAGTGATAAGCCAACTGACTTTGTAGGAGAATGCCCTTGGACATTCTAGAAGTCAGGGTCAGATCTAGGCTAGTTGGCAGGAGGACAGGGGTGGACTCCTGGCAAGATGCCTGTGGAGGCAAGATCTTCAGTTTTCATGTTGGCCTCCCCTGGTACTCCAGGGTTCATCTGTTGCTCCCAGAATGCTCTCTGTGGCCACTCCCGAGGAACTCTTAATGTTGGGGAGGTGGGAGGGGGAATGAGTGCAGGGATAGAACCTCTTTGTGAACTTATTCCCAAGAAGCCAGGTCCAAAGAAGGCCCCAGATTGCTGCTATTCACACTCAATCAGGCCTTCTATTAGCTTGTCAAGAGAATCTGTCTTCCTGGAGGTCTGAGGCAATCTTATTCAGTGGGGAGTCCAGGCAGTAATCACTCCATTTTCAAGGATCAGGAAGAAACGTTAATTTTGGCAGCTTTTGCTTTGTTTCAAAGTTTCCCTCTTCAGTCTAAAAATACACTCTGCAAGAGAGGCTGATGGGGTTAGAATGGTTTCTGTGTCCAACTTGAGGTCATAAAAGGTGTGCCTAGTCCTGTATGGGTGTGTGTGTGCTCTGATTAAGAAATGAGGAGGGAGTCCTTGTCCCTCCCCTTCAGGAAGCAAAGGCTAATTTAAGTTAAAAGACTTGTACATGTAGTCAAGGACTAGATTCAGTTAAATTCAACTAAGTAACTGTGTATGGAGCTTAGCTGAAATTGGGGGATATGAAGAGTAGATTCTAGAAGAGGGTCTCCGTTCTCAAAATATAGCACATTATGTTTGGTACCAAGTGAACACACATAGATGGGCATGATATGCCAACTCCTATCCAATATGATGGGTAATGAGCAGACCAGAATGGTGGCAATTGAGTAGAGTCTAAAGGGGAGGGAGCAATGGGAGATGTGCTTGGAAGAGTGTATTTGAAATAGACTCTAGAGGAGACCTTGGATGCCAGGTTAAGAAGTTTTTCTTCCTTCCTTCCTTCCTCCCTCCCTCCCTCCTTCCCTCCTTTCCTTCCTTCCTTTCCTTCCTTCCTTCCTTCCTTCCTTCCTTCCTTCCTTCCTTCCTTCCTTCCTTCCTTCCTTCCTTCCTTCCTTCCTTCCTTCCTTCCTTCCTCTTTTTAATAGTCACTTAGGAGCAATTAGAGGTTTTTTATATAGGGGGAATGACTTGCTTTTCAATTTAAGAAACACTAAGTTAAAAATTTCTTTTTGCTCTTAGCATTTGCAGCATACTGACTTCCTTTTAACACCTCTTCCTCTTTCCTCCCCCATATTAAACCCTCCCTTGAGGCAAGGAAAGACATTTAAGCAAAATCAACACATACAGCCACCTTTTCCAATAGCAGCCCAGCATTCCTTGTTCTTAGTCCTTGAGAGCGGAGAGTTGTGTTTCATCATTAGTTCTTTGGGTCTCAGAGTGCTCATTACGTTCAATCAATCAATAAACATTTATTAAGTGCTTACTATGAGCCAGGCACTGTACTAAGAGCTGGAGATACAAAAAGGATCAAAAGACACCCCTTCCCTCCAGGAATGTACAGTCTTATGGACCTGTCAGAGTTCTAATACTTTTGAGTTTTATTTTCATTTATATTGTTGCAGTCACTGAAAAGAGTGTTCTCATTCTGCTAGCTTCATAAAACTTTTATTATTTTTTTTTGACTCTTCATTTTCATTATTTCTTCTTTTCCTTCTTTTACCCCAGTTTATTTAGTCAACTCCCTAACAGACAGTTACTAAGTACTAGCTGGGTTCAAGGCCTTGGGCTCATCTCCGACTCCTTGCTTTTGCTTATGACATTCTCTCTACCTCCTGGAATGCTCTTTTCTTGGTTTATTACAGACCCTTTAGGTCCTGCTCAAATTTTACCCCTTTCAAAACCCTCTGTAGAATGATACAACGTGATAAATAATGCTCAAGGAGCTTTTCTTGTTACTTGGTCTCTTAACGGTGTCAGCTCCTCAGGGAAAGGGAGTTGGCATCGTAGAGCCAGGAGGGTGACCTGAGGCTCCTGGCCAAGGCATTTCGTTGCTCTGGATCTCAGGTTCCTAACCCATAAAACATGGGGGCTGGACAAGATCATAAGATTATGATTTTGATGAGCTTTAAATCTTTGACCTAATGTTTCCAAATCAAATACTCCAGACAGGCCTGTCCCTGAAGGCTTCCAGGGACAGGATGTTGGTTCCTAATGAGCCATAATCTCAATTGTTTTTTATCATCTTTAGAATAATAAAATAAGGGCCAGGTACTAAGTCAGGAGAGGGAAGTGAATCTGGAGTCAGGAAGCAGAGTTTCAAGCCCAGGTTCTGACATGATCTATCAATTTGACCAGTGACCTTTTAGAGCTGCCTTAGTGTCCTCATCTATAAAATGGGGGCAATAAAACTTGGATTATCTATTTTGAAAGGTTGTTGGGCACTCCATTTTTATACACCCAAACCCAACCAGCTAAGTTTTTAAACCCCTAAGTTCTCCAGAGGATAATTATTTCCTTTCTCTCCTTCTTGCTTTGGATCAGTCTCTTCCCAGTCCTCTTGCCCATGGTCCATCTCAGTTCTTTTGACATCTTTTCTCCATCTCTATTATGCCTAGTTGTGTTCCCAGTATTTAGGCTATCTCCAGACTCCTTGCTTTTGCATACAGCATCCTCCACTTCCTGAAATGCTGTTCCAAAGTTTTTTCATAAATTTGTCAAAACCCATCCCTCCTGGCTACTCTAGCCTAGGTCTATTTCTCCTTTCTCTGAACTCCAACTTGAGTGTTCAGTTTTTCTCTTTCCTGCTTATCTGTGTCTTCCTTCTCTAGCTAGAATGAGAGGTTCTTGAGTGCTGGAATTCTCTGTCTCCCCTAATGTGCCTAGGATAGAGTCGGGCCAAGGGACCCAGCCCATACTTTATGAGTCATAGGGGTGGGATGAGGGTAAGAGAACTTAGAACCTGAGGATGACTGAAATACGAGAGCTAGTTGGGTTCCCTTGGGCCTTCACGTCTTGGCAGCCAATGGCACCTGGATCCAGGCCTGGATGAAGGAAGGAGACATGCCAAATCTCCCCTTGCAGACACCTTGCAAGAGCTCAGGTCCTTCACCTTAGGACTCAAGGAATTCTGAAACAACTTTGGGGACTCAGTTGCAGGCAACAGAAAAAAAATTCCATGAGAAGCAAGCCCCAAAGGTTAATTACTTTTCATTTTTCACCCTTACGTATTTGTTTCATAATATGTTTCTCTGCTGTGGTGCCGGGGATGCCCAATTAATCTTAGGGACTTTCCTTTTTGCTAGGAGATAACTATTACAGCATGTCTGACTGTTCTATATAAAGGTGTGAACAAGTTCTGTACCAAGCAAAAATACCAAGAAGATAGGCAAGGCACTGCCTGGAGAAAACCCCTCCTCTGATGCCTCCTTCTCAACTGTGAGGGAAGAGCCACACAGTGGGACTGATAAGGACTTCACTCCTTTACCTACTGAGTCATATGGCTTTTGTACATTAACAATGGAATAACTCCTTGCATTTGATTTATCTCTGTGATTGTGTTTGGTCCTTTCAACAAACCTGGGAGGTAGTCTATTATTGACTCCCATTTTACAGGTGAGGTAGCTAAGGTTTAAATGATTGACTTAAGGTCCTGTGGCCAGTATGGGGGCAAAGCTGGGAATAGAGCAAAGGTTTCAGGTTCTCAGAGTTGGGAGGGACCTTGATGTCCAACTGATTCCAAATTGTGCCTGAGGAAGGATCCCTTCTATCATATTCCATAACAAGTCATCACCTGGAATATAACCGAAGCCCCTCAATGATGGTGAGCTTACCATCTGGCACAATGGTCACTGTTTTTTATTGTTAAGAAACTAATGAAATTAAGAAATATAAAGCTTTGTGAACCTTAAAACATTTATAATGCTAGCTATTTTTGTTATCATTAATTGAGTAACTAGGTAGTGCAGTGGATAGAATGCTGGGCCTGAAGTCAGGAAGATTCATCTTTATGAGTTCAAATTTGGCCTCAGACATTGCTACTTGTGTGACCCTAGGCAAGTCACTTACCCTGTTTGCCTCAGTTTCCTCACCTGTAAAATGAGAAGGAAATGGCAAACCACTCCAGTATCTTTGTCAAGAAAATGCCAAATGGGGTCATGAAGAGTCAGACAATGACTAAAAAATGACTGAACATCAACAAAAATTATTAATTATTATTATTTTATTAAGAAGCTCCTCCTAAAACAGAGAGGAATTTCTTTGCTCCTTTCCATTTGCGCCCAGAATCTCAATTTAGCGTTCTTTTCACTACCAGGGATTCTTAGCCTGTTTTGTGTCATGGCAGTGTCTGGTAAAGTCTACCCTTCTCAGGATAATATTTTCAAACACATAAAATAAAATACATAGAATTACAAGAGGAAACGCCTTAGATTGGAATAGTTATATAACTATTTTTATAAGTTCATGGACTGCTCACCCCCTCACCTCCACCTCACCCAGGTAAAGAAATCCTTTTGTACTAGATCATGGTGCTACTTACTCTTAGATTAGACAGAGGCCTTTATATTGCTCAATGGAGAGAGGGCTGGGTCTGGAGTCAGGAAGACCTGAGTTCAAATCCCAACTCATGGACTTACTCGTTGTGTGAACTATTTAACCTTTTTTCAGCTTCTCAATTTGTAAAATGGAAGTGTTGGATTTGATGGACTTAGATTCCTTTTAGTGCTGAGGTTGTGATTCTGAATAGTGAGTATTTATTACTTAAATAACAGTAACACATTTTGGAAGGGCATTGAAATTTTCCAAAGGCTTTCTAATTTTATTTTTTTTCTCACAACATCCCAGGTAGGTTGATAAGACAAAGTTCATCATCCTTATTTTTCAGATTATTTCTATTTTACAAACGAAGGCTCAGACAGGTTAGGGGGACTGTCTGTGGTCACATGGCCACTGAACTGGAAGGGAAATGCAAACTTAAAAAAATTTTGTCAATTCAATCCAACAAACATTATTAAGCATTGGTTATATGTCAGGCATTGTGCTAGACACTATGGCAAAAATAAAAACTGTACCTACCCTCAAACAGACAAGGGAACATATATGTACATGTGTTATGCCAGTGCTATAGAATTCGAAGTAAAGAGAGTTCGTAGATCAGATGCAGACAGTTGCACATCCTTTGTCAGAGGCTGGGTTTCACCTGCCCTCCAGTTCTGCTGGGATTCCACTTCAGACACTTGACAGCTCCCAAGCAGCTGATTTGCAGGAGGGGCTGGGGGATGAAAGTGAGTCATTGGTTGATTGGAGTCAGCAGTCTCCCAGTAGGTTGTCTGACTAATGACAGCCAAGAGGCCCTTCCCCAGGCCTTGTTCCAGCCATTCTCTGGACTCCTGCAGACCACCCCCTTGCTAAACTCTCTCCATGCATAGCCCATCAAATCCCATCCCCAATCAGCAAAGGGAGCCAAGGTGCCATCTTCCTCTTGGCCCCAGCTCCATGAAGGCCTTGTCAAAGTGCCCCATACAGAGCAGCCCATTCTGCAGACATCCTCAGGGGTGAGCTTAAGAGCTCCCATCATCCCTCCCCATGCTTCTGACTTCTCAGCAAGTCTGACTGTCAAATCAGGTCAACACTTGTCCTCCTCTTAAGAGGGAGATCTGTCATTAAGACAATAACTGTAATTTCAGAGATATTTCCCATTTGTTCAATGTTCCTTTCATTCATTCAACAACCATTTATTGGGCACTATTATGTGCCAGACTCTATGCTAGACTCTGAGGATTTAAAGAGGAGAACAAAGAATTCCTGTCCTCCAGGAGCTTATAGTTTACTGGGGGAGAACAACATGAATCTGGGTAAGTAAGAACAAAATATATATATATATATACACATACATATACACAGCACACACACATTTATATACATGTATAGCATATGTGTATATGTGCATGCATGAATACATGTGTGTACATATACACATACACACATGATCTCTATCTCTATCTATCTGATGGTGAAGGGGACTGGGGGAAGATTAGGAAAAGCCTTGCGCATAAAGTGGGGTTTGAGCTGAGCACATAAGTAAACAGCCGCTCAGACACAAACCTCCAGAAGGAGGGCATCCTGAGAGTGGGGGGGACAACCTGTGTTGGGGTAAGGAAACAGGAGACAGTGTATCATGTACTGGTCCTATTTGGCCAAATGATTGATTGGGTGAAAGGGAGGACAGTGGAATAAGCCTGGAAAGTCAGGTTGGAGCCCAACTGAGCAAGACCTTAAATCTAAGCCAGGCTTAGCTTAGACGTAATAGGAAAACGCTGAAGCTTCTTGGGGAGGAGAGTAACATGATCATGCCTCACACAAAACTTCACAGAACTCACTCGAGTAGGCAAAGGTTGGTAGCACCATACCTATTTGACAGGTAGAGAAACTGGGGTTCAGAAAGGTGAGGAGGCTTATCCAACATCACAGACTAGTGAGTGACAAAATTAGCAGGAAAGCCTGTGGAGAAATGGAGGGAATATTGTGAAATTTGGGAAATACATTTTGAGTTGAGATATTGTTGATTGTTTAATACATGCTGCTTCTGTCATGGGATGCTGGGATGTAGAACTGGATAGGAACTTTGGTATAATCTAATGCAATCCTCTCTTTTTAACAAACAAGGAAACTGAGATCACAAGGGAGAAGCTATTTGCCAAAGACTTCTTTACTATTAAGCAGGATTTAAGCTGAATTCCAGAACTGTTGCCCAATCCCACACTGCCTCTGATTAAGATGGGCTCATCTACAGCTTCCAAGGCAGGAATTCTGAGTCTGTGTGAAACCAGAGCCAAGGGTCAACAAAGTATTCAGATGGCTTGTTGAGAGGATGGAGGGAGTTTTAGTGAAAATTTTAAAATGAATGTAATTGAGGAGCCAGACGCTGAATGGGCAAAGCCAACTTCTTGGATGGGTGACATTTATTCCTCTAGAGTCAGTTCCTATAGTTAACTCCAGAAAAAGACATTGGTCTCCTCCTTTCTATTATATCATGGTAGAGGAAATTGAACTGTTTTAGATTCTGACGATCTGGATCTAGTCATCACTCTTATAGCCTGTATAACTGGCCTCAGTTTCTTCATCTGTAAAATGAAAGGGTCAGCTTAGAAGATTTTTCTAAGAGTCTTTCAAGGTACACATTTACCAATCAAGGCATATTTGTATTTATCTTCCTGTTTCAAAACTTGGACTCCTAATTGTTCCGACTAAGTTTTAGCATTTTGTACTTGTTAAAGTGTTAGATGGAGTCAGGTGACATGGGTTTAAATTCTATCTCAGATATTCACTAACTGTATGACCATGGAAATGTCACTGAAGTATTCTGAGGCTCAGTTTCCTCATCTGTAAAATTCAGATAATACTAGATACTGCAGTCATTTTTTTAAAGACTGGTCTCCTTATCTCCTTCAGGCTAGTAGTTCTATGGCCTCTCCCAGGCCTGATGATGGGCTTAGGAGCTTTGACTTGTCTGATTCTTGCCTGGGCTGGTATCCTCCTCTGTAGAGGGCCTGATGTCCCCCACCCCCAAATCAAGGGCTTAGTACTAGGCTTATTGTGGACACCCTACTGACATAGGTCGCTGTAGCCCAGAATTCCCAAGTTCCCCTTCCTCCCTTGTCTCCTTTTTCCTCCAAATCCCATCATCTGCACAGAAATCCTCAGTTATATTTAAAAATCTTTCCAATTCCATACCCCCCAGAAATAATTTCAGACAAAGGCAATTCTAAGGAGGTTTTGTTTATAGATGACATGTTTCTGAGCACCTGATGGACAACTGTCCATTGGACAGCTAAGTACTATGTCCTCCAATCTACATAGACACCAGTGATCCATGATTCAACAATGAGCCAATCAGGGAGAAATATTCCTTTTACCAGTGCCTATTATAATCACTTATAGGATCATAGATATGGAGCTGGAAGGGGACCTTAGAGGTCAATGAGTCCAGGCTCCTCCATTAATAGAGGGAGAGTTGAGTGTTGTACCAATGAGGAAGTTGAGTTAAATGACTTGCCCGGGGTCACACAGCTAATGTGTGTCTAGGACAGGATTCAAACCCAGGCTTTGCAGACATGTCTACATTCTATCAATTGTATCACCAAGCTACTTTAGTGTCTTCTTTTTCCTTGATGCGCTAAATTCCTCCCATCCAGTAAATTAACCACCTAGACTCATCAGTCATTAAGTCTGCTAAAAAGACCTTCAGTGGCCAAGTCCATAGATAGAAAAGTCTAACAGAGTGTTGTATCCCCATTCACCACAGATGGTGGGTCCCTAACTGATTGCCTCCAGTGCCTGGGCCGCTGATCTGGAGAAAATAGTTTCTGCTTCTTGTGAGCCTCTAGGGCATCAGCCTCAGGTGATCATGAGTCAGCCCCATGTAGCAGAGAGCATCAAAATGGAATAGGAGACAAATGACACAGGAGATAAAAAGATGAACTTGGGGTCAAGAAGACCTGGGTTTGAAATCCGCCTCTTGTAAGCTGTGTGATCCCTGGTAAAACCCTTAATCTTTTTAAACTTCAACTTACTCATTTGTAAAAGAGGGATGATAGTATTCTACACAGTACTTCCCTTCTAGGGCTGTTGTGGGACTTAAATGGGACAATATGTTGTAAGAGGAAGCATTTTGCAAATTCTAAGAGCTTTATTTAAAGAAATCATCATTAGATTTAGAGCTATAAGAAACTTTGGAGATCATCCAGCCTGGTCCTTTCATTTTCTGGATGAGGAAACAGTTGCAGAGAAGGTGACTGATTTGCCAAGGGACACTCAGATAAAAGGTGGCATAGGTGAGATTTGAACCCATATCTTCTGATACCAAATCCAGTGCTCTTTCAGATGACCTCACTATGGCCTAGAGCCCATGAAATCCTCTGACTCAAGAAACCTAGTTTTACTAAATCCCTCTTTCCCAGTCTGTCACAGACATTTTTTCCTTTTCTTTCTTAGCTCCTGTGTATGTCTCCTCGCCTTGGGAGTCATAGGATGTAGGAATTTTGGCTCTGGGAGAATCCTTAGGAGTCATCTGGTTCAGCCCCTTCATTTTACAGCTGAGGCCTCTGCACAGCTCAGTGACTAGTCCAAGGTCAAACAGCCAAGATTCAAAACCAGATCTTCTGGTTCCTCCAGGGCCTCCTCTTTCACTGTGGCAAAGGCTGAATCTGAGCCCATCACATGCAGGGAGAAGGGGCTTGGATTACTGTCATTCCAACCTGGCTCAGGAGCACTTTCTGCCCGGAAGGCCCTCTAGGGAGGAACAGACAGGGAGCAGCTGTCAGCCTTGATAAAAGAGCTGGGCCTAGACTTCTTGGGAGCTCCTGTCGCATGCTCCCCAGAGCTGCCTTGCTCAGCTCTTGTGTGCTTTCTCATTTCCTCGCAGTAGCCAGTTTGAGGGAATCTGCTCTGTGCTACTCAGGGAGTTGGCATTAAATGGTGTCCAGGATGCTTGGAAATTCATTCGCTAAGGTTGGTTTATTCCCCAACCAGAGACAGAATCCTTTGTTTCCATTGTCCCTGGTACTTTCATGGAGATGCTGGATGGGAAGGGTGGTCTGGAGGTCTAAGTGACAGACCCCAGCCCTTTAGGCACACTTAGACTCTCCCTATGCTGAGAGAGTTTGTAAGAAGTGGAGAGGGCCATCCCTGGGAGTGAAATGTAGGGAAGGAAAAGGAGGGGAATAAAGAAAGACAGAAAGAAAAAAAATGATCAGAAAATGAGAGAAGGAAGAAGACAGGGAATGCTATGGAGGAGGGAGCCAGAGAGCATGGAGAGGGGTACAACCAAGATAAAAATGAGTCAAATAGTGATAAGTTAAAGGAACTCAGGATGTTTAGTGTGGAAAAAAAGTGGTGAAAGACTATGGTGGTCCTCTTTAGATATTTGAAGGGTTTTCTTATGGAGGAAGGATGAAACTTGTTCTAGTTGAACCCAGAGGGTAAAACTAAGCTTGATGTCCCGAAAAGACAGCTTCCTAATGACTTTAATTATCCAACAGCTGAATGGACTCTCTCAGTGGATAGTGAGTTTCCTCTGATTGGAGATGTTCAAGTAAAGGTCATCTGTTAGCATGTTATAGAGAGGATTTTTATTCAGGAAGGAGTAGTGTAAGGAAGACCTAAGTTTGATTCCCGTTTTACTTACTAGCTGCGTGATCCAGTTCAAATTACTTAATCTTAATCTCCGTGGGCCTCAGTTTCCTCAACTATAAAATAATAACACTTATTCAAAGCTGTAACTGTTACTTTGTTGTTATTGTCATTGCTGTTAAATGTTTTATCTCAGCAATGGGATTCTGGGAGAAGGAAGGAAACTGAATATATATTAAACACATATTATTTGTTCAACCCTGCTAGTCACTCTGGGGGAAAACCTTCCACATTCAGCTATCGGTTCATTTCTCCCAATGAGACAGGCTGTGAGTCAGATGTAACTGGGATCAAATTCTGGCCCTGCCGTTCATTTGTGCTACGACTTAAATCACATCACCACTCTGAGTCTCATTTTCTCTTCTATAAAAATGGGGAAAATAATACCTACATTACCTAATATACAGGGTTATTGTGAGGAAAGAAGTTACCAACGCTGAAAGAAACTGGAGTTTTTATCATCTTTTGCCATTGAAGAATAGTCTAGCTGGCAAGTCAAGGGTTGTCCATGTGAAGCAATTAGAGTAACATATCAGACAGCGTATGATTAAGTCCCAGATGATGTGGTTCTGAAGACAGACATTATCTGTACTCAGAGAATGGAAAGGTCAATGGAAGCCAGAAGGCCAGCTCTGGCAGGGACCTTAGAACACAATGCTGGAGATGAGGTGGGATCATAGAATACCGAACTTCAAATGTCAGGGCTGAAAGGGATCTTAGAACAAAGAACACAGACTGTTGGAAGCTGAAGAGAATTGTAGAGATATCATTTAGCCCAGGGGGTCTTTGACCTTTCTGTCATGGGCCCCTTGGTGAAGCTCATGAACTTTGTCTCAGAATAATGTTTTTAAATGCATAAAATTAAAAAATAGGATTATACAAGAAATTTATTGCATCAATATAGTTATCTATTTCTCATCTATCTACCCTTCTCTATTTCTCTCTCTCCTTTCATTTATTTATCTTTTTATAAAAACCCTGAAGTTAACAGATTCGAGCTTAAGAACCTTGAATCTAATCCAGTTCTTTCATGTTATAGACAGGGAAACTAAGGTCCATGGAGAGAAAGTGACTTGTCTAGGCCCGCACAAGTAGAAGGAACAGAGCTTTGATCCCATGTCTTCTGTGTCTGGATTTTGTGCAATCCCACTGACTCCTGACTACTGGCAAGTTCCCTTTGCTCTCCCAAAAGGCAAAGATATTAAAAAAACCTAATTAGCTACTTATTTAACTAAAAATAATTTCTTTGAATTAATTTTTTTTAGGCAAAGTCCTGTTCCAATGCCTCATGTTGGTGTGTAGGTGACTGGGCTCTTGAGGGCACACTAGTGAAAGTCATGTCTGACAGGCCCTGCCTAAGCCAGCTCAACTTTGGGGATGGACCTGGTAGCACCCTTGTGCCCGTCATCCAAGGACCAAAGCTAAGATCAGAGAGGCTCATGACCAGTTTAACTATGAGTGACAAAGATTTTGACCATCACATCTCTTCAAGACCATCTGCCTGATTAGTTGTTGAAGAGTTGAGATTTGTGTTGGTGGAAAACTTACCCCCTCTAATACCATTCCAGGTCCTCCAAGTAACTAATTACTCAAAGTTCATCCCATCCATCTGGTTTCATCTGTCTCAAAATATACTGATTGAAGTATTTTGGTTATGCAGTGGGATGGCAGAATTGAGATTCAAACTCAAGCCTCCTAGTCCAGGACTCTACAGGTATCAGGAAGTGGGATGTAAAGGCCATTCCAAGCAGTGGGGTGTCAGGGAGCAATAACGAGCAAGGCATGTTCATGGGACAGTGAGATAATTCACCTGATGGGAAGGGAGGCTTCTATTATTCTTTCATCTGTCTGTCTGGCTATCTATCTACACATAGATATGATATAGATATATATGATATGTACCAAGATATATAGAGCTATATAGATATCTGTAAATATAGACAACTATATATCTATGCATCTTGATCTGTGTATAGCACATATATCTATATCATCACCATCATCAATGTCATCATTACCATGTCTCTCTGTCTGTCTCTCTCTCTCTCTATCTTTGTCTCTCTCTTGCTTCCCTAATAAGATTTTAAACTCCTTTCAGTGGCATGGAATCATAGACTTTTAGAGCTAAAGAGGCCTTAGACATCAATGAGTACTAAATTTAGTGTCAGATGACCTGGGTCCAAGTCCTGGCTTTCCCTTTTATTTCCTATATGGTGTTTAGTAAGTCATTTAGCTTCTCTGTCTCTAGGGTTCTACCAACTTGCAAAAATATAATCTTGTAATCTAGGTTTTCTAGTTGTCTCATTTTATAGATGAGAAAACTAAAGCCTGTCCAGAGGTATATCATTTATACATTTTTACATGTCATTAAGTGCTATAACTGGTCTTGAAACCAAATTCTGAT
The DNA here is from genome assembly GCA_028658325.1 of Potorous gilbertii. Lineage (NCBI taxonomy): Eukaryota > Metazoa > Chordata > Mammalia > Diprotodontia > Potoroidae > Potorous > Potorous gilbertii. The sequence continues at coordinate 491,032,673 of CM053769.1, forward strand.
TCCTAGGTCATTTTCCTTTTCACCACAAACTGATATCTCTTTTTTTTTCTCCTGCTATCTGTCTTGCACTGTGCCTAGCTCAGGACTGGACACCTGATACTTAATAGATAAATGCCCTTTTTCTCAGGAAGAAGAAAGAATGTGTGACACACCCGCAGGAAATGTCACTGAACAGTGCAACGTGAAATGCTGCCTCCTTTGGTCACAGATGAGTAGGATATTTATCCCGCTCATTGTCCAAAGTTTTATATATATACCACTTGCCAATAACTCCATGGTAGGATTGAGGAAGACCTGTATAGTTGGGTGTGATTTTACATTAAAGTTTTCCTTTGTTAATTGGTTCAGACAAAACCTTCAATGATGATGGCTCCCTTTAGACCTGATTCCCTATTTGCTATTCTGAGTCAGTATGACCTGGGGCTTTGGCAAAGGCTTGTTGGTAAATGTCCTCTGAGATCTAGTCTCACAAGGCTGCACGAGACACTCTGAATGGTTTACCTCTTTGATACCAGGTAGGCAGCAAGTGACAACAGAAAAATTGGAGGACTCTAAAGTGGATCGATAATTCATAATAATAAAAAAACAATAAGCTTTTATTAAGTGCCTGCCCTGTGACAGAAACTGTGCTATGAAGATAAATAGTGAAATAGTCCTTGTCCTCAAGAAGCTTACATTCTATCCAGGGGAATCACAATAGTAATAAAATCCATCGTTACCGACTGCCTTACTAGGCAGTGTGGTATAGTGAGTGGGGCGGTGGACGTGAAGCCAGAAAGACTTAATTTCAAAGCTTTCCTCTGATCACTGAGAGCTGTGTGACCTCGTGCAAGGGACTTAATGTCTCTGAGCCTCAGTTTCATTAAAAAAATGAAAACAGTGAGACTCGTGACATAGGGGAGAGAGATGGCCTTGGGGTCAGCAAGACCTTATGTCAAGTGTCATTCCAGCTGTTTGGAGAAAAAATAAAAAATACATCACTACCTAAGGCTGAACAATGAAACTTTTTGGTTTTTGTATAATGCTTCACCCACCTCACATGGTTGAGAAGTCTCAAAGCACTTTTACGGGCTTCAGTGCATCAGAAAGGCAGCCTGAGGCAGAGCGTTTGGGTAACTTACCCACGTAACAGCACTACTCTTTTGGAAAGAAGGGATCTTCTCCCCAAGTAGAAGAGGTCCTTTTACATACATACATATACACACACAAATATATGTAAAGATTTTTTTTTAGTTTTCAACATTCATTTCCATAAGTTTTAAATTCTCTCCACCTACTTCCCCTCCTCGCTCCCCAAGCCAGCATGCAATCTGATATCAGCTCTACATATACATTCTTATTAAACATATTTTCACATTAGTCATGTTGCATAGAAGAATTATAACAAATGAGAGGAACCATGAGGAAGAAGAAACAAAACAAAAAAAGAGAGCAAATAGTATACTTTGATCTGCATTCAGATGCTGTATTTTTTTTTCAGGATGTTGATGGCATTTTCTATTATGAGTCTTTTGGAGTTGTTCTAGGTCCTTGCATTGCTGAGAAGAGCTAAGTCTATCAAGGTCAGTTATCGCACAGTGTGGTTGTTACTGTGTATAGTAACAGGTTCTGCTCACTTCACTCAGCATCAGTTCATTTAAGTTTTTCCAGGTTTTTCTGAAATCTGCCTGTTCATCATTTCTTATAGCTCAATAGTATTCCATCACATTCATAGACCACTAGCCAATTTGATAGGTGGGATGTGGTACATAAGAGTTGTTTTGATTTGCATTTTGAAGAGATCCTTTTCAAAAGACAATTAAGAGAAGTGAGGGGATTGAGGGTCACCTGACATGATTATTCAGTTTGATATAATGAATTGTCTACCACATTCATGATCATCTCATTTGGGTTGTTGATAGTTCCAAGGTTTAAATTTTATTCTGTACACTGCTTTGTTTATGGTAGGTGTCTGCTAAATGCTACTGATGCTTTTGGTGCTGGAGATGGCATGGTGATGATGATGGTGATAGAGATGGTGGAGGTGAAGATGTTAATGGTGATAGTGATACTGGTAAAGAAACAGTTTGGTTGTAAGTTGAAACCCAGACATCTTTCCCATGTTTTATGATAGTCTGCCCCATAAAATCTATCCATCAATCCATCAACAAGTATTTATTAGCTACCTACTTTGTGTTAATAGGCAGCCATGAGAATTTATTGAGCAGGAGAATGACATGGTCAGCCTTGCAGTTTTGTGTTTGGGGGAGAAATAACAGCTGCTGACCAGCTCCTCTACTCTTCTGGACTTCCAGAATTCCCCCCAACTCTTAGAGGTGGAAGGAGTGTTACCTTTCTCTCTTTTCATAGCTAAGACAGTGTTTAAAAACACTTTCACTCAAGGCTGACAGGCAAAGCAAAAAACAACCTAAAACAAGCTTAGGTGAATGTTTTTAACTTTAACCAGCACTACTTTGTGTTAGTCTCTTGGATGGTAATCCTCCCCCTCATTCTTTAATGACCCATTTTAATCCTTCCTTCTTCCCCTGTCCTTTCTGATCATGATTGGCAGAGAAGCTATGGGCACTCACAACCTCTCCCACTAGAAATGGAGAAAAATGGAATCATTCCTTCAAATATCGTGACAGATGTCCAGGTATGTTACAGGAAAGAGGGGATTCACAGGAAGAGGCAGAGATCCTTATCTGTGTCTAATGATGATTGGGATGGTGTTGAGGATGAAGAAGTTTGCTAAGTGCACTGAGTTTCTCAGCAGAATGGAATCTTACCCAGATACTATGTCCTAGGCTAGTATGATTCCTTGAGAATGGCCATCGCTGGCTCAACTCAGAATCACTGAAACTCAGCTGTTTAAATGAGCCCTCTCTACCCCAAGTAAGTTTGGTTGGAAACTTTGGGATTATGTTTGATTGAGAACAGATATGCTCTGCCTACCCCAAAGCAGGACTAGGGCTAAGGGACTGTTGGGAATTGAAGAGAGGCAGATTTTATTTCTTTTTTTTTTTTTTTT
>CM053769.1:491036182-491164314 GCA_028658325.1 Potorous gilbertii
CTTGATTTTCAAAATCCTTTTTGAGCTCTTCCATGGCCTGAGCCCATTGGATATCTATTTCAGATGTTTGGGATACAGAGGCCTTGACTCTTATGTCTTTACCTGATGATAAGCAGTTTTCTTCTTCCTCAGAGAGGAAGCTTGGAATCATTTTTTCACCAACAAAATAACCTTCTATGGTCTTAGTTTTTTTCCCTTTTCTGGGCATTTTCCCAGCCAGTTACTTGACTTCTGAGAGTCCTCTCCACCCCTGGCCTAGATCCGCCCAGCTAATGCTTGGGGTCTGAGATTCAAATGCTGCTCTCCAGCCTCAGGGCTTTCAGCAGCAGGCCTGGCTGCTATTTGGGGTAAGATTAAATCAGGTTCTCAGGTGGGGGCAGGGCCACCTCCCAGGCTCAGTTCCTTCAGGGGGTTTATGCAGAGACCTTCTGTAATGGATCTGCTGCAGAGCTCCTGCCTGCTCTGGGAGCCTCTGGCCACCTGCTGCCTCTGCCTCTGCCACTGCCTCCCGAGGGGGCCTGAGTTCTGGAGACACCCCACTCTCCTCTCAGCCCGTCTCTTTCACTGACCTGCGAGTCTGTGGGTGGAGGGATCTTCGTGGCCGCTGGAGATTCCGTTCCTGATGCCTGTTCGGATCTGCTCACTCCTCTTTGTACCGCGCGGCCAGGGCAGGGCAGGGGAGGGCTCCGCTCCTGTCCAGTGTGTGATGGACCCCCCGGGGTCGGTTTTTCAGGGCTCTCTGGAACAGAAATCTCCTTCATTGTGCTGCTGCGCAGCTTCCACTGTTCCAGAATTTGTTGGGAGTTCTTTTTAGAGGAAATCCATGGGCTGTGGGTTCAGAGCTACCAAATGTGTGTCTTTCTACTCTGCCATCTTGGCTCCACCCCCCCAGATTTTATTTCAACGTTGGGAAAAATTAACAGTTAGAATGGTTCAGAAGTTGAACGGGTTACCTTGGTAGATTCCCCTTCATCGAATATTCTCAAACAAATACTGAATGGCTGCTTCCAAAAGAAAGGGATCCTTCACTGTCAAGGAGAATTGTGTTCAGATCTAGGCTGGATTTTATGAATTCTGAGGGCTTTTGAAATCCAAGACTCTACAGTTCTGTGATCAGAAAGGAAATCAGAACCTTAGCATGGAAAGCCATGCAATTAGGTGGCACAGTGGATAGAATTCTGGGCCTAGAATCAGGAAGACCTGAATTCAAATCCAGCCTCAGTTACCTATTAGCTATGTGACTCTGAGCAAGTCTCCTGACCTCTGCCTCAGTTTCCCCAACTGTAAAATGTGGATAGCAATAATACACACATACCTCTTAGGGTTGTTGTAAACATCAAATGAGATAGTTATAAAGCAGTTAGCACAATGCGTGGGCATAAAGTAAGCATTATATTAATATTAACTATAAAAAATGGGAGCAAACTCTTCCTTGTTTGCCTCAGTTTCCTTAACTATAAAATGGAGACTGTAATAACACATATCTCTTATATTGTTGTAAGCATCAAATGAGGTAATTAATTGTAGAATGCTTAACACAGTATATCACACAAAGTTATCACTATATTAATATTAGTTATAAAAATGAAAGCAACTCTCTCCTCATTTACATAAAATGGGGCACAGTGGATAGAGCGCCAGGCCTGAAGTCAGGAAGATCTGAATTCAAAACCAGCCTCAGACACTTAGTAGCTGTGTGACCCTGGGCAAATCACTTCACTCTGTTTGCCTCAGTTTCCTCATCTGTGAAATGAGCTAGAGAAGGAAATGGCAAACTACTCCAGGATTTTTGCCAAGAAAACCCCAAATGGGATTTGGAATTGGACACGACTGAAATGACTGAACAACAAAGATAGTCTCATCTCCCAGGATTGATGTGAGACTTAAATGAGGTAATATTGATGAAGTTATTAGCGTACTGTCTGGCGTATGCAGCAGGTGCTTAATAAATACTTGTCTCCTTCCTTTTTTAATGCCAATCTAGAAACCATTAAGTTAAAATAGCAACAAAAATATTGGATTCAACAGAAAATATGGGTACAGTTCAAGTACTTATCCTTAGGATCATAGATTTGACACTTAAAGTGATACGAGTTTACCTAGTCCAGTTCCCCTTCCCTCTTATAGAAGACACTGGGGCCCAGAGCAGTTTAGCAGCTTTCTCTAGCACACAGAAATAGTAAATGACCATGTCAGGATTTATACCCAGGTGCCATTAGTCCAATTCTAGCAGACTTGCTCTATAGGGGACCAGTGTTTGTCTAGGGGAAGATCCATATAAGTCACAGAAAGGAACATGGCTATTGACTCTTCAGCCACGTGTGGCCCAGTTGCCCAGCTGGACTAGATGAGGGCCTGGATACTTGCTGAATTCAGGTCTGAGCTTATCCGCTTGGCTGGGGCAGGAGGATTGCACATCTTTCATTGCTACTCAGTGACAATTTCTCCAATGGATCCAATCTATGTAGCCATTGTGTGAAGACAACAGGCTGCCTAGTCTGTGCCCCTCTTCCTTCCTTCTGTACCACCTTCTCCTCAGGTCCTTTGGGAAGATGCATCAGGGACAGTTAATGCTGTGGTCATATCCTTCCCCCAGCTACCAAAGCATCAACCTGAGAGTAAAGGAAGGATACTCTTAGGAGGATTCAGCCTCCCTGGGACAGCCTAGAGATTCTGACTCACTCCTTCTGCTCCCTCCCCATTCTTATTCCCATGGACTTCTATTATGAGTAAAATCGTCTTTACCCACAGCTTTGAATGCACAGCTTTCAAAAGAGCATTGAACAGGCTGGCGTTGGGTTTTTATGAACAAGTGCCAGGGAGATCAATGGGCACGGACAGAAGGTAAATGAGGAGTCATGAATCTTACAATTTCCCCCCAGCCCAGCCTGGATTTTCTCAGTTACCACTAAGCACAGAGCCATTAATTCAGGGAGTAGACCTGTACCAGTTTGTTGCACTCTATAAAATTCCCCTTGAAATGTACTGAATTGTGCCACTCCGGAATTGGAAGCTTGGGAAACGGCTGCTCCCACAATCCCTTGCTCTTTTGTTCCTCTTTTCTGAGGGATGAGAAAATGCCACCTTGAAACACTGCCAGTCCTTCCAGAAATGCCTCAGGTTGGCATACCCTAGGCCTGTGGCCTTTCTCAGGGAGCATGAGGGTAGTTTGCATGTAGCTCAGAGAGAGAAGGGATCTCTCAATGAATGAGAAAGCTGGGCAGAGAGAAGCTCCTGGCCCTCAAGCCCACTTGACAAAATCGGGGCTGCAGGGTTGAGCCCAAGGCCGGAAGTGAAGCCTGTGGGGAGCTCCAGGGATTTGTTTTGTTTGTGATTTGTTAAATGTCCTTGAACAAGTTTGTAAGTCTTAACTCAGTACTATAAGAAGTGGTCAGTAGAGGGGTGGGATTGAATTTAGGAAGACCTGAGTTCAAATCCTGTCTCCCTCACTTAGAATGTCCCATTAGAATGTAAGGTTTTTGAGTACAAGGACAGTGCTTTTGTCTTTATAAGTTGGACCCCAGTGCTCGCCACAGTACCTGGTATAGAGTTAGCATTTATTTAACGGTTATTGACTGACTGTCTGTACCTGGGCAAGTCACTCAATCTTCTTGTACCTCACCTGTAAAATGATGATGTGGGACTCTCTGCCTTCATAGTCCTAAGACTGTCTCATTAGCCTCTCACTTCTGTAGCTCTATGATCCTGGGACTGTCTCTATGGCCTCCTGTCTTCAATAGGCAAACCCACACTGTTCAAATGCCTTGACTGACAAAAGGAGATCTTTTGTTACAGAGTTTTGAATCAGTCACATGATATTATGTTCAGAGCTTGCTTTCTCTCACTCCAGGACCATCTCCTTGGGTTACTGGAAATATCCTTGGGTTACTGGAAATATTTAAGGTTTATTTAGATCAGGACAGCCAACTTCAAGCTTGGATGAACTGTCCCATCATTCACGAGGGTAACGATTATAGATGATTGCTCTATTTCTGTCTACACTGATGGGAGTCCAATCAGTGTAGGTCTTTGGTCATTTTTTAGGAGAAGAAACTTCACCTATTCATTTTTTTTTGCCTGTCCTTCTATCGCCTTCCCTCTTTTCCCTTTTGCCTCCTTCTTCTTCCCCCCTCCCCCCATTTGCTATTTGATTTCTTCCTTCACTACTACTACATTACAGAAATTCTTTTTGTCCTTGCTCTTTCTGCTTCCTTTTTCCTACCTCTCTTTTCCTTTTCCTTGGATCTATGGTGAAGCTAATGCTGTGAGGATGATCTTTTCGAAGGGCCCAGGCCTTTCTCTTAGGGCATTCCACCCTCTAGAAAAACAGATTTCAATCTGCCCCAAGAGCTTCCTCCTTAGTGGATCTCTGAGTCCTTGTCTTTATGAATGATACCTCACTTTGGATATGATCAGTCCTTCCTGCTGAGAGCCCACAATTGGTTAATTATATGCCAGCATGGCTTTGCACTTGGCATTTTTGATTAGCTTTTGCATCTCACTTTCCTGTATGTGTTTGACTCTTGTTTAAAGCTGGTTTCAAGGTTCCTCCATTCTGTCCTAGAAGTAATTCATGATCTCCTTTCCATTCCCTCTAAATATGATCCCACAGCTCACTGAGCCCTACTTTAACATTATCCCCTTACATATTGGCAGAGAGGGATGAATGCCTACAGGCATCTGAGAATTCCCAGGCTCAGAAGGGACAACTAAAGTCCACCAAGACCATCCCTTTCTTTCCAGCAGGAGGACTCTAAAGGATAGCCCAAGATAGGCAAGGAAGATCAGAAAGGAACCTGGAAATGGGAGGTAGCATAAGTTGGGATCCTTGACAACGTCGGACCATTGCCATCAAGGAAGAGAGGAAGTTTGTCAGAACTGTGAGCAGTGGGAGATGATAAGAGCAAGAGGAAATGGAATGGAAAAACTGTTGGCTAAGGCAAACTCAGGGAGAAAGCCAGACTGGGAACCTGCCTGGCCTCCAAGTTTATTGTGTGCAGTCAGGGGCAAATGTATCATCTGTTGCAGCCCATCACTGACTGGCAGGACATTCAACCACCTCCTTGGCTTGGGCGGGACAAGGTGGGTGTGCCCAGCTAGACTTTAAGGCAGACAGCTAATCTAAATCTTGGAAAGGGAGCTGAATAACAGGGGAGACCAGGGGAAAAAGGGGATTCAGTAGAGGCATAGCAGAGAAAGCACCAAATCAGAGAGGGATACAAAATGGAGAAAAGTAGTAAGGCAGGGACTGGGTCAGAAAGCTTGGGTGGGGGGGCAACTGGGATTGGATCCAAGAGAAAATAGAGAGTCAAGATCAGAACAGAAGGGGAGAGATTCAAGTGTGAGAATCCTTGATGAACATAGGGAAGTGAGGTAGGTAAAAGGAGCAGATCCTCCAGCATATCCTTATATCAAGATTAAGCTCAGTCCTCCTTCTGTCTCTTCAAAGGACCCACTTATTCCTATCCAACCCAATAAATATTTATTAAGTGCATAGCCAATCCCTGTGCTGAGGATACAATTAATAAAAAGGAACAGTCCCTGTCCTCAAAGAGCTCATAATCTAAAGGGGGAAACAAAATAAAAAAGGAGATAGGAAAGTGTGAGGATAGGGAAGAAGGAACTCCAGGAGGTATCTTTTTCATGGAGTTGAAACCAGGAAAGGCAGCAGAGACAGAGGAATGATTTGAGTCCGATTTCTATGCTCTATGAAGGAAAGCATTAGGAGGACTTTGGTACTTTACAGCCCTCCAATCATAAAAGAGAGGAGGCCGAGGGAGGTGGAGCCAATCAAAGCTTGAGTTAGCTGTATGATGATAGGTTTAGAAATGATGAGTATCCTTGGAGGGCTGTCTCCTTCTGGTGAGCTGAAACCAGGCAGGGAAACAGAAGCAAAGTACATTTTATTCGAAAGCAGGCAGGAGCTAGACATCACTGACAACACAGTATTCCCATGGAGATCTCATGGTGGCTCAGAGCACTATGGGAGATCACTGAATTTGAGAGTTGGAAAGAACCTGAGTGTTTATCTGGTCCTATCCATACAAGAAAGGAATTCCTAATAGGATCAAGGAGCCATTTGCCTTGCATCCATCAGTTGCCCATTATCTTTGTTCATGGTGTGGGGCACCAGTTTTTTGAACTAATTCTGACATGCTTAGGGCACTCTGCCCTAAAAGAGATTGGGCATACCCTCCTGGAAACCAGGCAGTGTCCTAGTAAAGGATCTGAGTCGTTTTATTTCAGTTTCAGTTCTGTGTGATGTTACAAATCTCTAGATTTGGAAAGAGAAGATCTGGCCTCAGATTCTGGCTCACCACTTACCTCTCCTGCTCCTGTGGTTCTCTCCCTCTCTGGGTGGTAGTCTCTTTCATATAAGACAAGGGAATTGGATGACATCTCTGAAATTCAGTGTGACTCGAAATCTCATGGTCCTAGGATCCTAAATGTTTATCAAGGTCTACTATTCAATTCAATTAAAGGAGCATTTGTTAAATGTCCACTAGATAATAAGGGAGAGAAAGACAAATATGCCAATAGTTCCTGACCTCAAGGAGTTTACATTTTATTCACAAAAATCCAGACAGAAAATGGTACCTAAGTAAATACAAGTAATTTTAACTAGTGAAGTCTAGGGGTGGGGATTAAGAGCTGGAGAATGAGGAAAGGTCCAAACAGTGTAAGTCATCCTTGAGTTGATCCTAGAAGGGAACTAGGAGTTCTCAGTGGAGGGAGAGAGATACAGTGTTCTAGGAATGGAAATTGTCTGGGCAAAGACATAAAGACAGGGCAGGGAATATACATATGCCATGTTTGGCTGGAATGGAAAGTACATAAGGGAATAATGAGAGAGACATTTCAAAAGAAAGGTTGGGAAACACTTGAAGTGATAAACAGAGTGATTTGGGCTTTCTCTTAGAGGTGGCAGGGAGTCATTGAACCTTCTTGGGAAGGGGTGTTGCAGGAGTATTAGCTTGGCAGCTGAGTGGTGGATGGCATGGGAGACCGAGTAGGAGGCTGGATTCCAGGGGAAAGGGGTTAAGGACCTGCACTTGATTGGGGAGGACTGAAATGGAAGAGACAAAGAAAGGAAAGTCATCCTCAGGCTGCCTTTAGGAGCTTATAACCTATGGTTGGAGGCAATATTTAATACCTATACCAAAAAGGTTCAGGATACATGTGACAAGTAGAATTTAAGAAAGTACTTACATTTTAAACATAGTTGACCAAGGTGAAAACATACCTTTGGCAGTCTGTGTGGGCTAGAGTTATCTGGAAGGCTTCATGGAGGGTGGAGGACTTACACTGGACCCTGAAGGATGACTTGGGTTTAGAAAGACAGAGAGGACTTGGAAGACATGCCAGGTGTAGGGACAGTGTAGGCAAAGATGGAGAAACAGGAATGAACAATGGGCAGAGTAAAAAGAGATCTGTCCAGCAGGACCAGGAGGGTTGTGCTGTGGGGTAATGAAGGATGTTAGAGAGGGAATGGAGGGATATGGCATGAGGTCCTTGAGACATGAGCCACCTGAAGGAAGAAGCATGGCCCCTAAGATATTGGCACCCAAGAGCAAAGCACAGCTTACCTTGTCCTTTCTGCATCTCAGGCTATGAACTCTACCTGTGGGTTTCTGACTTTTGGAAAACTATAAACTGCAAGTATATTATAGCATCTGCCCAACTCATCTTTGGAAGCTAATGATTCCTTCCATTTGATGACAGATGTCAAGCACCTGAATTTGAGTGCTTCTGACACTTTTTAAGTGTATGCCCTTCATCCATTCCCTTTCCCTGATTAGCCCTCAGTTTTCTTTTCTGTAAAATGAGGAGGTTGGACCAAGTTGTTTTCCAGGTCCTTTCCTGGGAATCTGACAATCTCTCCCAATGTACATTTTACATCCAAAGGATGAATCAGTCTCCTTCTCTGAAGAACAAAAGCTGCTCAGTTGCCAGGGAGACTCTCTGCCTTGGTCTGGGGCTCACCCGCTCAGAGTCACATGGGCCAGTCTGGCTTTCACTACTTTCCCCAAGCAACAGGTTTGGCTCCTAGAGAGGTGGGAGGAAATGAAAAGTCAGCACACAAGAGAACACAAGTCAGAACAACAATGACGGTGTAATTGATTCCTTTTCCGCAAACTTTCCTCAAATGACGCCAATTTATTTTGTGCCCAGGGGGGAGCTCTGCTCAGCATCAGAACATCTCTGAGCAGGCCTGACCTTGGGGACAGGAGCTGGTGCTCAGTGCTTTTCCCCAGGAAAGACTGAGAGTAAGGCAATCTGCAATGTAAACATACCACGCTGGGGAATTGGAGGCTATCTGTCTGGGGCACTGCAACCAGCACCCCAGAGGACTCACGAGGGAGTGAGTGATGGAAATGATCAAGGAAAGAAGCTGTCCTCCTAATGTGCAGAACAAATCTATTCCCCGGGTAATAGTGCAGCTCCCCGAGAGAGATGGCGGATGGCAAAGGGGAGGGAATCAATTCAGTGAGATGAGATAGAAAGAGCGCTACATGGGGAGTTAGGCAACGTGGCTTAGCCTCAGATTCAATGTTTCTCAGCTGTATGACATAGAGTAAGTTGGGTAACCTTTTAAGGTTCCAGTTTTCTTCACCTGTAAAAGAGGGATCATGTCTAACGACCTCACAGGATTGTTTCATGTGGGAGTTGAATTTGACCTGGCTTCACATCCTACCTCTGACACCTCCTAGCTGTGTGAATGGGAAAGTCACTTAACCTTGGTGGGCCTCAGTTTCCTCATTTGTAAAAAGAAGTAGATTGTATGTGATAGCATCTAAAGTCCCCCCCAATTCAAATTCTATGATACTGAGTGCTCTGTAAGTATGAGCTATGGATATTAAAACAAGGTCATGGGGTGATACCCAGAAGGTGGCATTCTTCTTGCCAATCAGAAGGTGCCTGCCAGTGCATAATGGGTACAAGAAAGATAATGCTGTCCAGGCAGTGTGGAAACAGTGGCCTGAGGACCAGAAGGTCCAAGTGGTAGTTCAGACTTTACCCACGCTTAGCTGTGTGACCTAGGACAAATAATTTTCTTTTGGGGCCTTCAGTTGTGTCCAATTCTTCATGACCTCTTCTAGGGTTTTCTTGGCAAAGATACTTCAGTAGTTTGTCATTTCCTTCTCCATCTCATTTTACAGATGAGGGAACTGAGGCAAGCAGGGTTAAGTGACATGTCCAGGGTCACACAGTTAGGAAGTGTCTTAGGCTGGATTTGAACTCAGGTCTCTCTGATTCCAGGCCTGGCCTCTATCCACTAGGCCATCTAGGTGCCCCAATTAGGCTCTTTGGGCCTATTTCCTTTAAAAAAAAGTTTATTTTTTAACTTTAATTGAAAATGAGAAATTCAAGTATTCATATACATTACCAAAGATATCTTAAGAAAAGGAAAAAAACAAAACAAACAAATGAAAATATAAACAAAAGAAGCATTGGAGATGAATGTTTGTGTATACATTTCTGTTTCTAATTTCTGTTTTACTTTTCAGTAAAAGTGTGTATGTGTATACATGTATAAGTATAATATACATACATATATGCTTATATGTGTGTATATGTGTATATACACATATACACATGTATGTACGTATATGTTTAGAATCACAGACTAGGAAAAGCAAACCCTTGACACTATTAAATGGTTCAACATCAGACAAGGATAGGGTTTTATCAGAGACAATGACACTGAAGAAGATGCATTACCATTTGCTCTAGCGTGAGACTCTAATGGACTTTATCTGGCTTGCAGATATAACTGCCTATGGGTTGTTTCCCCCCATTAGACGGTTAACTCTTGAGAGCAGGGATTGTCTCCCCTTTGTATCCCTAGCTCTTCCCACAGAGCTGGGCACATAGTGAGCACCAAATGATGTGAGCTCCATTTATTCACAGACTTAGAGCTAGAAGGGATCTTAGAAATTATTTAGTCCAAATTCCTCATTTTATAGATGAGGAAACTGAGACTTGGAGAAAGTGACTTGCCTAAGAACACTCGGGTAGTAAGTGACAGCACCAGGATTCTTTAAACCTCAGTTGAGCACTTTCACTCAAAGCCTTTTTCCTCCACTTACTTAGGTGGACTGGACAGGAGTTGCCATTTCGCTATCATGGAGAACTCCCAATGATCATATTCCCTCTATCAATGCATATCTGAAACTTAGCTTTAGAGAACTGGGAAACTCAGGGTTTGCTCAGGGTCAAACAGCCAAGATGAATTAGAGGCAGAGTTTGAACCCAGGGATCCATCAGTCTGAGGCCAGTTTCCTATCCATTTTCCCAAAATGCTTCTTTCTGTTCACCCGAAACTGGTATGATCCAAACTGGCCAGCTTGTTGAATTTATTTTCCGTATGTAAGGTATTTGTGTTGGCCTTATGGTATAAACATAGTTGGCTTATGTGTGGTACGGCTCAGTATAATCTGTGATCTGGTCCACTCTGTTTCCAAGTAAGACTGTGATTTCTTCATTGGTGGGGAGTAGGAGGAGGGTGATGGCTGGGTACTTTCTCCTTCATCCATTTGTCTCCAAGAAGCTTATTGGTCTAGGAGTACATCTATCCATCACGATGCAAGTATCTGTAGTTTAGAAGGAAGATAAATTCACAATAAAGCCCAGTATATTTAGCTAACTTTTACTAATTAACCTCCCCTTTATCAAACTCTTGTTACATACACCAAAGACCATCAGAAATAGCTAGTAAACCATTTTATTGAGGTAAACAGTAAACAGAAATCAGAGAAATTATACAGATTTCTGTAGACTATAGAATACACCAGAATAATAAATAAAATGAACACTTAGACTTGGGAGCAAAACAAAAATGAAAAGAAAAGTCAGAACTTCAGCTAACTAAGAACAGAACATTCTGGATGGAGGGGGAGATTGCTTTTGGTAGTCTCAAGTATTGCAAGCATTGGAAATCAGTGACATGGGGAGGGCTACGTTCCCCATAGGTCTCCAACTTGGGGAGATCTCCAGTCCTCCAGGCCATCCCTCTATTCCCACATTCTTCTTTGGTTCTCTCTGAATTCTCTCCCAAAGTGTCCTTGCTCCCCTTACTCAGGTACACAGCCTTCTGGGCTTAGCAGTCTCCCAGCCAGTCAGGAGTCATATCTCATTCTGCATATTTAGCATGTAGTCCCAAGGCTGTCCCTCAGGAAAACCACCTCCAGTTGGGGTAGAAGTGTCACTTGTGAATTTAATATGATGCTATTGCTGTCAGTATTATCTTCATTTATATTGGCAGTATGTATTAGTATTTTTGGTTAACTTTCTCTACTCTGCATCTCTTCAAATAAGCCTTCCCATTTATCTTTGAATTCTTCAAATTTGTTCTTTCTTATGGTGTAATAATATTCTATTATATTCATATAGTATAGTCTGTTCAAGCATTCTCCAATTGTCAGACACCTAGTTTTGCTTCTATTTTTTTCCTAATACAAATAATGGAACTGGGCATATTTTCTGTTCAGATTAGTCATTTTTTTCTTACCAGTAAACTCCTTAGGATATAATCTCAGTCATGAAACCAATGGATCAAAGGGGACGTCTAACTTCTAAGATTCTTTCAAGGTCTAATGTTCTATATTAAATTATTGATGTGGCCAGGATGGGGATTGGATCTGGAGATTCCTGTTTTCCAGATGTTTATAAAAAAGAGGTAATAGTTATTAGAGGGTGTATTGGCCACAGAGTCAAACAGAAAAAAATCCAATTCTGACTCCATTTAAGAAAAATTAAAAGATGTGAAATCATCCTGGGTAAAAGAAAAAAGGGCTGAGGAGAACACATTTTGTAGGGTGGTGGTCTTCAAGGACCTGTGGGCCCTTTTGAAATGTGATCACTATGGGGCAATGATTACACGGGCTTGGGGAATTCTTACTCCACTTGTTTTTCCTATACTTCATCTGGAACTCATTGGCTTGCTTTGAGCTTTAAGGACTAGCTTGGCATTGTAAGTATGAGATACCTAGGGAATACTGGAGACTAGATTGTTTTCCTTGAGAATGACTGACTTTCAAAGAGGAGTAGGGGAAAACAAGTGGGGGAAAACAAGTGTTGGTTGGTACGGACTGTCCAATGTCCTGAGGCACCTAATCCTGGTGGGAAAATGCAAAGGAAACTGAAGCCTTTGAGATGCTTAAAGTCTTTCTTAATGGTATTGAACAGAGCTATAAACAGACATTTTGGGGAGACCCAGAAGGGGAAACTGGAGTGGTCAGAGAGATCAAATCTGATTGAGATTAAGCCAGGAAAACATCATGAGGAGCTAAGTTCTGAGTAAGGTTTTGAGGGGGAGGAACGTGATTTGGGGGAGTAGAGTGGAAGAAGGAAATATGTGTAACTGGGAGTGAAATAAGGAAATAAGCATTTATTAAATACTTACTATGTGCCAGTCAATTTATAAATATCCCTTTCAATCCTTACAACTCTGGGAGGTAAGTCTTATTATGATCCCCATTTTACAGTTGAGGAAACTGAGGCAGACAGAGACTAAGTGACTTGTCCAGGCCACACAGCTTATAAGTGTCTGAGGTTGAATTTCAGCGCTCTGCGTACTATGGTGCTCCCCTAGGAAGGGAACATTCGAAAGGGAAGCAACAAGAGCTTGATGGCATCAGAGAAGATTCTAGTTGGGGGTGGGGGTAATTCTGCTGTTGACATCAGAGATCCTTTCCCATTTCCAGTACCCTGTAAAGGAGAAAGTGCCATCAAAGATTCATAGATGTAGGATTGAAAGGGGCTTCAGAGGTTGTGGAGTCCAATTTAAATTACCAAATTGCCAAATTTCAATTTCAATTTCAATTACCAAATTAAATTACAGATGAAGAAATGGGTGTCCAGGGAGATGAGAGGATTATGGATCTGGAGTTAGAGTAGGAACCATTGAGTTTAATCTTCCCATTTTATAGGTGAGGAATCTGAGGCTTCAGAGGATTAACTCTTGTCCAAGGCTACATAGATACTAAATGTCAGGGCAGAGATTTAAATCCAGGCCCTTTGAATCCAAACTTACCCACTGATTCTTGGGAAGAGAAAGTGGGGTGATGGTTTGAAAATTTTGCTGCTAAATTATTGTCTAATAAACACAGTGGTGCCATCCTCAGGCCACGTCTGGCTTCGGAGCAACTTTTCGTATGGACTGTGTATTCAGCAGAATGAAAACTCTAAGTTTTATCACACAGTGAAAAAACAGCTCCTGAAGGCTTCTGAGTGGAAAAAAAATAGCTTACAGATGAAATAAAAACATGATTGCATAGACTAGTTTAGTGTTTAATGTGTTAAAGACAGGACCTCACAGAAGTAATTAAGAGTGTGGGTAACAGAATCTTTTAAGTGAGACATGTTGCATGATCTCATGGATGTGATGAGAAGTGAAGGGGATCTTTCCCATGACACTGTATTTTACTGTGAAATGTGTTGGAGAATTAATAATGGCAGAGGGGAGAGAGAGAAGGGAGAGGAGAGCCCCAGTGGAGATTCCATGCTAACCATTCTGGTCTGTTTACCAGAGCTGGATTAATGTCTCATGGCCTACATTCTTGATATCTCTTTTGTAAATCTACAGGCATCACTCTGTTGCATTTGAGTATCCATGATTTAAGGACCACCCCCCTCCAGTTGATCCACTTCCTGATGTCTCCTTTTCAGACTTAGCTGAAGGCCAAGTCAGGTTGAAAGGATATGCAGGGTTGGGTTACATTTGTCTTCCTGCCCAAGGCAATCATCAACTATGTGTGTGTCAAAGGCAAATGGTTCTCCTCACTTGTGAAAAAGTCAATGTCTTTGAGGAATACCTTTCTACCTTTTGATGTATCAGGGAGGATGAGGAGTTCTTGGACAGGATGGAAAAAATGACCCAAGAAAGAAATCAGGAGTGAAAAGAACCGGGGGAGGCAGAAATAAAAACAAACAAACAAATAACTAGTTTCAACAAGTAGATGGGTATGAGAACATGACACAAAAGAGAAAGGGGAGGAAAAGAAACTCTGAAATGTTGGCGTTACAGAATAAGGATGAGGTTCTGGCCTCAGTGGATGGGTTTAAGCCTTCCGAGAAAGGAGTAGGAACTAAAACTTTATGAGATATTAAGGAGAATTCACACTTGAATGCAAAAAGGAGGGAACTTACTGGTTTCAAGAGGATGAGATGCTTTGTGAAGCAGATGATTGGACAGACTTAGCATGGCCAATTGGAAGGGTGCTGGGTACTATCTTCTTGCCTCTAGGATATAATGGAAATCCTGAGAAAAGTTAGCAAACCTGGCTAACCTCTTCTGAGAATTCATGAATGAACATATCAAATTCTGCAGCTCTGGAAAAAATTGTAGTTGTCTGAAGAAGTAGAGGGCATGGGGTAGGGTTTCTTTTTTATCTTCTTCCAATTGAAGATAAGGATTCTGAAAGAGAAAAGAAGTTATAGGGAGGAATGAAAATGGATGCTGGTTATACAGATGATTGATGTCAGTAAATAAATATTTATTAATGACTATTTCATGTAAAGTGCTATGCTAAGCACTGGAATTGTGAAAAAAAGGCAAATACATTTTCCCTGTCCTCAAGGAGTTCAGTTTTTTAAAAAAATTATTTTATTTGTTTTCAGTGTTCTACAATCACTTCCATATAACTTAGATTTCTTCCCCCTCCCTCCTCCTCTTTTACCCTTTCTTCCCCCCGCCCCAAGTCGGCATACATACAACATACACTCCTATTAAATACATTTTCACCTTAGTCATGTTGCTTAGAAGAATTAAAATGAATGGGAGAAATCATAAAACAAACCAAAACATAATACAAAAGAAAATGATCTGCTGTCTTCTGTGATCGAATTTCATAGTTCTTTCTCTGGATGTGGAAGGCATTTTGCCTTAAGAGACCGTTGGGAATTTATTAAGTTCT
This sequence comes from Potorous gilbertii, assembly GCA_028658325.1. NCBI lineage: Eukaryota > Metazoa > Chordata > Mammalia > Diprotodontia > Potoroidae > Potorous > Potorous gilbertii. Next base: position 491,051,101 of record CM053769.1, read on the forward strand.
TGCATTGCAATGAAGTTCTAAGTCTATCAGAAAAATTCCTCACACACTGTAGTTGTTGCTGTGTACAAAGTTCTCCTGATTCTGCTCCTTTCACTCAGCATCAGATCATATAAGTCTTTCTAGGCCTCTCTGAAGTCTTCCTGTTCATCATTTCTTACAGCACAATAGTATTCCATTACATTCATATACCATAATTTATTTAGCCATTCCCCAATTGATGGGCATCCCCTTGATTCCAGTTTTTGGCCACAACAAAGAGAGCTGCTATAAATATTTTTGTACATGTGGGACCCTTTCCCATTTTTGTGATTTCTTGGGGATACAGTCCTAGAAGTGATATTGCTGGATCAAAGAGTATGCACATTTTTGTAGCCCTTTGGGCAAAGTTCACAGAGTTCAGTTTTTACAAGGGAAATAACAAGCAAGCAACTACATATATACAAGATATATACAGAATAAATAGAATACAGTCTCAGAGTGAGAGCTGGAGAATAGAACTTGCATTCTAGACCAAGCTTATGATCCAGCAATAATAGGCCCTTTTTGAGGAGGGAGATGGGGTGTGTTTGTCCAGAGGGGTGCTGGTAAATGATTAACAACCAGCTCTCTGGGAAAAAAATGCACATGACATACTTTTAAGTTTAATCTGAATTATTCACATTTTCCCCATCATTTTCTTAATTCTAGATAACATAACAAGAAATTAAGTTTGATTTGTAGCATTTGCTGATTTCTGAGATGCATATACTCCAATTGAAAATTTAACGATTGATGTCTCAAGCCTGTAAGAGCTGGTTTCAGTGCACCCATCTCATGATTGTGAAGAATGTTTGCCTGGATCCTTGTTGAGATAATCAAAAGGGCTAAAAAACTAAAAATTTTGGAGAGAGAAAAATGCCCTTCTCAAACTATTAAACAAAGAATTATGGAAAGCAGCAAGAATGATCTAGAAAGATGTCAGTGGATGTATAGAGAAGATTCTGGAAAGGAGCTTAGAGGTCCTCTGGTTGGAGCCCCTCACCCTCATTTTAGAGGCCCAGGGATGGCAAATAACTTACCCAACATTACACATATCCAAATCCTGGGAATCTGACTTCAAATCCAGTTCCCTTTCCACTGTACCATGTCATGGGGTCTCATTTCCCAAGTCAGTGATGATGGCTCTGTGGGATTAGAAATGGAATATAGGAGGTTAGGTTTGGAATGGTCAGTGGTGTGGTTCATTTGGGTCACAAAGTCACAGCCCATTGTGAGGGATTAATGGGTGCTACCTTGAGGGCTCAGTGATGATATATGTGGTCTATCAATGAGAGCTTATCTGAGGGTGTATGCAATGTTTATATTCGGAAGTCAGTGACAGTATATTTCTGAGATAGTGGTGATGTATTTTGAGGATCTCTGGATGAGATCCTCTTTCGGAGAAGAAAAGGGCAGATCATTTATCTGAGGTGGTCAATGATGATGAATTAGGCACATTTGAACTTTTGATTCAAAGCATATGAATTTGCCTCTGATCAGTGGAGAAACCAGAGTTAGAAACGTATCAAGAATACTAGCTTGAGAGTTTGAAGGAACGCTAGAGATCAGTCTGTCTTTCCCATTTTGCTGATGAGAAAACTAAGGCATAGAGATATAGAGAGTTGCCCAAGGTCACAAGGTCATAAGTGAGACAGCCAGGATTTGAACCCGGGATCATTCATTCCAGAATGCCTTACTTTGCTAGCTAACAGATTTCCAAATTGCGGTGCTCTTTCTAATCAGAGTGAATGGTACTCTAATCAGAGCTCAGCCTCTGAAGCACATGCGAGTCCCTCTTTGTTCAGAGACCTCTTCCATGCCTGACCCCCACCCGTAATGAGGCACCTTGTTCTCGCCAACGTTTTTGGTGAATCTTTGTTTTCTTTTGTGGCAATCTGGCTTTTAAGGGCATTAGGAGGGCACCTGGTTCGCCTTCTTTCAGGATGCCTCTGCAATCTCTGCAGGGACAGGAGAGGGGAGGGGGAGTTGGATGAGCAGAGAATGAACTGCCTCACCAGTTTGGGTGTCTGGTAGTGAAGGAGGCTGGAAAGGCAGTGTCACTGATCAATGACTTCGAAGATCCTCCAGGGTCATTACTTGTGTTGTCACCAGAAAAAAGTGCAAAATGAAAATGAACTGTCTGAGAAGATGGATTTGTTTGATGTATGACCAGGAACATCCTTTTATTGCTTCATAATGTTGATTTCCTCTTTCAGCTGCAGATAGGTAAGTCTCCAGAGGTCTTGAAGGAAAATAGAAAGCTTTCTTAGTCCTTTCAAAAAGTGTCATAGGATGCATTCTCTTTTCCCCTTGTTTATTGACAACTGATATCTTCTTGTCAGCTCTAATGTGGGCCTGGCTATTAATGGAAGTCAGGAGCAAGGTGTGGTCCATCCGAATCATCTGATGTCTTTCATTTTGGCATGGAGGTCTGGGGATGACCTTCCCTTTTGCCCCCTCCAATCTGTGGGCTAACTCCCTTTGAAGAGACTTTTTTCAATGGTATTTTTTAAGTGCTATGATTTCATCTGCGAGATGAAACATCTCCACTGCTGTAGATTGCAGACCTAATGTCTAAATCTTGACAAATGGCTACCTTTCCCCATATGTGATTTTTCTCAAGCCAAGGCTCAGCGAATAAATTAAGTTTCTCTGGGCCCCCATTTGCTCACTATCTCTCATTCCTCAGGAGTCACTTGTTGAAACCTCCTCTACAATGGATTTCCTTCCTCTGTTCCTCCTTTATACAGACTCATTCTCTCATTCACGTAAGGGCAAAGAATCAATACTCTGATGTGCTCTCATTTTTCTGTGATCACTTGATCATACCACAAGCTAGCTCTCCACCTCTGCTCCCTTTCTTCTCCCCTCCAAGGCTGATTGCCAGCCACTCACTGGACCAACATCTATGATCCTACATCCTGAAATAGGCCAATGATATCATCAGAGGGCCTTTGTCTACTCAGTGGATTGGGGATGTCAGTGCCAAAATACTTAAACATCAGTGATGGCATGTAATAGGATCATAACTTTAGAAATGAAGGGCCCTTAGAGGCCATTTGGTTCACACCCTCTCCTCCTCTCATTTCACATAGGGGAAACAGAAGTCTAGACAAGTTACGTGACTTGCTCCAAATCAAGGGACCTATCTGGACGTGACCTGTGTGACTTTGAGACAGCTACTTAACTTCTCTGGGCCTCAGTTTCCTCATCTATAAAATGGAACTGTTTGACTAGGTGGCTTCTGAATTCCCTTGATCTCATGAATTCTCCGAAGACAGATGCCCCTGAATTTTGCCCTTCAAGAACCTCCAGCCCCTGGCAACTTCCTTTGTGGACTCTGATGTGGGACATCCACATAATGACTCCTGTTAATACAAAGTTCCATGAACTCTGATTTTCATTCCTCCCAATAGAATGTGAGCTCAGGGAAGTCAGAGATGGTCCATATTTGTCTCTGTACCCCAATTTCTACACGTGGTAGGTTCTCTGCTATCTGGTCCAGGCCTGTCTTCTGAGCTCTACAATGCCGATAGGGCATCCCCACCTGCATGTCTGACAGCATCTCAAGCTTAACACACCCCAGACGGAGCCCATTGCATTCCCCCTTCAGCCTGTCCTTTTCTTGACTGTTTCTATGGCCTGCCCATTAACCAAATCTGCCACATTTGAACCCTGGAGACTATTTTCAATTCCTCTCCATTTCCTATTTGTTATAGGATCCGTTTCCTGGTCCAGCTGATTCCATTGCTGTAACATGTTCCCAGTCCATCCTTCTTTTGTTCCCATTGCCATTCTAGTCCAGGTTCTATTTACCTCCTGCCTGGATGATGATAGTTACCTCCTAACCAGTCTCTCCTGGATCTCCCCTTTCTCTGTTCCAGTTTAGCTTTCCTTCCACTGCCTAAAGAAGCTTTCAAAATGGATCTGGCCTTGTTACTCCCATCTCATTCCTGGAGTGATCACTTCCCCTCTCCCCAACATAGCAGCACTCACTCATACATTTCTAGCTCTTCCTGTGTTCATCCTCCTGTCCAACTGGGCTGTTCTCTGTTCCCTAGACACTCTCTGCTCCCCTGCCCATGTGCTCTATGCCTAAAAGGCCTCCCTACCTTTGTAACTATCCAACTCCTACTCATGTTTGAAAGCACCAATCACAAGCTCCTTCTTCCATGGAACTTCCCCTGAAATCACCCCTGTTTGTAAGAACCTTCTCCTTCAGAACTCTCATGGCACTTGGTGCCTTTCTAATATACTTACTATGTACTAGTTGTGCATAATAGCATTTAAATCCCTTCAAAATTGGACTCTCTCCCACCACTCCAGACATATTTTACATTAATTCCTTTTACGCATTCTATATGGCAGCCAAATTGGGCTACTTACTTCTCTTCAAAGTAACTATTCCATCTTCTGCCTCCAAGCCTTTGCCCAGGCTATCTCACATGCCTAGAAATACACTCCTTCCTTACCTCCATCACTTAGAATCCCCAGCTTCCCTTCAGGCTCAGCACAGATGCTTCCTCCTATATAAAGCCCTCTCTAGTCACTAGTATTCTCTTCACCTTCAAATTATCTTGTACTTACTTATCTGATAACATGCTGTCTGCCCTAGTAGAACATAAACTTCTTGAGGTCAGGCATATTTTCAATTTTGTCTTTGTATCCTCAGCATTTCATATAATATATTACACAGAAGAGATATTTGACAAATGAATGTCAAATTGAATTGAGTAAAAGAGCTGAGGGTGGGGTGAGACATGAGTTGGAAGAAACATATGCTAGATCACCTCTAGGGCCAGCAGGGCAGCTGGCCATATGGTAGGGCCGGGCTAGGAGGCTGGTTAAAGAGGAGCAAAGCAGGTTAGCCTATAAAGCTGTTTGGCCCATATGATAAAATTCAGACTTATTAGTCTGGCATTCAAACCTTTCACAGTCTTCCCCAAACCATCTCTGTAGCCTTTTCTCTGATTGTGTATCCTTCACTTAGCCTATGATCTATGTAAATTCGTCAACTTGACCTCTCCTAAACATATCACACCTCCTTTCCTACATTCTGACCTCCGCTCATTTTCTTTCCTCCTACCTGAAAACCCTACCCTCCTCCTTTGTATTTATGCCTATTGCTAGATTAAGGGCATCTTGGACTAAGGCTCCACAGTTGTGAAACTGGACATTCTGGGCTTCATAAAGTTTCTTTTATTTTTTTTTGCTTCATGCCTATAACTCACTGGAAAAATTGTTTTATGAAAAATCACAAAGAAGCAGGGCCTTGAGTCCACTAAAGGAAAGAACAAGGGAAAGGGTACCCCTTCCTGAAGGACTCAGGGTGGTGGAGACAGTAGAGAAATACAAAAGGGGCCAACCCCTCAACTGCTTTGGGAGGTGGGTGAGTATATATCGAGTAAAGAAGGGAGGAGCCATATAGAGCTGGGAGAATTGGTTCCTGACTTGCATAGGTGACACTGTGTCCCAAAATCAAATGACTGGGGAAACTTGATTGGTGCTCTGGAGGATGGATATCATTTGACTAAAGAGAGGAAATGAAGAACTGGATAGGTGAGGGAATCAGCATGGACAAAAATAAGATCTTTCCAGGCTACGTTTTAGGAGACATGAAATAGACAAGATTGGTTAAAGTAGGAGTATGTACAAATGTAGGGGAGAGGAGTGGGAGATAGGCATAGAAGGGGAGTTTAGTAGTAGATTATGGAGGCCTTTGGATTCTCACCTATGCAATTTTGACTTTATCTGTTGGACAGAAGAGCTCTCTGGTAAATTTCCCTGCTTCTTTCAAACTTTGTCTTGTGGTAAGTGGGGAAGCCATTGATATTTTCAACAGAAAGAGACATGATGAAACAGGATTAAAGTGATTCTGGGGGACAATTAATTTGGCAGCAATGTACAAAAGGAAGGGGGTAGGAGTGGGGCAAAGATACTTCAATCCCCTGGTCAAATCATGCCTCCTCCAAGAAGTGTCCATTGATTATACAGTCCAAGCTGATCTTTGTCCTTCTTAGAGCTGGTATGGTATAGTGGATAGAACACACTATACTGGGAGCCAACAGGAGCTGTGTTCAAATTCTACCTCAAACACATGCAATAGCTCTGTGACCTTAGGCCAGTCATTTACATTCTTAATGCCTCAATTGTCTCCTCTATAAAATAAGGGGCTTGGACCTTCCTAGATCTAATCTATGATCCTATGAAATTCTTGGTACCTCAGTTTCCTCACCTGTAAAATGAGGAGGTTAGAGCTGATGATTTCCTAGGTCCCTTATATCTCTCTATCTATACTCTTCTGAACTTGAACAGTTTTTTTTGTTTAATTTCCTTTTTTTAATGAACAAAAATCTATTTACTTTTTTTTCCACCTGCCCTTACCCCACTGGAAAGAAAAAAAAGCCCCCCATCTTTGCTCAGTCAAGTAAAATAAATTCCTATATTGACCATATTCAAAAATTCAATCTCCTTCTGCAACCAGAGCCCATCACTTCTCCGTTAGGAGGTGGGCATCTGCCATATCCCTGTCCCCTCTCCCCTAAATCCTCAAACACACACCCATATTTTTTTCCTCTCCTCTGTTCCCCAGTTCCTTCAATAGATCTTCTATGGCAGGATGTCACCTGGCTGCCCTCTTCTCGTTAGACTTGCCTTCTTCAATGTCCTACATCTTTATTTCTCCCATGATGCTAGTTCAAAATGGGAACCTGGTAGATGTTCCACAAATGCTTAGATCATGAGGTACCTGGTGAGGCTGAAGTAAGGAAGACCTGAATTCAAAGCCATCCTCAGACTCTTACTAGTTGTTGGCCTTGGGCCACTTACCTTCTGTCTTCCTCAGTTTCCTCATTTATAAAATGGGGAAAATGATACCACTTTCCTCATGAGGATAAAATGAGGTAGCATTTGTAAAGTGCTCTGCAAACCTTATATTCCTGTATAAATAGTCTCTATGATGATGATGATGATGCATTTGTGGCTGAAATAAGAAAAATACACTGAAATTCCAGCTACACTGGAATTCCCTTTCCTTCTGAGTCAGCTCTTGCTGAGGACAAGGATTCTGGTGCTGAATCATGGGGTCAGGTAGGTATCCCCTCTGAGTCATCCACTTCTCCAAAGGACTGAGGAGATGGTGCCCAGGCAGAAGGGAGTGGTGACCCAGGGCCTCAGAAAGACGGAAAACCCTGGAACTCATCCTTTCCTTCTCTATCTGCTCCTCTCCTTGGTTTTCCTAAAGAAACCGGAGGTCTAGTGCTTCAGTTAAGTGGCCTGGCTTGTTCTTAATTTGAAAAATCCCTTTTTCTCTGTTTACATCATTGTCACATCTCTCCCTTTTCCATCTGTAAAAGTCAATACAGGGCAACTTGGAGAGCATTTCTTTCAGCAAAAAGGAATTTTAAAAGACTGTCAGTTACCATTAATGGGCAGCTGTTCCTCTGTCAAATGTGCATTGAGGAAAGAGAAGCCCTTCACCTTGATTTGAAGTTTTGGTTCTGTCGTTAGCCATAGTCTGGTAGAGAAGCTATGATAATACTACTACTAATGAAAGTGACAATAGCTGGCATTTGTCTCTCACTGTGAGGTCTTCCATGGGCTCTTTGTGCATGGTCTCATCTGAGACTCATAACAACTGGGTGAACCAGGTGCTATTTTCATCCCTATTTTGCAGATGAGGAAACAGAGGCTGAGAGTGGTCAGGTGACTTGCCCTGGGGTTCCTAGTTAATCGGTTTCTGAGGATAAGCGCTTACCTGGTGGTCAGAAGAAGTGATACAAGATCTCTCTGAAGAACTTTGGAATTGATTGTGTGACATCATTCCTTCAATCAATAGTATCCTTTCTCTCTCCTAAAATTTATTTGTACAATTGTGTTGATATATCCCCCCAACACACACATTCACACACACACACACACATATACACATCTCCACCCCTCTCCCCCATCCCCAGTCAGTTCCTTGATGGCAGAAAGTGTCTCATGTTTGTCATATACCCCCAGTGTCTCACCTACAAAAGGCATTGGATAAATACTTGTGCCTGTGGGCATTCTCCTCCCAAAGTGACCCCCTCTGATTTCTCTTTCTCTCAATGATGCCTCCATTTCCCTCTCCACTCATTGCCAAAAGCCTGATCTCTCATCTCTCACATACAATCAGTTGCCACTGGCACAGGGCATGTCAGCCAGCATAGTGTGCCCACATTAGAAAGGGTACTGCGCTGTATGAGCAAAGCAGAATTGAAGTAGATGAAAAGAAACATGAGATGTGAAAACTTAGAGGTTCCTCCTCAAATGTTTGATGTGTGATAGAACATTCCGAGCTCATATTGGTCTGATCAGCCACAGATGGACACACTGAAACTTGATTCTAACATAGTGATGTCATTTTGGTCCTCTGAGAATGAAGAAAATCACCAACTGAGGTCAAATGAGACAGGGGTAACCGAGGGGGTAAGTTAGGGAGAACTCTGGATTGCCAGCCAAGGAACTTGGCTCTTGGTCTTGGCTTTGCTCCTAATCTACTGTGTGACCTGGGCTAAGTCACATCTCCTCTTCGGGCTATGGTTTCCTCCTCGCTAAAAGGTGAGAGTTCAGATTAGATGAGAATAATGACCCACATGGGTATAGTCCTTCCAGATTTACAAAATGCTTTCCCCGCAGCAACCCTGTGAACTTGGTTCTTACATAATCCCATTTTACAGGTGATGAGAGGTTATGTCCACAGTCATGAAAAGTTTGAGGCAAGACCTGAACCCAAATCTGACTTGGAGCCCAGGGCTCTTTCTACAAGTGCTAAGGACAGTTTGACTTAGAAATAATATAACTTAGGAAATGTAGAATATCCTTGGAGTCGGGAAGATCTGGGTTCAAGTTTTGCTCCTAACGCATATTGGATGTGTGATCCCAGTCAAGGAATTCTCAGTTAGCTCTCTTAGACTCTATATTGTAGAGAGGATGATATTGCGTTGGAAGAGGGAATTTTTTTCTGGGAATTACCAATACTGATGAAATCACGTACCTCTGAATAATAATAGGAAAATCTAAAGTCCTGCTCCTTCTGATTTTGACTCCATGGTTTGCCATGGTCACTTAGGGAATATTAGGATCTGAGATTTAGATGGCCTGAGAGGAAGTCTGGTCCAAGTCCTTCCTTTTTTACAGAGGCCCAGAAAGTAGTAGGAAAGAGAGCTGTGAATAGCATCCAGCTGCCTTAATTCTGCATCCAACCCTTTCCACTGCTCTACTCCCAGGCCACTGTTTAGAATTCAGGGGTGGGGAACCTGCTGCCTTGAGGCCATATGTGGCCTTCTTTTGTGGTTCAAGTTTTACAGAACAAATCCTTTTATTAAGGGGATTTGTTCTATGAAGTTTGGATCAGTCAAAGGGCCACACTTGAGGATCTAGAGGGCCACATCTGACTTTGAGGTCTCAGATTCCCATGGTTTAGATGAAAACCTTTGTCTGTAGCCTTGTTAGCTTGGAGTTGCTTCAGATGTCTATGTTGCTGAAGGCATTTTGAAGATCTTCTGTGGCCTTCTCCTGCCAGGAGTAGACTTTGGAACCCTTTCCTTTGATGGTGGGGGAGAGCATACCCCACATTCCAGGAAAGGAAGACAGGTAGGTTGATATTGCCCTCTATATCACAGTTGGAATAATTGAGGTGGTATATGAGCCTTGAATAGGGTAACAATGCAACTGCTGGGCCTAAAACACCAAAGGTACTTTTTATGCTCCAACCATCACGTTTATTGCAACAGTTGAAATTCGGGGGGTAGAATGTCAGATCAATGGAAAATTGAGGGTTTTTTGGCCTGATGGCAACCAGTGACAGTGACATCCCTTATAATGTGCTGTACTGCTTGAAAGCTGCAAAAATGAAACCCCAGAACTGTGCAATAAATTGTTGCAAGTGCTTCTTTTCACTTGCAAAATGAGAATATTTTCTACTGAATAAATGCCTCCTCTTATGAGTTGGAAAGGGTGGTCATTTTCTTCCCATATATCAACTTTTTAGAGTCCAGTATGACTTAACTCTGAAGGGAAGGGGGGTAAAAAAGGAGAGAACCAGTAAGTGGGAAGAGTGATCATTCAGCCTCTAGTTGAAGATCACCAGTGATGGGAAACCCACTCTCTTTTGAGTGGCAACTGAGGTTAAGTGACTTGCCCAAGGTCACACAGCTAGTAAGTGTCTGAGCCAGATTTGAACTTAGGTCCTTCTAGGCCAGTACTCTACTCCCTGCACCACCTAGCTGGTGTGTGTGTGTGCATGTGCGTGTGTGTGTGTGTGTGTGTGTGTGTGTGTGTGTGTGTGCATGCATGCATATTCCTGCACCTGTGTGTTCAAAAGTGCTCCCTTTATTAAAGATCTTGGTTAGGAATTGTAAGAGAAATGTTAAAGTGGACTGCAGTGGGTAAAAAGGCTTAGCGTCCCAAATGGGCGCTTAACTTTTGCGGGGAAGTACTGGGGAGAGCGAACTTTTGGGGGAAGTGGCTCAAGGAGGAGATTCTGTGAACTAGATCATGTTGAAAAGTGGCTGGTGACTAGGCTCTGAGGCCCAGTGGGATAATACCTTGGAAGGGGGATGAAACGTTTTAGCTGCTCCCAGCAGCTGCTGTGGTTGGCTCAACCCTGCTTGTGCAGCAAGGTCTGGGAGCAGGGCCTCAGAGAGAACAGGGCCTTCTTCTTCCTCATACCTGTCCTCCTCCCTCCCCCTCCTCATTTGCCAGCACACCCCACTGAGCCCCAGCAGGGCCAGCATGTTAGTATAGAAAGCTCAGCTTTACCCCTGAGCTAAATTTAAAGCAGAAAACCAGCTCTTTTCACTTGAGAAGCCATTATATCGCTGCCCTGGGTGCCCTCTGAATCAGGGCGTTGAGCAGAGATAAACAACATAGATTCCTTTTCCCCAAAGGGGCCCCATGCTCTTGTGCTTTCAGCAGCCCTCCAGACTGGCTTCTGCTCTTTTCTTGTCTATGCAAAGAACAAGGAATGGTTTGGAGAGGAGGGCTAGCTTTGTTCTGAGCTTGGTGGTACATCCCTGAACGTTTGCATATCGTACACAGGTACATGTGATGACATAAAACACTCAGAGGTTGAGGAATGTCAGACCTTTAGGGGGAAATGGGAGGAAACAGAACCCAGAAGGGGAATTCTGTAACAGAACTTAAAACGTGGAATGTGAGAACTGAAAGGGACCTTATAGTATTGACATAGACTGGAAGAAATAGAAGGGACTGTATGTCGAATTCTGGGACAGCAAGGTGGTGCCATAGAGCATAGAGTTCTGGGCTTGGAGGGAGGAAGATTCCTCTTTGTGAGGTCAAATCCAGCCTCAGATACTCTCTTGTTGTGGGCAAATCACGTAACTGTGGCTGCCTCAGTTTCCTCATCTGTAAAGTGAGTTGGAAAAAGAAATGGCAAACCCTTCCAGGATCCTTGCCAAGAAAAACCCAAATGGGGTCATGAATAATCAGACATGACTGAAATGACTGAACAAAAACAACAACTGTAGAATGTTAGATTGGGGAGAGAATGAAGAATATAGAACAAAAAAATGTTAGTACTATAAGGGGACTGAGAACATGGAATACAAAAACTGGAAGGAACCTTGGAGACGAGAATAAAGACTGCTTAACCTATAAAGGGGTAATGGCAGAACTGGAAGAGGCCATAGACTGGGTCATAAAAAGTCAAAGCTAGAAGAGACCATAGAGACCATTTTAGTCTAACCCCTTATTTTACAGAAAACCGAGGCTAGGCACTGAAAGAAGAGTAGCATTTCTCAAGAAAGGGATGGTAGGAAGGAGGAGGTTGGGAAGAAGAGAATTCTAGGCATACAAAGGTATGGAGGTGGGAAAAAACTGAAAAGTAGAAAAGTGATAGTGAATGGTACATTTTGCTTACAGTCTCTCATATTTTGAAAGGAGGTAATATGAGTTAAGTCTGGGAAAGAGGCAATGAGCTAGTTTGGGAAAGGTCTTGCATACTGGCCCAAAAGATTTGGGCTTTGTTCAGTATGTAGCAGAAAAGACAGGACTTCTGATCAAAGCTGAGCATAAGGAAGATTAATCCATCCACTGTGGAAAGACTAGATCTAGGAAGATCTGTCAGGAAGCATTTACTATAATCAAGGTGGATGGGAGTGAGAGATAGAGGGGAAGGTCATTGAAGTAGAAAGAGAAAAGAGAGAAGGGATAGGAGAAATATCATGGAAATACAGTGACTAGAACCTGGCAACTGATTGTATGTGAGAGATGAGAGATCAGGCTTTTGGCAATGAGTGGAGAGGGAAATGGAGGCATCATTGAGAGAAAGAGAAATCAGAGGGGGTCACTTTGGGAGGAGAATGCCCACAGGCACAAGTATTTATCCAATGCCTTTTGTAGGTGAGACGCTGGGGGTATATGACAAACATGAGACACTTTCTGCCCTCAAGGAACTGACTGGGGATGGGGGAGAGGGGTGGAGATGTGTATATGTGTGTGTGTGTGTGTGTGTGTGTGTGTGTGAATGTGTGTGTTGGGGGGATATATCAACACAACTGTACAAATAAATTTTAAGAGAGAGCAAGGATACTATTGATTGAAGGAATGAGGAAAGGCCTTGAGTTAGGGCTTGGCCCCTGAGCCAGGCTTTCAAGTAATTTCTCCCCTCAAATTACGTCATCTTTTTGGGTCTCAGTTTCTTCTTTTGTCAGCAGAGAGAGTGTTACTAAGTAATCTCTAAACTCTGTGGTTCTGGGCCCAGTAAAAGTTGGTGAAAGGTTAGTTCTAGATCTTTGCAGAAATATTGGGGTCATTGGGGCTGGAGACAGAAATTTGGGCATCTGCATAGAGGTGGTAGAAAGTGGATGAGAGTCTATAGAGAGAATATAAAAGGTCTGAGAGACTTGGGGGGGTCAGGAAAAGGAAAGGGGAGGTGAATGTGGCAGAGAAGAACTTGTCATACAGTTAAGAGGGATACAAGGAGGGAATGACATTTCAGAAACCAAAGGAAGAGAAGAGGGATATTCAAGTGTCAAATGTTGCAGACAGAGATGAAGGCAGAGAAAAAAGATCATTAGGAACTTTCAAAAAGTAATTTCTTTTTAATTACTTTGTTTTATTTTATTTCAATAAACACATTTATTTTCTCACATTCTTACTTCTATCATAAAAAAAGGAAAAAAAACACCTTTGTAAGAAATATGCCTCATTAAGCTGGAGAAATTCCTACATTGACCGTATCTAAAAATGTCTGTCTCAATCCATATCTCCATGAATTTATTCACCCTCAGGGTGACACACTTTATCATCAGTCTTCAGGAACTCTTGTTTGACCATTACATGGATCAGAGTTCTTAAGTCTTTGTCTTCACAATATTTGTTGCTGTTGTACAAATCGTTCTCCTGGTTCTTCTCATTTCACTCTTCATCAGTTCATGCAAGTCCTCCCAGGTTTCTCTGAAATAGGACTTTTTGTTATTTGTTATGTTTCAATTATTTCATTGCATTCATATTCATACTCATATGCCATAACACATTCAGCAATTCCCTGAAGGATGGTTACTCCCCTCATTTTCGGTTCTTTGTCACGGTGAAAAAGGGCTGCTGCAAATATTTTTGTACATATGGGGCTTTTTCCTCTTTCTTTGATCTCTTTTGGGTGTAGCCTAGAAGTGAGATCAGTACATCAAGGATAAAGGGTAACTTCTAAGAAGGATGAGAACAGACACCAAATTTCAAGGACCTGAAGAAAAGTAAAAGGAGAAGGAATGATTTAAATTATCCAGAACTGGATTCATAGGTTGTTAGATCTGGAAGAAACCTAATTAAAATCATCTAGTTTAAACTTTCTTTCCCTTCTTTCCTTCCTTCCTTCCTTTGTAACTGAGACTCAGAGAGGGTACTAAGTTGCTCAAGGCCACACAGTCATTTAGGAACAGAATTGTGATTCAAATCCAGGTCTCTTGAACCCAGTTTTCTTTCCATTACACTATAATTGATTATGGATAATTTTGAACGTAAAAGCTGAGAAGGGGAGATGGAGATGGGATGGTACCCTCAAAGTAGTGTGAATTCCCATGTTAGGCCTGTGGAGCAGATAGGAAAATATACTATATGGTAGCTTCCCCCAGGAACTCATTATCTAGTTGGGATAATAAGTAGTCCAAGTAGGAAAAGAGGACCAAGCTCCTTGACAAGATATACCTAACTAGTGAGAGGTCTAGATCACGAGCTCCAGAGGCGAAGGAGACTGAGGACCACCGAACTCACATCATTGAGCTCTTCTAAATCAAGGGCATTATGGGAGTGGTGTCCCCCCCCAATTTGGAAAATCCTGATAAAATGCATTAGCCTTCTCTTCCTACCAGAGAAATCTAATTTTTTTTCTTTTTATTTTATGGAATATTTATAGTACCTTATTGTAAATATTTGAGTTAAGTATTTGGTCATAGTCTCTATATAGGTCAGTGTTCAATTAAAATACTGTATGAAAAAGAAACACAAAGTAAACATGAAAAGTAAAAGCTCTCTGGAGGAGGTGGTAAATGCACCAAGTTACTCCCCTAGCAGTAAGAGGCAGGAGTGGTGGAGGGGCAGATATCCACAGGTTGGTGGTACTTTGTTATATCGATCTGAACTACATTGAAACCACAGTGGGGAAAGTCATGATGTGGAAGGGATAACTTTACTCTAAACCTATGAAATGCTTTTTAAAGAGGCAGTGCCTGTAGTGGAGAAAGTCCTGTACTTGGAGTCCAAAGGCTCCCAGCTCTCAAACTTTATAGCTTCATGTTTGTGGTTAAATTTTTGGACCTCTCAGAGATGGAGTTTCTTTCTTTGTGAAAGGCTGAAGGGTGGGGGGTTGGAGGGGAAGGGTAGCAGTACTTGTAGGACCTCAGATTTGTAACCAGAGTAATGCTTTCTACATGAAAAAAAACACAAACTTCTAGGAAAAAGGAAAGAGGGAGTGAGCTTGTGATTTTATTGCTATTAGGAACTCCTGAAGGAGGAAATTTCCTCCACCAATACAGATTGGTACCTCCTCAGTCATTTATAGGCTTAAGGAGATTCCAGGAGCCTGGAGAGGTTAAGTGACTCGCACAGGGTCACACAGCTTGTGTATATTGGAAACACACTTGAACTCAGGGCTTCCTGGCTCCAAGACTAGATCTCTATCCATTACACCATGCAGTCCCCTTTATGGTAGGTAGAACTCTCACTGTCTGCCTGACTATAAGCTCCAAAAGGCCCATGGCAGTATCTTATCCAAGCTCTGCATATAGTCATCATGTTACTAGTGTTTGTTAAATAAAATGGCAGGCCTGCTAAAAACATGGACAGACATGCTATAGTGTGTTTTGCCGACTGCCCTGGGAATTAGTAGCACCCTAGAATTCCACATGTTGGATAAAGATGAAACTAAGACCAAGTTGGATTCTAGAAACCTTGCCCAGAGCCTAGAAAAATCATTTGAAGCCTCAGTGATGGGGGAAGTTTCCTTCATTTTAAAAACATGTGTTATGGAGGTACAGAGCTGGCTCCCCAGGCAGCAGCTCCATCTTCTGCCAACATCCATCTCCCACCTGCAGGCTTTTTTGTTTGGTTCCAAATGAAAGCCTGGAACAGAAAAATACAAAGTGCAGACACAGAGAGAAGGCCCTGTCTGCCTTGACTGCTGGCAGATTTGAACACAGAGCATGAATGCCAGGAAATGGGGAGTCTCTTCAGGAATCTGGGAGGCTTTGCCTTCAGGGATGACAGGCTGCCTGTATCTTCAGTCAAAGGTGCAGGATGCTACATTGCACAGTGATTTTCCATCCTGCGATGGCACAGAGCTTCTCGCCTTTATTCCAGAGACGTCTCCTCCAGGCCCCAGCCCTTGGGGAACACTCCCTTCCTAGGGCCTCCACTCTCCCCACCCCCAAACCCAGCCACTGTTTTGTCATTTGCTCAGGCTCCCTAGTCTCGTTAGTTATCTTGTTATTTGTACATGTCATGTTTTCCCAACTAGGTCGTAGGCATCTCTAAGACAAGGTCCCTCCTTTCTGCTTCTCTATTTTCTAGGCCTCCCACAGGGCCTAGCACATGGCTGAACACATGGGAAGGTCTAAAAAAAGGAGGTTTGTTAAAAAAGTGTGTATGTAGAAATAAGTGTGTGATGAATAAATGATTGAATGAATGAACCCAGACTCCGCAGTAGGGAAGTGATTGCCCCGAGTCACATCATTATTGTGCAGCAGAGGCAGAATTTCTGAGTCTTCATGTCCAGGACTCACTTTTCTATTTTTTTTAAAGAAAAATAGATTCTTATTAATATTTTTTGTTTTTATGTTGCCTAGATGTCCCCTGATAGCCTTCCTTTTTCCCCTTCCCAGAGACATTTTATAAAAACTAAGCACAATTTTTAGAGAAAAAACGAAGAGGAAGAAGAGAAAAAAAATCAGTAAAACCAATTGATATAATTGAAAAGTTGGTATTTTATTTAGCATGTATATATATAATTTTTACCAAACAGATATGTATCTGTATATATATATATATATATATATATATAATACACATTTACTGTATATGTATATGTGTATATACATATATATCCATCCCTCCAATATACCATTTTTTTATTGTATTGATTGGTTTTACCAATATCTTTCTCTTTTTCCTCTCTGTTTATATGTAGATGTAATATATATGTATGTATGTATGTAATTTTATTCCCATGGACCTCCACCTCTGCAAAGGAACAGTCTTCTTCTGAACTCCTTCGGCTACTTCAGGTCCTCTCTAGATTCTCTCTTTCTCTGTCTCTCTTTGAGTGTGTTTCTCTCATTTCCCTCTTCCTGTCTATGACTCTCTCATGTGTCCTATGATGTTGACACTTCTAATGGGAAATATAGACTAATGCAGGTAGGACTAGGGGCTGGCCTCTTCATGGAGCAGCTAGGATGAAAAAGCAGTTGGATGTCATTTCAGGTAGTGAGCTGGATTCAGGAGCCAGGGGTGACCGGAGGGCTGGTAGCAGCTTCCATTCTTCTTTCATTCCCATTACAGATCTCCTTAAAATTTCTTGTCTGTCTAAACAAAGTTTATATTCCTTTCATCTCTCCCATTTCAGCTGTATCCTTAGCATAGAAGCTAACCCTGTGGTTGCAGAGTGATAGGTCCCTAACCACTTTTTTAAAAAAAATCCTCCTCTTCCTTTTATGTAGCTAGGTGTCTGTTGAGATAGAGCCATGGATTTGGAGTTAGGGAGACTAGAGTTGAAATTTTATCTCAGATACTTAGTGGTGAGATCGTGGGAAAGCCACATAACCATTCCTAGACTCAGTTTCCTCATCTGTTAAATGGGAATAATATTAGCAACTGTTTCCCAGGATTGTTGTGAGGATTAAATGAGATAATGTATGTAAAGTTCTTTGCAAACCTTAAAGCATAATATGAATGCTAATTTTCCTGACTATTGTCTATGCTCTGCCTCTGGATACCAGCCCTGATTTCTTGCTTCCAGACATCTCACCTGACGTCTGCCACTGCTCCATGTCACTGCTGATGTATGACTCAGATTGTTCTGGGAGGATGACCCTCTATCTGCTCTAGTTCCTTTACTTGTCAGTCGTGCCCAGGTACCGTCATCAGGAGGATGGTTCCTGAGCACAAATGCTTCTCAACCTCATCCTTAAAGCCCTCTCTACTGAAGAGGCACCAGGAAATCAAGGCTTCTTTGGAATGAATGTTGGGATTCATTTCCTGAGTTCATTTGCCTAATGTGTAATCAAGCCTGAACTGGAAAGATATCATGGACTCAGCTGGTTTATGGCCCCCCAGTCAATCTCTTCCTTCTCTGTCTTCAATTTTCAGGACTCTAAATTGGATTTATTCTTATTCTTCCTTATGGAGAATATCTTCTAAACAGAACTTCTCAAGGTATGGACTTTAGAAGCATTCAGCATCCAACTAGCACCAATTCAGTGCTGCTCTGTATACTAAGCACTATGCTAGGGGAAGATGGATGGTACAAAGTTTAGATACTAGAGAGTCCCTACCTGCATGGAACTTACAGTCCAGTGGGGGAATAAGACATGCAGATCACTATAAAATATAATGTTATAATTTAAGTGCATCAGAGAAATATAAAATTGAGTACTATGTGAAGTCCAGGGAGAATATCCAATAGAAGGGGTTAAGGAGGAGTTCTGGTACAAGATTGACTTTAAGTTGGGCATTAAGGATGGGCAAGACTTCAAAAGGGAAACTTGAAGAACTTTCTCCTTATCTCTTTCTGTCTCCTTTCATTCAACATGCCACTTTATAGTTTCTTCCATGCCCTGCTGCCTCTAGGTCCAGATTCCTCCTCTGTCTCCATCTAGAACCCCATGCTGTTATCCTGTGACTCTCACCTGTATGAACCTTTAATTCCCACTCCTATGACCCCCACCCATTAATGCCTTTCCTACTCAACTGTTGTCTCTCCCAATGTAACGCAAAATCCTTGAGGTCTCAGCCTGTTTTTCTAGCTTTTATTTGTATTGCCAATGCTTGGTACATAGCATGCACTTAAATGCTTTCCCTTCCATTGATTCATGAGGAGGGAAGACATTCCAGGCACAGGGAATGGTATAGTATGGACACATGTAATGAAGAAAGTGCAAAATGAGTTCATGGAGTAAAGGAGCAGAAAAGAATTCTAGAAAAGGTAGGCTGTCTCAGATGGAAAAGGGTTTGACTGCCAAGTAGGAGAGTTTTAATTTTGTTTGGTAAGCATTAGAGAACCACCAAAAAAAATTTCCTCCTTGGACTGTCAGAGACAGTAAAGGTTTGATGGGACCTGGAAGTTAAAGAAATTATATGGCATGAAAAATATCTAACTCCACCCCTGATGTAAAGAGAAAAAAAACCACTTTTGACCCTTACGAAGTACAATGATGTTGTTAATTTTGAAGATGAACTAATTAGATGATTGTTAAGGTAACTTTCCAGTGTAAAAAGTACCACAAGTTATACTGATTGGCAAGCAACGATGATTTACATGGGACACATACAATAATAGATCGGGAGGGCTGGACGACATCTTACCTCCAATTCCAAGTATTCCTCTATAACCATTACTTTCCACTGGATACTAACCTGATGGCCATAAAGTGATTAAAGGATTGATACTCTGGATTGGGTTTCTTACAGAGTATAGTTTCCATACTCTAGCAAGGGTTTTGATGTTGTTGGTGATGGCAGTGTTGGTAATAGTCATGTGTATCAATGTGTATCAATAAAAGATCGATGCTTTTTCAGCTTGTCTTTGACCTCAATGGATGAGTCATAGGAAGTTGTCTGAGGGTCAGAAAAGTTATGTGACTTGCCCTCATTTGCAGGATCATAGTAAATGTCAGAGACAAATAGGAACTCCCATTCTCCTGACTCCCAGCCTGGTACCAAGTTTCTAAGCCATCTCGGCAGTGATTATACCAGTTCAGATTTACATGTTGCTATAGGGTTAACAAAGCCTTTTTTCACAATGGCCCTGTGAAGTGAGACATACATTAACCACTGACATTTTTTGTAACACTTTAAGGAATATCAAGTGATTTATGTATTTTTTCTCATTTTCTCCTCACAACTAGCTTGTAAGGTTAAATACTACATATATCATTATCTAAATTTCACAGATAGGAAAACTAAGACTGCATATTCTCATCTGTGAATTTCTTATAATAATGAATCTCAAGTCCAGTTAAAGGGAAAGAAGTATAGGATGACAGTCTGCAGGGATACTGGGATCTAGAAAAGTTTTTTTTAAAAAGTATGTGGAGATTTTGGTCTGTTTGTGGGACACAGGGAAGGAACTAGTAAATTCTTGAAGATCTTGAAGATGAGATGTGAGAGAGGGAGAAAAGGAAAAATAGTGGTTCAACCTGCTGTTGAAAATGGAAGGGAATGGGAACAAGAGTTCATGTAGGAAAGTTGCCCTGGTTAAGAAAAGTCATATCACCAGAAAGTCGAGGAAATGAGAAAATATTAGACTGTAAAATGACCTTTTGGCAGATGAATTCCATTTTTTTCCTCCAAGGAAGTATGAGGTAAAGACTTCAGCTAAGAGTCTGAAGGAAGGGGGCACACAAAGTGAGTATTCATGTGAGGAGAGAAGGTCTGAAATGGTTTTGTGAAGTATGAAATAATCATTGGGCAGGAGAAGAAGGATTACCTTGCTGCAGTGAGAGCCCAATTGAAATGAACTAACATAAATTCACTCCCAGGTGGTGATTGAGCATGTTGTCTCTACAGTGGCAGAGTGAGGGTGATCATTCACACATGTAGGCATTCAGTAGGGGTGTTGGCTCCCTATGTAGCTAATGATAGCATTGTCAGAGGAAACTTGGAGGCTCAGTCTTAGGCTTTCCCTATCAAGACTGAACTTACACATGTATAACTCCCCCTACCCCTGGGCCCCATTTCTTAGTCCAGTTACTCTTTCCTGCTCTCAGAAATGAAACAAGTCCCAATGACCATATTCTAATTCAAACAATTTGCCAAGACTGCTGAAAGCTCTGGATTGACCATGGTGGGTCTCTTATCAGTCCAATGTTTCTTACTGGCCTTCAGGGAAGAGTAGTAAGCTACTTTGCATGATCACTATGAGGAATAATAAATGAAAACAATCAAAAAACACTTTGCAGAATATAAAGTGCTCCATAAATAATGTATCTGTATCCCAGTGACACAATCAGCCATAACTTTCCTGTCAAACACATGTAGAGCAAAAGCAGAAGTAAGTGACTTCTCATCTATGGATGGATTTTCTCATTTTTTAATTCTTTAAAAAGAGAAAGGATGGAAGGAAGAAAGAAACCTGCAACCCAGATCTGACAGCTACATATTTTCCCCAAATCTGAGAATAGTTGGGGGAAGGAAATTCCCCCAAATATAGACAAGAAAGATGGGTGGGTGGACTGCAGACTTGGCCAAGTTCTGGGATATGTTAAAGAGCTAGCTCAGAGATATGAGTTAAGTCAAGTCAACAAGCATTTATTAATCATCTACTGTGTGCTAGCTACTGTGCTAGGAAAGGGAGATATAAAGAAAAGAGGGCTACTTTTGAGTTGGGGGAGGGGGCAGGGGAGAGATGGACTTGTCATTTCTAGCAGATTCTGTGTGACTTGTTTCTATAGCTACAGTAAATGTAATTACCAGAGGATAACCCTTCGCAAATTTCATTGTAACCTCAGATAGCTAATGACATTTACTGTTTTTTCCAGCAATCTGGGACAAAATGCTCATTTTGAATTTAACATGAGTAATGCCATTTTCCATCTTAGTTAAGTATTTTTGTGTCATGAAAGACTTATCTGCCCAGAGCCCTAGGTTCTGTCAGTA
Organism: Potorous gilbertii; assembly: GCA_028658325.1. Classification (NCBI taxonomy): domain Eukaryota; kingdom Metazoa; phylum Chordata; class Mammalia; order Diprotodontia; family Potoroidae; genus Potorous; species Potorous gilbertii. Next base: position 491,072,473 of record CM053769.1, read on the forward strand.
AACATATTACAAATATGATTACCACTTATTTGGGGGATGAAAGATGTGGCAAATACCCAGAGAAGCATTTCTCCCTTACATTTATGGCTCTGCTCTGAACCACCACAAATTCAGCATGAAATCACCGCAGAGATAATTCAGGCTGTTTGCCAATATCTCACATTAGACCAGAGGCACTTCAGAGGCCGGGGATATTCTCCAGAGAACACAAACTCTGCAAAAACAGCCTTCCAACCAAGGATTCTGTTAAGCATGAGCTGGGGTCCTTTGGCTCAACAATGAGAGATGAGCTGTGTTGATAACCTTTAATCTGGAGCTACTGAATCATATGTTGGGAACTTGTTACGGGACACATGTATTTCCTGATTTCCTAGTCTCTTCCTGTGGCCTCCCCCCCCCCACCCCCTGGGTCATATATTGATCAAGGATAAAGCACATGACAATATGGGATTGGTATGAAATACGGTTAATCCAAATCAAATACTCAATTGGATTATTCTCACTTGCCTGGGAAGGTAACTTTGCAGCTGGGATAAATGACTGAAGTGCATGATCAGACCTTGAGCTCTTGTGATGACCTTGCCTAAGACCCAGCAGGAAGGGATCTTAGAGGCCATCAGCAACAACTTCCTCATTTTACAGGTGAAGAAACTGAGACATGGAGAGGTTGGCAAGGTCAAACATGTAGTAAATGACAAGGTCAATATTTAAACCCAGGTCCTCTGACTCTAAATACAGTTTTCTTTCCATGATGCCAAGCAACCTATCAGGGCTTGGATTGTTGTTTTTCACTTTATTTTCATTCAACCAATCAGTCATTCACTCATTCATGATATCTTTATTCATTACTGAATAATATAACTACTTGCTAGGAGGGGAAATGTATTTTATGTCTTTTTGTGGGGGAGGCATATTTAAGTTGTAGAGAAATTAAAAGTATGATATGTAGTAATACTAGCTGACATTATATATTCCTTTTAAGTTTGCAAAGCACTTTACAAATATATCTCATATTATCTTCACAACAACCCTGGGGACTGATGACAAAGCTGAGGCAGACATAGGTTCAAGTGACTTGTCGAGGGACACAGCGGGTGGCTGACGTTGAAGTTGAACCAAGGACATCCTGACTTCATATCCGCTGCTCTGCTCACTATACCAGAGCTTTATCTCTTGCACCTTTGGGCCTTCACATAGAGAAAGTAGCTGTTTTTGAAGAGCTTTTACTGCATTTGGGGAGGTGACTGCCACAAGGCCACGTGAAATAGGTGCTGTTGAAGATCTACAGAAATATGTATTGTTGGACCTTCAGAGGGCGAGCACTCACTATGATCCATGGGGGTCAGGATGTGCCTCCTGGAGGCATGGCACTCAGGCTGGGCTTCAAAGGATGGCTGATGTGATGAGGAATTTGAGGAATGAAAGATGCCTGAAGCAAAAGACTAGAAGGTGGAAAGTTGATATCCTTGAAGGCAAGAACTGTCTGATTTGTTTATTTTGTCTTTGAAGTCCCAGAACTTTATAATTAGGAGTTATTACAATTAGGAGAACTTTACAACTAGAATGGATACATTTTAATGGGACGTCAGAGGAGAGAAGAAAGAGAGAAGAGAGATCAGATCTTTGGTTCCGAAAAGTTGCTTAGCTTATAGTTATCCTGAGCCCTCCCAAATAGGGTCTCCTTCTGTGCTCAGCATTGGTACCCAGCTGATCAAATGTCTGGTGTGGGAGGTCTGGGACATTTCATTCAGACAGGGGATCATGGATTCCCAGAGTAAGGCATGGACTGAAGGCTGGAAAGGTAGAAGTTGGGAGTAAGGGGTAAGGGAGCTTTTTTATATCATGTTTTTGGGAACAGTAAGTGGACCAGCCTGGTGGAAGTAGAGAGTAAATATTAGAAAATCAGGGGAGATAAGGCTGAAAGTGGAGGTTTGGATTAGATTGGGAAGGATATTGAAAGATGGACCAAGCGAGCATCCTGGTATAGGCAACGTGAAGCCACTGAAAGATTTTGGGGTGACATGATCAACGTAACATAGGGTCATATGTCTGGAGCTGGAGTGGACCTCAAAGACTATCTTGTCCATTTTACAGAAGAGGACACAGGCTAAAAGAATGTAAGTGACTTCACTAAAGTCATAGAGAAAGTCAATATCAGAGATCATTGAACATAGGTCTTTTGACTACAGAACCAGTGCTGTTTACACTGAAGATTAATCTAGTAATAGAAAGGTTGGGAGTAGAATGACTTTTGAGGCATGGAGACATAATTTAGGGATTGCTCCTAGAAATGACTACAGAAATTCTAATTTCTTCAGGATGGTTTGAGTATCTCAACTTAGAGTGAAGGGATCAGTCAATGGACTTTTCTGTTCATTTCCAGGGATGTTAAAATTCTACTCGTTTTACAGCTTCTGAATGCTTCTTGCTTTGAACTTTCCATCTTATTCTTATACCAAATTAAATGAGCATTAAAAAAAAATAACAGCTGGCATTTATCACCTAAAAGTATGTGGAATAGCAGCTAGGTGGTGTAGTGGGTAGAATGGTTGACCTGAAGTCTGGAAAATGAGTTCAAATTGTACCACAGACCTGGTAGCTGGATAGCCTAGTAAATCATTTAACCTGTCTGCCTCAGTTTCCTCATCTGTAAAATGAGGGAGTTGGACTAAAAGGCTTTGAAAGTCCATTCTAGCTCTAAATCTATAATGCTGTGATCCTAAAGCGTTTAATACATTATTTAATCTGAGTCCAGTCAAAAAACATTTATAAAGCACTTACTACGTGTTAGCACAATGGAGAGAAAGGTAAAAGCAGTGTCTACCCTAAAAAAGAGGCCAGGAAGGGTAGTACTGTAGATATTATTATTTCCATTCTACAGATGAGAATCCATAACACTAGGATGTCTCTATCAATTACAAAATGTTTACTGTGTGCAATGTATAATCAATGCATGGTTTACAATGCCCAATGGGATGTTCAGTGAAGTATGGCGATGAGTAAAGCATGGTCCCTGACCTGTTGCTGCCAGTCTGAAACCAGTTTACACACGTAAGTACAGCGTCAAGTAGATGGTGATGAACGCACTTCTCCTGGTGCCACTCCCTTTTGGTTTGGAAGATGTTGAGTTTGGTTTGTTGGCATGGGACCACAGGTCCATTGGTTTAGAGCTGGATCAGAATCATTTAGTTCAGCCTATGGATTGACTTTGAAATATTGATAGGACCTCTTACAGAAATGCCCCCAACTCAATTGGAAACACAATTGGAGCTTGAGAGTTGTCACAGTTGGTATAGAATAAGTGCTGGCTTGGGCGTTGAGGGACCTGAGTTTGAATTCCCACTCTGCCTCTACTTTCTCTACCTGTGCAATCTGGGGAGTCAGTCTCTTCCTCTCTGAGACTTAGCTTGATCATCGGTAAAAGCAGAGTATTGGACTCAATTATATCTAAGCTCTTTTCCACCTCTGACAATCTAGGAATTTCAAAGCGACTTTGTTAAGGCAGGACCTTAGAGGGGGGTGAGATTTAAAGGCAGGTTCAAAGGGTTACTTTCGCTCAGTTTTACTCCCCAGCACCTTAGTGATGCTTTCTAATGATAATGGAAAATAGCTTCTTGATTGAGGGTCCTTGGCAGCCTTCCAGACTTGCTTTGACTTTTACATTTGAAGATGGTTATTGGAAAATACATTGCACATTGCAAGGCCAGGAAGAGGAACACACTTTTTTTTCCCCTTTTGATTGTCCGTGATAAGATTTTAACCTTGGGAGCGGTTTTTGGTTTTCGGTGTTTTCCATCTCCTGATCCTCGATACCTATTTTATTTCTGCTGGGTCCCGCCCCAGCCCCAGAGAGATGGGAGAACTGCTAGACTGCAGTGAATCCTGACTGCTTGGGAAATTGGGACAGGGAGCATTTCAGAGCTCCAGGTCATAGATAGAGCTCATGATCTATTGGAGATATTCAACGTAGTGGCTGATAGTATTTGCCTCAGAGCTTCCACTCCCAGGGTTATCGTTATTCTCAACATTATTAAGTTGGTGATGTGACCTAGTGCATGTGAGGGACAGTGCTTTGTGGGTGGGGGGCTGGGGTTGGGGCCCTACATCTGCTCCATACTGACTTGTGACCTTAGGCAAGCCATTTACCTCCATAATGCCCTAGGCAGCATTCTCAGAATGCTGCAGAAGAACTGCTGATCTGTCTTGGTGGAGGGAATTACCTGCAGGGGAACTTTTAGCATAAAGAAATCGCAGATTTAGAGCCTACACATACACATACATATCACACAATTATTTGCCTGTATGTCCATATATGCATATTGGAATATATTCCTATCTGTATATGAGTGAATGTGTATTGTGGTATATCTGTGATGGTATGGTGAATGTGTATACATCACCTATCTATCTAGACCAAGGGTTCTTAACCTTTTGTGTGTGTGTGTGTGTGTGTGTGTGTGTGTGTTTGTGTGTTAGCCCTCTGGCAATCTGGCGAAGCCAGAATAATATTTTTAAATGCATAAGATAAAGTTCTTAGAATTAAAAAGGAAACCGGTTAATTATATTGAATATAGTTATTAAAATATTTTTTAAAATTTCATAGACTCCAGATTAAGAGTATAAAAATGAATTTACTATGCAAAACACTTTAGACTCTCTACCTAGATTCTAGTCTATTTAAAAAAAAGTTTGTTGAACTGAATTAATCATGATTTCAAAAACAGCTTGATAAAACTTTAACAAATATGTTTCTTAGAATATATACATATGCATCTAAATGTGTGTGTATATATAATATACGTACACAGTAAGTATGAAAGGAGGCACAGAGTAGCATGGGCCAGCCACAAAACCACTGATAGGGAAGCGGGTCTAACCCAGTTGAGATCTTTCCTCGAATTCTCTTGAGGAATATTTGGATTTCCATTGGTTTTTTGTTAATTTGGTTAAGAGGTCAGTCCATCTTCCTACCCCCTCCCCATCCTGGTCATACATTTCCTTGATGGCATCTTTACATGGGTTTCTCCTGTGTAATTCTTTGTAATATATATTAGCCTGCTCATGCCCAGTCTTCTTATCATCATAGCAATTAGCATATATTAAACAGCTCCTGTATTCAAGGTACTGGACTAAGTGCTGAGGATACAAAGAAAGGAAAGAAAAAAAACATGATTCTCACCTTCAAAGAAGTCTTATTCCAGTGGGGGAGACAGCTTGCAAATTTTGAGTGATCCTGAACTCAAATTCTTTGGAGATTTTGGTACTCTATGGCATGTATAAGTATGTATTTGTGTCTTTTTATGTCTGTATATATAGGTGGTGTGTATGTTTGTGATGTTTGTGTGCATTTACATATAGACAAATATATAGACTGATAATTCAAAAGATCCATGAATTTTCAGGTGTGGACACTCCCTCGGTCAATGGAGATCACAATCTCTTCCATGCCTTTGCAGATAGCTTCACAAGTTGCTGTGGCCAAAAAATGAGGCAGATAAAAGCCAGTTTTCTGATGATGAGTGCTTCTGCACTCAGCTAGACTGGTTCTCCAGATACAAGCTGAGAGTTCTTCATTAGATCCACCTTGAAAGCTCTATCTGTCCTAGTCTGATAAGACATGACCTTCTCTAATTGTCTTCACGATGTCTCTGCTGTCTTTATCCCTCTGCCTCTGGCTCTTTGGGTTTATCTTTCCATATACTTCCACTTTCTTCCTCCATTTCTATCTTTTACACATCTTCTTCTTTCTCTATTTCTTTAACAATCCATGTCCCTATTCCTCTACCTATTTGTCTTATATCTCTACCTGCATCCCTCTCTCTCTGTCTCCCTCCCTCCTTTGCTCTCTCTCCCTCACTCCTTCTCCCTCCCTTCCTCCCTCCTTCTCTCTCTCTCTCTCTTCCATATAGAAAGGAGTGAAGTCTGCCAGAGTTTTGTTTGTTATTTTGAAACATTTTTCCTATAAAAAAGAAGAAATTAAATCCTTTATCTATTTTATCTTTTGAAAGGTTACTTCTAGCTTTATTGATCTACAGCTATGATGGCACTAGGAAGGTCACCTATTTCAATTCCCTTATTTTTATAGAAGATGACCCCTAGATCCAGAAAAGCTGTGAGCTGCCCAGGGTCATTTAAGTAGGAAATGTTGGATCCGACATTTAAGCCCAGGTCATCTGATTCTGGGTCTGGTTTCTTGTGGTAGAGAAACTTATACAATGAGTGATAAAAGAGAAAATTCCAAAAAAACCTGAAGCTGAGTGAAAATGAATTGAAACCTTGAATTCAAATACTTGAAAGGTCACCTGGGCCTAAGTCATTCCAGGTAGATGAATGTTTGCCCTGTTTCTGAAGATCCTCCTCTCCTTGCCCCTCTCCAGCATCAAAGCTCCTTGGTCATTGATTCCAAATAATTTAATTCCTATTCAGCGACTTGGGGGTCAGTAGAACATTTGGAATGGTTTCTTGGATGGTCATAGCCAGATAGTCTTCACCTGGAATTCCATTTGGTATCTCAGGTATAGACAGGTTTTGATAGAAACAAGGCTTTGGCTTTCATATTAGTCATCTTTCTGCTGAAAGGGCCATTAGGCAAGGGCCATGTGCTGTTCCTGGGCTAGGTAACACATGGCCAATCTTGACAGTATTGATGAAACTAACCATGCCTGGAAAGTTGATGAGGTTTGCTTTCAGGACAGCTCTTCCACCTTTATATCCCTCTTTTCTGATGCAATAGGATGAAAGGCCTCTGGTTAAGTCATTTAACCTTTCTAGCTTAGGATGACTTTAGGCTCTCAGTTCTCTCCTAATGTCCCTTGTGTGCCCGGTAGTGTGCCACATTCATAGGAATATATATATAGGGCTCAGAGCAACTTGGGGGATCATTTATTTCTATCCTCTCATTTTTAAATGGAGAAACAGATACCTGGGGAAGTTAAATGACTAGCTCAAAGTCACATATATAGCTAATGATAGAGTCAGGTCCTCTGACTTCAGGTGTAATGGGCTTCTCATAGGACTGGCATTTGTCAAGTATCAGACACTATGTTAGGGGATTGCAATTAGGGATTGCAAAGATTAACACAGAGTAATGGAGGCATCATGGGAGAATGGAAAGGGCCCTTGTTCTGAAGTTAGAGATCCTGGGTTCTAATCCCACCCCTGATACATCCTCCTATAGAACTCAGGCAAGGAAGACACTTAGCCACACAACCTCAGTTTCCTCATCTTTAAAATTAAGAGGATTGCACTAAATAGCTTATGGGATTTTTTTTTAGCTCTGGATTTAGAATTCTATCTCCACAGCAAAGTATCTAGCATGTAGTAGATACTTAAAATAGATTTGTGGAATGGATTAGAAAGAAATGATATAAAGAAAAGGGGACACCATAAGAGAACTGAGAACATTAACCTATCCAAAAAAGGTGAAAAGACTTGTCCAGGGACCCTTCGCCCTATGGTATTGAAAGAAAGGAAAGAAGGAGAGGTGAGTTGTGGAAGGTCCTGTGGAATGCCTGTCTACATTCTAGTGGAAATAAATAAATAACTTGAACACAGATAATTAAGTACAAATATGTATGCCTACAAAAAATAAACAGAGAGTCATTTCTGGGAGTGGGAGGTCGCTAGAATCTGTAGGAATCAGGCTAGACCTCATGTAGGCCATGGCACTTGAGCTGGACATGAGAAATGAGAGACTGCACATATGATTTTCCATCTCTAGGAGTTTGGAGAGTAGAGTGATTAACTCCAAAGGAGGCATCTGAAGTGGTGGAATTGCATGCACATAGTGGGCATGTAGAAACATTTTGGGAGCAGAGAGACGACTGTACATAGCTGCCTGTAGGTCAGGTGGGCCTTGACACTAGCAGTCCCTGGCTGGGCAGTGAATACCAAAGTGAAGTGGCCCAGGGATTAGGCCAGAATGTTCAAAGGACTCTCATCAAGCCTGCCTTCTTAATTCAGAGTACCTTTTGTGTGGCAGGGCTGGAGCACTACAGAGACACAGGGAGCTGGATCTCAAGAGGTGAGGGTAGGAGGCGTTGGTGCCTAGTTCTCTCCAGTGGAAGCCATGTTATTCTCTTCCGGGTCCATGAGGGGAAGTGGTGGTTTGAAGGTGACACATGATAGATAAAGTCTTAATTAGAAAGTTCTTTTCAGTCTGAAAGCTAGCTTTATTGGGTCTGCCTTCTCATTGTCAAAGGCGTGAAAAATGGGAACCAGTGATTTGGAAAACAGGTTGTAGGGATATTAGAAAGGATTTTAATATGCAAGTAAAGTTGCCTGTATCAAGTGGAAGGCAGTCTGAGCTGGGCTGACAGTGCTCTCTGCCACCAGGAATACAACAGGGATTAAAAATTTATTTATGATGCAAAACACTCAATGGGTAGATCAGCTAGAGGGCAGATCCTTGGATACAGTATTTCCATCATGACAAATAGGAGGTACTTGCTAGCCCAATGGGACCCAAGAGGGATGCTTCACATTAGCTCAAAGGAGAAAAGCAGGTTCTAACCATCTAGAGAAAGTACTACTCCCATGGTGGATAGAGGGATGTTGGAGATTGTCACCTTGTCCTGGGCCAACCCCATGTTTTCCTGAGCCTACAAGAACAAGTTATCTTCTTAGAGATGCTGCTGGTTCTCTAAGTAAAATTCTATTATAGCAAACTAACCTATACTGTTCTATCTCTACTTTATGATAATAAATGCTTGCTAATTGATTATTATGATATCTAAATTGATAAAAGTAGAATTTTGTTACAGTAAGTATGTTGAAAACACATTTTCAACTGAGATCTGAAAAACCAATCACTCTACTGTAAATTGATAAGTGGGGGGGAAAAGTACCCAGAACTCACCAAGGAAAAGAGGGAGGTGTCAGTCATATGCCTTTAACATCATTTCTTTCTTCATGTAAGGTTATAGTTCTTAACATGGGGTCTGTGAACTTGGTTGAAAAAATACTTTGGTGACATCATTTTATATAATAGGTTTCCTTTTATAATCCTTTACATTTTCTTTTATACATTTAGAAACATGATTCTGAGAATGGGGCAACTGGCTTCATAAACTGCCAGAGGAGTCCATGACAAACGCAGAATCCCTAGTTCTAGATGGTTTTGTGGACTTTTCTTATTGGTTGGATAGTTTGAGAATTTGAAAAGGGGAGAGTTCTGACTGGGGGTGGTTTTTTATTTTTGAGGCAAAGGAAGCTGCTACTTGATGACAGAGGAAAAGAACCGGAAAGGTCTTCGCTCTCTTCTCCTCCACAGACAGAGAGAAGCTTTTTATTAAAATATTTCAGGAATCTGTGACTTCATCAATATGAATTCACCCTCCACTGGAGCAAATCACAAGACTTCCATGCCATAATAGATAGTTGTCATGACTTTTTATGACTGCACAAATTCATCACCCAGTGGCCAGTCTTATGATAATGGGCCCCTCTGAACTTGAACAATAGATATACAAAGGCATTATTGGACCCATTCCTGTAAATCTGTCAGTGTGATGAGACCAGTTAGAATATCTATGCTTCTGGTTTAGTTTTGGAAAGCTTGAGGTTGAAAGCCTAAGGTCACCATCTCTGAGGCTTTGGGGGAAGACTTCATTAAAGGATTTTATTATAGAGAATGTAAGCTCCTTGAAGACTAGTATAGAAAATTTAAACTTCTTGAGGATTTTTATTATAGAGAAACTAAGCTCTTTGAAGGCTTTATTATAGAGACTGTAATTTTGTTGAGGACAGAGATGGATACATTTTTGTCTTTCTATCTCCAGTGCAGTAGACACTTACTAAAATATATTTTTTTGTTGATTGAGAGATGAAATATCCAATGGACATAGGGTCATAGATGTAGATTTTGTTGGATCTACCTTGGAGTTAGTCCTTCTAGTTTAGTGGTTTTTAGCTTGTGGTCCATGGATTCCCAAGGGTTGTGTGAATTTTAATGGGAAAAATACATCCTTATTTTCACTAACCTATAACTGAAATTTAGCATTTTCTTAAATTATGAATTTCAGAAAGCCCATTATTTTGTGAAAATAGTCTTCACCAAATTGCCAGTGTCATCAGAACTCTTTTTCTAATCTAGTGCACAAAATGGTCCACCACAGAATCATAAAATATTACCATTGAAAGGGTCCTTAGTCATCATATAGTTCAACCCCTTTATTTTACCGATGAGGAAACTGAGGCCCAGTCAGATGAAATGCCATGCCTGAAGAAGTAGGAAGGTTATTAGAACTCAGGTCTAGTATTGTGAGACCTCTTACTCCAATGTCATTATGCTTCTTCCCCAGATTTACTTGAGACAATTCCCCAAGATGGGAACTTTGTCACTCAAACATTCGATGTGAAATTCCAAAGCAGGCTTCCAACCAGACTTGACAAGTAGTGTGACATGGAAGATGGAGTACTCCTCTTAGAGTCAGGAAGACCTACATTCCACATTCATTTCTAACACATACCAATTCTGTGACTGTAGACAAGTCACTCAATTTCTTCATGCATCAAGCAATTCTCTAAGACTATAAATTTCATTCTGTGCTATATGAAATGATGAGCTTGTAGATTTTAGAAAAAATATAAAAAGAATTTTATGAAATAATAAAGAACAAATGGGCAGAACCAAGAGAACATTGTATACAGTAACAGCAATATTGTTTTAAGAAAAATTTTGAGCTACAAGTAATTTTGATTATTATAAATACCCTTATTAAGATGCTATGTGCATCCAGAGAAAGAAATAGAAGTATGCTTAGCATGGTTTTACATATACATGTATATATTTGTGTCTAATGGTAGCCATCTCTAGAATGGGAGGGGGGAGGGAGAAAAAGAAAGTTCCATGATAACTTCATTATGTATTTAAAAGGAAAAGCAAGATGTATACAATAGATATTCAGTTTCATGTGCAGTCTTCCTTTTTTTCTATTCTACTTTGTTCTGTGGAGTTTGGATCAGTCAAAGGTTCAGACTTGAGGACCTAGAGGACCACATGTGGCCTTGAGATGGCAGGCTACCTCTGCATGGGAAACAGTGATTCATGAGCCAAACCCCAGGGAAGGGAGAAAATCAGCTGGTTTCAGACCCTAGATTTCAGTTGCAAAGAGAAACTTCTTAACCAGCATAGCCACCCCAGCGTGTAATGGGCTGCCCTCTCACTGACAGTCTTCAAACAGAGGCTAGATGGCCAAAGTTGACCCTTTCGACTTTGAAATTATGAGCTTCTACCTCTCAACCCAACTGTCCTAAGCCTTTGCCTCAAAGCAGAACATTCATTCCCTAGTTGAACTTGCAGCCCATGGAACAAATATGATTTGTCTGATCATGGAATGTGCCTGCCTGGGATTGTTAGCAGGAAATGATTTCATCTAATTAGTCAGCACATGGAAAATAGTAGGACCCCAGGGCCACTCCCCCCTCCACTTAACTACCTCCTTTGCTATGTGACTCATTATCACAGATGTCATGCTAGTAGATTTGTTTCAATAATTATAACTATTTAAAAAATCATGTATCCTCCTTCCCTATACATGGTTTTTTGATTGCATATTACACTAGTGAAAAAATATGGAAACTTTTGTTTCAACTTTGTTGAGGTTCCTGTTTAGTCCAGTTCCCTATCTTTTCTTGGTTAAACTTCTGCCATGATGGTTTGCAACCACTGGAACTCCTCTGGACATAGGCTGGAGGAGATTTGTATAATGAAAATGACTTACATTTCCATAACACTTCCTTGAAAACATTATCTGTGTGAACTTCCCAATAACCCTGGGAGGTGGGCATTACTATAGCATCGTCTCCGCTTTACAGGTGAGGAAATTGAGGTTCACTGATTTGCCCAGTCACAGTGCTAGCAAGTGTCAGTGGCAGGAATTGAACCTGGGTCTTTCCGACTCCATGTTCGGCACTCTACGTCTAAAATGGAGAGACCAAGCCATGATAGGCTGGGGGAATAAAGATAAAGTATAAGCAAAAGCTTTAACATAAGGTAGCAGAGAAAATGGCTTTTGAGGGGAACAGCGAGATAAAGAAAAGGTCTGGCTGGTACAGAGTATACAGGTTGGAGATTTCAGAGAGATAAAGTATTACCAAATAGTAGAGGGTTTTGAATGCCAGGTTTGGAGTCAAGGTGATAGATAATAGGGGACTATTATAAGTTATAATAAAGTCATTTTAATTTAGTATATTATATAAAATAAAGTTTTATATAATAAAACAATATTGAAGCATCACAGAGCTTGATCTGGAAGAAAGAACTCTCAGAGGCCATCTAGACAAATGCCCTCATTTTACAAATAGGGAAACTGAGGGAGGTGTCTTAAGTGGCTTACCTAAGGTCACACAAATAGTCAATGGCAAAGGTAGAATATGAATCTAATTTTCCTGACTCCAGAGTTAGATCTCTTTCCACTGGGCTGTTCTGCTTCTCAGATTAGCCTGGAGAGGGAAGGCAGTCTAGACTGCATCAGAGTGACATTGGGTAGTTGGAGACTGTAGCAGCAAGCACAACAGCATACACAGGAGGGCCTGCTGCACAGGTTCTTAGATTTGCTTTTTTAAAAGGAAAGCTACTTTTGAGGGGTCAACAACTTTTAATTACATTCACCAACAGAGAAAATACAAGCAGAGAAATAAAGACCAACAGACAGGGTTTCCAACTATCTGACCATAAACAATACATAGAACACAGATCAATAGACAGATACAACTGTCTGACCATTACATACAGAGAAAGTTATCAGAGAAAGAAGCACCAACATCTGGGTTTTCAAAGTCAGAGGGCTTCTACACGGCTACCCAGAGTCTCGTCTGGCACATGAACATTTTCCCAAAGAGTAAACCCCAAAGTAACACCTCACCTCAGAGTATATATATATATATATATATATATATATATATATATATATATACACATATATACTTTTCAGAGACAGAAGGTATAACCCTGTTGACTCAGTGCCTCATTAGAAATTGAAGGTGTTCTTACAAAACAAGTCTCCCCTAATTAAGCTTCCCTTAATGGGCTCCAGGTGAGGCCTATTAATGGGCAGGAAAAATCTTTAACTCTTTCCCCTATCCACCATTAACTTTAAATTAACATTATAGAGACCAACTAAATGGACATTTAAGTCTTTCAGGAAATAGATGGCAAGTACCTGGACTAGGTCCTTGGTGATGGAAGAGGGAGTGGATAGAGAGAAAAGCATTTATGAAAGGAAGAATCAGCAAGACTTGAGAACAATTTAATTATGGATGACAGAAAGGGAAGATCTCTTACATTTTGAAGGCAGATATCTTATAATGATGTTTTATAGATGATCTGAGTTTGGAGCAAAATGGGGGATGCTGAACCCGAGGGAGACATTTTGTAGGAGAAAAATGGACTGTATTAGAAGGGAGAAGCTTGAGATTTTTGTATATGCTTAAGCTACTACCATGCCTGGGATACAGTAGTTGTTTAATAGATGTTTATTGGATTTCCTCATTTGTCAAGTGCAGTTTGGGCAACATGCCTTCTGAGTGTCTCCTCCAGCTCTTGGCCTATAATTCTATAGTTGATTGAATGGGTCTAGCTTTGAATTAACTGGCTGTGTGACCTTGGTCAAGTCTCTTAACTTCTCTGTTTCATCCTTCTTATCTTCAAAATAAGTGAACCATTTTTGAACCTCTTCTTAGCTCCAAAGTTCTATAACTTGAGTTTGGTTTTGGATGTGCTGAGTTTGCAGGGTTGGTGCTGAGTGCTAACTGGCTGGCAATCTCAGATATCAAGTAGCTCTTTCACTTAATGGGTGTCAGATACTATGACCTTTTTCTGATGTTTAACTCAAATGTCAAAGACCCCTTTGCCCAGATAGAGTCACTAGAGTTAGAGAAAGCAGTAGGGGGGCAGTGAGGATGAAGAAAAGGAAAAGTAATCTACTCTTCTCACATAGCCCTCTATTTTAGAGATATCTTAGCATCAGAGGGAAACTGCAGAGCTAATGAGAAGAAGGGAGAAGCAATGTGAATAAGAGTCTAGCCAGGTGGTGGTGGGAGGTGGGGATGAGTTCTCCCTTCCCCTCCCCTCCCACAGTCTTATTGCCAGACCTGGCCCCATGGAAGAGGGTAGAATTAAAAAAAAAAGAGGAGAGAAAGGGTTGAAAATACAGACTCTGAGGAGAAGTCCTAACAACCTCTGCTCTGAATTTTCAGATTTGAATTTTGCTCTCCGGTCAAATGCATTAACCCTACGTGGCCTTTTTAGCTGTGAACTGTATTCAATCATACAATCATAGAATTGTAGAGTCAGAGAAGTCTCCTGGCATTTCTCTTTCTTCCCTGTCTCTCTGTTAAATGGTTTTCTTCCCATCCCATGGTTGTGATCAGAGGAGGACCTTCAGGAGGGTCTGTCAGGGTCTGTGTGGAGGCATGCTTGGGGCTCTATGGGGCTCCAGTAGGATTAGAGTTTTCTGAACAGAAGGGAATCTCAGAGGTCATAAGAAGTCAAAGAATTCCCAGTGAGGAAATGCCCACTACCAATACAGATGGTCACTTGCTATTCAATTAGAATCTGAGGCAATTATGTTTTAGAGGGTTGCCTGGGCCACTGAAAGATTAAGTGACTTAATTAACAGTCAGAATTGGGACTTGAACCCAGGTCTTCCTTCCTCTGGCACAGGAGGTTTCTCTATTCACTATGACACACCATGATTATTAACAAAGAAATCCAGACGGACAAGAAGTAGTTGTAATAGGGGTATGAGATGTGTCGGTATGTCCTACTGGGGTGTCCAAAGAGCAGAAAATGAGGAAACCAGCTGAGAAATATAACATATAGCTAATAGTAGGGCTAGTAAGCATGTCTAGCTTTTTGTCTCCCTGTTCTTATATATGTAGAAGCTATCTCTTTACATCAGCATCTCTGCTGTTTTTCATCCCTGCACATAGTAAGGTCTAGACAGATACAATACCTGGAATTCTAAGATCAGGGATTTATTCCTGTAGGTCTTGATAGCTTTTCCATCATTCAGTTTCTCTTATTATAACAAAAATCTCTGGGGAAGGAATAATACCTGGAATTATCAGTCATTAATACCTTAATGAGATTAGTTGGCTACCTAGAGGGGAGGATATGTTGGCCAGGTTCCTGGATGGAAGAGACAAGGCTGAAGTCAGACTCATGGGCAAGATTCCTGGGTGGTGGGATCAGTACCCTGCTGTTTTCATAAGTCCTGAAGCCATCCACAGGGGGTGGATACCTCTCAACAGCACTTTTCTCTCATGTTTTCTGGAGCTCACTGTTGTTGGAAGGAAGAAGGAGGTCATGATTTCCCTTCTCCATCACTGAACAGAGTTCTGCAGAAAAGCTGGGATGGTCGCTGAAGGATAGAGGAGTAACTGGGAATTACCTGAGCTCTCAGTAGGTCATGAGTCAGGCCCAGGGCCTGCAGCTCTTGGGCTTCCCCTCCAATGCTGCCTCCAGAGGAGAATTTAAAAAAAAATGAAAACATTGAATCAATGAGACAGGGGCCTAATTATGCTGGAGAGAACCAAGACTCCAATTTTGGGCTGTAGTGCTCTCTTTAATTCGGGGTGTTTAAATATTTACCTGAAATGGAAAGGAAAAAAGTATTTGGAGTTGGGAGGCTATTCCAGCAGCAATGCATTGAGAAATTCATTAAACCACAGTTAATTAGGGGATGAAAGATACATATATAGCTCATTAGTTCAACCCACATAATTTACATCTCTGAGGATATTCAAGTGTTATCTGGCCCTGGCTCCTGGAAATAAGCTTCTTGAAATGAAGCACGTCAGTACTGCTTCTGGGAATGCCCATCATCCTGGCTCTGAGATACAAGAGGGGAAGTGGGGCCTGGAAGGGAGAAGAAATCCATGTACTGTTCTCTCTAAACACCCTCCCACCCCTCTGCCCACCCTCCATACTAAATGTGTGTGTTTAGGCGCTGTCTCGCTTGGGTTCTGCCAGAGATGATTTATGATGAAAGCAAGATGCAACCGAGGCAATATTGTACCGCTTAGCATAATGGCAAGTTGTCTAAGCACATTTTGAACCACACAAAATCAGGTTCCTCGTGCGGGGAAGCCATCCTATTTAATCTATATCAGTTAAAGAAATCTAGGCTAGAGCACCTAAATCATTGTGGCTCTTATCAGCCAATTACTTTTCTACTGACTCTTGTCTTTGCTGCTAGAAGGAAGTTTGGAACCTCCAGAGTAGCCCCTGTGGGAGCTATGAAGAGGTGGAGGGGGCACCAATTTGGGCATCAAGATCCCAGCTCTGCCACTTGCTGCCTAGGTGACCCTGATCCAGTCTTGTAACCATCATGGTGCTTCAGTTCCTTCATTTCTAAAACGAGGGGTGATGCTATCCACACTAGTCATCTCCTACACCTGTGAGGATGAAGTAAGATAGTGAATAGAAACCTTAGCTATTTTTCTAGAAAGCACTTTGTAAAACATGAAACATGATACAAATTCCAGTTATTGTCATTTACTGAGTCCCTGAAACACCAACTTGTCTTTAGAAGTTTAGGATTCTCAGATGATTCTTCTTTTCTCAGTATACCTAGGTAACTCTTGATAGTCTAGCATCCTCAAGAGATGCCTAGTTTTAGCCATCATTTCCAGGTGACTAATATAGGGTCCCAATATGATTCCTGGCTTTACCTAGGATCTCCAGGTGATTTCTGGCTTTCCCAATTCCCAAATCCTCAAGTGATTGTTGATTTTATCCAGGATCTCAGTATGATGGTTGGCTTTATTAAATATCCCTAGATAACTCTTGACATTATTCAGCATCCCCAAGTGACTACTGACTTTATCTAGGATTCCCAGAGAACTCTTGACTTTATCCAGCATCCTTAAGTAATTCCTGACTTTATCCAGGATCTCAGCAAGATTCCTGGATTTATTCAAGATCTCTAGATAATTTTTGACTTTATCTAGCATCCCTAAGTGATGACTAACTTTATCTTGGATCTCCAGATAATTTGTTTTTATTCAACATCCCAAGTAACTTCTGATTTTGTTCAGAATCAGCATGATTTCCGGCTTTATCCATGATCCCCAGATAACTCTTCACTTTATCCAGCATCTCCAGGTAACTCTTGACTTTAGAGAATACAGCTAATTTTCCTTTCATGCCAACCAGGTAAACAGAGTTAGAGTTGGAAGGGACCTTAGGAATCATATATTCCAACCTCCTTCACTTTACAGAAGCAGAAAATGAGACCCAGAGAAATAAAGTGATTTGCTCAAGATCACACAACTAGTAAGTGACAGAGCTGGGGCTGGCACAATTTCCATTATATGGCACTAGCAGGCTTTACAATGTTGATTTTCCTTGATTTAGTACTTGAAATTATCAAGGGGTTCCAGAGAATGGATGATGTCCTTGCCATATGGTAGTAAGGAGAAGAAGAAGGGGACACACTGATATCAACAGTTAATAGGGATAGTTTCATGGCCCCCTTCCAATCAGCTTCAACATTGTCTATCTTCCTTCCCCTACCTGCCACTGATCTGTCCTTTACTTGGGGGAAGTAGAGGCAGAGCTAAAATTGGAAACTTGTGAGCATGGCACACATGGCACAAAAGATGTCCTCAGGTGATAGAGAAGGACAGAGCCCCATGAAAAAGGAATGAAGACTTCAAGGACACTATTCCAAGACTGAAGTTAGGGGAAAGGAGAGGGAACAGGGCAAGACAGAGGAGGAAGTAATCCCAGTCTTAGACATTCAGTCCAGAGATAGAGATAGGATATGGAGAATGCCCAGTCCCAGATGATGCTGGTTTCCTTGGTGAGGTAGGGGACTGGAAGAATTTGGAGGAACATTGGTCAGAAAAAATGTTGGGTTTGTCCATATGTGTACTTGTTTGCTCTCCTTCCCTATTGAAGAGACTTATGGTACAGTTTTGGTTGAATAAGAACTCGCAAAGGGAATTGTTTTCATTCTTGATGGAATAGATTGACCCATACATCTAAAGAGAGGTTATAGGTTAATTCAGCCCTCGTCAGCCCTTCCCTTCACGCAGACAGTCACCTCCATTACACATTCATTACCTTTTTCTTTGGCATCATGGGGCAGTGGAAAGATTGCTAGTCCCAGAGAATCTGGGTCTGAATTCTGTCTCTGACATTTGTTATTTCTTGTGTGACTTTGAGTAAGTCACTCAACCATTCTGGGCCTCCCTTTTCTCGTCTGTAAAATGAGGGGGTTGAATTAGATCATGCCTTCCATCCTTTCTCACTTTACATCTTTGATTCCATGGTTTTCCATTCTATTTATAGACTCACAGGATTTAGTGGTAGAGAGACTCTATGGTGTAGGGGAGAGATCAGTAGGTTTGGAATCTAAGGACTCCATTCTCTGTACTTTTCTTGCTATGTGACCTCTTCGGGCCTCAGTTTGTCATCTGTAAAATGCGGAGATCTCACAAGATGATTTCTCAGGTTTTTTCCAGTTCTAAATTCCATGTGACATTGGCGATCACAGATCAAAAATGGGAAGGGACCAGAGACCATCTTTGTGAATTTTTTATCCTGAGCACTTAGCTCAGTGCCCAACACATCAGCATAAGTAAATACTTACAACAATGCTTGTTGACTTGACCTACAAATCAGATTCCTGGGTCACAGATCCCTTATTTCCCAGAAAGCTACATTTTTCATAGATCCTCAAGGACAGCATGGCCCTGAGGGTCCTTTTTACTCCCTCCCTCAGTTTCCACTGACTTTACTTATTCCCCCAAAGCTTACACTTCAGACCAGACAAGGGTTCAGTTGAGGGACAGAAAAGTCTACCCAATGGCCCAGAACTGGATCAACAGGTAAAGAGTGATGTTTGGTCCCTGGTGAAACTGGTTGTGAACAGGGACTGGAGCAAGTGGTGAATTTTCTAGGCCTTTGAGCAGGAAATCAGAACCAAGAAATCCAGACCAAGGTAGAGATGAGGTGAATTGGAGGAACATCTGTCCAGCCAGATGTTCCCTGAGCAGATGGACCAGGATTTCAAGCGGGGGCTAGGATGGAGGAAGGGACTGGGGTGAAAACAGTTCATCTAGTGGGCAGAGGCTGAATGTAAGTAGGGAGTAGGGGCAGCTCTGCGGAGGGCCAGGCTTGGGGCGGGAGTGAAGCAGAAGCCAGACCAGGATCAGAGATCAGATGTGAGCTGTTTCCCAGACAAGTGAATTCCATTGATGGAGCTCTGCCATTGAGGGGTGGGGTGGGATCGGGTCACTTCTTCCACTCTGGGGACAATATTACCAGAGACATGCACTTAGGAAAACACCAGCCCTTGTAGGCTAGCCTCAGCCTCCTCTTTACTGCTGCCACCGATCCTTGAAGAGACTCCAAGCCCCACTTTCAGATAGGAATAATCATGACTAATCCTTATGTAATACTTGAAGGTTTACAAAGCACTTGGCATCCACAGGGTGTCCCAAAAATCTTAGTGCAATTTTGAGCTGTTAAATCTTAAAATTGCCCTGTAACTTTTGGGACACTCTACATGAGCTCATTTGAACATCATGACAGCCCCACAAAGAAAGTGTTTGTGGATGGGTCAGACAACTAGCATTTATTACGCATGGACAATGTGCCAGGAAGTATAGTAAGTACTAGGGATGATGATTGCAATGGTTTTGAATGAGGAACTCGAAGTTATATTAAGTGATTCTTCCAGGAACAACCAGTTAGGAAGTGGCTGGGGTAATGGAACTTCCTGACTCTACGTCCAGCTGGGGCATGGGCACACATCCTTCCTTTTCCTTTAATTTTACCCAAGAAAGAGATGTTATGAAAAGGAAGAGAAGTGGGATTGCCCAGTACTTCTGAGAAAGCTTATTATACAAAGTAACTCTCAGAGTGTGTCAGCATATCACCAGAGAGCTCTCATTTTCCTTGAGATGTCTGGTACAACTTCCTGGGCTAAGGAGCCCTCTTTCCCATGTAGCACCAACAACAATGGATTTGGAGTCAGATCTGTTGTTCAGGTCCAGGTGGGCCACTCAATGGCCATGTAACTTTGAGAAAAGATTAACCTTTTTGCATCTCACCTACAAAATATGATTACACTACTTTAGCAACCATTCTCAGAGGGTTTTTTTTATGCATGTATATCATACCTTCATTCAGCAAGTATTTATCATGCATCTACTATGGGCTAAATAAAAGACAAACCAGAAGACCAGGGTTCAAATCTTGCCTCAGATACTTTTTAGCTTTGTGACCTTGAACAAGTCACTTAATGTCCCTGTGCCTCAGTTTCTACATCTGCATAATAAAAAGTAAATATTTAACAATTGATACTGAAAAAAATGTATGCACCACATATTTTTACTGCCATTTCCTCATCACTTTCTCAAGTGTAGACAATCAGAAAAACAATTAAGTCTTGATTTGTAGCAGCTGATAATTTATGAGGTATAAATACTTTTCAACAATCAGCTGCAGCAAGCTGGTTTGAGTTGGCTCGTGTGTGTGTGTGTGTGTGTGTGTGTGTGTGTGTGTGTGTGTGTGTGTGTATTATGCAATATATGTATGTATAAAGATATATGAGGCAGCTAGGTGGCACAGTGGATAGAGTGCTGGACCTGGAGTTAGGAAGATTTGTCTTTCTTAGTTCAAGTCTGGCCTCTGATACTTACTAGCTGTGTGACCCTGGGCAAGTCACTTAACCCTGTTTGCCTCAGTTTCCTCATCTGTAAAATGAACTGGAGAAGGAAAATGCAAACCACTTCAGTCTCTTGGTCAAGAAAATCCCAAAGGGGTCATGTTGTGTCACACAGAACTGAAAATGACTGAACAGCAAAAACAAAATAAAGATATATAATAGTTACAACATAGGTAGATATTACATATGTGTATGTGTAAATGAGTGTATATACATACATATATACATATACACATACACACACATATATATATATGTATATACATATAAAACAAAATCAATTTAAGGGCATTTGGAGGGAAAAGGGGAAGGCCACCAGTAAATGGAGGATTAAAACTGAAGAAGAAAGTCTACATAATGTGTTCTACAAGGTGCAAAGGAACTATGACTGTCAGTTGTTATTGAGTGATTCTATAGAGAGTGTGTGCGGGATCTGGAGCCAGATGATTTTGTTATGTGTTGTCCGTGTGATCTTGCTCGTCACTTCTCTGGGCCTCAGTTTCCTCATCTGGTAAATTGAAGATGACTCCTAAGGTCCCTTCCAAGGAACCTTGAGTTCCTAAGTCTATGATTGCATGAAATTATTAGCATGGAGGCTGAGCCTTGCTGTGGGGAATGACCCAAGTAAAGGCAGTAATTACCCTGAAGCCCACTCACCCTCCTCTACTGTTTCCAAGTTCACCCATTTCTTTCTCATCTCACTAAAATTTGGTTTTCCTGGGCACCATTTTTCTTCAGCCCATTTGCAAGGTTGACACCATCTGAATCCAATTAAGCATTTCCTTCTTCTAGCAGACAGGCTAACTGTCCGCTCCACCCCCTTCCCTGCTCCCAAATTGATGAGTCATTTTCTAACCTCCATTCTGCCCATCCCACAGCAGTATCTACCCAAAACCTTTCACAGCCTCATAGTCCAGTCTCACACATACATTTCGTGGCCAGTTAATGAAATTTATGGTCTGTATCAACAGTAAAGGCAAGGTCATGTCATTAAAGGGCTGTTAATCACCACCTTCTATGTGAAGGCTTTCTTGATTCCTCCAAATGCTAGTGATCTTCCTCCCAAACTACTTTGTATTTATTTTTATTTGTTCTCCTTAATGTTTATTCTTTATGTATTTATGAATTTGTTTCCCTTGATAGAACATAAGTCCCTTGAGAAGAGGATTTTTTCATTCTTTCTTTGTATCCCTAGCACCCAGCCTCAGTGCCTGACACATTCATAGAAGGTGCTTAATAAATTAGTGAATGATTTGTAGTTGGTGATTAATTTTTGATTGATTGATCAGAAAGGATTCTTCCAGTGGAACGTAGATGAGAAAGAAATTGACTTGGAGTTAGGATATTTGGCTTCCAACTCATACCTACTAACCTTGAGACTATGAACAAGTCATCCTACCTCTCTGACCCTCAGTTTCTTCATCTGTAAGATGTTGGAAATAACTCTTTCATGATCCACCTTTCAGGGGATATTGTGAAGAAAATCTTTGTAAGTCTTTAAGTAATATAGAGAGGAGGCTGCTGTGAATAACAGGGATAGTTATTGACAATAGTATGGTGATATCCTGGGGTAAATGTGACTCAACAAAGGACAATTCAGAAAGATGTAAGGACTGTGGTCTAATATATGGAAAAACATATCTCCCACGGAAGAAGAAATCTCTCCTTCACTATCCTCATCCACCAACACACACATCTTGGTGCATTTGAGCAAAACTTCAGCACCCTGTGTTGGTTACAGGTCCCTCTCCCAACACTAAGCACAACACTCAAGTTGTCAACTGATCAGGGCAAAGAACAGCATGATTTATTTATTTATATTATTGTTATAATATATTGTGTCATATATTTTATAACATATTATGCTATTATTTATATATCATAACATATTATACTATTATTTATATTTTGAATGCTTTTTTCATGCTGCATTTGACAAACATCAATGAATATGAGCAATTCCATATACAAGAATGGAAAAGGAAGGTTTTATATGAAACTGTGAAGTCTATCATATCTATCTATCATCTATCTATCATCTGTCTATTCATCTGTCTATCCATCTATCCATCCATCCAATTTATCATATATTCATCATGTTAGTTCCAAAACCGTTACTCTGAACCTCTTTCAGTTCTTTCTGTGCTCTTTAAAAATGTTTCATCGATACTCTTACTATTTTTTCCTATTATCAATTTCCAATTCCCCTCCCCCTCAAAGCAACCACTTAGTCTCTTTTGTAATCAATAAACATTGTCAAGCAAAGCAAGTCTATACCTTGGTCATCTAAAAAAAGGCATACCTCATTTTGTACTTCCAGGTCAAAAGGGGAGAAGCATCTTTAGTTCCCTGGGATTGAAGTTAGTCAGAGGTCTTGAGTCTTTCAGAATTGTTTGTCACTATAATGTCATCGTTGGATAACTTGTTCTTCCGGTTGTGCTCATTTTACTCTGCATCATTTGTACAAGACCCCTCAGGTGTTTCTGAACCTATTAATTTCTTACAGTATAATAGTATTCCATGATGTGCACACATCATAGTTTGCTTAGTCATTGCTCAGTTGATGAGCACCCTCTTAATTTCCTGTTCTTTGTTACAACAAAAGTACTGCTAGGTGGCTTAGTGGATATAACACCAGATCTGGAGTCAGAAAGACTTGAATTCAAATTTGGTCTCAGACACTTACTAGCTATTTACAATAAGGGCACTTCTATTGCCTTCACTTTTCTCACCTATGAAATGGGCATCGTAGTAACACCTACTTCCCAGGATTGTGAGGATCAAATGAGATATTTATATATAGTGCTTAGCTCAGCGTCTGGCACATAGTAAGAACTTTATAAATGCTATCCTTAGTCTCAATATTTATGTACATCTTGGTAACCTTTCTCTTTCTTTGAATTCTTTGGAGGTTTAAACCTGGTAGTGGTATTTCTGGTTCAAAAGTAAACATTGTTTAGTAGGTTTG
The DNA here is from genome assembly GCA_028658325.1 of Potorous gilbertii. Classification (NCBI taxonomy): domain Eukaryota; kingdom Metazoa; phylum Chordata; class Mammalia; order Diprotodontia; family Potoroidae; genus Potorous; species Potorous gilbertii. The sequence continues at coordinate 491,096,125 of CM053769.1, forward strand.
CACGTAAAGTTCCAAATTGCTTTCCAGAATGGCATAGATGAATTTTTTACCTTCCTTACTCCGGATGCTGTGTTTCTCTTAATTTAGTCTAAGATCACAAGGGGTACTTGGTCATACTGCTGATTCATCTTGACTTTGAGTCCAATCCTTCACTTTACAGATAAGCAAATTGAAGCTCAGGGAGATGATGATTTGCCCAAGGTCACAAAGATAGAAAGTAGACAAATGAGGATTTGAACTCAGGTCTTCTGGTATCATATCCAGTGCTCTTTCTACCATAGCATCTTAACCTCGTTTTTTTCCTCTCTCTCAGAGAGGAGAATATCATCAGGATTCTGTTTGCAGAAGATGCTTAAGGCTTCATCTATCCTCTACCCTCAGTGAAAGCCAATGAACTTGGAGGGTGGTCTGGTTAAGGGGTGAGGTCTCAGAGCTTTTCTGCCCTTGTATGCCTCCCTTCACCCCCAAACCCCAGCAGGGAGTAGATGCTATTGCTCGTCTCCTCTGGTGGGAACTCATCAACGCCTGCAGAGAAGTAGTTCATCCCAGCAGGTCTGCGGATAAGAACTTGTACTTGAAAGCTCATTACTAATTAATTATATTGTAGAATACAGCCTCATTCCCATTACTCACTGATGAGAAAATTAAAGATCTATTGATATTGTCATAATTAATTGAACCAGAAAAGTGGAAATAGCCATACATAATATGCCTGAAGTTTAAGTTAACAATTTGAAGTGACTTCCCCTGGATCAGATTGTTGTGTAAAGATGGTGTTAGAGGAAGACTTCAATTCACATTAGTTCAGTTAATATTATTTAATTACCTACTATGTGCAAAGGATTGTATGGTAGAGAGGGAAAGGTAGAAAGAAAGTTCTGATTATAGGTGGTTTCTGTTCTCCTAGTTACCAGGAGTTACAAAACTAGTTGCTTGGTTTTCAATTATTTGAGGATCAGCTCTCATACCACCTCCTACAGGAAGCCTTTCCTGATTTTCCTTTAACACTCACTCCTTATTCCTCAAATTATCATGTATTTACTTCTCTGTTTAAATGTTTATTTCTCTATATACTAAATGCTCTTTGAAGGAAGGGATTTTTTTCCATTTTGTTTTCGTATAACAAGTTTATAGCCTTAAAATGGTGCCTTGTAAATATTAGGAACTTAATAAATGCTTAATGGATTGCATTAATGGGGGGATAGGAAAAAGCTATAAATGCAGATACTAGACATTGAAATCACTTGAGATACTTTGGACATTACTTTTGATTACAAAAGAGACTAAGTGGTTGCTTTGAGGGGGAGGGGAATTGGAAATTTTGTGAGGTCAGAGGGTAAAGGTCATTACTGATGAGGAAGGGAAGTATAGATCAGAGATTCATAGATTTAGAGCTAGGTAGGATCTCAGAGAACATCTTTTCCCCTTCCCTCAAGTTATTTTTTTGTTGTGATCTTAACTGGACTGATTTATACCATGAAGATACCATACACTCAAATGCTTGAATCCAAACCAGTTTGCTGGTTTTATACAAGCCCATAGTAGGTTTCCTCCACCAATCAGAACATACCTCATGTTCCAGGTTGAAATGCCTTAGGTTGATTGAACAGAAAATTCTAGCTCTTGCTCATACCTAATTCATTCCATTGATTCATTGGCTCACAGAAAGTGTTTTTATTTGATAACCAAACATTAATTTATTAAGTGCCTACTGTGTTTCAAGCACTTTACTAAGTGCTAGGGATATGAAAGAGACAAAAGTCAATCCCTGTCCTTGAAGAACTTAACATCTAATGGGGGAGACACCATGAAAACAAATGTGTACAGATAAAACTGTATGCAAGGTAAGTAGAAAATAATGAACAGAGGGAAGATACTGGAATTAAAAGGGATGGGGAAGGCTTCCTGTACAAAGTAGGATTTCAGTTGGGATTTAAAGGAAGCCAGGGAGGTCAGTAGTTGGAGTGAAGGAAGGAGAGCATTCTAGGTATGGGAGAGAGCCAGAGAGAACACTCATGCCTAGAACCAAGAAATAGAGTGTCTTTCTTGTGTAATAGTCAGGAAGCCAGTGTCATTGGGTCAAAGTGTACATGCTGTGGAGTAACATGTAAGAAGACTAGAAAGGTAGGAGGGAGGTAGATTATGGACGCTTTTGAATGCCAAGCACAGTACTTGCATTAGAGTGGTGGCAGTGTCAGAAGAGAGAAGGGGACTTATTCAAGAGATAATGCAAAGGTGAAATCAACAGACTGAATATGGAAGGTGAGAGATAGTGAGGAACCCAAGATGACTCCTAGGTTGTGAACCTGAAAGAATGAGAGGATGGTATGGCCATCTATCATGATAGGGAAGGTAGGAAGAGGTAGGGTTTAGGGGGAAAGATAATGTGTTACATTTTGGACATTTTGAGTTTAAGATATCTATTAGACATTCAATTTGAGATGTTTGAAAGACAGTTGTAAGATTGGAGATCAGGAGAGAGACTGGGGCAGGATAAGTAGGTTTGAGAAACATCAGCAGAGATATGGTATTAAATTCGTGGGAGCTGATGAGATCACCAAGTAAAGTATAGAAAAAGAAGAGAAGAACTAGGATAGAACTCTGAGAGAACTTATATTTAGAGGACATGATCTGGAGGAGAATCCAGCAAAGGTAATTACTTTTAAGTGAGGTGGCATATTGATTGATCAATTCAATGGATCCTATCCTTAGACAGCTAATGACAGACACTTTATGATACAAATATCTGAAATTGCAGAGTACTTGGAGATTTTCAAAGGGATTCTCATGGCCCTTAGAGAATTTCATTGAAATACTTGATCTCGTTTATGTGTTTCCAAAACCTGACCTTTCTAAAGTCCCTTTGGTCCTAACTACTAATGACTATGATTATTATAAGGGACACACAGGGTATATAGGGCATAATATTGTCTAGATCCAAGAGTTAATAACATAGTAGAAGAGATGACAAAGGCACAAATGGCCTTAATACCAGATAGTACAGTGTCTGTTAAGTGCACTTAGGAACATAAATAATGTGCTGTGGAACTTGAGAGATTAAAAGCAGGGGTGGGGGGGGGCGGTGGGGGTGCTCAGGGATGAAGAGTAGGCACCTGCAGCACTTGTAGCTTCATGGTAAAGGTGATATTTAAACATTTGATTTTTTAAAAGAATATATCTACCATGCCACTCTCTTGCTCAAAAGCTTTCTTTGGCTTCCTTTGTATTGTAGGATAACATGCACTTGCCCACTTGTCATTTAGAGCTTTTCATAATCTCGTTCATCTACCTTTTCAGGCTTGTTTTGTAACACTCCACTTCACGCACTTTACCTTCCAGTAAATTTGCTAGTCCCCAGGTTTGGCATTTTATCTTCAACCACTGCACCTTTCCAAGGGCTGTGTCTCTCATGCCTAGAATCCATCTGCCTCTGAAATTCTTAACTTCCTTCAAGATTCAGCACCAGGGACAGTTCCAGGGGAATCCTTTCCTCATCCTGTTGTAAGTGCTTTGTCCTTCCCCAAATTCTCATAGGATCCTTATGTGCACAATCTGCATCTCCCTTTGTGCCCCACAAATTTAATCTCCTTTAGAGTTTTTTCTGTGTATCCCAGAATTCAAGTGGTTCCTCATATGTATTAGGCACTTGATAAATGATAGAACTTAGAAGCATCGATGCGATTTCCAGAAATGAGAATCAAGAGAGGAAGGTTATTCCAGGTGGAACAAAATCATAGAGATTGCAATGAAAAAGGCAGACTTAGAGGAAGTGAGGAAACCAGTCTTATTGTAGGATTAATGTAGAGAAGTAGCAGGAGGAAAAATGGGAAGAAGTAATAAGTTTGCACATTTTAATAACATTCTACGGTTTACGGAGCACTTCTTTCAAAACAACTTTGAGAGGCTGGTAGCATAGGCATCATTACCCAACATCATAAATGAAGATTCTGTGATTTAGAGAGATGAGGGGACTTCTTCAAAATTATTCAGCAAAGAGCAGGGGCAAGACTTGAACCCGTATCTTTTGTACATATAATTCCAGTGTTTCTTTCAAGTGTGCGATACTGTCTACAGGATGAAATGGACAGAGAAAGCCCAGAAATAAAAGTTAAGAGTCTGGCTCTTTTAAGAGGCTCTGTAACTAACTTTTGGAATAAATTGCTTGTAATCCACTGTACCTTTCTAGGGCTCAGTTTACTTATCTGTCAAATGAGAGTAATCCAGATTTTCCTACCTACTTTTTAAGGCTGGGATGAGAACTGAAGGAGGTGGTACACATGGAAGTGTTTTGAAAAATTCAAAGCTCTGCAGAAAGACATACATTTTCAGATATGGCCAATATGGGAATTTATTTTTTCAGACTGTGTAGCTGTATATAGAGGGCTTTATTTTTCAATTTTCAATTTTAATTTGATATGCTCAGTGGAGGTGGGGTTAGTGGGAGAGATGGACTAATAGAAATATGGGGGACAGCCAAGATGCAGAGTAGAAGCAGGGACTTGCTTGATCTCTCCCCCAAACCCTTCCAAATACCTGTTAAAAATGACTAAACAAATTCTAGAGCAAGAAAACTAACAGAATGATAGAGTAAAACAAATTTCCATCCCAAGATGACTTGGAAGGTTGACAGAAAAGGTCTGTTGTACTAGTCTGAGAGAAGAATGCAATCCAACATGGGTGGTCTGGCATAGCCGGGCCCTAGGAAACCCAGAGCAAGTGCAGGACACTGAATCACTGGCAGCTATGGCAGTTTTCAGATTTCTCAACCCACAAATGCTAAAGACAACTAAGAAGGTCAGTAGAAAAGGTGGGTCAGATAGGAGTGCAGTTCAGTCCCAGAGCAATGATGGAAGTGATGGCAGTGGTAGTGGCTACTTCTGGATTTCTTGGCCTGCAAATGGTGTGGGGGGGATCAAATGGCTGATCAGAGGGGGACTGCAGGAATCTCTTTGTTGGCACTGAGGCAGAATTCTCTTGCTTTTCTGGTGCTTCAATATGGGTGACAGTACTGGGTGGTGGTACTGGGATGAGGAGGAGCACTGGCATGGTGGAGCTTGTGGCAGTGGTGGAGAGGGAATCCCCCTCACAATTCCAAGGCAGAAAAGAGTACTTGTAGTCACTCACAGACAAGAGAACAGATGAGGAGAGGAGTAAACATCTTTTCCTTTATCATACAACCTTGGAAGAACTGAAAAATTATAGGCCCCTAGAAATATCTGTGAAAATAGCTGTACAAAACCCCTGAATCTTGGGACAGTACATCCTCTACAATAGAATCAGAGTCCTTCCTTAAAAAAGAGCTAAAAAGTCAAGTAATTGATTGGGAAAATGAGCAAACAGTGGAAAAGAGTAAAGCCATAGAATTCTACTTTGGTGACAGAAAGATCAAAACTTAAAGCCAGAAGAAGACAGTGAAGTCAAAGCTCTTACATCCAAAGCTTCCAAGAAATATGATTTGGTCTCAAACCAATAGAAGAGCTTAAAAAGGATTTTGAAAATGGAGTAAGAGAAGTAGAGGAAAAATTTGGAAGAGAAATGAGAGTGATGCAAGAAAATAATGAAAAATGAGTCAACAGCTTGCTAACAGAGACACAAAAAAATGTTCTGAAGAAAATAACACCTTAAATAGCAGACTAATCCTAATGGCAAAAGAGGTCCAAAAGTCAATGAGTAGAAGAATGCCTTAAAAAGCATAATAGGTCAAATGGAAAAGGAGGTATAAAATTTCATTGAAGAAAATAATTCCTTAAATATTAGAATGGAGCAAATGGAAGCAAATAACTTCATGAGAAATCAAGAAATTATAAAACAAAGTCAAAAGAATGAAAAAAGGAAGACAATGTTAAATATCACAATGGAAAAACAGCTGACCTGGAAAATAGATGCAGGAGAGATAATTTAAAAATTATTGGACTACCATGATAAAAAACAAGCCCAGACATCATTTTTTAAGAAAATATCAAGGAAAACTACCCTGATATTCTAGAATCAAGAAGGAAAATAGAAAGTGAAGGAATCCACTCATCACCTCCTAAAAGACATCTCAAGAGGAAAACTCCTTAGAAATATTGTAGTCTCCAGAGTTCCCAGGTCAAGGAGAAAATAATGCAAGCAGACAGAAAGAAGCAATTCAAGTGTTGTGGAAACAGAATCAGGAAAACAAAAAATTTAGCAGCTCCTACATTAAGGGATCAGGGCTTGGAATATGATATTCCAAAAGTCAAAAGAGGTAGGATTAAAACCAAGAATCACTTATACAGCAACACTGAGTATAAAATTTCAGGGAGAAAAATGGTCATTCAGTGAAATAGAGGGCTTTCAAGTATTCTTGAGGAATGGGGAAAAGACCAGAGCCAGACAATCTGACTTTCAAATACAAGAATCAAGAGAAACATGAAAAGATAAACAGTAAAGAGAAATCATAAGGGACTTATTAAAGTTGAACTATTTACATTCCTACATGGAAAGATGATATTTGTAATTCATGAGACCTTTCTTAGTATTATGGTAGTTGGAGGGAATACATACACACACAAAAAGCACAGGATGAGTTGAATATGAACGGATTATATTTAAAAAATAAAAGTAAGGGGTGAGGGAGAAATATACTGGGAAAAGGAAGGGAGCATTAGAATGAGGTAAATTATCTCACATAAAAGAAAAACCTTTTACAATGAAGGGGAAGAGGCAGTAGGTGAGAGGGAATGAGTGAACCTTACTCTCATCAGATTTGGCTTAAGGAGGAAATAGCATACACACTCAATTGAGTATGAAAATCAATCTTATCCTACAGGAAAATAGGTGAGGGGGGAAGGGCTTAAGAGAAGGAGAGGGATGACAGAAGGGAGGGCAAAATGGAGGAGGGGTAATCAGAAGCAAATACTTTTGAGGAGGGACCGGGTCAAAGGGGAAAATAGAGTAAGTGGGGGACAAGACAGGATGGAGGGAAATATAGTTGGTCTTTCACAACATGACTGTTATGGATGTGTTTTGCGTGACTACTCATGTTTAACCTATATCAAACTGTTTGCTTTCTCAATGAGGGTGGCTGGGGAGGGAGGAAGGGAGAGAATGTGGAACTCAATGTCTTAGAAACGCATGTTAAAAATTGTTTTTACATGCAGGGAAATATGATAATCAGACAATGGGGTATAGAAATCTATCTTCCCCTACAGAAAAGTAGACGGGAAGGGGATAAGAGAAGAGGGAGTGATAGAAGGAAGGGCAGATTGGAGGAAGGGGTAATCAAAATGCATGATGTCTTAGCATGGGTGGAGGGGAGAGAGGGGGAGATATTTTGGAACTTAAAATCTTGTAGAAGTGAATGTTGAAAACTAAAAATAAATTAAGAAAGAGAAAACAAAACCAAAACCAAACCCAAATTTAAAGTGCTTTGCTAGGCTTAAAGTTATATAAAGAATTAATGCAAATATATAAAACCAAGAGAAAGCTCCCATTATTATTTCCACTTTATTTTTGAAGAAACTCTACTTAAATGAGGTGAGTGACTTTTCCAAGGTCACATGGATGGTCTGTAGTTCAAGAGAGAGTCTGAGAAGAACCTCTAGAGATTAATAACAAGTAGGATAATTACTGAATTATTCCATTATCTCAAGAGGCAAGTGTGTCTTTAAAATCAGGATAATAACGTTGCTGGGACTTTGCGCATGTTGTCTAGTTACCCTTAGCTTCTGAATCAATGAGCCAGAGGGAAGTCGTGAGATTGTTTGAGGTGGGGAAAATGTGTCATTGGATTTCCCAGTTTTACATTCCTTCTCCCTGCTGCTGCCTTCCTTAGACCCAAGGATCAGTCTCTCCCCACAGATTTTGGCCTCAATAAATGATCTGTGACTCATTTATACAAAAATGGAAATATCTGTTGTTACATTCTTGAATACAACATTTGTATTTTAAGAGAAACCAGAGCCTTAAAGAATTCAGTTCAAAAGCTGTAGATTGTAGATGGGGATGGGGAATAAAGATATTAATTCTGTCAAAAAATATATTTCATAAAATTAAAATAATAAACTTTTAAAATTTGAAGAATTATACAAATGTAAGGGATCAATCAACAACAAGAGGGAGTGTGGTAGAGTCAAAAGAGTTCTGGTTCTAGAGTTAGAGGGCCTTAGTTCAAATCTGATCTCTTATGCTTAATACCTGTGTGATCTTGAGTCATTCATCTTACTGCTTTGGACCTCAGTTTCCTTATCTGTAAAATGAGAGAAGTGGACTAGATTTCCTGCGAGATAATTTCCATTTCTGGCTTATTAACCTGATCCTCTGTTAGAAGCTTATATAGTATGTGAAGTTGGCCAAGTCTTCTCCTTTTTAGGATAGTGTTTCCCTGGTACTTCACTGGATTGGCCCCAGAGAGGATTTGACTTGGGGTAATAGTGAGTTTCCTTTTATTGGAGGCCTAAAGTAAAAGCTGGATAGATGCTTTTGGGATCTGTTGTTCCATTACGGGCTAGGATGGATGACCTTTGAGTACCCTTTGGCCCCGAAATTCTGGGATTCTGTGAGTGTGCCCTTCCCCATGGTCCTGAGAAGTCACCTCTCTGTCTAGGCACATTTCCCCATATGTTCATGCAGCAGGATGGATCCAGGTGCCACTTGGCTCCCTGTGGCAATATATTAGTGGGAAGATCATTTTTATCCCTTGTTTGGTTAAGAATTTTATTACTTTATAAGAAAAGCCATGCTGATTTCATGTCACCATATTGCAAGTACACGTTTGAGACACATTTCCCCAAGGAGGGGAATAATGATAATGAAGATAGCAGTAACCGTCATGGTGATACTATTATCATTAACTCAACCTGCATTTCTGTAGGAGTTTTGAATTTCTAAAAAAAAAACCCCATCTCCCAAAAACCCCTGTGAGAAACTGCTGACACCATTGCCAAGGACAGCATTCTCTGAGACAACAAATTTTACTTAATTTAATTGAATTTTAAAAATGCATTTAAAGGCTACTATAATCCCAGGGAGATTGAAAGTCACAGGAAGGAGGTACCATGGGAGCAGTTGGGAGGGGTCACATATATTTCTAGTTTGTTGACTTCCACATCCCCTCCTCATTCCTGGGCTAGTCCATGGCACAGTCTTCCTTGGTCTGAGGCTTCTATGGGGGAAAACCAGGGTGGATTTATGAGCCAAACAATCCTCAAGTCAATACACATGTATTAGGCAACTACTAAAGACCAAAAGAAAACAAAAGAAAAGAAAAAAATGAATCATTGTCCTCAAATAGCTTACATTCTAGGACCTAGTGGAGTCATCATATATGGAACTAATAGACACAAAATTTATACAAAATGATAAAAGTGCTTTCAAGATGGTTCAGGTAATTGGGGGATTCAGAAAAGGGCTTCTGTAGAAGGTAGTATATGAGGTATTCTTTAAAGAAATCTAGGAATTCTAAGAAGCAGAGCACATCCCAGATAAGAAAGCGTATGTACAAAGGCATGGAGGTAGGTTATCATATGTGGGGAACAGCTGGCCAGTTTGAAACAAGGGCTGTGATTTGCTAAAGGGTATGTAAAGTATTGTTATATGCTTTAAGACTGGAAAGATAATTGGGAGCCAAATTATGGAACTATTTCAGTGCCAAACAGAAAAGTCTACATTTTATTTGAGAGGCAATAGGAAGCCATTCAGGCCAAATTCAATTCAATGAATTCAATTCACCAATCATTTATTAATTGCCTGCTAAGTGATGGACATGATGAATGTGAAGACAGAAATGAAAGAGTCCTTACCCTCAAGGGCCTTACTTTCTAGCAGATCTGTACTGAGGACTGCTGTATGCTTAGCTAAGTATTAATGCTAAACATTATGTGAGATCTGAAGAAACACTTAGCAATCTCTGGACTTTGTTAGTTTACAATTTGATGGTAAGAGAGGCCATAAAAATGTGTAATCACAGCATCTCAGTTGAAAGGGATCCCAGAGACCATGTAGCCCATTGCCTTTTTGAGCTGGAGTTTCCTCTGTATCATTCCCAACATATGGTCATCTAGCCTTCACATGAAGACTTGTGTTTTACCTAATGTTATGGTTTCCAGGACTTTCTAAGAACCTCTTAATATTTTACTGGTGAAGACCAGAGTAGTGTCAGCTTCATATGCATTTTTCTTTGAATTAGTAAATCATATGGGATACCTATTTTCCATGCAAATCAGTGACTTTGACTCATCCAATCCACCTCATGGAAATGATATTCTAAAGAGACTACAGTACCACCATTGAGGAAAGGGTGGTGACGTTGAAATATAGTTGAATCTTTGCTTTCTCTGCTTTAGTGGAGGGGCAGGTCTTCAAAAAGCACATGTGACAGTCATGTCCAGGGACATAATGCAGTGAAGTCCTTGAAAGAAAATGATGGCATTGAAAGGAAGTAGAAGATGAAGATCTCCAAAAAGAATTCATATTCTGCCACCAAGAAAAAATGGATGTCAACTTCACATTAAACTAAAAGTCTCCGGACAAGCCTCTCACCACGAGGAGGGGATAAAGGATTACAGATCCTTGACATTCAACAGCTATGTGTCTGAAGACTTGAGTGACCAGTTCTCTTAGAAATAACTTCAAAGTAAAATCATTTCTCTTGAATACTGCCTAGTTGGAAACTTCGTGGCTCTGGAATGAAGGAAGGGTGTTCTGTAGTCAACTTATTTTCCCCAAAAATGCTTGACTTGTCAGTTAAATATATCACTGCATTTCTAAGCTGCATGGGAGCTCTAGAAGGGCTAGAAAATAAGCTTTAATAGCTTAAAACTGCACTAAGATTTTAGGGACATCCTGTATACTTTGTCTAGTAGTGAAACTGCTCTGACTTAAGATTGTTAACATGTTTTTAGAACCAGCTCATAAAGCAGGAGAGGCAGTGTGGCATAATGGTTAGAAAGCTAGTCTCAAAGCCAGAAATATCTGGAGCTCTGATGTATTTTGGCTATTTGACCTTGGGCAAATCATTTAACCTTTCAGCATTCTTAGCAATTCCTTTAGACCCTTCGTTTCATAGAAGATGTTGCCCTGTATGGGTTGAGGGATTTTAGTGAAACTCTTTCCTAGTGGTGTTACTGATTCTCTCTGGACTACCTTAGGTCCCTTCTCCTCTCTCCTGGTTCAATGTTTTATATATTATGTTCTTCCCTTCTTCCATTAGAATATAAATTCCTTGAGGGTAGACACTATCTTTCTTTTTGTTTGTATTGGGGTTTTTAATCACAGTACTTGGAATATAGTGAGAGCTTAATTAATGCTTGTGACCTTATTTGTGACTATAGAACAGATGGTTAAGAAGTACTTAAGATTTTCCCCTTCTTTTAGTAGGTAATAGCCCAAGGAGGAGAGGAAAGAGATATTTAGGAAAATCTATTACCTCTACCTTATTTCTCATGGGAAATATTAATGCCGCAGTCACAAAATGCTTAATTTTATTTTATACCAAATATTTCATTTTTTAAATAGAATCTCATTTGGGGGGTAATATGTGTTGTTGCTAAAGTTGGAAGCATGCCTTTACAATAATCATTTCATATTTATTTTTAGATTTGGAATACCATTTTTACTTGATGTAAATTCATCATGGACATGCAGATATTTAATTATGCACCTGCTAATTGCATATTTAGAGCTTGATACCCTGTTTTGAAAAAGGAGGAAGTTTTGAAATTCACACTTCTCCAAATCATATCATTAGATTTGTTATCTTATCTGATTAAAGAAACCTTCTCTCTCCTTAAATTATTCTGTAGCTACCTCTTTGTTCACATGTTTTATTGTCTCAGTAGAATGAAGTCAAGGATTACTTTTCTTCATGTCTTTGAATGAACACAGTCTAGTACAGGGCCTTGCATATAGTAAGTGCTTGATAAAATCTATTTGGATTGGAGTCTAGGTATCATGTCTTTCCTCCTTCCATTTCTCCTTTTTTCCAGGGAAACTATTCCCAATTCTTTCAACTGATCCATAAATGACATGCTTTCTAATTTCCTTGGCATTCTTGTTTACTTTCTTTCTGCACATTGTCCTTTTTAGATGTGCCTTTTCTGTAAAGTACCTAGAAGTGAGCTCATTACTCCACATTTGGTATTGCTAAATGACAATGCAAAGCACCAAAGAAGGCTTGTTGAGTACTGCAGACAAGTGGTTCTTCAGGAACTCCAAGAGATCCCAGGCAAGAGCAGCACAGGGGAGGGGTTGAAAGAGTGTGTTTGTAGATTTTGGTGTATATACATGTCTCTGCTTTTCCATGTGTCTGTCAATGTGTACTGTAAAGCAAGAGTGGATAGCCAGTTATCATAGACACTGTGTGGAGGATTGGGTAAGGGTCGTCCTAGATGGCCTCTTAGCTCCATTCCATTTCTGATACTCTCTGATGTTGTGTGTGTGTGTGCGCGCGTGTGTGTGTGAGAGAGAGATATAGAGACAAAGACATATACACAGAGAAAGACAGAGACAGAGATATAAAGAGAAACAAACACCAAAAGAGAGACGAAGAGATACACACACAGAGACAAAGAGACAGAGGCTGAAACACAAAGACATAAACACAGAGACAAAGAGAGAGAGAGACAGAGACACAGAGACAGAGACAGAGAGAGACAAAGGCAGTGTATGTATATGTACCATCCAGGAGAATAGGATTAGAAGCATAGGAACTTGCAGTTCATTGATTGGGAGCCCGGCTTCTTGACTGATCAGACCAGACCTCATCTGCCATTCCTCACCTAGCTTCTGTTGTGACTCTCTTAGTGCCATTGTCTCCAGGGCCTGGCACTTTGCTCGAGCATGAGAGAGTCTTTCCTGGAAGTGGTAGTTGAGTTTCTCTAGGACAGGTAAAAAGTCTTTCTGTCACTGTGACCATGTGCTAGGGCTGTACATTGGTTGTTTTTTTTTCTGAAGGAAGTGGAATGAGTTCTGCCTAAAGGGCTAATTAAGAAGAGCTATTCCCATGACACTGATGTTGGTTAATGGAAAAAGAAGATTTTTGGAGTGATTTTTTTTTTGTGGGGAAACATATACACTCAACATAAGTGCCATGTAAATATGGGGGCAAAATGATCAGAGGCAAGTTGAATTTTATTTTACTCTGCCTAGGATAGTTTTGAGAGAGTAGTAACTAAAGAAAAGGACAAACGTATCTAATATATATGTGGAAAATCTCAAGTAAGGCCAATATTATAGTAAAGACCCAGAAGTCTCACATCTGTATGTTTTTAATAATAATGTAGTCCTTTAAAGATTGCAGTGTATTTTATATACATTTGTTCATTTGAGCCATACAACAATCCTGTACAGGAATTTTTGTCCACTTTTACAGATGAAGAAACTGAGGCTCAGAGAGGTCATGTGTCTTGCCCTTTATCACTCAGAATTTAAACAGAAGTCTTCCTAAATTCAAATCTGGTCTTACTTCCAGAATAGAAAATATTAGCTCTTTGGAAGCAGGAACTATTTGTCATTTTTTTTATCTGTTTTCAAGTGCTTACCACAGTATATTGAATACCATAGAAACTTAATAAATTTTTGTTCACCTTAATTTAATTATACCATGAAGTGCTTTCTCCAACAAGAGAGTTGGGAGGCATTAGACAAGGCAGCACTAATAACATCACAAAAAATGAAATTGATTATAGTATAACAGACAGGAAACAACTGGTTTACTAATGTGGGAGTTATTTCTGAATCAGCTATCTGTGCACCAACCGTCAACTTAGAGCAAAGATAAAAATCAATACCAAATCAGAAAAGAGAATACAAATGAGAGGAAGATGTGACATGCATTTAGAACAATTTCACCATGATCCCTTTAAATAAGCCATTAATGCTCCAAAGTGGAAAGCAGATAAGAGAAAGGATGTAGCCTGAGGCTGTCATTGTTTTCTAAGTATATGATTAGGGAATCACTTGCCACAACAAGGAGGCCAAAAGAGTCTTGAAACTGTCTCAGCCATCGAACTTTTGATTTCTTTGCCAAGCAGAGAGATGTGGCATTAAGAATGATATGACTTTATAATATATGTGATTTTGTAAAATGTTATAGAGAAGGATGATGAAAGATTATGACCAAGGTTCTTCTTTTTTAGTGCTCTATGGACCCAAACCATGAAATAACACAATTTTGGAAGACATCATTGTGGGCCACCCAAGGGCTACAATGAAACGTATGTGTTGAGTGTGAGTCAGCTACAGTATATTGTATAGGAAGAATTACATAGAAGAAGAGGTGAAAAGAATATAATGAAGGAAATGTATGATCAGAAAAGAGGTGAACCCATCATTCATTTAGATTGCAGAATAAACAAATAATGGGCTGTGTGCCCTTTTAGCACTCACTCTATATCAAGAAACCTACTAGCATGTTGGGTGAACTTTTCTTGCCTTGCTTCCCACCTTCCAAGAGAATTTTCAGACTAATACAAATAGGAATTAGAAAGGAAGAGAAGATTTACATAGGTTATATGATCTGAACCATTGGAGTGAGTACCCATATCAGTGAGCTAATAGATCTATACAGGTTTCAAAAATTATGATACCCTAGCAATAGTAGTATGTGATTAGTTATTTATTAAGTTTCTTCAATGGAAATTACCAATTTTTTGACCCATTCTGCTTGGCACTAGATTGAAGAACTAAGGGCAATGGTGTAAGTTTTAAGAAAGGAAGATTTTGGCTCTATATAAGGGGAAAAACTCTCCGTAATAATTAGAACTTCATAGGATGACAGAGGGATAGAGAGGATGTCAGAGGTCATCTAGTCCAATACTCCCATTTTACAGATGAGGAGACTGAGGCCTAATGAGGTTAAAGTGACTTTTTTTAAGGTCACCTTGGTGGAAAGCTTCAGAGGTGGGATTTGAACCCATATTCTCATGATCACTATTAGTGCTTCTTCCATCCTACCACACTATCTCTCTTTCCAAGATTGGGATAGGCTGTTTTAGGAGGAAGAAGATTCTCCATCATTGAGAGTCTCTAGGGGCCATAATACCACTTATCAAGGCTATTGTCAAAATGTTTCCTGTTCCTATGTGGTTGGATGAGGTAGCCTCCGCTCTGAGATGTTGAGTTTCTAATGGGTCAGATGAGTAGTACTGAGTTCACAGGAGGGAGAAATCACTGTGTCCTCTACTTTGATTTCTTTTCTATTCTCTCTATACTCTTCCCCTTGAAGATTTCCTCTGTTCCCATGGCTTTCACTTTTATTCAGATGGTACCAAAATCTACATATTCAGCCCCAATCTCTTTCCTAAATTCTAGTTCCATATTTCTGACTTCATCTGAGGGCTTCCTATCCTGCTGGCACCTCATACTTAACATAGTCTAGAGCTGGAAGAAACTTAGTGATACTCTAGCCCAACCCCCTTATTTTACAGTTAAGGAAACTGAGACCTGAGGAAGTGAAACAAGTTAACCAAAGTTACAGAAAACATAACTATCAGAGCTAGAATTTGAATTCACACCTTCTAATTCTAAATATGGTTCTATTGACATTATACAATAGCTCCAGGATAAGAGGGAGAGGACAAACATTAATTAAGTGCCTACTATGTCCCAGGAAGTAAAAACATTACAAATATCATCTCATTTCATTCTCTACCCTGAACTTACCACTTTTTCTTTTAAGCCCCCACCTGAAATTCCCCATTTCTGTTGTTGGAGCTGCCATCTTCCCATATTGGAGTGATGCTTCCAAAACAGTTTTCAAGTCTTATCAATCCTATTTTAATGTTATCTCTTATATCCATATCCTCCTTTCACTCAAATTGCCACCATTCTAGTTCTATTCCTCATTTTGTATTTCTTCTTTGATAATAGCATCCTGTATGGTCTGTCTGTCTCATCTCTTCCTGAGTGATCTTCCTAATGCACAGATCTGACCATGTATTTCCCTGCTCAAAAGTCTTCTGAGGTTGCCTCATTGCCCATAAGCAAAACCACAAATTTCTTAGACTTAAGGACTCCCACAATTGTGTTTTCATTCTTTTTTCTTCAACTTCTTTTTTACATAAGTTACCTTCTGTGTAAGACAGCCTAATGTCTTGCCATTTTGTGTCTCCCATTTTGTCCTGCCCTTTCTTGCTTCACCATATTCTGTGAAGAATATTTCTGTGCTTGAAAAAATATGTCCTCACATGCCCACTGTTTAAAATCTTTCTTTTCCTTCCAGGTCCCAGCCCAGATGCTGCCTTCTGCATTCATGGCCTCTCAAACATAGCCACTTGAAAGTCATCTCTCTTGTTGTATGTCTTATAGTTCTTTGTCTTCAGTTCCTATTCAGTTATGTATATGTGTGTCTTTTTTTCCTCCTCAATAGACTGTAAACACCTTGAAGGCAGTGATATGATACAGAGACAGTTCTTGGAACACAACACTCCAATCCCTATAAATTTCAATGCCTGTGAAACTGTATCTTCACTTCAAGCTCTTTGTTTTCATGTCTTCCTGTAAGACTCAGCACATCTCCCTCCTTCTGAAGAAATTCTTTCCCACTAAGACCTTTAATCATGTTTTTGGATCCTATTGGCCTGGAGAGCTCTTTGATAGGCAAAAAAAGAAGGGAAGAAGGCATTCTTGTTGGGAGAATTTTGTGAGCCACAGTGTGGAGCCAGGAAGGCCCCAGGTAGGTCCAGGGGATGACAATTAAACTGTCCTGGCTTCAATGCAGGGAAGGAAGACTGAAGAGGGAGGTTGAGAGTAGGGTTTAGAGAGGGTCAGGAAAGGCTTGCTCAGTAAAATTAAAAGTCTGTATGAAGTACAGCTTTGTGGACTCACTTTCCACTCTTGTCCCTTGGTGAGAAGTCAGTGGAAGGCATGTGAAAAGTCCTCCTAGGGAATTCATTGCAGGTTGTGAGTCACCATTGGGGTGACTGATATCAGACATTTGTCTGTTTCTTGGTTCAAAGAGATGATTGGATCCAGGATCCAAAAAGATCTTTATAAACTGGAACAAAAGGCTGAAAAAAAGAGATTGATTTAATCTTCACCCAGCACCCCTATTTGTGTTGTTCCCTCAGTTGAAATGTAAACTTCATTGGGTCATTGACTATTTTGCTTGTATTTGTACCCTAAATGTTTATCACAGCTTCTGCAATATAGTAGATGCTTGATAAATCTCTCTCTCTCATTCTGTCATTGGTATCTATCTATCTATCATCTATCTATCTCTCTATCTCTCTATCCATCTATCCATCCATCCATCTGTCCATCCATCCATCTGTCCATCCATCCATCCATCCATCTGTCAATCTATCTGTCTGTCTGTCTATCTATCATCTACCTATCTCTTATATCTGTCTACCTAGCTTTTATCTCTCCATCTGTCATCTATCTGTCTACTTACCTCTCAATCATCTATCTTCCTATCTACCTGCCAAAAAGGGATAAATATGAAGTTCTACATTTCAATTTTTCTTTAAAAATTCCATTTCTAGAGTACAAAGCAGAGGAAGCATGACTAGACAGCATTCTGCCCAGAAAAGATCTGAGGGTTTTAGTGGACTGCAAGCACGTTATGTCAACAGTGTATTATGGTAACCGTGGTAGCTAGTGCAACCCTCTGCTGCATTCACTGGTGTACCATGTCAAGAATAAGGGAGTAAGTAATAGTCCTGCCCTATTTTGCCAAGGGCATTCTGAATCTAAAGCTTCTCATTCAGTTCTAGGCACCTCATTTTAGGACATATACTGTGACACATTGAAGCAAGCCTGTGACAGGGCAGAACAGGGTTGTGAAGGAATAACAGTGAAAGATGCCTAAAAGTGGAATGTATTGTCTCATTTTTTTGAGTTTCTCCTTAAATGATTGTTGTTCAGGGAGGTGGTAGAGGGTATCCCTGTTTAGGTAGGGGCCAGACTAGATGGTTCTTGATTCTGAGTTTTTGTGACATCTCTGTATAATGACATGATCCCTGCCTTCACGGAGCTTAAAAACAGCTGGGCAGACTAGCTTCCTACATCTGAAGAAGCTGAATAATAAAACAAGACAACCAGAAGCAGAGGTGTTACAAGGCAGTGTTTACTAAGTGCTGACTGTTACAGGCTGTAAGTGTCCTGGAAGCTCAGAGAAGTGAGTGAGCCCCATGCTGGTCTGGTTCTTTTATTGGGAAGTCTATCTGTATGCATGTCATTCGGAATGTTTCTCCCTCTCCCCTGCCTGAGGCTTTTATATCGCTATTGATTTTGCTGGTTGTTACAACATTAATGTATATTCAGGTAAAGAGATTGGTGATTTTCCGAGGACTGCATCCCAACTCATTAAGAATCTGATGGTTCCCTGGGTCTCCCTAATGACTGTTTTATTTCTTGCCAACACAATGGACGGGTGATGGGCAGAGGGTTAGCTCCAACCTAGAGATATAATTTCCTCCCTCCTCCAGCCTGGCATTAGCATTCCAAAGCTGAAAGCAAACTGGAGAAGAGCTGCCTCAATATTTATGGAATACTGCTGGGGTCAGAGTGATGGGGGCAGCAAATGAAATTAAAGATTTACACCATGGAAGGAACAAACTGACTGGTCCATCAGGACAACTATAAGCTTCTTTAGTTGTTTGGAGAAAAGGTTTTTTTTTTTAATCCCCCCACAAGAAACTTACTTTTTAATGAATTTATAAAGCAAAAAAAGATCCCATAACATTTTAATTTGTTGTTTCTACATTACATCTTCATAAGTTATTTCCAAACAGTCAAGTCAATTTTTAAAAGTTCTGAACCCTGATACTTTATACATCTTGATACTTGATTGTATATTTTGGAAGAGAAAGTGATTTTCCTTGCCAAGACTTCTCTTGATTTCATTCTGAGTGATAAGTGGTTATTCCATTTTACAGGGCATTAAGTTACCTTATTTGATAATAAGCTCCTGCTGGTCAGGGACCATGCCTTTATCTACAGAATCTGAGAAGCTGGAAGGGACCTTACTCAACCTAGATAGAACTCCTTTCTACAATATCTTTGACAAGTGGTTGTCCCAGTCTTTTCTGAGGAGATGAGGGGATGCTTGTAAGTTAGAGGCATGGGGCAAAGAGCACTGAGCTTAAGATCAGGGGATACTTGGGTTCAAATTCTATCTCTGATGTCAAAAGGCTTTGCTGAAATCTGTATATTTTTCTTTCCTTCTTTCTTTTTTACATTTCTCCCATCATTCATTCCTGCAGTTCTATTAAAGTATCATTTTATCTATGTATAAATCATTTAAACTCCTTGACTCCCAGTTTTCTCATCTGTAAAATGGAGGTTATATACTTATAAATACTTGCCTCACAGGTTTGCAATGAAGCTGTAAGGAGAAATATACAAACATACATATATGTACATACACATACACACATATACATATACACATATATATGTGTGTATTTTTGTGTGTGTGTATATATGCATGTATGTATGTATCTGATTTTTTACAGATTTCCACACATCTCCAATTTGGAAAGGACCCTAGAGATAATCAATACTACCTTAAAAACCTATGTTAATTTCACTTATTATTTAGGACAGCAAAAGTTGTTAGGAAATTCTTTTTTGACATCTTGTGAATATGGGTCTCTTTTACTATCTCCTAGCTCTGACCTCCAGGATTAATTAAAATTAATACAATTTCTGTTTGACATGCCAACCTTTTGAGCATTCTAAGTCTTCTAACATGTTCTCCCCTATGTCTTCTCTTTTTAGAGAACCTAAATAGACAATTTTTTAAAATTGACCTTTATAGAACCTGTTTTGAAGTCACCTTGCCAGTTTGTTGTTATTCAACTGTGTCTGACTCTTTTTGACCCCATATTGATTTTCTTGACAAAGACACTGGAGTGGTTGGCCGTTTCCTTCTCCAGCTAATTTTACAGATGAAGAAACTGAGGCCAACAGATTTTAAGTGACTTGCACAGGGTCATACAGCCAGTAAGTGTCTGAAATTAGATTTGAACTCAGGTCTTCCTGACTCCAGGCCCAGTACTCTATCCACTGAACCACTAACTACCTCCACATTCTAGTTTAGTGATATCTTTTCTTAATGTGGTGATGAGAACTGAACACAATACTCCATCCACAGGTTGATCAAAACTGTCCCTTCCCTTGTTCTAGAGATTGTACCTCTCTTTATGTGGCCCAAGATCACATAAGCTTTTTGACCCACTAGGATTCAGTCAATCAAACAGTATACAGGTATAAAGTGATCACTGAATACAAGATACATGGAATACAAAGACAAAAAAACCATTCCTGACCTCATGGTGCTTATATTCTATTGGTCCCTTTTATTCTTGTTTTTCCTCTCCCCCCATGGCTTAGCATAGTGTTCCTCATAGAGAACCTGGCTCCATGATTTCTTTGGTATAGGCAACTTCTAGATAAAAAAACAAAATCTTTCTATAAATGCAGGTTAACGCCCTCTCTGTAATGTGCAGTCTTAGAGATTTTCTCGGGGGCACTGTGGATCTTCATAGAACCAGCATATGTCAGGAGCAGGGTTTGACTCCCAAGTTTTCCTGATTCCATGGCCATCTACCATCTACCAGAGGCCATGCTCCTTCTCATTCTCATGTAGCACATGCTTAATCATGGCCCTCTCAGAGTCTTTTTGTTCATTTTCAGGAGTCTGTTGACTACATAAAATCAAATGGGGAAACTGGTCAGAGGCTGGTGGAACTGAGTTGCGTGGGGAACTGTGATTGTGACTTCATCTTGATGTTTCTCTTTCTGAAGCCAGAGTCTGAGGAGATAAGCAACTGCCAGGGAGATGCTAAGGGGAGAGTTGGCTCTTTCCAATTTCAGGAACATGGAGATGTCAATTAGTAGGTAAAGTCAGAATAGAGGAAATCTGTCACCTCTAGGAATTGTTCTTAACAAAACCATTCAACTCAACCTGGCAAATTCCTAACAGCAACAATAGAAATAATAGCTAGCACTTTGAAGTTTGTGCAGTGCCTTCCAAAAAATGATCTCATTCAATCCTTGCAACCACCCTGGGGTGTTGGTGCCATTATAATACCCCATTTAATAGATGAAGAAAATGACACAAGCAGAGGTGAAATGACTTATCCAGGGTCACTTATCTCATATCTGAGGCTAGACTTGAACTCAAGTCTTCTGGCTTCAGGTTCAGTGCTCTATCCACTGTACCATTCAGTTGTCTACTGATTTAAGGTTACCCAAGCAGTAAGGAGCAGGGCTGGGATTCATAGGATCATAGCTTTTCAGCTGGGAGGGATGGTAGAGGTCACCAAGTCCAACCCTCTCCTTTCATAGGTGAGAAAGCTGAGGCTCAGAGAGGTTCATTGACTTATTAAGGGTCACACAGGTTTAAGGCAGGATTTAAATACAAGTCCTTCAACTCTAATCCCATTGTTTCTCCTTAACAGAGAGAGGATCCAAACTTCTGGGGAGTGGTCCTAGGGCATTTGAACTCTCTCTCTTTGTCTCCATCTCCTTCCCTCCCTCCTCCGTCTTACCCTCTCTCTCTGTCTCTGCTTGCTCTCATGTCCACACACACATACACATACACACACACACACACACACACACACACACACCTTTCTCTTTAACTGGTACTATTTTCTGTACCACTTAAACTGCCTAATCTCCTTCCCTTGACAGAGTCAGAGATGGCAAGCTCCTTTTGAGGCCTGGATGGAGCCATCCTGCTAGTTATCTTGAAAAAAAAATCTCAAGATTTCCTCTAAGTTAAGAATTTTAAATGAAGATGTTTATCAGTGCTGAGCATGAATAATAAATGCAGCTTTTAAAGAGTTCTGAGCTTTATCAGAAGCTGCTCCGAATTGGGGCTGCTCCCATTTTTTTTACCTGGGGAGGGAAGTGGAGCTTTAAGTTCTGCTAAACAGCAGAGAGATTGTCAAGATAATCATCTCCATTCATATGCAAAGTATTCGCTTAGCCGAGTTCATCGAAACGCAGCCATTTCATAAAAAAGTAAAATATAATAAATTGTAGTCTTGTCCCCACCCCAAGCTACTACAAGGAAGACAGATCATGGAAAAGATAGGAGTTGGTTACTGCTGTTCAAAGGCAGCTTGTTGTCTGGGCCTGATGATACTCTCACTGGTCCTAAAAGGATGGAGAGGAAAACCTTCAAGTAGAAATATGATATTCTCCATTTTTCTCCTGCTATGTTGTCTTCTTCCTCATATTCAAATACTTCTGTCTGGAGACCTTTGCTGGTTAGAATTAGAACGTCAGAACTGAATGACACCTTAGAGATCACTGATCTCCAGGTTCCCAATCCCTAGATTGAGGTCCAGGGACTCAGATCATAGGATTGTAGAACTGGAAGAGATCTTATGGGTCATTTATTCCAACCCCTTCATTTTACAGAGCATCCAGAGAAGGCCTGTAGCTGAGACCCAGAGAAGGAGCATAGATTGAGTCAGAAGGGACCATGGAGGTCATGTTGGCAGTGTTTGGTGGATAGAGTTCTGGACTTGGCACCAGGAAGACCTGAGTTAAATCCTACTCTTGACATTTATTAGCTGTGTGAACCTGATCAAATCACTTAAATTCTACCAGCCTCAATTTTCTCCTCTGAAAAATGGGAATAGTGATATTTACCATATAGGGTTGTCATGAGGATCCAAGGAAATAACTTTGAATAAGTTAAAGTACTACATACATGTTATTATTTTTGTTATTACCAAGTCTAAATCCTTCATTTTTCAGAGGATGAGGCAGAGACTGAAAGAGGGAAATTTATTTGCCCTAGACCACATAGGTAGCAAATAGGAAAACCAGGATTTGAACTCAGGTCATCTGACTTCAGTTATTGACTCTTTGCTCTCCACAACATAGTAGAAGTGACTTGCCCAAGGTTCCCTGCTAGCCACTGGTACATCCAGGACTGGAACCCAGGATTCTTCATTCATTGGTCTTTCTATCAAAGTAAAGGACTCTGCAAGTAGAAGAATGATTTAGTCACTATGACTCCTATCTTTGTTTGGTATCCCAAGGACTCACTGACATGTTTGGTATGGTGGAGCCAAGCCCAGAGGTGGTGCCCAAAGCATCTTTGCTTTGGGCATAAGTTGGACTTGATGACATTTGAGGCCCTTTCCAAGTAGCAAATCATGCCTTCCAGTAGTTTATGACCTGTCTCCAGTCAATTGCCCAGAGTTGATGTCTTTCTTAAGTAACTTGGGGAATTAACCCAGGCACAAAATCTAAGTTTATGAAAATAACAAGGTCTAAATCATCTTGCAAGAGACATTAAATTATCACTTTAAAATTTACATTTGTATTACATTAATATTTATTAATATTTACAACTTCATGATTTCTCTAAACAGGCTGAAAGTGGAAAAGAACCATAAATCTAGCTAAACAGAAACTTAAAAGATCATCTGACCTGGATGGCAAACTTGAAGCCCAGAGAGTTTAAGTTACTTCCCTCAATGTCTCACTGGTGGAAAGCAGCAGAAGTAGGATTGGACCCAAATCCTCTCCATCAGAGGCCAATACCATTTTACTGTATCACTCTGGTGAACACTTTCCTTTTACAGGGAATTTTTTTACCTACTTAATTAAGATAGGCATAGGAACTGGACTTATAATTTCATTGTTATAGTATACTAAGCTCTATAGATGAAAGTCAGCATCTTCTCTGAAATTCATAGCAATTAGTATGTGTCAGAGGCAGGCCTTGAACCCAGGTCATCCTTGCCTCAAGTGGGACTCTTTATTCACTACACCATGCTATCTCTCCAAGTAACTAGATCAAAATTAATCTCTTAGAATGTTAACCATTTCACCTACTAAAATGTCATTTTCATGGGTCCTTAGTACATCTAGATGACTCCAGGCTCTTGAAGAGTATTCCAGCATAGGGCAAAATTTGGCAGGTCTTGTACAAGCTGGAAAAGCTTTGAGATTGTGCCTGGTAATACCTTACATGTTTGTCATACAAGGACCAGCCATGACAAGAGATCTTCACCAGCTTGGCCTTGGGTGACAGATTTTTTTGTCTATAATTTTCAAAGACTTTCTGCCTACTAAACTTCATTTGGTGAAAAACCTACACACACTATTATTGTTCTAATTTCTTGAAGTAATTAGTTACTCAATGATCATTCCAATATCTGGTTTTATGTGTGAAGTATAGCAACTGAAACATTTTAGTTATGAAGTATAATGTACACTTCTTGAGGTCAGGGACCACACCATTTTTAACTCTCATATCTTCCTTATACCCATGCACCATACCTTTCATAAAATGGACATTAAAAAGATTGTTGAATGGAATTTAATGATGGGATGAGATTTGATCCAAATAAGTGCTTCTATTGAAGCTAATGTGAGAAAATAAAATAAAACTAAAATATAGACTAAATTTATCTTTTTGCAACTCTTTAGGGTCCAATCTTCAAAAACTGAGTTCAGAGAATCATTTAAGATTCAAACCTATAAGAGAGCACCAAGGTTACATAGAAGAATTGGATTTAGAGACCATTTAATCTTATGATCAAAAGGTTTGTAGCTGAAAGACATTTTAGACACCATCTAATCCAACCCTTTCATTTTTTTCAGAACCAGTTCAACTCAATTTAATTTAATTGAAGTTTCTATTTATTGAGTATCTAATGAGGATCTCAGGGCAACTAGGTGGTGCTGTGGATAAAGCAAAGGACTTAGAGTCAAGAAGACCTGAGTTAAAATCAAGATTGTTGAGAGCAGTACTCATAGTTCTCATTTAACAAATATTTATTCATTCCTTGATACACAGTTTGTATATCGATTGTATGGAGATAACAGATATTACAGGGTCCTCCTCTTTAGAGTTACTGACCTGGAATTAAGAAGACTCATCTTTCTCAGTTCAATCCAGTCCCAGATACTTACTAGCTGTGTGACCATGGGCAAGTAACTTAACCCTCTTTGCCTTGATTTCCTCATCTATAAAATGAGCTAAAGAAGGAAACAGCAAGTCACTCCAGTATCTTTGTCAAGAAAAATTCAAATGGGATCATGAAGAGCTGGATATGACTAACAATACTGAGGAGCTTCACATACAACCCTCTTTATCACCAAGAATTTCTTATGCATCCCTTACATACCTGTTACTAGAGATACAAAGAGAAACAAAGTAGCCCCTTCCTTCAAGGAATTTATACCCTATCCCAAGGATAATAGGTACACTCAAATAAGTTTATAAAAATAAAAACAAATTGTTTTCAGGAAATGGAGGAAGAATACTAGCAACTAGAGAGATCAGGAAAAACTCTTGGAGGCAGTAGTACCTGACTTTGAGTTGAAAGACGCAAGTTAACGGAGACACAGAGAAGGAAAGTGTGAGACCAAAAGGAATATCTCCAACATAAACTGAGTCTGTAATAGAATTGGAGTTTTCAATTTATATGATTATTTAACATTTGGCATTTCTCAGGGGTGTTGTGGAGAGGAGAAGGGGTTGGATGATATAACCCTTGAGGTCCCTTTCAAGTGTGAAGGGCTGTTTCTGTGAAGTGGCCAAATTTAAAACCCAGGACTTTTGACTTGGTACACATTCCATTACTCCATGATGATTATCAGACTGCTCCCATATCTGAACAAGAAGACATTCCTACAATTGGTCATCAAGGCTTCTGACCGAAACCTGCCAACATGGCACTCTTTTCATTTTTGGACAGCTCTAATTGTTAGACAGCTTTTTTTTTTCTGATATGGGACCCAAATCTCCCCTGCCCCTTGCAATTTTTTCTCATTATTCCTAGTTCTTTATCCAAGGTAGGGACAAGAAGAGGAATCTGAATCTCTTTTCCATGTGACAGACTCATAGATACTTGAAGACAGCAATTTTCTGTCTCTAAGTTTTCTCTCCTCCAATCTAAAGAGCTCCAGTCATTTGACTGGGGACAACGCTCATGGCCCATATTTTCCTCCGCTACTAAATGGCATGGACAGTAGATGACTTTTGAAAGTTCCTTCCAGTTATTTTTGAGTTTCAATAGGAGAGTAGTTGGTTGATGGACCTGGAGTCAGGAGAGACCTAGATTCAAATTTTGCCTCTGGCATTTGCAAGATGCATTACCATGAACAAATCGCTTTTCTGAATCTTGGTTTCCCTGTCTATAAAATGGTGATAGAAATACAGAGTGATAATACTGCAGTCCAGATTCACACTGAAGACTTCCATTGAGCTAGAACTGATGACCATACTGTAAATAATTAGAACTTTGAATAGAGGGAATACATCTAACTTCTTGGGATTCTTTATTTTCATGAGATTCATTATCTGCATTAATCAGAAACTACCTGTACTTTCCTAACAGGGTTATGGTGAGACTCAAGTGAGATAATGAAGGTAAAGTGCTTTGCAAACCTGAATGTGTTACAATAAATGGCTGCTATCAGTCATTAACATAAGATACTGTCTCCCAGTGTGGGATAGTAGTGGTTTGCATTTAAGTGGCATATTCAGGTTTACAAATGACTTTCCTCATGGCAACTCTGTGATGTAGCTGTTGCAAATTTTGGTGTCTCTATGTTATAGATGAAGAAACTGAGACTAGATGGTTAAATGATTTGCTCAGTGTGTGTCAGGACAGCCAATGTGTATCAGGACAGAAATTTGAATGAAGGTCTCTTTGGATTCCAAGTCTAGCATAGAAGCTCCTATGCCCCTTAGTGGTAGAAGGCCTTCAGTAATAAATGATGATGTATTACTGTGGTCTACAGGAGCACAAACAAGGTCTTTATAGATCCAGAATCAGGGAGGCAAGGCAGCTATTAGACTTCAGGCACCCATGGTGAGACATTAAGCAATATGGGAGCTAAGTAGCTAATAACTGAGCATAGATAGATTGTGCCAACCACCATACTCGTTAGTTATGGAATTTAGCTGAGTCTCATTGTCATTGAGAAAATGATCTATCCATGTCTATTGACACATCTAGCAGACTTGGTGTATCCAGTCTAGAGGTACCAAATAGCTTCATGTCTACCTCTTTGTCCATCATGCCATTGCCTACAAGCTTACCACCCTCCAAGTTCCTCCTAAACAATAAATCAACAAGAATTTATTAATCACTATGTGCCACACACTGGGCTAACATACATGGGGCTGTTTATTATTTGCATTCTTAAAAATAATCTTATTAACTTTGGACTTTTCCCCCATGGTTCATGGAAGATGCCTGATGAGGTTCCCCATCAGCCTTAAACCTCAGACTAGAGTGGAGGGGTTCTAGAAGCTAGCTTATTCCTAGCAAATTGAGCCCGGTGACATCGGTCCATTGCCAGGTCACTGGATCGATTTCAAACCAGAGATTACCTTAGAGTTCATTAAGGTCTGTTCCCTCATTTTACAAATATAGAACCCAAGGCCCATAGATACGAAATGACTTTCCCAAGGTCACACAGGGTATAAGTGACAGAGCCAGGATCCAAAACCAAGTGGTTTGAATCTAGAGGCAGCTAGAACTATGGTAGATAGGGCTCTGGGACTGGCATCAAGAAAACCTGAGTTCATATTCAGCCTCAGAAACTTCGTGGCTGTGTGATCCCAGGCAAATCATTGGACTCTCCTTTGCCTCAGTTTCTTCATCTGTAAAATGGGAATGATTATCAAGTGAGACAATAATTATAAATCACTTAGCTTTATCATAGAACATAACAGAATATTATCGCAAAATAAAAAAAATAGCTAACCTCTTCATTTCATAGACAAGGAAATTGAAGTCCAGAGGCAGTAAGTGGCGTAGCGGATAGAGCACACGTAACACATGAGATCCCTTACTTCAATATTTTGGGCAGCTAGGTGGCACCATAGTGCAGAGAGTGCCAGGTCTGGAGTCAAGAAGATTCATTTTCCTGAGTTCAAATCTGGCTTCAGAAACTTACTAGCTGTGGGACCCTGGACAAGTCATTTAGTCTTGTTTGCCTCAGTTTTCTCATCTGCAAAATGAACTGGAAACGGAAATAACAAACCACTCCAGTATCTTTGCCAAGAAAACCCCAAATGAGGTCATGGAGAGTCAGACATGGATGAAAATAATGGAATGAGAACAACAAATTGAAATGCAGATGACACGTCCAAAGTCACAGAACAAGTTAGTGGCAGGGTCAGTACTTGGACTTTGGTCTACTGATCCCCAGTTCAGGCAAATTTTGAAAATCCTCTTAATATTTCATCTCATTTGGGCCTTGTAATAGGAGCTAGATACCATGGATGTTATTAATATAATAAACATTTATTAAGTTCCTGCTTTCTCCTGAACAGGAGGTATGGAGTTCAGATAAGACATGCTTCCCACCATTTTGGAGCTTAAAAACCTAGGAGGGGAGAGGAGTTAATACAGTTAGCTATAATGCAGCAGTCTGAACTGCTAAGAATTATATGTTTATATAGCTCTAATTATCATACAACAATAATAACGAAGTATTATACACTTACACAGCCCTGTATAACACTGGTGATAATACAATAGTACTTAATAACTATATATTTGTATGATGATTTTAATGACTTGGAAAGCATGCTAGAAGGCTATTTCATTTGTGTTTCACAACAGTTCTTTGGAGTAGGTGCTGTTATCTCATTTGACACATTATTACATGATAAACATGAGAGATTTAGACACCGCAGTACTATGGAAAGGCTAAGGGAAAACTGAGGTTGCCTTTGTTACTTACTGAAGCCTCAAGGAAGACTACCTGGTGGGGATTTTGGAAAGAGACAAAGCAAGGGAGGGAGGTTTTTTTTAATTGTGGCTTGACATATTTTGGGCAAATCACAGCATCATCATCTTTATCATAGTTTGGCAGTTCATGTAGCACGTTAAGGCTTGTGAAACACTTTACTTATTTAATGCATGGAGAGACAACTGGGTCTGGAGTCAGGAAGACCTGAATTCAAATTCAGCCTCAGACACATACTTATCTATATGATCCTGGGCAAGTCACTTTATTGTGCTTGCCTTGATTTCCTTATCTGTTAAATGAATTGGAGAAGGAAATGACACACCACTTCAGTATCTTTGCCAAGAAAACCCCAAATGGGGTCCGTAAAATGACTGAACAACTATACACATAAGCAATTTGAGGGCAGTGACTATTAAGTTATTATCTATGACTCTAATACCTAGACTAAACCCTATGTGCTTGGCACATAGTAAGTCTTTAATGTTTGTTGAATGGAATGCCAGATGATAATCCCTTCTATCTGACTAGTCCTATGTACATAGTAGGAGCTTAACTGATGATTATTTAATGAATGAATAAATGAATGAGAGAGCGACAAGTCCATGGGATCAGGAGATCTGGGCTTGAGTTCTGGCTCTTTTCCCTTCATTTCCTGAGTGACCTCATGTACATTTTGATCTCTCTGACCCTCAGTTTCTCATCTGTAAAAGGAGGAACTTGAACCATATGGCGTCCAGGTCCCTCAGAGCTCTCATGATTGATGACTCTTTGAATGGATGCCAGGAGAAAAGCTGCAATTGGTGTTTTGTGCTTAGGGATATGTGTAGGGCTGTGATTTAAAAAATGTTCACATAAATCTTCTTGGATTATCAACCACAAAGAATAGATGACCTCTTTTCTATGTCCCCTTGGAACTACACTGGGTGTGGGAAGGAGTTCAGAGTTGACCTTTTCCAGGTCCCCTAAGGTACAAGATATTAACTCTACTCTCAGTGACACACGTGGAGGGATGTGTTGAATTACTGAGTGGATAAAAAGTCAGATGGCTTTGTGAGCCCAGAACCCAGGGAAGTAATTTTACTTCCTTGGGCCTCAGTTTACTAATCTCTAAAAAGAGGAATTTGAATTTGATGTCTTTTTCCTTCCAGCTTAAAAGTCCTATGATTTCAGGCATCTGTGAAACATGGACACACAGTAATGCCTTTTTGGATAATTTCTAATAACTAACCTAGAGGTGAGTGTAGATCTGCATAACTTAAGTCTATTCGATAGCTCACATTTATGTAGTTAAAATTTGCAAAGTGCATTTATATAATGCTTCAAGGTTTGCCAAAGTTGTCTCATTTTATCTGTTACAACATTCACAATTCCTCTGCCTCCAGATCTGTCACTATACCATGGCTGTCTAGAAGTGAGTGTGGTCCATTTTAGGCAAGGGACAGAATTTAAGCATAGGCACAGAAAGAGGAACAAACACAGCTTCTACAACTCTGAAATATATTAACTCCATATGCATGCAGTGTATACATTAGTCAGTTTTCCAGGGGATTAGACAGTTACAATTATTAGTATAGGGCTGAGCACTGTGGAAATAGTTCAATTTTTTTGTACCTGGGCCAAAAACAGATGAAGGCTTCCCTAGCATTAGGTGGATCCTCTGGGCAGGATTTATCAAAAAACACAGTTAGGAATCACGTAGGCTGAGAAAGCTTAGGTGGTTGTAATTTATGCCAGGGAAGCAAGTGCCCAACCTGATGAGATTTGTGGCTGAGAAGATTGAGTATTAAGCAGGGAAATGCCTCTGAGGCAAGTGAAGGATTTCTCTGTTCTATTTCTTGGTCTTTGCTGCTTTTTACTTCAGAATGCCACCTAAAGGGAAAAAAAGGAAAGATATTGTATTCCCATATAGGGTGGATGGACATTAGCTATACTGTCAGAGAAATGCCCATATAGAGTCATATCTGCATCATTTATATATTCATCTATACCTATAGTTATTGATTTCTCAATATGATTTATAGATAGAAAAACATGGATGAATATAGAGAGATATAGGAGCATAGATTTAGAGCTGAAAGGGATCTTGGAAGACATCTAGTCCAACCCCCTCATTTTAACGATGAGAAAACTGTAGCTTAGTGAGGGTAGGTGACTGACCCAAGGTTACATAAGCAGAAGATAGCAGAGCTGGGACTTGAACCTGTGTCTTCTTTCCCCTCCAAATCCACCACCCTTTCCAGTCTGAAAGAAAGAATGAAAGAGTGAATGAATGAATAAATGCAGTCATGCATGAAAAAGAAAGAAAGAATTAGTGTAGGCATGAATTTAAAAGAATGAATGAATATAGATGTTCATGAAAAAGAATGAATGAATGGATTCTGGCATAGTTGAAAAAGGAAGAAAGAAAGAATGAAGGAATGAATTTATCAAGCACTTACTTTGTGCCAAACATGGTGCTAAGAGCTAGAGATAACAATATTTGAAGCAAAGATGATCCCTGTTCTCAGGAAGCTTATACTCTAAAGAGGGAGGCAACATACAAAAAGGAGTGGTGGCCAGGAAAGAATGTTTTGGTGTAGTAAATTACCAGAAAGTTTAGTGGGGGAGTAGATTTCCACTCCATGTGATTATGAGCTTACCCTGCATTTCTTTATTATAAAATGTGAACCACAGTATTACCAACATTACAGAGCTGTTAAGAGGCTCAAATGAGATAACGTATGTGAAGCTCTTTGCAAACCTTAAAGCATTATGTAATGTTAGTTATCACCATCATCATCATCATCATCATCATTAAAGTTAGTATCTTTTTGATGGGATCTCAATTGAAAAGGTCCTGGGATAAGGCACTGCCTAACTACTATGCTTTTATATTTAATATTCTATGGACTTTTACAGAGAAGATTAAAATAACCACTTTTTACAATTGAATCAAAGGCTTAGGCTTTAAGCTTATCCTCTGTAGGCTGTCCAACAGCATCCTTGATATACAGCTCCAGTAGCAGACAGGATGATGGGAATGACATAAATCCTTTCCAATTCCTACATGATTTCCATTTCCTCTCATAGGTCTCTATATTTTGAAAGTTTTTTGTTCCATGTTGTTTGGGAATTGAGTACTTGGCATGGTGGGGCATAAGTAGCCATTGATCATTGTGTACCTGGATAAATGTAGTTCTACTTTGGTTTATAGGAAGATTTGAGTTTGTATTTCTTTGCGGGAAATTTGTCATCAGTTAGTCTGTGAAAGCTTCTGATATATAACTGATTTTACCTTGCTGGGTTTTTGGCAGGTGCTAAATTTTGCAGTCTATAATTTCTATCATTTCACTGTATAATCTCTATTGATTGTTCAGTCTGTGGTTCTTAAGGATAACCCTTCTATAACTTTCAGTAACAATGACTTGGTCTTGAATTGTCAACATAAACCCTTCCTTCCTTCCTTTCTTTCTTTTTTCTTTCTTTCTTTTTTTTTTTTTTTACAAACAAATCTGTGTGATTCCCATTCATACAATTCATTACTCTATTTATAATCCAAGCAGAGTTTCTCTTCTATGTTATCCCACCATGTCTGTTGGAAGAATAGGGTCAGGATTGGAGCTCAGAGTTCAGGGAAGCTGGGTATCCTCCAAGATGGTGGCAGGCTTTGAGGTAGTCAAGGGAGAGGTAAATCCAGGAAGCTAGCATGGGATGGTGGTATAGGCTTACTGCTGCTGGCTGAGAAACCTCAAAATTCTCAGTCTGGGCTCAGACAATGATGGAGATTCAGCCCCATGAGTTATAAAGGATGTCTTAGTTTAAAGTCACTTACTTTTGGCTTGCTGTCTATTTGAATATGAGCAAGTCTCAAAACTTTGCTGAGTTTTATCTGCAAAATGGCGACAAAAATGCCCACAGTTGAAGCTAAAGATATAGATATAAAGTGAGATAAGCAGATCAATAGCATGCTATGTATATATCAGTTGCTACTACTGTTCCCCTACCTCCGGGGATGTGTAGGCTGGAGGAAAGAATATATATGACAACCATGATTACTAAATCTGAAGATTTGAAGGGCCATGATGTGAAAGAGGGATCAGCCCAGTCCTGCTTGGTTCCAGAGGGAGAGCCACCTCAAGCCCCAAGTCAAGCCCTCAGGAAAAGTCTGGAAATTATGACTCCTTCTGCCTGATCCACTTTTTTCATCATCTGCTTCTCCCTTCTCACTGACTCTCCTTGCCCCCATTGACGTTGATGTACATGCCCTATTACTTCCTGATTCCTAAATCCCATCGCCTCTATAATCCCTCACCCCTATGATGCCCATCGCCTCTATCATCCCTCACCCCTATGATGCCCATCACCTCTATAATCCTTCACCCCTATGATGCCCATTACCTCTATAATCCCTCACCCCTATGATGCCATCGCCTCTATAATCCCTCACCCCTATGATGCCCATCGCCTCTATAATCCCTCACCCCTATGATGCCCATCGCCTCTATAATCCCTCACCCCTATGATGCCCATCGCCTCTATAATCCCTCACCCCTATGATGCCCATCACCTCTATAATTCCCTCAGCTCTATAACTCCCTCACACAATAATCCCCTCTATTACCTCCTCACCCTTATGATTCCCGCCACCTTTATAACCCCCTCCCTCCCACAATCCCTATTACCTCTCTAACTCTTTCATGCCCATAATTTCTGTCACTCTATTTCTCCCAAGGAGAGGTAGATCTCTAGGCTTGATGGCAGGAGAAAAAAATGATATTTCTAACAATAAGAACTGCTCTAGGGGAATGTGTTGTCTCAGGTGTCTCTGGTTTTCCCCAAACTGAGGATTTTAAAGTAATAACTGGATGGTCCCTGGGGTATCTGTAGATCAAGGCGGCTTATTATAGCCAAAGATGTCACACTCAGGCCTGTCGGCAGCATGGGCCCCCCAAAACTCTTGAGTGAGGCTGGAAACAGATTAAAATACAATTGGGAAATGTTTAACAAAATAAATGAGAATATAATGCAACATAGGTGATGTGAGCTTGTGGTTTTCTAAATCAATATGAGGTCTACAGGGACTATTTTATTTGAGTTTGATGCCATGGGTATTTAGTTTCCTAAAGTCCCTGCCAGAGGAGAGATTGTGTGTGTGTGTGTGTGTGTGTGTGTGTGTGTATGTAAAGTAAAGATATTCCCAAGGCAAGGCACAAGAGTATCTGGAGGTCAAGAACCTACACTTTAGAATAAGTGTACAGAGAATCAAAAACCTTGGTCAAAGAGGTAGGTTGATATGCTGTCTCTTAAACTGGGGGCTTAGCCCTGCCTCCTCCAAATACCTGAGGACTTCCCTGCTGAGGGCAGCACCTTTTTCCTTCTCCCAGCCTTCCCCATTAGTCTAAACAGGAGGCAGCTGTGTTGTGGTCCTCTCCATGCATACCCTGTAAGCCAGGGTATCAGGCAGATTGGCTTGAATCCCTGGCAGAGAGGCTTGAAAGATGTGAGCTGATGGACTAGGGCAGCCAGGCCCCATAGCCTCTCTGATGGTGCCCGGCAATTGCTCAGCAATCAACAGCACTTATATAAAGAGCTCCTCATTCTGTCTGGGTAATTAAAAGATGCAAATAGTGAGATTTTTAATCACTTTAGGAGAGGTTCAGGAAATGTCCAAATAGTAGACTGGAAGGCAGTTTTATTAGGAGAGGAAAATGGGAGGGAGGGACCTGGGAGAAATTGAATGACAGGAATTATGGGATTGAGCAGGTTGGAGAGGTGATAGGGATTATTGAGTGAGGGGGTTATAGAACTGAGAGAATTATGGAGGTGATGGGGCTTATGTTGAAGGATTATAGAGGTGATGGAATTTAGGAATCAGGAAGTAACAGGGCATGGATATCAGGGTCATGGGGGTGTGAGAACAAGGAGAGTCAATGAGAAAGGAGAAGCAGATGATGAAGGGAGTGGACCAGGCATAAAGAGTCATGATTCCCACACTCTGTTCTTGAGGGTTTGGCTTGGGAGCTAAAGCAGAACAGTGGACATTTCTGAGGCCTCTTCCTCAGCCAGATTGATGTACATGTTGCCTCCTTGCTCCACTCCATGTCACATATTTTCCAGGATATTGTTGGGTCATTGTGCAGGGATGGCACCGTCTATCAGGAAAGTGAGCTGTTATCTTTGCCTTCCCTGGCCAGCTGCCCCTTCTAAAGGGGAGGTCCACTCAGAACCCCTGGAGAATTTGGCACGGGGAGGCAGAAACCTTTGTGGCAGCATCCATGATTCTCTTCTCTCTGCACCAAACTACAAATTAGGGGGAACAGAGGGACAACTGTCTCCTTTTAATTTTTACTTTCCCAAAGAAAGAACACATCCCACTGTGAGCCCCAAGATCAAATCTCACTGCTGAAATGATGCAGAAAAGTGAACACTAGTTGTTATGAAAAATGGTTGGAAAAAATGGATTATGGAGAAATTTGCTATTTTAAATGCCATAAAAGTATCACTAGCATGGTGCAATGGAAGGCCTCAAAGTTTAGTCTTGTCATCAGAAGATCAGGGTTCAAATCCTTGCTTTGCAACCAGGGTCAAGCAACGTTTTGGTTCCTGATTTCCCTAACGTGTAAAATGGTGTGTGTGTGTGTGTGTGTGTGTGTGTGTGTGTGTGTGTGTTTGTGTTGGGGGAGATGAGACTAGTTGGCTCCTACAATTCTTCCCAGTTCTTAAAATATCCATCATCCAATGCCACTGATGAATTTGTCTCCCAATTGTCGAACGTTTTAATATTAAGTGATTATATTAAGTAGCCAGTGATTTACGGGCAGTCCTCTTTCAGTCACTCACATGCAGAAGGAAGAGTTTGGCAGAGAACAGTCCTTCAAGGGAAGGGGACACCCCACTGAGAGTGTTAGATCATGCAGATGAGTCCCACCAAGGCCCAACAATCAGCCCTGACTAGGGAGCATTTTTCAAGTACATTCTCTCGAAGCATGCAGTGAGGATGCATTCACAAGATAAATGTTTTATGATAAAAGACACACACACACACACACACACACACACACACACACACACACACACACACACTGAGCAGCTTAACTTTGAGCCTCCTAGACCCCATATAATTAAATAGGAGACAGGAAAATTACGTGAATTAGTGTCGTGATGGGGAAAGCTTAAAAGGTGTGGTTTGGGTAATAATAGTCTGTGCTCTTCTAATGCTACTCATTCATGGTACTCCCAAAGCTTTACAATTATAAACATTGTTTAAGAATTAAGCCTCTGAGGTCCCCAATGATTCAGGCACTGGGAGTATTAATGCATTTGTGTTTCACATTCCATAGTGCTAAAGATGTTCCAAAAGGTCTTAATAAGGTTACTTCTCTGAATCTATCCCCAAGTCCCAGAGCTGTCAAAGTTGACAAATTGGACTGGAGCCAGCTTGGGTACCATCTGACTTTTATCTGGCCCAGGAGGCAGCTTCTCTTTCATCATCTTAGCACAGCTTGCTGGGTCTAATCTAGGTGAGAGGAAGTTACTTGCCTTGTTGAGACTCTTGGTGGCTTTTCCACTGGTATTCATTATCTAGTGGGGTTGACGTGCAGGCACTGACATTTTCACTCAACAAAAGTTACCAATGAACTTTTCTCAATTCTCATATTTCTTGAAGTTTCCACAATATTTGTTACTGTTGACCCCCTACCCCCTCCTCTCACCCCAGACTATATTTCTGAGAAGTTTTTCTTTTTTATCTGTGCTCTTGATTTTCTTACTTGTTTAATTGCTCACTCCTTGATATTCTTTGCTGGATCTGCATGCATGTCATGCCCATCAACTGTATGAGGGTGTACCCTCAGGCTGTATACTGGGTCCTCATCTGTTTCCTCTATATGTGCTCTTGCTTGATGAACTCATCAGCTCCCATGAGTTGAATTATTATTTTCAATGCAGATGACTGAAACATATATATATATATCCATCCCTCATCTCTTTCCTGAGCTTCAGTCTCATATTATCATTTGCTTACGGATAGTTTGAACTGGATATAAAGGAGGCATCTAAAACTCACCATTTCTAAAGCAGAGCTCATGTCTTGCCCCACCCAAAACCCTTCCCTCCTTTGAACTTTTCTGTTTCCGTCAAGGGTACCACCCTTCTCCAAGTCAGACAGGCTTATAAAGTAAGTGTCATTTTTGACTTCTCATCCTACATAACCAATCAATTGTCAAATCATGCTATTTTTATCTCTACAGAATCTCATTTGCCCCTACCCACATAGCCATCACTATAGGCCCAGACTATTGCCATAGCTTCCTACTGAATTTTGCTGCCTCAACTGTCCATTTATTCCAATCTATCTTCCACTCAGCTTCCCAAGTGATTTTCCTAAGTGCTAGTCTGATCATGTCACCTCCCTCCTCAATGAACTACATTGATCCTATTGCCTCTAGGATCAAATGTAAAATTCTCTAGTGTTTAAAGCTCTTTCCAAACTTGCTTTAAGACTCAAGTCATTTGCTACCTTCTGCAAGAGGCTTTTCCTGGATTCCCAGGCTGAAGTCTTCTCCTCTGAGATTACATTTATCTACTCTGCATAAATCTTGTGCTCCTCACATTTTATATGTTGTTCCCCTCCATTAGACTATTAGTTCCTTGAGAGGAAGGACTATTATTGCCTTTCTTGTATATTCTCAGAGTTCAGCATAGTGCTTGGAACATAATAAATGATTAATAAATTCCTGGTTTTAAAATTTTTAAATTTGATTGTAAACTTATTCATTAACACATAACCATTTCAATATACAATATACAACAATATCCTACAATATCACTGACCAATATCACTGCATACACTATCACTGACCATTTCAATATTCAATATATGTATATTTCAATATTCAAAGAGGAAAGAAGATGTAATAAGTTGATTTTTGTTACATAGTTTGTTTTTAAGAAACATATTAAATAATAATAAAAATATTCTATTTGTGCCCCTTCTGAATTTATTTTTTTAACCTATGCATTTAAAAAAGTTTTATTGATGCTTTTTCTCCCAGGTCTGTATTCACTGCCTTTCAGGATCAAGTTATTTCTTTGAACAGATATGTATAGACAAATAAAATCAAAATCAATACATCAGTTATGTCTGAGAAGTAATATGTCATTCTATATCTCTAGTCCATCATCTCTATGTGAAGATGTGGAAAAATATTTTATAATCAATATTTTGAAGTCATGACTGGTCACTGCTTAAAGTCAGAGTTCCAAGGTCTTTGAAAATTGTTTTTTCTTGTGTGGCCATTGAGTAAGTCTTTTTCTGCTAATTTTTCTCATTTTATTCTGCATCAGTTAATATGTGTCTTTCAGTATTTCTCTGAATCTGTTAATGTTCATCATTTCTTATGGCCCATGAAAATTCCATTACCATCATGTATGACTGTTTGTCCAGCAAAACCCCAACTGATGGGTATCAAATTTTCTTTCCTGCTTTTTGCTTACGACAAAATTGTTGCTATGTAATGTGGGTCCTTTCCCTCTCTCCTTGACTCCCTTGGCAGCATATGCCTGAGAGTAATATCACTGGGTCAAATGGCCAGGTGCACTTTAGTGATTTTTTTGGGTATAGTTTCAAATTGTTTTTGGAATGATTAAACGAACTCAAAGCTTTTCGAATAGCATACTCACATGTCTGTCCATCTAAAACTTCTGTAACAATTTCTCTTCATTTTTAAAGACTTCTTTGAACTTCATCTTGCCTCCCAGGAGCCTTATCATTGAGAAATCTCAGCAAGGTCCAATCAACCTTGGTACTAATATGTCATCAGTACCCTCTGCCCTTCTAATTGGAGGGAGGGGCCATGAATGTTAGAACTTATATTTAAGGAGGGCAAGTCTAGGCCATGAATCTATTACATGGGCCCTTCATCTCAACCCTCAGATTTTTACCTTTCTGTTGTGTGTCTTCCCCCATTAGATTGTAAACTTCTTTTGGGAAGGGACTGTATTTCTTTTTTTCATATTTGTATTCCTAGTAATTGAGCAACTAGGTGGCTCAGTGGATACAGAGCTGGACAGAGTCAGGAAGACCTGAGTTTAAATCTAGCCATAGATACTTAGTAGCTATGTGACCTAGGCAAGTCATTTAACCTCATTTGCCTCAGTTTCCTCCTCTGTCAGATGAGGTGGAATGTACTACTACCATATGTTTGCCAAGAAAACCCCAAATGGGATCATGAAGAGTCAGACACTACTGAAAATGGCTGAACAACAGTATTTCTAGTACTTAGTATAGTGCCTGGCACATAGTAAGTGCTTACTAAATATTTGTTGACTAACTGAATTTTTTGTTTTTGTCAGCTTTGCTAATCCAATGAATATGAGAGGGACCTTTAGAACTATATAATTAACATATTAGTGATTTAAAACATTTTTCATTAAAACATTTTTATGGAATTTCCTCAATTACATGTAAAAACAACTTTTAACATTTTTTTAAAAAAAATGAGTTGCATGAAAGATTTTTATGTGTCTGATAGATTGTATTTCTTTATTTGGGAGCTGTTCATATTCTTTGATCTCTTATCTTTTGGGGGAATAGCTCTTGTCATTTTTGCTATATATCTTGGATATTTGACCTTGATCAGAGAAGTTTGCTGGGAAGATTTTACCCAATTGTTTCCTCTGTCATTTTGATTCGTATTTACAGAAGCTTTTCACTTTTATGTAATTGTAGTGCTTGCTGACTTGTCCATTATATCTTTTATAATCTCCTCCATGCTTTGTTTATATAAAAATTCTCTCCCTAGTCATAGTTGTGAAAGGTATCACCTTTCTTTTTTTTCTCTACATATTTAAAAATTATATGTCCTTTTATGGTTATGTCATGTATCCAATTGTAACTTACTGTGGTATGTAGTATAAGAAGCTAGTCTAAACATAGTTTTATCAAATTACTTTTCAGTAATAACTACCTGTTTATTAGCTCTCAGTTGGATCTAACTGAAAGAGAATTTAGAGTCTAAGCAATAACTAGATGGAATTCTCTTCTTTAAAATTAAATTAAATTTTTTGTGAACAGAAATCTGCTATATCTCCCCCTCCCTCCATTAAGACAGAAAGAAAAACAAAATCTCCACCAAAAACATGAATAGTAAAGCAAAAAAAAAATGCCTTCTAGGCCATCCTTCCCTCACCCCCCCCCCCAAAAAAGATACGTGTCAATCTGCATTCTATCATCATTCTATCAGGAGACAGGTAGCACATTTCATCAGGAGTCCTCTGGAATTAGATTAGAGATTTAGCCATTCAAAGTTTTATGTTTTTATTGTGTTATTAGTGCATAAACTTCTCTTGGTTCTGCTTACTTCACTTTGTGTCAGTTCATACAAGTCTTCCCATGTTTCTCTGAAATCATCTCTTTTATCATCATAGTATTTCATCACATTTATATACCCTAACTTGTTCAGTCATTCCCCAATTGATGAGTACTCCATCAATTTCCAATTTCTTTTTGCCATGTGGGATTTTCTTCTAAAATATCACAGACCAGGGACCCACTAGACCTCATGGAGACCTGCAGTCTTCATCATCTCCTATGGCAATACATTATTCATTGAGGCAGCTCTGATCATTAGGAAAGTTTTTTTCCCCTAACATGAATAAACAAATGGAAAATTGTTAAGTCTAAGTGTTCTTTAAGTAATTTATCTTCTAATAGGAGGAGACAAAACACAGGGCAGTGTGGCCAAGGAGGGGTGTTTTAGATGGGGCAATTGAAAAGGAAATAACTCACATGTTATTTCTAATAGCAATGAATACTGGATTGTTGAGTTGATTGTATTTTAGACCTGAAAAGGAACTTTTTTTGTGGGGGAGGAGAGGAAGGAGTTTATACCCTGGGAGTTGCCTATACTGATGAAATCATAGGTCCTATATTGATGAATCATAGCCAGATTCCCTTTTTTGCCTCAAAAAGAAAAAAAAATAGTCAAAAGTCAGCACAATTTTCTGCACTGTGCAGCTCTGATTCCCTTGAAACAGACTATAGATCTGGCCTTTCTAGGTGGTTAGTCTCCAGATGAGGTCCTGCATGCATTTGCCCTCAGCTACACCTTCAACCTACCCTCTATTTCTTTCCAGCTTCTTGGAAGATGATGCCTTTTCTAGCATCGGTGCACATTAACAGCTCTGAAGTAGACCTTTAGGAAATGGTTCCAATATACATTTCAACCCATCATTTTCTTCCCTCCAGCCACTGATTCCAGCTCCTTTTTCAGGTTTACATAACTATTACTGAGCTCCCTCAATCACGAAAATATTCTCCTAACAGGTGGAAATCACATTGGGGAAGGAAAGGTAGGCAGTCAACTAAGTCACAAAATGCAGGAGAGGTGCACAGAAGGTCAATTTTTAATGATTTGTAAAATGCGTATCTAAAAAATTAAATAACACATTTACTGATTTTTTATATCATGTTTTTTAATCAATGGATCACTATTCCCCCCCCCCCTCAGAGAACCATCCCTGATAATGAGAAATTTAAAAAAGGAAGAACAGCTTAGCAAAAGTGGCCAATGTATTGAAAATGTCGGGCATTATCTGCAGTGTTCCACACCTAGTCTCCCACCTGCAAAGAAGCGGGGGAAGGTGCCATCTTCTCTCTTTTCTTTGGGCCAAGCTTGAGCATTATAATTTTGCAGCATTCAGTTTCAGTTGGTTTGTTGTTCATTCCATTTCCGTTGTTACAGTCGTTGTTCATATTGTTTTCTTCATTCTTCTTATTTCAGTTTCCATCTGTTCATGAGTCTTTCCACGTGTCTTTCATCATCACATTCATCATTTCTTAGAGCTCAGCAATATTCCATTCCATCTATATACCACAATTTTTTTGGCCATTCCTCAATCAATGAGTATGTGTTTTGTTTCTAGCTCTTGACTTCTCCCAAAAGACTGCTATGGATATTTTGATGTATGTGAGAAATATATAAACTTTTGATGCCAAGTTATTCTATTTTTCACAACACAAAATTATTAATTTTATGATAAATGGAATTTCTCCATCAGGGTTAGGATACGGTACAATTTAAAAAAAATATATAGAATCCCTCATTGTAGCCAGATCTGGAAAGCATTGATTATGGAATTTTCCAGGTGTAGTTGAATTACTTCAATTCAATTCAGGTCAATAAGACCTTTGCTGCTGCTGCTGCCACCACCACCATCACTACCACTACTACTACTACTGTTGCTACTTTTGCTGCTGC
Organism: Potorous gilbertii; assembly: GCA_028658325.1. NCBI lineage: Eukaryota > Metazoa > Chordata > Mammalia > Diprotodontia > Potoroidae > Potorous > Potorous gilbertii. The sequence goes on from CM053769.1 coordinate 491,138,019, forward strand.
TGCTACTACTACTACTATTTTATGTAGTGTTTTAAAGCTTGCAAAGTGATTTACAAACATCTCATTTTATCCTCATGACTAAGGGATAGATGCTATTATTTCCATTTTACAATGGAGGAAACTGAGGCAGAAGCAAACTGTCTTGCTCAGAGTCACACATCTAGTAAGTGAGGCAGATTTGAACTCATATCTTTCTGACTCCACGTCCAGAGCTCTACACACTGCTAAATAGTTTGAGAGAGACAAGGGTGAGCTAGAAATTGTGGATAAAAGACTATGGATAAAAGACAGCTCACAAGAAAGGAGAGCTTCTGAACAATCAGAACTATTCAAAGATACAATGGGTTACTTCAGTAGGTAGAGACTTTCCTGTCACTGGGAATGTTAAATTAGAGACCACTTCTTGGAAATGTTGGGATCAGTTATGATGGCAACAGTAGAACAATACCCCTTTGGTATCCCAACAGCTCGGGAGGGTGACAAGCAAAGAGTGAGTAAAGAAAAATAGATGACCGAGAAACTAACTCAAGCTGGGGATGGCTAAAGCAGGGAAAGCTGGCCTCTGTCCTGTCTAGAAGTTATAGAGGGGAATGTAAGTCTTAGAGCTATCCAAAAGGCTACCCAGGAATAATGACAATTAATATTAATAGGTACTTTGAAGTTTTGAGAGGGATTAAGCAATTTGTCTATAGTAACTATAGTTACTACAGTATTAACAGGTACTAAATATGCTGCTACTTAGAACCTGGGACTTCTAACTCCAAATTCAGTACTTTTCTCACTAACCCTTCTTGGGAATGGATACTTTACAACTACTCATTTGGTATTTGTTACGTACTTTATGGCCCCCTCTTTATTGCCTTTTATTTTTATTGCCTGTCATTTTTGGCTATCACCTCCCCAGGGAGATTATAAGCTTTCTGTGGGGTAGGACAGCTCTTTGTAGTCATTTATCTTGCCTTTTATTCTGCACACATCCTTGCATGTTGACTGACCAACTGGACAAAATTACTAGAACCTGTAGGTGGAGCTGAGTTTCCCTGAAGGAAATGAGGAGTGAGTGATGGTATCACCAGGTAGGCTCCCCTTGGAAGCAGCTGCTGCGTCTAGGATAATTGCATTAGTGAGATATGGAGCCTTTCATTCCTTGGAACTCTTTAAAATCTTCACTGTAATTAATTACATTGGTGACCTCTGGAAATGGTTAGGTTTATTTCAGTTTCTTCAAAGAAAATTTACTGACTGTGAAAGATTCGGAATTTACATATGAACCAGGCTGAAGTTCCCTTTCCACAGAAGTGGCCTACAGCTCACATTACCTGGAGGTTAAACCTGGTCCCTGATGGAGGCATTCTCCCACCCTTTGAGCCCCTGCAGAGTCTTTTCTGAGGCTGGCAAGTACACTTGACCACAGGCCATTTCTGTCCTTGAATTTCAGCTGATATGAGGCTAGTTTCCTAGCTTGCTAACTGCTTTTCAGACCTTAATTGTGCTAATAATTAATACTTGTGATGATCATGATAGCTTTCCGCAAAATGTTTTATAAATATTATATCATTTGATCCTGTTAATGATCCTAGGAAGTAGGTATTAACATTATCCCCATTTTACAGATGAGGAAACTGAGGCTACTTGATTTACTCTAGGTCACATTGTAGCCCCATTAAGTGTCTGAGGAAAGATTTGAGCTCAGTTCTTCCCTGGTCCAAGTTCTCTTGTCCCTGTGGGTCACTGATCCTTGGTCCCCTATCCAGATCCTGATGTGCGTTGGTCTTGACTAACTAACTAGGTGTCTCTGGCATCTATACCTGAGAGTCAGGGAGATATAGGTTCAAACCTTACTCTGGTGCTTATTGGTTATATAACCATTGTCAATTCACTTTTCATCTCCAGGCCCCAATTTTCTCATCTATCAAATCTAATAATTTTACTACCTACCTCATGGGATGTTGGGAAGAAAGACTTTGTAGACATTAAAGTGCTGTAGAAATAAATGAAGCCAATCAGTGGAGTTGTGGATCGAGTATTGTATCTAAAGACAGGATGATCTGAGTTCAAACCCAGCCCCAGACATTTATCTGGCAAGTCACTTAGCTTTTCTCAGCCTCAGTTTCTTTACTTCTATAGTAGAGACGATAACACCTACTGCCCAGGGTTGTAAGGATCAAATGAGATAAGAATTGTAAAGTGCTTGGCACATAGTAGGCACTTAATAAATGCTTATTCACTTCCCCCTTCCCTAAATGGAAATAATAACATCTTCCTCACAGGGTTATTATGAGGATTAATTTAGATAATATATGGAAAGCATTTTGAAAATCTGAAAATGCTGCATAAATGTTAGCTATTAAGTGGGAGTTGATATTCACGGGTCTCACACTGACTTTTTCCCCTCAGAACCTCTGAAGTTCTTGCTGGGAACAGATACCAATATATAGAATTAGTGTTTCACTTACCTGGGTCCCTGCCCATTCATGTTTCTCAATGGAAGAGGGTACAAGGGAGGAGAACACAATGAACGTGTGGATGAAAAACTGATGCTTTCACCGACAGGCTCTTTCATAGATCACAGAGACCTTGAGACCAATCTTCCTTTGCTCACTAGGATCCATGGCTCTGTGGACCCGATGCCTCCTTGCATTGATCAAGCTGTTTGTCTATGAGATTCACAGTTGTTTTCACTCTGCTGTTTCTTAAATGCTGCTCTTGCTCATGCTGAACTCAAGCAAGCATATCCCAGTGCTGTGGTCTCATCACCGAGTCAGCGGATTTCAATTTGTGGTTTGGGCCTGTGGGATTTCGGCTCCCAGCAGATGTCAGAACTGTGGCAAGCTCTGTTGTTCTAGACCAGATTGGTATTGGGGATGGGATCTTTAGAACATGGACTATTAGAGCAGGAAGAGCTTAGGAGACAGAAGGTCAGAGCTGTGCTCTAATGATGTGGATATAAAATGTTAGAGAAGGAAGAGACCTTAGAACGTAGATATATTGGGTATGGAAGGCATATGAGAACCTGGAGCGTAAACATACCAAAGTCACAAGGTTCCATAGAGACTATGTAGTTTAGCTTTCTCATTTTGGAGTTGGTGAAATTTTGGCCCCGAATGGGAAAATGACATTGTTCCTTTGGGGAAGACAATTCAGAAACTACCCGTGTTTCTTGATTCATTTAAATTTAATGACCATTTTATTGCCTGTTATAAATACTATAAATGAAAAGGCAGCAATAATATAGTAGATCAAGAGTTAGCCTCAGAGTCACAAAGGTCTAGCTAGGTACAAGGACTGCTTTTCAAATACTGTCTATTTGATCCTGGGCGAGTTACTTAACCTATGAGTGCCCTAGGGAACTCTCCAAGGTGTAAGTTGAAGAGAAAGTGCTACCTTCTATCAGTTAAGGGTTAAGATACCTTGTATCTTCATCCCAGAGTTTTCTGTATCAATGAAATCATTGAACCAGTGCCAACCCCTGCATTATAAATAAAGTGCCAGCCCTCACTGGGCTGATATTCTGGCAGAGGAACATCCATCCATACACAAAAAGCTCTAGTATGTAGTAGAACAAGATTGAGACATTAGAGGGGTGCAAACAAAGTACTATGTGGAACCTGAGTTGGGAAAATTCATTTCCTGTTTGGTGAGGCTTAGTTCAGGTGTCATGGGGAAGATGTTATTTGAGCTAAATGTTAAGGTGTTGGTAGGATTTTAAATGCATATATGGCAGGAGGGGAAAGGTATCACAAGTGTAGGACTTCACAAATAAATGCTTTTTGGAAAGGATCCATCCAATGTAATGGTTTAGTCTCATTATTCAATGGGAATGGCAACTGTACCCCAGCTTTCTGTCAATCATTTTTATGGCCAAGGGAATTCATGATTCACCCTTACATCTTTGTGGAATTTAATTGAATCAAGAAATAGCTACTTTTTGAATTGTCTACCCCAAAGGAATAGTGTGATCTTGAATGAATCAGTTCAGTTCTTTTCTAAGCCTCAGTTCTCCCATCTGGGAAATTGGGCTAATGCTTGCATTACCTACCTTGGGGTTGTTAGGAAGTATTTTGCAGACCTTAAAGCCTCATAGGAATCCTTGCTGCCAGGATTATTCGTTTTGCTCTTAGAAGGCTGCTTTTGAGGCCACTTGAAGACAAGAGTAGAAGCTAAGTTCCCAAGTAGAGCCCACCTAAGTCTCAAGTTCCTATTATTCAATTCCCTTCCCTATTCATTCTCCTTCAAGACTATCATGGCCCTGAATTCTATGATCTTCCAAAGCAGGGTTTGCTGGGAGATGCCTTCCCTTCCCTTTGGCTCATAATGACCCACACTCAGTGTGGTATACCTTTCATACAACCTGATTTCCCTTTAGATTTTCTGGTGCTGAGAATCAAATCAGTGTGATCTGGATTCTTGGTCTTTGAACTTGTTATCACACCACCTGTTCAAAATGGGAATTTCTGGGCATAAGAATGCCCGGTTGGTTTGTAACTTTAGCTGTTTGTTTTTTTTTAATTTAGGGAAATGGTTGACTTCTCTAAGCAAAATGCAAAAAAAAAAAATATGGAAATAGTGTGTTGTTTTTTCCTTTTCTTGTTCAGGTAGCCAAAGTTTTCTCTTATTCCTCCTCATTCTTCCTTGGCAGACTGTACAACTCCTGTTTTTTTTTCTACACTTTATGTTCTCTCCTGTCAGTTATTTACTGAGTCCTAAGATCTTCTTTGAGTCTACACAAAGAGTTTGATTTAATATTCTGAACCCTTTCCCAAAGGGAGGCAGTAAAAAGATCACTGGCTGGGAATTCAGAAGACCTGTGTTCAAATCTCTCCTCTGATGCTACCTGTGCAATCTTGGGCAAGTCATCAACTTTTTTAGGCCTCAGTTTCCTCATTTGCAAATTGAGATTAAATTAGATGACCTCAAAGGTCCCTTCTAACCCTAAGCTAGAAGCAGCTAGGTGGCATAGTGGATAGAAGTCTGGACTGGGGTAAAAAAGACCTGTGTTTGACTCCTGACATAGACTTAGGTCACCACTGTGTGACCTTGTATAAATCCTACCATCTCTCTTCTCTGTCAAATGGGCCTAATAACAAAGTTGATGTGCGGATTAAATGAGGTAATATATGAAAAGCATTTTGCAAACTTAATGTGGTATATATATCAGTTTTTAGCTGTTGCTATCAATATCTAAACTGCTAAGATCGAAGGCTCTTAGAGCCCTTCTCAATGGACATGGACAGAGGCCCCCAGATACTGGAAAGGTTCAAGGGCTTGGGGAAGTCTAGACTGAAAAAGAAAAGGCTCCAAAGGCACATATCTTATACTGAAAGAATTTTTGACCTGGGATCCCCAGACCCCTAAAGGGTCTCTGGATAGATTTCAAGGAGCCTGCACATTTGGATGGAGAAAAATGCATCTTTACTTCAATGTATTTGGTTCCCTTTGCATTCCATTGTGCTATATTTTATACCTTTAAAAACCTCATTCTGGGACAGGTTCCATAGACTTCATCTGACTGCTAAAGGGGTGTATGATACAAAAAATTGCAAGAACCCCTGATTTAAAGAGTTGAGGTTTGTTCTGTTTGATCCCAAGAGGAGAACTGGATTTGGAGCTGAAAGGCAGATTAAAGGTCATCCCTTCTAGTCACTCATGCTTCAGGAAAGTGAGGCCCCAAGGTCACATTGACAGTGTTAGAATCTAGATTCATATTCAGATTCTTTGTCTCTAAATCCAGCTTGGTTTTCCAGTCTACATTAGATAATCTCCAAGGTCCTTTCCAGTTCTCCATAGTTCCTATGATCTGGCAGGAACATCTGACAAGAGCTAGCAGAGAATCTTAAGCTGCCACTGTACCTGACCAATACTGTGAGTTTGTAGGGCTCTTTTGGGGGCTATCAGGAACTATGCAAGAATCCCTAGAGATTTCCCAGCTTCTCCATGGTTGGGTTCCCAGGCCACCTCACTGGTTTGAGGGACAACCTTTCAATGAAGTCTTGGAATAAAAGGAAGGCTAGTGCAGCCAAGGGACTTATTTCTGAAATCCAGGATGCCCAAGGCAGATGATGTAGGACTGCTCACCAGACAGTGAGAAGATGGGAGTCTGTTAGCAACCATCCCAAAGGGAGTTACTTACTCATTGATCATACCCAGTTCCAGTTCTGGCTCAGTAAGGCTGATTATGGTTTACTGAGGGGTTATCTCATAGTTAAGTGAATGTGAAAACCTGAACAGCAAGTTCACTAAGAACAAGTCATGCCAGACTAACCTCATTTTCTTATCTGACAGGGTTATTCACCTGGTAGATCAAGTGGAATGCTATGTCCATAGTACATTTGGGATTCAGTAAGGCATTTGTCCAAATGTCTCATGCTATCTTTACAGACAAAAGAGGGAAAAGGGCTGTGTTAACAGCCTTCAGGGTGATGTTGAGTGATACCTATTAGAATGACTCGACCCAAAGATAGTTGTTTAGTTGACTGATGCCAACCTGAATGGAGGTCTCTTATAGATCTTTTTGTCACAAGGTTTTATACTCAACTGTGATTAGAATAAAGTCATGGTTAAGGTTAAGAGGGATAGTCTATTCACTGAATGACAAAATTTGCATCTGAATTGATCTGAAGAGGTTAAAGACAAGGAGTCAATTTTAATGAGGAAATTAAAAAAACCTACATGTTTGTGAAAAACTCAACTGCCAATGTGTAGAGTGGGGGAGATGTTATTAGAGCTGTAGTTTATATGTTATTAGACATATAGATATGGGTGATTTAGTGGATTCCAAATCCATTTGGAGTCCTGTGAGGTAGCTAGGTAGCACAGTGGATAGAGCTCTGGATCTGGAGTCAAAAAGACCTAAGTTCAATTCCAGCTTCAGATACTTACTTCTATGTGACCCTGAACAAGTCACTTTAACGCGTGTCTACCTCAATTTCCTCAACTGTAAAATGGGGGTAATAACAGTGCCTACCTTCCAGAATTCTGCAGAGTTTCAAATGCTACCATATTTGTAAAGCATGTAGCACAGCACCTAGCATGTAATGTTACTTCTTTGTTTTTGAAGAGGGCCGTGGCATCAGGAAGCTGATGTCATGTCTTACAAGTGAGTTGGATTTAAGTGAGGCAGGCCTGTACAGTCACTGGCCTCATATTTTCCTCTGGAGTCATCTGGGTCAGTGGCAAGATATAGATTATGACAACTGGATATGGTCCCAGATGCAGTGGGAGACAGGTCTGAGTTCATCTGAGGCTATGCCCATTCCAGTGATTAAGGGTAGATAAGAAATGAGGCAGAAAATGGTCTCTTTTACCTCTTCAAAAACAAAACAAAATAAAAAATCAGTCTGGATGGGGAAGATCCTCAGGGTTTCAGGCCCAAACAGAGACAGTTGCTATTTGCCCTCACTCTGAACCATCAGGACCAAAATGATAACACAGGGAGACTTGAGCTGGGACCTATTGTTGGCCAAAGTGTTTAATCAATACTTATTCCTTTTTCTTCCTACCCTCCTTGCAAGTCTAATGCTTTCCACAGTACATTGCTTCCTTCTGGGAAGTATTGGCTAGGCCTGATATGAACATTGGCCACATCAAGGAATCTGGATTACAGATTGTATTGCCTGTCAAAGGGGACAGAAACCTAATATGGGGCCTGGCCTTTGCTTCTCTAAGGTGGATCCTTCTAGTTCTGATCTGCATGTGGAAGGATTAGGATTGTTCTGTTTGGTGCAAAGAATGGAGCATAAAATTAGGAATGATGATTTGAAGTTTCAAAGAGGTGAGTTAAACCATGTTGTTAGGAAAAGCATCTCCAATCTCCCCTCCAATGAGAACTTTCCACAAGTGGAATGTCCCCTTCTGCTCTTTCCCTCTCTCCCCCTATCAACACACACACACACACACACACACACACAAGATATGACAATGGGGAGGGTGGCCTAGATGGGTGTTGGAAGATTGGCAGGAGTCCTCCTCACAAAGGTATATCTCTTAAGGGTGAATAGACCAGATGCCAATGCTGTCTCCTCTCCCTATAGATTAAAATAACATGACAATTACCTGTCACTCAACCCAAGCACAATCATTTCAGGGCACAGAAGGCATCTTACTGTTTTTTTGAATGTCCTGATTCTAGCTCATCTGACCTTCTTGAGTGGATCAAAATACTTGTTGTATCTTCTTTCACCTCATCCACCCTTCAACCAGATTGCCCTCACTCCAGTTTGGAGCATTCAGAATTTCCCCACATAAGCAGAGAGATCTGAGGAGCATTGATAAGTCTCTACTGCAGTTGTTATGTTATCTTAAATTCCATCACAATAGCTTCCTTCTGTTGGTTCTTTTTGTCTAAAATAAATTTTTATTGATATCTTTCATTTTAGATCTCTCACATTTCCCAGCCCTTCCTTTCTCTCAGAGAGTCGTCTTTCATAACAAGGACTTTAAAAAAAGGAAAAAAAACCAACTTGGCAAAACTAACCAACATATCAAATAAGTCTGACATTAGTGCAATATTCCACAATTTCTGTTGGATCTTGATGGATGCCTTATTAACATGGTTCTGGGAGGAATTATATGCTAAATTATTGTTACCTTAATTCAAATTAGTAAGATTAGTTCTTAGGATCATAGATGTAGAGTTTACAAGATCTCAGAAGGCATTTAGTTCAACCCATTCATTTTGTAAATGAGGGAAATAAAGATGAGAGATTAATGACTTTCTTAGTTCATATGGATAGTAAATAAAAGAGGTAAGATTTGAACTGAGACCTCCTGACTCCAAATTGTAAAGGTAAGTAAAGTAGGATCTTTTGCAGTTTTTGTTTAGTATAATCAAGAATTATAATGCCTCTTTGAATGTGACTGAGGAGGATCTTTCCCACCCATTAATGGGCCTGCCCATTGTGGGAAACTTGATTAGGGGAGTTATTTTGTAGGAGAGTCCCAAGTATCTTTTGTTTTTGCTATTGAGGCTCTGGGTCAGAGGGTTATGCTCGCTGACTCTAACTGGTGTATAAATACTCTGAGGGTGAGGTTTTACTTCTGGACTTCTGACTGGACATGTTTGTCTGACCAGATGAGGACTCTGGGAAGCTGCTTTAAGGAGTCCTCCACCCCCTTTGAGAACCCAGATGTCATGCTTCCCTCTCCAGTAATTATGGTCAGAAATAGGTGAATGATATATGTGTTTGGTTAAAGGACTGATACATGTGTTTGATTAAGGTGATTTTTTTCCCCTCAAAAGTTGCCTTTCCTTTTATGAATGAAGATCTAAGAGTCTGTGATAGCAGGTCTCCCTGTGTATGTTGGGGTGCTTATTGTCACACAAATCCAACATTCCCTTTACTATATCATGCTAATAGCCTACATGTCACCTACATGATAGCAAAGGTCTGTGGGAAGTGAAGTGTGGGATGGAGAAGAAAGACCCAGGAGAAAAAGGATAGTGAATAGAAAATATTGAGTACTAAAAACAAACTTTGTCAATTAGCTAATCCGTGCCTCAGTCTGGGCAAGGGAGGTTTGTTTTCCCCTCTCTTCCCTTAGGGTGATGGGGGGAGTGAAGTGAAACGCTTCCCAGGTAGGGACAGGCCACAGGGTGAATCCAGTTGGCTATCTCCCTAAGAGCTCCTGAGGTCTTTTGTTGTTCAGTTGTTTTCAGTTGTGTCCAACTCTTTGTGACTCTCAGTTAGGGTTTTCTTGGCAAAAATATTAGAGTGGTTTGCCATTTCCTTCTCTGGCTCATTTTACAGATGAGGAACTAAGGCAAATGGGGTTATGACTTGCCAAGGGTCACATAGCTAGTACCGATCTCCAGAAAGTGGGGAACTTGATTTGGCACCTGGGACTGACCTTAAGGCTGCAACGCTACCTTTTTGGTCAGGACTATGGACAGTTCTCAATTCTGAGACCTGAGGAGTTGATGAAAAATAACTGGCAGCAGTTAGGTGGGTGTAGATTGATACTGAGTGCTAAGAGTGTGGGTGTAGGGATTCCAGATCTATTTTAAGCCTTTAGAATTCTATCAAGCTTAGTTTAATCGCTCTTCCAAGTAGCTGGAGGTAGGAAGAGGATTATTCTCATGTTCCCCACTCAAACCCCAGCTTCAAATTATTCTGCTAGGAACATACACCTCCCCTTTAGAACTCCCAGAATTTTGCTAGCTGCTGCTTGTATCAAGGTCATTGGAAGTATTGGATACTGGGGTTCTAGTTTTAAAGCTTATGTCTGCTGCCACTTACTAACTTTGTGACCTTGGGCAAGTCAACCTCTCTCTAGGGCTGTTTTGCATCTGCAAAATAAGGTTATGCAATATACTTTGTTGATCATTGTGCGTGTATTTATATCAGAGGTAGCATGGTGCAAGGATTAGAATGTTAGACCTAGTGTCAGATAGACCTGAGTTCAAACTGTTTCTCTTACTTCCTAGCTATGTAACCACATTTCCGAATTTCAATTTCCTCATCTGAAAAATGCTTCTCATATATTTATGGAACTTACATGTCAGGGCTGTTTTGAGGTTCAAATGAGATAATATATGTAGAGTGACATGCAATTTTTAAAGAATTATATAAACGTCAGTTATTCCATCATTTCCCTCCTAGGAACTGGGGATAGGCTCTCCTTCTCCTCGAGCATCTTCAAGCAAGGGTTGGAGATTACTCTAGGTATATTATAGAAAGGATTCCCTTTGACAAGGGGTTGTGGTACTTATTTGCGTGAGTCTCTTCTGACTCAAATTCTGTGATTCTGCCTATGCAGCTTGGATCCTGCAGATGCTTGGGGGTGGGGAAGGGAAAACAAAAACCTTTTCATGGGCTTGTTTCTCTCATGGATCCATTTAAGTCTGATGTGCTTCAGGGAGCTAAATGGAGCTCGAAGTTGAACCAATAAAATTGTAGTTTCTGGAGATGGAATGAACTGTTTACTATTTATGCCTCCAGGATACCTAGGTTTCCTCCATGCTTCTTCCTTAAAATTAATCTATCCCATGCCTATTGCCCTTGGCAATCTACTTCTAGACTATGTACTTCCTGAAGGCAAGGATCATGTATTATCTAAACCAGTACTGGGTTCTGTGATGGAGGAGATACTTGGATCATTGTGAGCTCAGACATTCACTATCTATGGGACTTTATACAAATCAGCCTCTCTGGTCCTCAGTTTCCTCATCTGGATAATGAGGAAGCCAAACTAGATGTTTACTAAAATACCTTCTACCTTTAGAAATAAGATGCCATGATAAATACCATAGCTTTAGAGCTAGAAAGGGATCTTATAGAACATCTAGTATAATCTAATTTTGCAGATGAGGAAAATGTGTCCTAGAGAAGTTGACTTGCCCAACTTCACAGACTTAGTAAGACAACTTTAAACCTAAAACTCTAGCACACAAATTTGGTGCTGTGTTTTGTAAGATTGAATCAAATCAGATCTAATTAGAAACTGAGTGGGAATATATATATATATATATATATATATATATATATATATATACATATACATATACACAAAAATGTAATAGTGTATACATATACATATACATATACACTATATATATAGTGTATATCTATACAATACATATATATATATAAATAAATATATATTTTCCAAGTACCATTTAAACTCTGTTTGCCTATGTCTAAAATGACTTTCACTCCTCTTACCTCTGCCTAACATCATAGATTTTGAGCTAGAATAAAACTTTGAGAGCCATTAGTGAAACCCCCTTGATTTTATAGATTATTAAACAAAAGTCCACAGAGGTTGAGCCACTTACCTCTGGGCACACAGATAGTGACAGACTAGATTTGAACCCATGTCCTCTGATTCCCAAATTTTATTCTCTTCTCACTTCACTGTATTATTTAATCTCTCAGTGTCTTCGTTTTATCATCTGTAGGATGGGGACCATAAAAGTGCCTATCTCACACAGTTGTGGTAAGGGTCAGGTGAGGTTATATATATCGGTTAGTTTGTCAATAACACTAAGTGCCTATGATGTACCACTGCTCACCTACCACTGTGCTAAACATGGGGGAATGAAATGAAAGGCAAAAAGATCACTGCTCTCAAAGATCTCATGGTCTAATGGAGGAGACCACATACAAATAATTGTGTACAAGCAAGCTACATACATGATAAATTGGAAATAGTCAAGAGAAAGAATGCACTAGAATGAAGATAGTTTGGGAGGGGTTTCTTGGAGGAGGTTGGATTTTAGCTGAGATTTATAGGAAGCCAGTAGAGCTTTGCACACCTTAACCAACTACATAGACATGGGTTCATATTCTTTTTCTTATTAGAAGTTGTAGAGGGAGAAATTTAGGTTGGATAAAAGGAATCCCTTCTTAAAAATTTACTACCCTACAGTGGAATAACCTGCCTTAAGAGATAGTGAGTTCCCAGTCATAAAAATTCTTTAATAGGAGATTGCATGACCATTTGAGATACTGATTAGACTAAAATCTTTTAACACTGAGAGTCTATGAATCTGTTATGCCTTACATGTCCCCATCTGTCTTTTAACAATATTTTATTGATTTTATATTCTTTTAAAAAATATTTCCCAAGGGATTGCCACCCCTCTAATTGAATTGTGCCTTGTAACAAATAAGTGCTGTTATGCAAAAGAAATGAACACACTAACAATGTCTGACCTGTGGTCAAAGACTTTTCTGCTGAAAGGTCAGAAGTAGACTTTCATCCTAAGTTCAAAAAAATTACATATTGGATATGTGCCCATTTGGGTCATGTTATGGTCCATTGTATAAAGTAACTGTATGATACACATTTTTGCTAAATGTTTGTTGAATTGTCTTTACTCCTCATGTTGGTTTATTGAATACTAGGCTACTAGGTTTGATTGCCTCTTAGTCTTGCTGGTTCTTCCATCAAACAACTCTTCCAAGAAATGGTTTTGATGGTTCCTATTTTATAATTCAATTTGAGAACAGGTAATTCTGTGGCCCCTTCATTCCCACTTTTTCATTATTTCCCTTGAATTCTTGACCTTTTGTTCCTCTAGGTGAATGTTGTTATTATTTTGTCTAGTTCTAACTCCTTGGTCACTTGCTTGTTACAGCACCATCCCTTCTCTTCCCTTGGACTCCCTCTTTGGTCTAGGTCTTGGATTTTTTCCAGAGCACAGATTCCTTTTCTCAGGACAGCTCTACCCACTAGGGGCATTGGCCTTAGTACTTCTACAAAACACTAAAGAAATGTTTAATTAGCTTTGATATTTGATTACCTGATCTGTGATTTGATTTTCCTCTGGGAAGTGATTTGCTTGTAATCATATAGCTAAGAAGTATCAGAGGAAAGATCTGAACTAGGTCTTCCAGACTTCAAATAGAGCACACTAGTATTCCACAGTTCTGTGGAGGCTTTCACTTCTTATCTCACTGATGAGGGTTTTCCTTTTACTCTTCCAGATCACAACCTATCCATCATATATAATTCTGGACTCTTCCATAACGCCTCTACAGGGTACCTCCTCAATGATCTGGAGTTATTTTTCTTGGTCTTTAAGTCTTTAAGGACACCAAGGAAGCACAGTTGTCTCCCACTCTTTTCCATGTTGGATTTTATGGAAATTCAATATATGTATAAATTCTTCAGTTTTCTTCTGATATGAATAATCTCATTTTGGGATTAACACTTTTTTTTTTCCTATAAGAGGTGTTTGACAAAGTGAAAGTGAATAAAATGCACAGCATTAAATCTCCTCCTGGCAGTGTACACATACTCAAATCAAAGAAAATGGCAAGGGCATTGGATATTAATTCTCTTTGTATTATCTGACAGTGACCTTTCTCGTCTCCTAATTAGTGCATGGAAACCTGCTGAGCTTAGAGAAGCAGTGGCATTTGCGTCCCAGCTTGGGGATTGGGGGTAGTAGCATCTGTTGCATTTTAGAGGGATGTGGGGGCCATGGGCCTGTTTCTTGCTGGGACTTGTCTCAAAGATTCACAGTCTCTATTACATCTCTGCTACTCCTATTACCATCCACCACCTCTTCAACCTTGACTGTTTTTTTTTTTACTCTTAGGTATCTTTAGTTCTTGTTGTTCAGTCATGTGTGACTCTTCATGGCCCTGTTTTTTTAGATATTGGAGTGGGTATGCCATTTCCTTTTCCAACTCATTTTACAGCTGAGGAAACAAGCAAACAGGGTTAAGTGACTTACCCAGGGTCACATGACTAGTAAGTGTGTGAGACTGGATTTGAACTCAGGTCTTCCTGATTCTAGGCTTTGTGCTCTATTCATTGTACCACTTAGCTGCTCTCTCAGGTACCTATTCTTGCTTCCTTTACACCTTGGCTGGCTAATTATAGTGATTAATCAACAAGTAGTTCTTGAGCATCTACTGTATACCAGGTACTGTACTAGATGTTGAGAGTATGAATACAATGAATGGAAAAACTACTCAGTCATATGCCAGGTATGGCAACAGGAGGTAGCAGGAGGCATGGTGCTGGTTAGAAACATGTACAATCTAGTTGGGACTAGGTGGAGTTGTTTGAATTTCCTTGAAGACTGAGTCATGAGGAAGTTGATTATTTTTGAAAATATTTCATTGGTGCTCTTTTAAAACATCTTTGTGAATCAGTCAACAAGTGTGTATCAAGCTCCTGCTAGGCACTGAGGTTACATAGACAAAAATGAAGCAAAAGTTCCTGCCATATATATATGTATATGCACACATGACACACATATGTATATCTATACACACATACGCATAGATAGAGAAGTATGTAGGTAGATAGATGACAGATAGATGGCAGGTAGATATGTTGTTTGTCCTTCATTTTGAAGAGGACCAACAATGTTACAGGGTGATGTCTTGACTCTCAAGTGAATTGGATTTAAGTGAGGCAGAGCTGCACAAAGTCATCAGTCTCACTCTCTCTTCCAGAGTCATTGAGGTCCAGTGACAGGACAAAAGTTAGGACAACTAGTGATGGCCCTGGATGCAGTGCATGACCTTGGCATCTTCATTGTCTGACCAAGCTCTAAGCATTCCACAGTGCATGCTTCAGTTGCCTTCAAATTGTTCTCATCCACCCATTCCACTGGGGAAAGTCTTTATGTGCTTGGAGTACTTACCCCCCTAACTCACCAATATGTTTGTTGGTTATCCTCAATCTGATTTAGCCTGTCTGCCAAGATGGCTTTACTGGGGTGTGGCTGCTGCATATGCTACAGTTTCTTGGAGCCACAGGTGAGAGTCGGTGAGAAGTGAGTACCAAAGGAGGATGTGCAGCCCTCACACTAGAGGTACTAGTACTTCCTGAACACCTCATAGATAGATGACGGATGCATACATGCATACATACATACGCAGACATATAGATAAGTAGGTAAATTGAAACGTACATACATAGTAGAGTGTGATTTCAGTGGTATAGGGAATACTGGGGTGAGGAAACTCCCTATAGCAATGCATTTTGGCACCTTCTCTGCAACTTATATTCTCAGACAGTTGTCTAGAGCAGAAGTAGGGAATCTGTGGTCTCAAGGCTTCATGTGGCCTTCTGGGTCCTTGGGTGCAACATTTTGACAGTGCAATTTTTACAGAACAAATCATTTTGTTAAGGGTATTTGTTCTGTGCAGTTTGGATTCAGTCAGTGGGCTGTGCTTGAGGACCTAAAGGGGTTGAGCCCCCAGATTTCTACATATATATATGTATATATATATATATATATATACATATATATATATATATATGTAGTAGCTATCACAATCAGAATTTTGAAGGGAATAAGCTGTTTAGAAGCAGAGGTGAGGTAAGATTGTACTGCACGCATGGGAGAAAGCCAGTTCAAAGATATAGATGGAGAATCATGTAAGAAATAGCAAGAAGGTCATGTTGACTGAACCATAGAGTGGGAAGGAGAATAATGTATAATTAGGTTGGAAAGGTACTAAGGGTGGGGACCTCTGACATTTATTAAATAGGGGACTGATTTGGTCAAACCTGCACTTTGGAAAAATCACCTTTCACCTTCTATGAAGGATAAAGAGGAGAGGTATTTGAGGTAAGGGGATCATTTGAGGGAGAGAGAGAGAGAGAGAGAGAGAGAGAGAGAGAGAGAGAGAAAGAGACAGAGAGACAGAGACAGACAGATGGATAGACACACAGAGAAAAGCACAGAGAGACATAGGAAAAGAGGCAGAAACAGACAGAGACATAAGAAAGAAACAGGGAAGGTAGAGAGAGAGGCACATAGACAAATGGAAAAAGGCAGGACCCAAAGCTTATGGTTTTTGTGCTTCTAAAGAATTTGTCAGTATTGCAAAGGCCTGTGGGTAGACTAGGTATTACTAATATGAAGAAACTGTGGGGAAATTTTTGGTTCCCTTGGGAATGAATGCTGTCTCTAGGAAGGACAATAGAAGGCATCTGTTTGGTTTATAGTAATTCATCCTTAGAATGTTCAAGTCACAACTCAGTCATAGTGTCTCCTTAAGTATATTATCTCCTTCAGTCTCCTAAATCTAGACCTCCTTGTTCCAGCATTTCTGGGTCCCTTTTGTTTTTTTTTCTCTCCTTAACATAAGACACACATTTTTCAACCACACTCCATTTCAGGGGACACCATTGCTATGAGACTTGTTTTGGTGTTCACACAAATACCTTGGTTAAGAGAAAAGGAACTCAAAGTACTGACCTAATTATTTAATAGATGCAAGAGATGTTGCAGCAGTAATGATGTCAAGAGTTGGCAATTGATTAGTTGTATGGAGCAAAGAAGAGTGAGGGATTAACTAGTTTCCTGGGAGGTTACTGATGCCCTGATAGAAATAGGGAAGTTCTGAAGTAGAGTGTGTTTCTTTTCTTGACTGGGGATGGTGGGAGAGATAAGAGTTCAATTTTGGACACATTGAATTTTAGGTCACTATAAGATAATCCACTTTGAACTATCTAATAGGCAGTTGGAAAGGAATAATTAAAACTCAGGGGAGAGATTAGGATTTTTATATACATACATACATACATAAAGTATATACACACAAACATACATGCATACAGATCACAAACATACATATATGCATATATATGAATGTGTGCAGATATATATATGTATACACACATACACACATATATATGTATGTGTGTATATATATGTATATATATACATATATATATATATATGCATGGAGATTGTAGTTAAACCCTTGGGGACTAATGAGATCATCAAATGAGAGAATGTACAGAGAGAATAGAAAAAGTCATAGGACAGAGACTTGGGGTACACTCATATTTTGGGGATGAAATGTGGATGATGAGTCAGTAAAGAAAAGTGGTAAGAAAAGTGGCTTGGTAAGACAGATAGAAGGAGAATTTAGAGAGAGCAGTGCCCTGAAAACTCAGAGGGGAGAGAGTATCCTAGAGGATAGGGTAGTCAATAGTGTTATATCTTACAAAGAGCCAATAAAACCTTTCCTTTTACAGAATTCTGAATGACTTTCCCTTCTCTCACCCTACTATTGTTTAAGAAGAACAAATCAACATATTGCCTAGGTCTGATGATGAATGCCTTGCTCTTTATCCATGGTCCACCAGTTTTCTTCTGAATGTCAGTAGGAATGTGTCAAGAATAGCCTTCTGAAGAGTGATGAGATTTCAATCTCACCTTCCCTGAGTCAGACACAAGGAAATGCCATGGGCCCGTACAATAAGCTGGAGTCTCCTCTGAGTCGGGGGCAGAACAAATAACATTAAGCCAAGAAAAAAAACATGAAACAGATGATAATTTAGTCTAATGGCATGATGTTGACTGTCCATGCCTCTTGATTGGAATAGCCAGAAGAGACTTTATGGAGGGACTTTAATTGGGTCTTGAAGGGTAACTAAACTGGAATAGAGCCTGAGAGTTCCTTTGAGTATTTTCTAAGACTTCCTTTAATCCATTACCTGGAAATATCCACTTACCTCTGTGTTTGGCCCTGAATTTAGCACATGATTCATCTGAGTGAATCATCTACTTATTTAACATTTATTCAACTATTTGTGTATCTTTTGTTTTCCATTTTTCATTGTCTGTCTTAGACTGTGATATCCTGGAGGGTGAAATCTGTGCTGAACTCTGTGATAGAATCTACAAAGCTTATATAGCCAAGGGCTAGGGTAGACACTGGCTCTTTTAAAGGGTGATTCTATCCAGGACAGTACAACTTGAATTTTCCTTTTACTAAAATGTGGGCTCCTGGATATAAACACTGTCATTCTTCTCCCTTTTTATTTTCCCTGCTTAGCAAAAACCTGTGCTCATAAGAAGTGTTTAATAAAGGTTTTTTTGAAATTCATTCACTCAGTTTTAAAGAATCATTTCTGGAAAGGCAGTGGGCAGTTGTATAGATTTGTTTTGCTTAATTGCACAAGGGAGATTTCTTTGAGGGGGGCAGTAGGGCAGGCATGAGGAAATAAAAGAAAGATGGGCCAATCCTTTTCACCCCACTTTCTTATCTGTAAAATGGGCATACTTTTCACTTTCTGGAGTGGCTGTGAGGAAATGAGAAATTTAAATTTCAGTGATTATTTATTATTCCACATGGGAATAAGCCTGTGGGGGAGGCTTTACATTTTCTAGATGATGGATAGCTTTTCATAGCAATCCCTCCCTGAGTCCTCAGCCCCACTATGTCCCCATGACTCATTACTCTTCAATGGAAAGGCAGTGGGAGTAGATGGAGCGCTGATCCCTCCCTCCACTATGGGCATTGTTCCCCAGGGTGATGCTATTTAGCCATGGTTAGAAAACTTACCAATGTTTCTCCCAGACTTCACTGTGCCCAAGCAGACTTTCAGGCATAAATCCTCCCCTCTTTTTTCTGGCTGAAAATGTGAAGTAATGTGTGTGAAAAGCACATAGCAATGAGCTATAGGCCTCCTCTGAATACAGTTATTCTTAAAGCCTATAAATAGATTTGGTCCTCAGAATGGTTTCCTTGGATATTCATTCACTCAATAAACATTAATCTGTGCTAAAGGATGATTCATATTTAGCTAAATTAGCAAATTTGCTGCCCTCATAACACTTCTGGTCTAATAGCAGGAGAAAATGCAAACACACAATCATAATGAACCATATTATGGGATAAGTGTGTAAGGGAGGTTTAGGTAAAGCTCTATTTGAGGTTCTTGAAGAGAAGTCTTTCCTGACAGGAAGGGTCAAGATGGGATTCTGGGAGGATGGGTAGCATTTGAACTGAGTGTTAAGGGATGAATGGATGAATTTCTTCAAGAGAGGAGAAAATGTTCTAGACATAGGAGATAGCAATAGAAAAATCATGGAGCTGGCCTGGGGCAGCGTGTGACCAAAGAGGAGTCCTTTGAGTCTTCAGAAT
This sequence comes from Potorous gilbertii, assembly GCA_028658325.1. Taxonomy (NCBI): domain Eukaryota; kingdom Metazoa; phylum Chordata; class Mammalia; order Diprotodontia; family Potoroidae; genus Potorous; species Potorous gilbertii. The sequence continues at coordinate 491,157,368 of CM053769.1, forward strand.
CAAGGCTCAAGAAGGCAGTACTTCTGAGATAAATCTGGGAAAACTAAATGGTGCCAGATTGGGTAGTGCTCTGACACTGAAACAAAGGAGTTGGGATTTGGTTCAATAAATTACTGAGAGTCATTGATGATTCTTGAGCAGAGATATTTCCACATCATCATAGAAGGCAGATTGTTTTAGCAGTAGTATCCAGAGGAGAGGGAGAGAAAGTAGAGCTGGGAAATCTTGTTAGAAATTTGCTGACATTCAGATCTGGGTTCAAATCCTATCTCTTTGACTTACTTCCTGTGCATCCTTATTTAATTTACTATATCTTTTGTGGAGTTTGGTTTCCTCATCCATAACAAAAGGGAGTTGGACTACATAGCCCCCAAGGTCCTTTGTGGCACTTTTCTATGATCCTATAATCCCATTTATGACATAATCTGAATAGGTAGGAATGAGGGCTCATAATAGGGTACTTCAGAAGATGACTTAGTAAAAGAAAAATTAAACTACAGGTGGAGGTGAAGTGTGGTGTTGTAAAAATAATACTGAACCTGTATTCAAATCTCAGCGTTGTCACCAACTTTATGATCTAACAAGTCACTTCACTGCTTTGTTCCTGAGCTTCCTCATCTATAAAATGGGTACAAAATTACCTGTAGCACCTATATCTTGAAGTTATTATGAGGATCACAACTGTATAAAAATACTGAAATACTATAAAGTTATAAACCTTATTAAACTGTTGCATAAATGTTAGTTGTTATTATTTCTTGTTTAATGCCGAGTCATATTCAGCATCGACTTGATAACAGAAACACAACTATTTAAATGCTTCTTACAACTGGATTGCCGAGCCAGGGTGAACCAACCAGTTGATTATCTGATGAAATCAGTATGTTCTGTGTGACACCAGTTCTCAGCATCTCAGCTGGATATAATTGAAGAGATTTGAACCTTGGGATTTGGTGTGAAAATTGTCACATTTATTTCAGGTGGGAAATACTCCAGATGGTTGTTTTCAGAGAAGCATCATGCAGTTAGATTCCCTGGGCATTAAGGACATTGTCCCCTGTCTTCAGGTGGAACAACACTGCCTAAGCAGGTGGAAAGTTACCTTGGGGTATCAGTGACTTGGTTTGAATGTGATTGCTAATATTGTAGCCATATAGAGGGTTTTGTTTTGCCTTCTGGAAACATTGCCTAACCATCCTCGATGTCAGGAACTTCAATGACAGTGAGCAATGCGTTGCCACCTTTTTCTGCAACTTTCATGTCTCCTCCCCCACCTGACACACTTAGATCTACCATTCTATATTAAAATGAATCAGTATTTATTAAATGTCTACTAGGTGCCAGTCACCATACTAGGTGGTGGAGATAGGAAGAAAAAAAATGAAACAATATTCCCAAGGACCTTATCCTAATAAAGAAAGAGAAAAAAACATATAAGTATATGGAATGCAGCAATGGATAGAGGTGATACAAAGGATAAAGTGCCAGTGGAATCAGAAGACTCATCTTTGTGAGTTCAAATCTGTCCTCAGACACATCCTAGTTGTATGACTCTAGGCAAGTCACTGAACCCTATTTGCTTTAGTTGCTTCTGTAAAATGACCTGGAGAAGGAAAGGACAAACTACTCCAGCATCTTTGCTGAGAAAAGCCCAAATTGGGTCAAAAAGAATTGTATGTGACTGAAATGAATGAACAAGAGCGATGTAGGTATATACAGGATTAATATAAATTGAATAAATACAAAAAAATACAAGGTAGATGGGGAGGGAAAGTACTTGAAGGGGCAAGGCTTCACATGGTAGTATTTGAGCTTCACTTTGAAGGAAGAGAGGGATTTTGTGAGGCTGAGATGAAGAGGGAATGCACTGTAGGCATTGGGGACACCCAGTGAAGTGGCAGGGAGACAACAGATGGAGTGATGTGTGTGATGAATAAATAGATGGTCCATTTGGTGGCTGGATTTTAAAGTGAGAGGGGGAATAATATACAATGAACCTGCAAAGGTTGGTTGGAGACATGCTGTGATGGGCTTTATTTGATCCTAGAAGCAACAGGGAGCCAGTGGAGTTTATTGAGTAGGGGAGTGACATGGTCAGATCTGTTCTTAAGGAAAATCATTTTGGCAATAGTGTTGAGGATGAATTGATGTGAGGAGAGACTCAAGGCAGGGAAAATCGTTGGTTGGTTGTTGTCCTTCATTCTCAGAGGACCAGAATGATATCGCTATGTGGGCGTCAAGTCTGACTATGGTTAATCAGACCAATATAAGCCAGAAGCCTCAAAAAGTCAGGCACAAATGGTCCATGTGAACATTTGGAATGGCGATGTCTCTAAATTTGTGCACCTCATGTTTCTTTTTGAGCTATTGCAATTCCTCTTCATTCATAGAGCACAGAACCTTCTTTGATCCAGCCATGCCATGCTGGGCAGTCCTTTGCCGATTCTCATATCATGTGATGGGACTATTTCAAGAAATTAAGCAGGAGGTAATCATGCCTAAACTGAGGCAGCAGTTACATGAGTAGATGGAAGGCATTGGATATGAGGAAAAAATGAAAAGATAAGGGAGTTCATTGGCTATGAGGGATAAGGAAGAGTGAGGCTTTTGGGATGATGCAGTGGTTATGAAACTGGGAGACTGGGAGGATAGTGGTACATTTCTTTTTTTCCCCCACATTATAAAATATATTTTTAGTAAATTGAAGTTATAATATTTATATTCAATATAGTATAAAATAAATGTTACCTTTGTGGAATGATGTCAAATAAATATGTTATGGTGATTTCCTCTCTGATGTCTTCCCTGATTGTGGTGAAAAGAACATTGGTCTTAGGGCCTTGTGGGCTTGGGTTCAAGGTTTAGCTCTGCTACAAAGCAGTTCTGGAACCCTGAGTATGTTTTGATCTCCTTACCTTGGTTTTCTTATCTGCAAAATGGAGGGGAATGTTGAATTACATTGGACAATTCAACAAGATACATTTATTCAGCATACGCCATATGTAAAGTACTGGAAATACAAAGACCCAAATCAATACCCTTCAGGATCAATAAAGGGCAAAGAGTATGCCAACAGGTAAATAAATACACAGTTTATATAAAATAAACATAAAAAAGAAGAGCCTAACAACTGGTGGAATAAAGACAATCTATTATCAAAGGTGGCGTTAAATTTTAAGGGAACTAGGGGCTGTAAGAAGCAATGGTGAAGAGAGAGGGCATCATGGCAATGAAACATTGCCCAAGCAAAGGCATGAGGGGCAGAAAATTAGATGACATTTGTAGGGGCCATAGGGGCCACCAAGAAAGTCAACTTGGTGGGAATATAGAATTTATGAGGTGGGGTACTCTACAATGAACCTAGAAGCCTAGGTTTGACCCAGATCATGAAGGATTTAAATGCCAAACTGAGGAATTTGTGTTTTATCCTAGAAGCAAAGGGTAAGAGAATTATATTTCTTGAATAGGGGAGTGATTTGATTGTCCCTAAATTACCCTTGGAGTCTAACGTCTTATGAATCACTCACTTCTCTGGACTCCTGGTGTGCCTTAGGTAGTATAGCAAAAAAGCTCTGGACTTCCCGTCAGGCAGACCCAAGTTTGAGTACTGCTTGTGACCCTTACTAGATGTTACTATGTCCAAGTTACTTAACCACTCTTTGCCTCAGCTTCCTCATCTGTAAAGGGAGACGAATCATACCATGGCTATTTCACAGGGTTGTTACGGGAACCAGATGAGACGATATAAGGAAAATGTTTTGCAAACCTTAAAGCAAACAACTCTGACTAATTATGTTACTAATTAAACATCTATTATTAGGAAATGGCCATTATTATATTAACCATTACAATTAAATATTATTTACAGTGTAATTATTAATCGTTATTACCAGGTACAATACCACTTATTAGTATTGGTTGACATAATTTTAGATATTACAGAAGAGTATATATTAATATAACAATTCATGATAACTACCATTGATAATCATAGCAATAAACACTCATCTGTAGTGTCCAAGAAGATAAACTATAAAGCTAGAAGGGGAGTCTGGAAACAATTTAATTCAACTCTTCCTCTCTCCCCTCATTTCATGATCAAGGAAAATGAAGCCCAGCCAGGAGAACATCTTGCTCAAAGACATACCCCCAGTTAGGAAGGGTGGCACATGTCAAACCAGGCTCCCACAATGATGGGACCGGTAATTCTGCCCTGGCACTGTTTTTGTGCTCACATCTTGTGTCCCCGACTGGACTTGACTCCATGAAGGCTGGGCTGGCTCATCCATCCCTGCATTCCCCATGATGCCTAGCTTGGTGGTTTTCCCCTGGTAGGTGCTCAACATTTTTTAAATGAAGCAGCCACATCAATAGTCTGCCCCAGGGAGAAAGGAATAGGACTTGGCCTGATGTCAACCACTTCTCTGGAACAATGTTTAATGATCTCAGAGCCTAATTACTCAGCGGCTTTCCTGCCTAGCCTTTGCTTGGCAACACTCTCCCTCTTCCTAGGCTGTATACTGGTAAGTGAACAGGTCAGCCAGTAGCAGGATGTCTTCTATCTGGAAGGTGTAACCAGAGCGTCTGTCAATCATCTTGCAACTCCTTCAGGGCCCAGCAGAGCAGGAGAAAGAGATGACTAGCTCTAGGTTTAGTGGAGACTCATCATCTGACTCATCAACTCAACTGTAAACTTTGAGGGTCTGGGATTCAATCAATAGTGTTTGATTCATTAAGGGCTTACTATGTGTCAGACGCTCTGCCAGGTGCTGGCTATACAGAGACAAAAAATGAAACAGTAAACCCTAGTAAAGTTTCCATTTTAACAGAGGGTGGGTGAGGAGCATTTAAACAGACACCAAATAAAATGTAAATGAAAAATATATTTTGGGGAAACACTGAGAATTGTAAGGGGAGAGGATTGGAAAGAAATTTAGGACTGACTTGCCCCTCGCCTCTTATTTTCTTCTTCAGAGATTGGATGTTTAGAAGGAAATTGGGGCTATTAGAATTATCTCTTACCTCAAGCTGAGGTTAAGGAGGTTGCAGAGAAGGTCACACGGAGGATCCCATTGCCCAGAGTGTTTTCAGGTTACTTTAAGTCCGTTATCTCAACATGCCCAGCTGGAAGTCTGATTTGCTTTCTGGAGAGGGTGTTGCTAAGCCAAGGGGCCTGAAGTTTCTCTGCTTGGGATGTAAGAAAAAAAATGAGGTTGCAACACAGACATCACCAGCTTGTCGATTCGTTGCCTTTGGCAGGCATGTACTACATACTGATCGGAAATGGTGGCATTAAAACTTATTCATTTACCCCTTCCTGACTTGCTCTCCAATACGATGAAATATGTAATCAGGACTCTCTTGCGTACCACTGATTGAAATGACAGGCCAAGCCATGGGGTTGAGACCAGAGCAGCACAGCATTTCTGAGTAACTGCTGCCCCAACCTGACCCAAAGCAGGGATTGGGATAGGGAAGGGTACCAATGGTTGGTGCAAAGCTGGGGCTACCTGGCCTGGAGGCATTGCTTCTTCCTTCCCTCAAAAGTGTTCCTGATATGACCCTTTGAATATTAAATTAACTGGAGACTTTTGATTATTTTTCATGCTTTTGATGCTCTTGTGGGTGCATTGTGCTCAGCTAGATGGAGTTAGGAGTCACAGTGAATTATAGAAAGCATAGAATCCTAGAATGTTAAAGCAGAAATGCCCCTGAGAACATGTTGCCCAACTTCCTCTTTTCACAGATGAGCTGAGACCCACTGGACACATGACTTTGGGGTCCTCTGACTCCAGAATCAAGGTTCTCTTCACTGCATTATAAAGTCACACAATTAGTATGTGGTTCTAAGACTAGAATCCAGGTCTTCTAATTTGCAGTTCAATGCTTCTCAAGGCTTTCTCTAGAGGAAGAATGACAGGATGGATAGAGTTCTAAATTTAGAGTCAGGAAGATCTGAGTTCAAACCCTTGCTCTGGTGATTATGTGGCATCCTTCACTGAGAGATCAATGTTTCCAGTTTGGCACCCACAGGCTTATAGTTTGGATTTCCAATAGGGTAACTATTACTCCTTTAGAATCAAAGATTATCTGTAGTTCTAATACTATAGCCCCCACCAGTGTGCTTACCTTTAGCAGTTCTCCAGTAGACACAGTTAGCTCAACACAGAGGTATTTACTAAAATGGCTGGCAGGACTAGTAGCTACAAAACATTTCTCTCCTAAATTTTGGGCAGGCTTGCTTACAAACAGAGTGTCTGTGAGAAGAGAGCACACAAACAGAATGCAACAACAGTGACAAGAAGCAACTCATATCTGATATCACAGAGCCTCAGTGTTTTTTCTTTCCTAGTAGCCTCATCTCATAGTTCAATTCTTGATGACTAGGATTAGTTCTAATTTGACTCTTTGATCAACTTTTTTTCTCTGCTGCTTGGAGTCAGATTCATTGAATCTACTTCTCCACTTAAGTGAATCTCTTTGTATCTGTCTTACTGGAGGGTGTGTCTTGATCCTCTCAACCAGCCACCAATGGAGTGAAACAGGGTTGTGTGCTTGCTCCCATGGTTTTTAGCGTGATGTTATCAGTCATGTCAAATACTTTCAATGAGGATGAACATGGTCATCAAGGTCAACTACTGTACTCATGGTAAGTTCTTCAATTTGAAAAGGCTACAAGCCAAGAGCCAAGTGGAAGGAGTGTTGGTGCATGATTTTCGGTTTGCACATGATTGTGCACTCAATGCATCCTCTGAAGCTGAGATGCAACAAAGTATGGATCAATTCTGTCTGTGCTATTTTTGGCCTAATAATTAACACCAAGAAAACACAAGTGCTCAATCAGCCACCATCACACCATCCACACATGGAATCATTGGTTGCAACAAATGGAGAAGTTTTGAATGCTGTGGATAAGTTCACTTACCCTGGTAGTGTACTTTCCAGGG
>CM053769.1:491164414-491198519 GCA_028658325.1 Potorous gilbertii
GCTCTGAAGAAAAATTTGGGAGAGATGAGGTATTATGACTACCAAACTGAAAGTCTACAGAGCCATTGCGCTGACTTCATTGTTGTATGCCTGTGAAACATGGACAGTCTACCAGCGCCATGCCAGGAAACTGAATTGCTTCCATTTGAACTGTCTTAGGAAGATTCTGAAGATTACCTGGTAGGATAAGGTACCAGACACTGAAGTCCTTGCTTGAGCTGAACTGCCAAGCATTCAAACTATGCTTCAGAGAACACAGCTCTGATGGCTGGCCACATTGTTCGAATGCAAAATGTACACTTGCCAAAAAGACTATTTTATGGAGAACTCACATGGGGCAGGCGATCACATGGTGGCCAGAAGAAGCGATACAGGGACATTCTCAAAGTCTCTCTCAAGAACTTTGGATTTGATTGTGCAACACGTTAGACACTGGCATAGGACCGCTCAGCATGGTGTGCCCACACCAGAAAGGGTGCTGTGCTCTATGAACAAAGCAGAATTGATACAGCAAAAGGAAATGTAGGATGCTCAAATTTGGAGTAACCACCCCAAATATTCACATGGACTATCTGTGCCCAATCTGTGGTAAAGCATCCGAACTCATATTGGTATGATCAGCCACATTGAAACTTCACTTTGTCGTGGTGATGTCATTTTGATCCTCCTCGAGAACGAAGGACAAACTGGAGAGTGTGTCTTGACCCTCTCAACCACACTTCAGACTCACTATGGTTAATGGGGGTGGGTGGGTGAAAAAGGAGAGAAAAATCCCTTCCTCCTCCTTGCAATCATCTGATATAGACCCAGAAGTCACACTCTATAAAGCTGCTCCTGGTCTGACCTGTCAAACTGACCAATTCTTTAAGCATTGAATTATCTTTTAAGGGAATCAGGGGATGATCTTTTCTCCCCCCTGGCCAATACTTAGGCTCTCCTAATTCAATTAAGGAGAAACTTTTCATTCTCTATGGAAGGATAACGTCTTTGAAGTTATACTCTTTGTTATCAACATCAATGGGAGTTGGGTGGGGAGGATAGAATCAATTGGTCAGAGAATAATTATTTCCACTTCCCCCTTACTGTGGGAATTACTTGGGCCACCAGTTGGTCATCTGAAAAATGGGATTAACAATGCCTTTCATACTTTCTTCTACCTACCAGGTTGTTATGAGGATCAAATGAGATAATGCACATAGAATAGTTTTGAAACTTGAAATCATATTAACATCATTTAGTATTATATGTTAACATGCCAGATTGCTCTTACTTAGCCAGTAGGCAATAGTATTGCTTTGGCTTTAAGTAAATTAAGGGGAAGATGATTTTTTAAGGAGGGACCTGTTTGTTTAGGGGGCAGGATAAATGACTTGGAAGTGCCTAAGGGAAAGGAAACATTTTCCCCCTTCCTTCATTGAGTTTTGAATTCTATGTTCAAGCCAAACTGGCCTTACTGTACTCTGAAACTGTCATTTCTTCTCAGCTTCTGTTCCTCTGAATAGGCTGGCCTTCATGCCTAGAATGCATCCTCTCTCCTACCCCTTAGAATCCCTAACTTTCTGCAAGACCCAGTTCAGGTACCACCTTCTATGTGCTTACTCCCTCCCCAAGTTATTAGCATTCTTCATCTCCATGGGAACGTGATCCCATCAGCTTAGGACTAGGGAATAAAACATCCCCAAGTATAGATGATAAAGGCAATCCATGCTCCCACATCGCCTTACTTATATCTCTTCCAGTGCCCTCAGAAGTCTGGTGGTGACAGGATTCAGCTGTTCTCTGTTTATCTGTTCAGACAATGTACCACCCCAGCAGGATGCAAAGATCTCTGAGGGTAGAAACCTTGTTTCATTTTTACCTTTTTATGCCTTCTTTGTTATTGTTGTTTATTCATTATTCAGTCATGTCTGACTCTTTATAACCTCATTTAGGGTTTTTTTTGGCAAAGATACTGGAGTGGTTTGTCATTTCCTTCTCTAGCTCATTTTAAAGATGAGGAAACTGAGGAAAACAGGGCGAACTGACTTGGCCAGGGTCACACTAGCTAGTAAATGTATGAGGTCAGATTTGAACTCAGGAAGATGAATCTTCCTGGTTCCAAGGTCAGTGCCACTTATCTTCGCCTAATACCTGGTGCTGATTCATGGTGATGCTTAATAAATGCTGGTGGAATCTAAGTGATCTTGAAGCACTCTTCAAGAAGTGATATAAAAGTCTTCTCTTTCTAACAATTCTTGACTTCGATTTGTTATTGGTCCCATCCTATTCTACCTGCTCCCTTCAAGTCACCCCCAATGTCACTGCTTACCAGATGGATTCTGGGACAAATGGTGATATCCAGAGTAGTGGTCCTCTACTTGTGCAAACAATTTGCACCAGTAGGGGGACAAAATGGAATAAAGAAATTGAAGAGGTTGATACATGCTTGGCCCACCAGAAAACCCTTAAGTTACTGCAACAATGATGCATGGCGGCATTTGAAAGGACCCAGGGATGCTGAGTGCAACTGAAGGCATTCTTACATGGTCAGGAGGCATAAGAGGGAAGGTCCCACAAGGTAACAGCTTGTTGTACCTCTGAACATACTATAGAGTTTTCCCCGGGTTGGTTCATGGTTAGGTGCTCACTGGCGAAATGCAATACCGTAGGACTGGTTTGTTTTTTCAAAGGTCCCTGACGGGGAATTAGTGGGCATTAGAGTTAGAAAGGATCAGTGGGTGGCAGTCAGGCTCGCCCACTGCTTCATTCCCAGAGCCCCAATCCGTTATTCCCGGAAATGCTGAAGGCAAGTGTGTTCATGCTACATTAAAGCTGCCACAAAGAAGGCTGCTGTATTCAGGTCCGTGGGGTTGGGAGGGAGGAGTATCTGCTACCAATCTCCCTCACAGCTGAGTGGATTGGCGGGGGGGGGGGATTTAAGACCCCATCATAAACTTTGAATAACTAGCGTTGGGAAGTTTCTTAATTTTTTTCTTACTAATCAAAATTCTAGTATTCTCTTCATCTCTCATTTAAGAACAAACAACAAAGCCAGCAATAGCTCAAGGAAACAGAACCCAAATGCACATCCATCTGACATAGCATTTACTACTCTAATTTGACCCCAATGCTCTGATCTTCAGGACCATGGACAAATGAACCTTTGATGTTTTGGTTACTGGAACTTATTTTAGGCTCAGGGCTTCTATTGTTTATTTACTTTTTAGGAAAATGAGAGAGAATTAAGTGCTAAGCTCTTCATGCTTCTACCTTTTCTTTACCTTATAGGGATGGGAACATTTATTTGAAGAAGTTAATATTCCATGCATCTGATACAGTTAACCCATCCAGTTACCCTGTATTATTCCCCATGCTACTTTGCCCATGGCTAGTAGGTAATGTCTCAGGGCCCTCCTATCCAGAGAAATAGCTCAGGAATGTTGGCTGGATAAGAATGATTTCCCACTCAGTTGGTGATGTGTCCAGTTTGGTTCTTGTGTTCCCAGCGTATAGCACAAAGTCTTGAATATAGTAAACAATTTATAAAAGCTGGTTTCATTGAATTGGTCACAATAAGAGAATAAAAGAAATACCATTCTTTTAGCTCCCAAATCAAACTTTGAAGCAAATCTCTTCGGTACCTACAAATGAGGGAATAACTGGACAAATTTTGGTATGTGGATTTAAAGGAATATTATTGTTTGATAAGACATCCTTAAAGGGGTAAATTCGGAGAAACTTGGAAAAACTAGTGTAAGTTTGATGTAGATTGAAGTGAGCAGAACCCAAGCAATTTATATAATAATAATGTTGTAAAAATGATATTTTTGAAAATCTTAAAATCTCTTACCAATTCAATGACCACCCATGATTACAGGATACCAATGTTGAAGATTGTTACTCACCCTTTGACAGAAAATTGATGGACTCAATTGGCTGAAGGAGATTTACCTTTTGATGGGAGAAGAAGGGACATTGTAGGAATTTGTTTTGTTTGATTATGCATATTTGTTACAAGAATTTTACCTTTCTCACTGGACAGGGAGGTAGGAGAGAATGAAAACACATGCTTGATAATTAAAAAAGAAAAGGAAGTAGTCTTTTCCTACACAAACCTTCCATTCTATGGTGGTAGGTGGGAGGGAAAACAATGTATATCTATAATAATACATTAGTACCATCTTATGAGATGTGTTGTAGAAGCCTCCTGGAGATTTGTGATCCATAGTCTATGAAGTGGAAATGTCTAATGTTTGTTGTTTATGTGAAACACAACAGGAGGTTAGGGAAGGCAGCAGTTAGGGGAGAATTGTATTCTAGGGCTCTTCCTTAAAGTCAGGCAGCAGACAGTTAGAGGGCAGTGTCTCTCTTATTGGGAGCAGCTAAGAAGATATATGAGATTCAGCAGGTAATTTGTCTTTCACACTTGAATTGAAGTCATGAGTTTTGAAAGAGCCACTCAGTAGATATCTAGATTCCCAGACCTTAACACTCTAACCCTGAAAGTCCAGAGGAGCTGCTATCCCTTTCTTTTTGTTGAGGATGTAGCTTTTTCTTTCTTTCTTTCTTTCTTTCTGTCTGTCTTTCTTTCTTTCCTTTCTCTCTCTCTTCCTCCCTCTCTTTCTCTCTCCCTCTCTCTTCCTTCCTCCCTCTTTCCCTCTGTCTCTCCTCTCATTTTTTTCTCTCCTCCCCTCTTTCATTTCTATCTCTCCTTTCTCCTTTCTCTCTCTCCCTCTTGGTCTCCCCTCTTTTCAGGATACAAACTCCTGGAAAAAGGGTGAACACAAAGTCTAAGAATATGGCTTCCCATCTCTTCCCTCCTCCCAACCATCCCACCCATCATGGCCAGATCATTTCCTTTGAACATTGCATTAGGATATGTTTCCTGCCCGTTTCTCTCCTCAGAAACCTTCAGTTTCTCATTGGCCTGCTGTCAGTCTGACATTCAAGGATCTCCAAAATTCCAGTCCACTTTCCTTCCAGCCTTGTTGCTCTTGTTTTTCAACCAGAACTCTCTGCTTCAGTCAGGCCAGTTGGGTGGTGTCCTGTGGTCCTTTTGTACTTCTGGGTTGTAGTTAGGAATTAGAAAGAAACTATTATTGGGAGCATCCAAGGGTATGGATAGGATTCTGGGAATCTCTAATCCTGTGCACTTGAGCTAAGGAGGCAGAATTATATATTAAACAGACATATGCAAACTTTTTTTTCCCCTGTGCATTCCCAGTGATTAGCATAGTGCCTGGAATATTGTAGTACTTAATAAATGTTTATCATTGATTGATCCTCATTTCTGCCTTCCCTACATTTCCTCACTGCTCCTTCTCCCAGGAATCTCACCTCCTTCCTTCTGCATAGCCCTACCTCTTCTAGAATTATCTTCTCTGATTATCCCGGACCCCTCTTTTTCTCCCTGCCCCACTCCTAGATCTTACATTATTTCCTGTTTGAAACATTCATTTTAACACTTAATACACACTCACACACAGAAATTTATAGAGAAGCAGCCTGGTTTGTCAGAAAAGGTGTTGGAGTTCGAGTCAGGAGAAAGCTGTTTGAATCCTTCTCCAGATACTTACTAGCTGTGTGACCCTTGTAAGATTACTTAACCTCACTGAACCTTATTTTCCTCATCTGGAAAATGGGGCTTATAATACCTTTGGAAACTCTGAGGTTGCTGTAAGGCTGTAATGAGATCATGAAGGCTATGTGCTTTGCAAACCGAAAATGTTATTGCATTAATGCTAGTGCTGGCTGAATTATTTATTATCTTTTTAGGTTGAGGTTTATTCAACTATATGATAAACTTCCCAAGGGTAGGATTCACATCTTTTTTAAAAAAAACATTTTCACATTAGTCATCTTGTAAAGAAGAATTAGAACCAATGGGAGAAATCGAGAAAGAAGAAACAATAACAACAAAAAAGAGAGAGCAAATAGTATGCTTCAATCAGCACTAAGACTCCACAGTTACTTTTCTGGAGGTGGACAGAATTTTCCATCAGGAGTTTTAGAGTTGTCTTAGATCTTTGCATTGCTGAGAAGACCTAAGTCCATCATAGTTAGTCATCACACAATGCTGCTGTCACTGTATACAAGGAGGAACCATATCTTCTCCCTCTAGGTGCCTCCAACCCAATCTGTGAGGCATATTATGTTTCAGATTCCCAATAGATACTAATTGATGAAAATAATGAGGAATTCTCTTTTCCCTGGCACAAAAAGTCAGCGCCAGTATTCCTTCCTTGTTTGGGAGACATGATTTCCTACAAAACTATGCCTTGCCTATAGAGACGTTTATAAGTTCAGGTCCAGCTTGAAGATTTTGTCATCTTCTTCAATTTTCTCAAAGCAGCAGCTTTTGTGAAAATTGTCATTATCACTGGCAAAGATCACCCTTCATCCCTGGTGAAAGTCATCCCCAACTCTGCCGGCAACAAGAGATTTCTGATTCCTACCTCTCTATCTTCTCAGAAGCCCCTGAAACCTGAGGTGTATGAAGTACAGAGATGCCCCTCCCATCTCCAAAAAGCACTTCGGAAGTGTTCTTAGAAAAGGGGTGAGAGAGGTGCTTGGTTTTAGGAAGTCTGTGACAGATTAAGGACATTTTACTCTATGACTAAAAGGAACCCCGGCCCCTCGTCCTCAAAGAGTCTTGGAGCTCAGTCTCGCATCAGAGATGGCAAATAAAACTGAAATTCCACATTGCTTCCCATCCATGAGTAAGCTTCACTCCCAGGTGGTTCTTCCTTATATTTAATTTAAACCTTTCCTATATGATTAAATGTGTTATTATTATTCAGCACCACTATTGTCAGTATTATTATAGACCTGGACTTTCATTGGTATAGTTAGCTCCTGGTGAAGAGACTAGCATCTTCCTATGCCATCAGTCTGTTCTACAACAAGATTCTTAGAGAGTGGTCTGAAACAATAAAAGGTCAAGTAACTTTCCCAGGGTCACACTGTCAGCATATATCACAAGCGGGACTTGAACCCAGGTCTCCCTAATTTGAAGATTAGCTTTTCTGTTTTATCCTAAGATGCCTCTCAACTGATTTCCTCCTGCCTCTCCCATGTGGATGGAGGGTAATCAACAAGCAATCTTTAATTCCCTGACGTCACTATCTGAGACCTCTCCCCAGTACCCATGAACACTGAGACAGGGGAGAGGCAGGGCCACAAGTATGCAAGATCCTGAAGAAAAGGCATTTAATAACTGACTGGATGGAAGGATAGATACTCTTTTTTAATAAAACTGCATAATCACATAATCTCAGTTGGCAAGGGTTTCTGAGGTCATTTAGTCCAAGCCATGCCTGAGCTGGAGTTTTCCCTACAATCTCCTCATGCCAACTGGTCACGCAGGCCCCTATTTTCAACTTTCACTGGGTACAATTTATACTGGTTACCTCCTGAGCCAGGCCATTTCACCTTTGGACTATAAGAGTCATAAAGTCTTTCTTTGTTTACAGTGAGCAGGAATCTGCCCCTTTGCTGTTTTTGCCCATTCCTTCTGGTTCTATTGTCTGGGATCAAGAATATATTTAATTCACTTTCTTATGCCAGTCTTCAAAGTATTTGAAGATAGATATCGAGACCCTCATGATCCTTTCATCTCTCCTCCCCAATTTCATTTTCTCATTTCTAGCCCTAATGTCCACTGTTCCTTTAAAGGATTTCTATGTGACATGCTTTCATATCCTATCACTAACCTATTTACCCTTCCCTGGAGGTACAATGTCCTTCTTTAAGCTTGTTGCCAAGAGTTAACATCATATTTCAGGTATAGTCTGACCAGGAGAGAACACAGAGAGACCACTGCTTCCTTACTTCATGGCACCTAGTTCTTTTGATTGTAGTCCAAGTTAGCATTCTTTTTGGGATGCCATGTTACATTTTCGAGTTATCTTAAGCTTTGAGTTCACTGAGAAGTTCAAGTATATTCTTGGTTTGAACTTGTTGATAAGATGGGACCCATGGACAAGGGTCTTCTCCATGAAATGCACAAAAGACATGACATCAATTCAATGATGCAGTCTGTCAATAAATTTTTTTTAAGTGCCTACTATATGCCAAGTACTGTTCAAAGCACTGGATGCACCATTTACAAATTTGTCGTGACCAAGGAAGTCTGTGGATTCTAAACAAAACATTATGGAAAAGATGAGGATGGGGGATTGTGTATAACTTGAGAGACTGGGAAAGGCTTTATAGAAGAGCTGGTACCTGAGATGAAATCTGGAAGGATTTCAAGAAGTAGAGCTATAGAAAAAATACTTTCTAGGAATAGGAGTGAGATTGGGGAAAAGACTGGTTAGTGAAAATTCATGATGAAAAGGAAAGGGAAGGATGAACCTGGGGAATTTTCTAATCTGAATGAAATATAGAATGTGCAAAGGAGCCCAGAATGAAACAAGGCTGGAAAGATAGCTTAGGGACTGATGGCAGAGGGTCTTAAATGTCTGACTAAGGAGTTTACATTTAGTCCTCTGCACCATATGAGGGACCACCAAGGTTTTTGGGGTGAGAGAATATCATGCTTAGAGTGTCAGAATTACACAATCTCCGAGTCAGGAGGTACACCAAAAATCCAATTTAACCCATATTTAAACAAAAGTTCTTTTTACTTAATTCCTGGTAAGTGGCTGTCTTGCTTCTGATTGGATATCTCCAGTGATGAAGAAGTCATCACTTACTTGAGCAATCTGTCCTACATTTTGAGACAGGAGGGGAGAATAAGTATATAGCACTTACTATGTGCAATGTACTGTGCTAATCACTTTTTATTGACCTTCACAGAAACACTGGAAGGAAGGTGGTGTTATTATTTCTGTTTTATAGTTAGGGAAATGCAGGCAAACAGAGGTTAAGTGATTTGCCCAAGGTTACAAAGGTAGTAAATATCTGAGGTTGGATTTGAATTCAAGTTATCCTGTCTCCGCTCCCAGTGCTTTATCTGCTTATATTGCCATTGGGCAATTCTAATGTTTAGGGAATGTTTTCTTACATTCAGCCTACATCTGTCTCTCTGCCACTTCTGCTCATTGTTCTTGAGTCTGTTCTTTCTCAGGCAAAACGAGTTTAATCCCTATTTCACATAGCAGCCTATCAAATATTCAAGGAATTCTTATTGTCTTCCTTTTTCAGGGTTAGTATTCTTCATTCATTCAACAGAATACTGAATGGATCTGACTCTCCTCTAGATGTGTTCCACTTTGTCAGTTTTAAAGAATGTGGTTCTCAGAGCATGATATCACAGTTATGGCTGGCCCAGGGTAGAGCTCAATGAGACTATCATCATCTCTTATTCTAGTCATCATGTTTCTACAAATGCAATCAGGGATTGAATCAGCTAGTGGGGCTTCTCCCATCTGTACTGGAAAAAAAATATTGGCAATTTGGTGAAAGATGGTTGGAGAAAGCAGCTCTTAGAGGCAGGAAGATTAATTAGAAGGCTATTATGATAGTCTAGTGAAGTAAAACAAGAACCTGTATTAGTCTAGTGGCAGTGATGGTAGAGAAGAAAGGATGAAGATAAGAGATATTTTGGATTAAAAACTCATAGGAATTGACTGCTAATTGATTATGGCAAAAGATCCAGGTTGTGGAGGTAAGGTGGTGAGTGTAATTCTGGACATGTTGAATCTGAGGAGCTCATGGAACATCTGGATGGATATATCCAATAGGCTGTTGATGGACATCTAAACAAATATATATAATAGGAAATATATGACACTAAGTCTCAAGGTAGTATTTTGGATTTGAACTAGAGATCTAGGATTAATCTCTATAGAGTTAATAATCAAAGCTCTGAGATTAGATGTGATGAGAGTTAAAGATCTTCCCTTCCCATTAATAGACCTTACCTGGAGCTCATTAAGGGAAACTTGATTAGGGGAAGCTTGTTTTGTAGGAAGGCCCACACCTTTTGTTAATTTCTAATGAGGCACTGGGTCACCAGGGTCATGATGCCCTCTGGCTCTGAAAAGTATATATATATATATATATATAAGGTGAGGTTTTACTTTGGGGCTTACTCTTTGGAAGGAGGTTTGTATGCCAGATGAGACTCTGCATAGCCATGAAGTATCCTCCTCCCCCAGCTCTGAAAACCCAGATGCTTGTGCTTTTCTCTCTGGTAACTATGTATGTTTGTAATAATCAGATAGATCTCTCTGTTGATCTGTGTTGCATGTATTGCTTGTGGTCAGACAGTTAGAAGCTCTGTCTATTGGTCTTTATTTCTTTCTCTGCTTGTATTTTCTCTGTTGGTATATGTGATTAAAGAATATTGTTGACTCCTCAAAAGTTGCTTTCCTTTTAGAAATGTAGATCTAAGAACCTGTGCTAGCAGGCCATCCTGGATTTGTCAGGGTGCTTGCTGCATTAGGTGAGACCAACAAGGAAAGGAGTACAGGGAGAGAAGGAGAGGGTGCTTTGGAGAAAGATTGGGAGTCATTCATATTTAGCTTATAGGAGGAAAAAAATGAATTGGTTAAGTGATTGAGAAACTACAGTCAAAGACAAGAAAAATAAAAGAGAGGGGTACCTTGGAAGATGAAGAGGAATCAGATCAAGGAGAAGGGAGCTGATGTTAGAGCAAGGTCAGGACGGATGACAGATGAGAAGTCATTGAATTTGTCAATTAAAAGTTATCAGTGACCTTGGAGAGAGCAGTTTAAATAAGATGAATACAACAGAGGCCAGACTGGAAAGGAATGGAAGCATGGGGGAATGAAGAAATAGAGTTGGTGAATGTAAATAACTGGTTTAACCCTGAAGTGGAGGACAACAATTTGAGATTGTGGCTAGGTTAAGGGAAAATTGTTATTTTGTTTTTAGAAAAGGAATTACCTGTTTCAAAGGAAACTTGGTCATTTTTGTGGGCAAGAGTTTAGGGGCCTACAGTGAGGGAGAGATAGAGAATGAAAGAGAGAGGATGCAAGGTCTAGTGGAAAAAATGCTGGATTTAAAGGACCTAAATCTGAACCCCATTTCTCTGTTTGTCCTTTGGGAAGTTACTTAACCTCTCAACCTGAGGTTCCTCATTTGTAAAATGAGGGGATTAGACTTCATTGGCTCTTAGGCACTATCAGCTTTTAATCTATTATTCTTCCACATAATACATGATTTCACATCTCTGGGTCCTTGGACTTGTTATATTCCATGCCTGCAATGCATTTCCTACTAACTTTTCCCCTGAGGGTCTTAGTTTTCCTTCATAGCTCAGATCAAGTGACCCCTTCCCCCTTTTACATGCAGCCTTTCCCAATCCCTTAGATGCTGATGCTCTCCCATCTCTCCTCCCCCATTACCTCATATTAATGTTGTATATACTCATATAGACATATTGTCTCTCCTGATCAAATGTAAGCTCTTTGAGACCAGTGGATGTCTCATTTCCGTCCTTGTAGCCCCAGTACCTGGTACATAGTATACACTTAATAAATGCTCACTGATTGCTTAGTTTCATGATGGATGGAACAAAGCCTGGCCTGGAGAGGTGGGGTGATGGCAATATAAGCAAACTCAAATGGAGGGGTTAGTCTAGGATAAAGAGAAAATGAAGCATACTATCTGCATGACTAGTGCAGATGGGTTGAAGGAAACAGAGCGGTCTGTAATGTCCTATACTGACACGACTTCTTATTATAGTGTTTAGGTGTCCAGAAGTAGCTCTCTGTCAATATTACCATCTTGCTGAGGCTTGTTGAGCAGGGCACTGCTGAAAATGCTCATTTCTTAAGAATTCTATCTGCCCTGTTTGACATTAGCATGTTGTTGGGCACAAACAGAGCATTTAGCAGCTTATCTCACACAAGTACCCCACCTCCCCCTGCATCCATCCGAGAGGCCTGCGGTCGCTAGGAGATGGGACTGGCCAATCAGCTACTGGGGCTTCAGGGAAGTCCAGCCGGCTGGCTGGCTGCAGAACGACTTGTCCTGAATGCTAAATAGGGTCAGGCTTGCCTCTTCTGGGGGCGTTCCTTTTGATTAAGGCTTCCTCACAGCCACATGGGGAGAAGACACGGGCAATGCCCAGTGCCTGCCCAAGCCTAGAGTGGGGTTTGGGGATGCCTGTTTAGTCCTGGGATGTACCCCTGTCTCTGGCCTGAGGCTGACTCAGAGGAGGGAGACAGAGAAGGAGAAGATGGCTCATGGGTTCTGGGTGCTGAGAAGCCAGCCATTCGATTGCTTGCTTCCTTGATAGCCCTAGTGACAGCTGCCTGAGCAGGGGCCAGGGTTGGAGTGTGGAGCAGAGAACAGCTGAATCCTCTCACCGCCAGAGTTCTGAGGGCACTGGAAGAGATATAAGTAAGGCGATATGGGAGCATGGATTGCCTTTAACATCTGTACTTGGGGATGGTTTATTCCCTAGTCCTAAGCCGATGGGATCACGTTCCCATGGAGATGAGGGCAAAGTTGGAAAGGTACTTTTATAGATAAAGTGGAACTCTGGAGTTCTTCCATTGTTCCTGGAGATACTTGGCATATCCGAAGGGACAGTTTTTCATTGGAAATCTCAGTTCCCCTCAGACAGTTTTTCAGGCCAAAGACCCCCTTGACATCTGTAGAGTACATGAAGTCTGCCTTAGAAATGGAGCTACCACAGCTTAGAACTGGGCTGAGTAGGGAACATCTCAACAGGACTAACAAATAAAGTATTTTCTTCTTAATCCACATTTCTCAGAAAAGCAGAGTAGATGCTTTCATATGTTTGAGTCTTGTGGGAGAGGCTGTGAGGGACAGTGACTAGATTTTGAGCCAGAAAAACCTGGGTTCAAACCCTAGCTTTGACATGGGATCCTAGATTTGGAGCTAGAAGCAACCTTAGAGACCACTGAGTCCCACCCCTTCATTCTACAGCTAAACACACAAAATACAAAACATAGAAGATCAGTGCTAGACGTGGTCTTCGAGGTTGGCTCGTTCTAGTCTAATTTCATTTTACAGATGAGAAAACCGACGTTCAGAAAGGTAATAATTTGCCCATGAAATAGTTTCGTAATCCTCAGCAAGTCCCTTATTCATTCTGAGACTGCATTTCTTTATATACAAAAGGGCCTGGTAACTTCACAGCAACTATCGCTAAAAGCCTTTGGGCCATTCAGAGGGAATAACTGAGCAGTTAGGTGGGGTTGTGGATAAGAGTGTTGGATGTGGATTCTGGATGATCTGAGTTCTAATGCTTTCTCAGACACGTACTTCCCATGGGACTTCGGACAATTCACTTAATGTCTCTGCACTTGAGCTTCCTCCCTCACCTGTAAATAGAGACGAATGATAGCATCTACTTCACAGAGCTGTTGGGAGCATCAGATGAGATCCATATAGACTATTTTGGGAGTCTAAAATTTCCATATAAAATGTTAGCTATTATTAGCAAACGATATAATTTTATTAGAGGCAGTGTGGCCTAGTCAATAGAGCCTGAACCAGAAAGACCATGCCCAAATCTTGCTGCTAACACATCCTGGCTGTGTGCTCTCAGACAAGTTACTTAACCTCCACTGAGCAAGGCAGTTCTCTACTGTAAGTTTATGAGAAGGTGCCTACTTGCATTGTAAGGGGCTTTCCTCACCTGGGGGTTCTTTATACCAGTGAAACCACGGCGTTCGTCCTTGTCATCAGTATCATTGTCATCATAATTATGACCCCAAAAAGACTCTAAGTTTCGTGGGGATAGGGACCATGTCCTGTATTTCTCTGTATCTGAAAAAACCCACATCTAGCATAGTAAGAGAGAGAAACAAGCATTTATTATATGAATTATATCTACTATGTGCCAAGTAGGGTACAAAGTCCTTTACAAATAATTATGTCATTTGATTCTCACAACAACCTATGTGGTAGGTGATATTATTAACTCTACAGTAAGGTAAACTGAGGTAGATGGTGGTTAAGTGACTTGCCTACAGTCTCACAGCTAGGAGGTATCAGCGTCTGTATTTGAACACAGAACCTTCTGACTCCAGGCCTACCACTCTACCTACTGTACCACCTAGCTGTCTCTAACTTCATAGAGTCTGGTAAGGAATAGACACTTAGTAAATACTTGTTTTTGCATTCATTGAATCATTCAACAAACTGTAACTGAATGTATACAGAGCACTGTGTTAGTGGGGAACCCTAGTCCATCATATAAATGTGATGTCATTGTTTTAAGGATGTCCCATGGCTGAAAACTCCCTTCTGTGGTGTAGATAATTAGCTCATTTGAAACAGTCTTAGAGAGTTTCTTAAATGATGTTGCCCCTGGTTATATAACCCATCTGTATCTGAGAGAGGCAGTGTGCTGCAGTGAAGGAAGGGGTAACCTTGATGTCAGGAAGAGCTGGGTTCAGGTTCTATGTCTGATGTTTCTCAGCACAAAAACAGTAAGGCAATTCAAATGGAAAACAAAATTGAAAAGGAATCGGAGACTAGATGGTAGCAGGCATTTCAGATGAGTTAGTTCCTGCAGATAAATGTTGAGTTTAGCTCTGATCTTCCTGGCAGCCAAGGCCAAACCCCAAAACAAAATGAAAAGGAAATTCCTTGACTTATATAGTTCTTATTGTCTGATACAAGAAAATGCAAGCTCACCTGGTGAGGCATACTTACGAAGATATATTAGAATGTTTCCTGATGGTAAGAATAACTTTCCATTTCCGTGGTATTTTGTAGGTGTACAGAAAGCCTTCCCCTCAACAATCCTGGAAGGTAACTAGTAAGATTATTCTGCCTCCATTTTGTAGATGGAGAGACTGAGGCTCAAAGACCACCCAAAGCCATTTAGTTGAGATGTGGCAGTGTCAAAACTCAGCCAGATTTCATGACTTCCCATCCAGCATCATTTCTACAACACAATGGATAGCACAGGAAGCCCTGAGTCAGCAAGATCTGAGTTCAAATTCTGCCTCAGGCATTGACTCACTGTGAGGGATGCTGTCACTTAGCTTCTCCGTGCCTCAGTTTCCTCATCTGTAAAATGGAGATAATAACATTTCCCTCACAGGGTTGTTGTGAGAAGTAGGTGAGTTAACATGTGGAAAATACTTTGTAACCTTACAAATACAGTTTACATATAGCTATATCAATGATATCAATCCTTTATTATTCATCAAGCATTTATTCTTCCCCTACCATGTGCCAGACACTATGCCAGGTTCTGGGAATACATGAACAAAATTGATACGGTTTCTGTGCTCAAAAAACTTGATTGGAATCAAATATCAAGAGTTGGAAGGGACCTGAGATTTTATGTGTCCAACTACCTCATTTTAAGTGACTTACCTAGGGTCACATGGTATCTGATGTGGAATTTGAACCTAGACTTGCAGATTCTAAATCCAGTGCCATATTCATGTCGCTGTGTTGAATAGATGCCAGTATACTTATGGCACAAGGTAAAAATATGAGAGAGGGAAAGGAGAGATCTACTTGAATTATTATATGAAATTTGAGGCAGAAACTAGCACTTTCACCTGGGAGAGGGGTTGGCTTTGTGGAAGAGATGACATCTGAGGAGAATCTAGAAAGAAGAGATAAATTTCAATAAATAATATTGGGAAAAAGAGTTCATTTTAGTCATAGGGGAAGTCAGTGTGAATATAGTGAGATGGGAAAAGATAGAGCAATATTAGACAGCTAGAGGTCTAGTTGGTCAAAAGATGGAGTAGGTGAAGGGGAGGAAAGTGGAGAAAAATGGCCAGAAAGGAAGTCAGTTGATGGGTAGATTTTGGAGGGCCCTAAATATCAGTCTTGAATTCATTTAAGAGCCTAGGTTCCTTCTTAATTATCTCTTCTCCTTTCTGTAGTTACAAATCTTTCTTTACAAAGCCATGAGTAAGAAGGCAGAAGCAAAATGGAAGTTGAGCAGTTTTGTCTTTCACCTGCCATCTCTTGGCATTCTGCCGTCATCCTCAGGTAGTGAGCCTATCGATTCTCCTTCTTCTTGCTATAAGCATAACTGAAAAGACTTTCGCATTTTCCCCAAACCTGATTTTAGGTGAGGTTTTAGCTAATTTCACCAAGTCTAAGTGATACCACTGAGATGAAATTGACCTCTTTGTGTTAAAATTTCACGTTTACTTCATTTATTACCTATATTCTCTACATTGGTATATAAAGATCTGAACTCATGAGTACTTTTTAAAAATTAATTCTCTTCCCTCATTTTTTCCTTAAGAATTACTGAATTACCTCCTATTAGGTTTCCTTCTATGCCATGCCTCATGCCTTCCACAGAGTCCAATTTTATGGTTTTAGCTGGGCATGTTCCTTTACTCCTTTCAAATTCATATCAGTCGATGGTGAGCTATATGTACTTGTGTTTATTCCTCCCTTGCATGTGTGGTCCATTCAGTGAAGCTTCAGTGTTGATGGTTACAACTCCAATAGGCATTCAGTGAAGTAAGCAGAATACCTACTGTAATTCCCATTTTATAGATGAACAAATTGAGGCCGTAGGAATTTACCACAGAGTCTCATAATGTCAGCACTGAAAGAGACTATCGATATCCTCCGGTATAATGCTTTCATTTCACAGAAGAGAAAATTTATTTAGGGAGATGATCATCCCCAAGGCAAAGTCACATGGAGCCAATGATAGAACGAAAGCCCAAGGCTCCTGAATCTTAAGTGATACTTCATTTTCCCACTGATGACATTCCCTTTGACTATTATTCTTAACTTCACCAAAATTGGAGAGAATAAGGAAAGAACATTAGTTTGTTTGTTTTGGGTACACCAGCTAGAGTTTGGATTAATTATTTCAAGGGGGAGAGAAATTAATCTGCTTATGGACCCTAATGAAAAATTTCCCTTTATTCTTGTGTCAAAAATCACAGTGACTTGAAGGGTAACAAAGAGTAGAATCTGCTTGCTACCCAAATGGGACACTAGTGGAAGTTTTTGGGATGTAGTGGCTTACTAATGAAGTCATTATATATGTGGATTAGGGGACCCATTACAGATGAACATGTTTTTCTGAAGGTCAATTAACTGATGAACAAAATGGCAAATGGGATAGTTAGTTGATACAGACCTCTTTCCCAAATTTTAGGAACTACAAAACTCTTTTTGGGGGTATGTGCACATGTAGGTGGCAGGTGTGTGTGTGTGTGTGTGTGTGTGTATGGTGATTTTGCCTATAAACTCCTCTCCCCAGTCTTTTACTTTACCACCTTCTGCCCTGTTCCTTCCTCCTTCGGGGTTATTTCATGTTTCATCTGCCTGTGGAGGGTCAACATTGGGCCTTAGTTCCTTAAATTTGTTCTGCGTAACCCAAAATGTACTGAGGAAGTGAGCAGAGACTCCACCTCAAGGTAGGATGCAGGAGACTTGGGTCAGCCTTTGTGGTTAAATAAAAACATCATCTCATAGAAAGGGGATTAGATTTGGAGATGAGAGAGCTGGGTTCAAAATTTAGCTTTACTTCATACTACTTGTATGACCCAGGTTAAGTAACTTAAGTTCTCCAGACCTGTTTCCTTATCAATAAAAGGAGAATTTTGATCTCCATGACACTTGAGGATCCTTCTAGCTCTGGATCTAAGATATCATGATCCCTAAGGTCTCACAGGCATGTAGTCTCCATTTGGGTGAGGGTACTTGTATGCTAGAAAACAAGTATCTGAGAATCTCAGAACTGATATTGCTCTGACTCTTCTCCCTATCTCCCCTTCTCCTTTTGAGGTTATAGATAAATTTTTTTCTGCTTCTAGGACCTGGAACCCATGTCTTCTCATAAAATGTCCTTCCTTCTCCCAGCTGCTCTGTGCTGCATCTCCCAGACTGAGTCAGGTGATGGGGTGACCATGTAGTTATCAGTAGTTGGTTGGCAAGATCACACAGTTCTACCCATGGTCTGCTATTTGACGGAGTGGTCATGGGAAAGAAGAGCAACGTTTTTGGAAATGGGATGTGGGCAGAGCTTATTACTTCCTCATTCTTTCCCCCAACTTTCTCCCTTCATTATTGAAGAGGGTTCCTTGTGACCTAATTGCTCCGGGACACCCCCTCCACTCTAAAAGAGATATGACAAATTAAAGATTTCCCGAATCCATGTGCTTCTTTGTCTTGATTTAAATTTTTTTACATTATCAGCCCCTCTATGAGGTAAGAACGTGTGTGCTAACAATTTCTGTGTGACCAAAAGCATAATGTGCCATTGGCAATGCAATAAAAATCATTAATGAGGAACTAGTGAGCTATAAATAAGTTAAAAAAATCCCACTCATAACGATTCCTCTGGTTACAGTTCACATTACTAGTGCCTCGTTTTTCATTCATTAATTGGTGAAGGGGGACTAGGTTACTGAAATCTGGCATTTATTCTGTTTCTCATTCCCTTTCCCCTCCTACTGGCGACTTTGATTTTAAGAGGCAGCTCCCTTGTCTCTCTGATTTATGCCAAATATACCTGGTCCTGATACATTGACCTTTTTTTTCTTCTGGAGGTCCCATCACTTACCTTTGTTTCAAATGATCCATTGACAAAGAATTGTATATATTCAACTGCACTATGGGCCGTGTGAGGAATATGATGGGAAATACAGACATTGTTCATGTGGAACTTATGGTTTGTGAAGGAGATAAAACTACCACACCTTTAGAGAATAAACTGAGACCATATATGATGAAGAGTTGAATCTGTGGTACAGAAAGTAAGATGGGACTTCAGTGTAAGGAGAGGTTGGTTGGTGGTGTTAGCACAGGTCGGAAGGCAAAGGCAGATGGTTGGGAGCGGTAGGAACAAGAAAGCAGCTTAGGCAATAGCCCTGAGGAGGGCACCAGTTTCTGTACTATGCTGTGGTTATCTTTAGCATATACATACAAGCCAGGAGAAACAGCTATCTCCCTTCCTCTTTCCTTCCTCCTTTCTTCCCTTCTTCCCTTTCTTCTTTTCCTCCCTCCCCTCTTTTTCACTCGTCCTTCCCATCTTCCTTCTTCTCTTCCTTCTTTCTTCCTCTTTCTCTCCTTTCCTCCCCCTTCCCCTTTCCCATCTGAAGACCATTGTAGTAGGCACTGACAGAATTTATAAGGTTTAGAGTCTAGTGGAAGGTGACCACATCAACAAAGGGAAATGTACCAAACAGTATTGTGCCGTATTAGTGCTCATCATACTTCTTATGCAGGATCTTGTTCATCCTTCATTCTCAAAAAATTTGTAATGAGAGATAATATTGAAAAGTTAGTATCAGCAACTTTTCCATTGGGATTGTCAAATCAGGTCCAACAGCTGGAGCAATGGTGCCTCAAAGGAGATGACAAGCAGTCCACTAAAGATTACCCCATTGAAGGGTCAGGGGTATTGGTAAAGTTTAGTTCAATTCAAGTAGGGGCTGCTGGGTGGCACAGTGGATAGAGTGCCAGGTCTAAACTCAGGGACAACTGAGCTCAAATTCAGAGTCAAATTCAAATTAGACATTTAATAGCTGTGTGACCTTGTGAATCACCAAGGCAATATTCACTGAGAGTAACTATGAATATGCCAGCATAGTTAGGAATCACAAAATATAATGGACTCTCCATATAGAAGGCAGAAGAAAATCATTTATTCAGACACCAGAAAGCCAAATGCCAACACCAGAAAGTCAACTCAATCATGGTAGCCAAGAAGTCAATACACATTATCGCTGCAGGGGACAAAGTCATTCTTAACCCCCTCCCACACCCCCAGGGCTTCCAACAAACAAACACTCACAAGACTAGCAGTGCTTGCCTGTATCCTCTCTCTCTCTACCCTAACTGCTCTCACTCACTTCCTCTTAGCTCAGCTCTACCCTTCCTGTTCCATCCATTCGGCAAGCTCTTTCCATCACCTGCGACTTAGGCTTCCACTGTGATTTAAGGAGGTCACATGGGCCTGTTAATGAATGGGAAGGATCTTCCCATTTAAATTACCATTACATTTTGGGAAAATCACCTAACATTGTTTGCCTCAGTTTTCTAATCTATAAGATGATTTGGAGAAGGAAATAGCAAATCACTCTAGTATCTTTACCAAGAAAACCCAAAATGGGTTTACAAAGAGTCAGATGTGACTGAAAATGAAAAAAAAGTTCAATTGAGCAAATATAGTTTGAGAGCCCCTACACTGTGTTTATAGCTTTGGGGCTTTCTATGCACAAAGAGCTGTAGCACCTCTGAGAGGATTCATAGTTGGCCCTTTTTTAGTATCTATGTTCACATAATCAACAGAGGGCATATTTTCAAACTGTATTTGCCTAAATCTCTTAGGGATAAGACAGGTGAAATATAATGGAAGGCATCATCATTTCTGAGGGCCAAGGACTTTCTGCTGAAATGGTATTGCCCAGTCATTTCCTGATATACCTCTCCATGATGGAACTACATTTTGTAAGAAAAATAAATATGCAAAACCAAGTACCAAAAGAATGAGATCCGATGGCATATGTAACATTCCATAACCTCTATCTCTGTATTGAGAGGAGGGAAGCATGTTTCATCATCATGGGTCAAGACTGATCTTTGCAATTCATCAGAGTTAAGTTTTCTTTCATTGTTCTGTTTATACACAAGCCAACATTCTGTCTTCTGCCTGCCTGATATGTATGTCCTTCCTACCTATATGACCATTGGTAAGTCACTTATCTTTCCTGGGTCTCGTTTCCCTTATTCATAAAAGGAGGGATTTGGAATAGATTCTCCTAGAGATTCCTCTTAGCTTTGCTCTCTCATTCTATGAACCAGTACATTTTTTTTTATAATGGGTCTCTATCTCACTCAGTGGGGAAGTTTCTGATCCTACTAATGATTAGGTTAGGAGCTTAAAACTTCTGTTGTTTTTTTTTTTTTCTGACATGGGCTGGTTCACCCCTCCTTAGTAAGCTTAGTGAGCCTCTGCTCTTGTGGGATCACCATATTGGTTCTGAACTTAGTGCAGATAACCAATTCTCTTAGCTCTACTATGAACTCAGAAGAATGTGCTCAAGCAATCATTCCTAGCCTTAGTATCCCAGGGTTTACCATGCCTATATATTATTTTTGATATATTGTATTTGATATATTTATTTTTATATTATTATGTATGTATATTATATTCGATATGTTTATTTTTCTGAGAAATGTCACTTTTCATTTCCATAATTCTTTATACCTTAGAGAGGATAATTAAAAGAAGGGAGGCAGAAGGAGGAACTGGGAGAAGGATGGCATCGTTAACAAGAATTAGACTAAGCAGCATCTCCTTGGCCTTTTAGAGTTAATCCTTAATTGAAATTGCAGTTCTTTTCTCTGTGCTACTATTCTTGCTTCTCCATTCTTTCTCCTGTTGCTTTTTGAGAACTCATTATTTTTCTGGCTTAGGAGTATCTAGAAGATACTCCATATCTTCTTAGGAATGAGCCAGAAATTCCTGTGTGATTGAGGACTAGTCACTGTGGCCTGACCATTAGGACTGAGTGGGCAGATTGACCATATATTGAATACTATGTCCTCCAGATGCTACGGCCTTTATGAACTGATCTCTCTGCCAGCTATCAAATTGGCCTAAAGATAAGGACCTTGGCTGAACTGGGGCTGGTTAAGACATCCCCATCAATGAAAGGCTTATTACAGAGCATGAGAGAATTACAACCCAGGTGGGATTCCCCTAGCAGCAAATAAGTGCTCAGTAACCACCTTTCCAGAAATCAGAGGAAGTCCTATGGCTAACCTAGCATTTCTAACAAATGTGTGAATGCTTCCCTCACTGATTTCTGGGCAAATATTTATATTTTATTCACTGGCCTTATCTTACTCCGAACAGCTGTGATCACTCAGAACTCCTGTTAACCTTACCTCGTCTCTTTATCTTTTTTCCTTCCTCTCTGCCATTAAAATGGCAGCGGACTTATTAATATTTGAATTCTAATGGGTAATACCTTAAATTAAGGTAGCATTTATAAATTCTTTATAGTTGATGAATAATTTACCAAACTGAGTATTGTCATAACTCACTGTAAATTATTTATTTGTCTAGTATAAATATTTTTCATGTTTCATGTTTTATTAAGACATTGGAGAGATAAACAAAACCATAAAATGGGGGGAGTGGGTGAGAATGGCAAAATGGCAAAAGGTAAGGATTTGGAAGCAGAATGGAAAACAGAAACAAATAGACTGAGAAATAAATATTTTAATAGGGCCTCTCACTCTGTCAGAAGGAGACCAAATGGAAGGTCAGCAGTTATTTATATACCTTTAAAAGTTTAATCCACATCACACAATTAGGAAAAGGGTAGTGTATGGAAGCTGCCCTCTCCAATGACTTGATCAGTATCTGCTTAAAGATTGTCTGATGAGGACCCCAAACGCTTTTCCTTGTGATCTCTATTACCATGGCTTCCATGATCACTTCTAGGCAGATAAGTCTCAGATATCAAGCTTCATTTCCAGCTTCTTTCCCATACTGCTGCCCCATCCACACCTGATGTCCTCTCAACAGCTCTGGATCAGTTTATCCAATAATGGACGCATTTTATTCCTCCATACTTTTCCTTACTACCCTATTTCTTTTGATACCAGAACCACCATATCAATCACCTAGGCTTGATACCTCAGGGTTGTCTTGAACTCTTTCCTCTCTCTCACCCCAAATTGTCATTCCTAGACCTACTGAGCCTATTGCCATACTCTCTCTCCCATTGATCTCTTTCTTTTGCCTTCTTACTGAGACCTTAATTGATAACTCCTTTCAATATATGACATATGCTAGGAGCATCTAAAGTAGTCTACTTGTATCCAGTGTCACCCCACACAAATCTCTTTTCACATAACTGTTAAACAATTTTTTTAAACTCACAGGTCTGACATTTCCTGCCCCTCATCCATCTATCACAAATACTTGGTGGAGGTTAGACTAATTTCACTTCGTCAAAAGTATGACTACTAGATTGGTAAATTAGAGGCAAGTCACAGACAGACATTTGACAAAATCTTTCATAGTACTCCAATGGACAAGACTGAGGAATGTATGCTTAATTGACAAAATGAAGTAGTTTAGAAATCCTTGAATGTTTAGAATTCAACAGTTTTGGAATTCATAGCTTTCTTGAATGGGTATTCACAGGACTCTGTCATTGGCCCTGTTCTGTTTAATATTTAAAAAAATGAAATACTTGAATGAAAACATAATAGCATGTCTACTCAACTGGCAGATGATGTGTTGGATGATAGAATTAAGATCACGAAAGATCTCAAGCAGCTAAAATAATTTCATGACTAATTAGGTAAAATTGAATGGGGATTAATGTAAATTTATGTACTTAAGGTTCAAAAAGTCAGCAATACAAATACAGATGGCAGAGATAGGACTAGGGCATCTTAAAAGCACTTGGGAATTTTCCTTAACTGTAAGCTCCTATGTCTCAATATTGTAATGTGGCAGCCAATGCAATCTCAAGGCACAACAAAAGAATGGTATTCAGAGTGAGAGACATGAGAGCTTGGTTGTCCACTGCTGTGCTCAAACTATGCCTATAAAATTAAGTTTCTTTCTGTGTATTACATTTTCAGAAACGAGTTGATGACAATGGAATATACCCTTCACAGATCAATTAGATTAGTGACAAGATTTGAAACTATATCATACCAGGGGAAAAAGAGAAGGAATAAGCATGTATGAAGTGCTTACTATATGCCAGGTACCATGGGAAGCACTTTATTAATATTATGCCAGGGAAAATGCATCTTGATTGAGTATCTAGGGATGTTTAGCAAAGAGAAGAAAGATTGGGGAAAGATGATAGATGTCCTCAAATAATTAAAGAGTCAAATGGATAAATTATTTCAAGTCGACTTATTGTAAAGAGTGCTAGATTTGGATTCAAAGAGGAACTCGGTTCTAATTTCAACTCTATGACTTACTACTTAGGGTAAGTCCCTTCATTTCCCTGGGTCTCTGTTTCCTCATCCGTAAAGTGATCATTAGACCTGATCACCTCTAATTTTTCCTTTCAGCTTTTAATTTATGATTTCTATGGTTCAGGGTTGGGGAGTTGGGGTTATAAGATGCAGAACTCCTACAGTTGATGGAAGTAGGTAGATTTCAGCTCAAGGAAGAATTTTATAATGGACTGGCCTGAACATGTAAATGGAAGGTAGTAAATTCCCCATCACCTGAGATATTTAAATGGAATCTAGAAAATTACTTGTCAGAATGTTGTAGAAGGGATTCATGATTCAGGATGACCTTAGATGTTCTTTTAACTCCATGATTTGATCATTTGTCTCTGTCTCCTGTAGAAATCTGAAAGTTTTATGATCCATGGAGAGGTAGATCAGCTGAGGTTGCCCAACACTTAGCAGTGTAAGTATGTGTTAACTCTTAGGACTTATGGTCACTATTCAACTTTTTCAGAGATTATAGTCCCACATGGGACGTCAATTCTGTGGGTCCAGATATAAAGTTCATTAAACTGGGTAGTTTGGAGTAGATTAGAGAGATGAAGGATGAAAGACAAGGAGATATTTGTAATCTGTATGATTCAGCTGATCTTTGTGGACCTGGACTATCTTCATTCCTTCTTTCTTTCCTTCATCAAGGCATTAGTGTTACACACTGTGTGCTCACTTCCGTGGCAGGCTGTTCCAGGGGAAGGTAAAAATGGGAGAAAATGATTAAATCCCTGCCCTTCATGCCAGTGAGCTCATTCAATCAACTAGCATTTATTAAAGCACACACTATGTGCCAGTTTTCTAAGCACTGGTACATAAAGATAAGTAAAGACAATCCCTTTGCCTCAGGGAGTTCACAGTCTAATAGGGGAGAGAACATGCAAACAACTGTGTACAAGCAAGGTAGTCTATTTCTGTAGAGTGTTTCCAAAAAGACTTCATTTGAGTGATAGAATTTAAGAACAACACACAAGACACAGGCATGGATAGGATCACAGATTTGTAACAAGAAGTAATCTTAGAAACTATCTACTTCAACCTCCTTATTTTTTTTAATAGGTGACAAAACCTAGGCACAGAGAAATGACTTGTCTAAGGTCAATCAAGTTGTAAAGTACAAAACAGGCTAACATGTGGCATTATTACAAGTCAGTCCATGCTTCCTACCAATGTCCTAAAGTGGAACTTATTGACATGGGAGGTCATCATCACTATTATCACCAGTGTAATTATTTTCTGGTCTCTATGAATCATTTTATCAGGATGGGAAGTCCCAGGATGGAAACTCCTTTCCCCGATGCATGTGACAACTTGCTACAGCTTACACTGTAGAGACTTTCCTGGGGATACTGAGAAATGATGTAACTTTACCCAGGGACCCAGCCAGAATGTATTAGAGCTGGAACCTGGTCCTAGGTCCTCCTATGTCATGCTAGTTCTCTACCATTATGGTTGGTTCACAGATTGAGAGCTAGAAGAGACTCCAGAAGGCATTTTGTATAACCCATCCTCATTGTACAGATGAGAAAAATAAGGTCCAGATGTAATTTTTCCCAGAGTTGTTCAGGCAGTGATTCAAACTCAGGTCTTACCCATAATCAGGCACTTATTCCTCTATGTCACATCCCCACCCCCATTATCATTATCTGCTAAATGAGTTTGTCATCACTGGACTTTTCACGGGAGACTGGTTTCACACTTGTCAGGGCTATAGTAGAAGGAGCAAATTGCACGAGATAATTTTTGAGGTCTCTTTCAACTCAGAGAGTCTGTGAGTAGCCAAAAGAGTAGTCCAGATTGTAAATGGAACTGTATGGGACCTTCCAGGTCATCTGGTCTGACTCCCTCTTTTTGTTCTTGAGAAGCGGATCCCAAGAGAAGTTAAGTAAATTACCCAAGGTCATATAGGTTGCGAATGACAGAGAGGATGTTTCAACTCAGGTCCTCTGATTCCAAATACAGTTTGTTTTTCTGTATACCATGTTGCATCAGAGAAGAGAGAGATCTTACTGAGCTGGAGCAATCAGATGTCCTAGAGGCATTGGTAGCTTGCCTGTTAAGACATCTACAATCCGATAATTTCCAGGACCTTGGTTAGCAGTACTTTCAGGACAAGGGCAAGATGCCAGTTTGTGGTGGGCAATCATTTCCCACTGGGTGGCAGCACTGAGCCACGAGGAAAATAAAAACCAGTTCCCTAACCAAGATTTCCTTGTGTGTGATAACATTATTTTTTCCCCTCCCTCTGGACTCAGCGTGAGAGTGTTTTCAAAATCGCTTCATTGCTATTAAAGAGAGAGAACAGCTATTTAAATGCTCCAGGAAATGGAATGAAAGATCTAACCCCGGGACTTCAGCTCTGGCCCCTTTCCTGAAGTCTGTTTGCTGACCCACTTTAATAGGTTGTGTTTAGCAGGCAAAAATGTTTAACATGAAAGTTGGGTTTTGCCTGTCTTCCTTCCTGCTTCTAGCTCTAGTGCCCTGTCCTCTGGACTCTGGAGCTAGCTTTGGGATTGTTGGTCACTGCCCCTAGCAACAGAGCAGGAGACTGAAGGTCATTCTTTTAAGGGTTAGAGCCTGGGTTCCTGTCAGTGAAACACAGGGATGATAGACAAGCCCTTCCTGCTTCTGCTGCTGGGGAACAACACCGAGATGTGAGGAAGGCTGGCTATCAGCACTAAGAGTCCAGCTAAAGAATGGGGCTAGAAAGAACCAATCAGGACTAGATATGTGAATTCACCTGGCTAGGAAAGGCGTCCCAGGAGAAAGACAGTCTAGTTATCTGGGTTGTGAATAAGGTCAGTCTGGAAATATATCCTATCCTTCCAGCCTGTATTCTACCCCTCAGTTTCTTTATTGTAAAATGGAGATAAAAGCATCTGAGTTCCCTGCCTCACAGAGCTGTTGTGGGGATCAGATTTTGAGACAAGGATGGAAAGCAATTTGTAAACTGTAATGAAATGTTAGCTCTTCTCCAGCTTCCCATTCTATGATTTCCAGCTATCCATAAGATCGTGTATAAACTCCTTAGTCTGACACTCCAATCCCTCTCAAATTAGGTTCCAAACAAATTTTCCAGTCCTATTTCCCACTATCCTCCATGCTAGACAAACTATTCCACTCATAACCCCTGCACTATGCCTCATATGTTCCTCTTCCTGGGTTCATACCTGTTCTTTGTCAATGTGTCCTGCATTTATACCCTCACCTCCACCTAGAATGGTCTAACCCTTCTCCTTTCCAACTATATGGATTCTACCTTTAGTGCCCAGCTCAGTGTCTATCCTGAGCCACAATGATCTTTCCCTCCTCGAGATTCCTACAAGCTGAATATCTTATCACTTAGTCACTATATCGGTTTTGCAAATTGTCATGTATGTGTAGCATGGGTGGTCCTCAGAAGCCCTGATCAGTGAGCTGAGTTCTCTTATCTACTTGATGAGAGATTTGCTTGCAAGGTTAACTCGAGGGCAGGTGTCCCATCTTCGCAAGACCCATGCTGTTCTTCATAACATCAAGTGGCCTGGAAGACCCAGTAAACCAGTCAGGGTTTCTTCTAATCATTCCTGCTCATATACCTGTGTGACATTGCCCCCTCCCAACCCCCAGCTGTACTCTAAAGATTTTGAAGCTTGAACCAGGGTTCATCATAGCATGGGGCACATAGTAACAACATTACCTGGCATTTATGGAGAATTTTAAGGTTTGCAAAGCACTTTATATGGGTTATCTTTTATGATCCTCATGAAAACACTGTCAGGTAGGTTCTATTACTATCCCCATTTTACAGATGAAATCACTGAGTCTAAGAGAGACCAAGAAAATTGTCTGGAGTGTTACAGTTAGTATGTTAGAGGTCAGATTTAAACTCAGTTCTCCCTTGCTCCAATGCCTGTGCTCTCCCCCATATCACAAAATAATAACATTTGTATAAAGCTTACAATCGTGCCCAGCACTGCACTAAGCACTTTACAATTATGATTTCATTGGATTCTCACAACCCTGGAAGGTAGGTGCTAATATTGTTCCTGTCTTACAGTTGAAGAGGCAGACAGGTGAAGAGACTTGCCCAAGGTCACACAGCTAGTAAGTGTCTGAAGAAAGAAAAGAAGTCATGTCTTCCTGATCCCAAGCCCAGTGCTCTATCCACAGTGCCATCAGCTACTTAGTTAGTAATTTATCAAGTATTTTATTCCCCCTGTGGTAGCTTGCATATGCTTAGTGAATGCTTCTTACTTGATTAACTATTGAAAGGTTAAACTGAGTATGAGAATCTAGGGATGTAAACTCTTTTTGTTAATGCAGAAATCAGACAAGCATAGAACCTAGAATGGACCTTAGAGATCTTGGAGTTTATCTCCTAGTCTCTCCTGTCCCAATCCCCTCTTTTTTTTTTTTTTAACAGAGGGGGAAAGTGAAGCCCCAAGAAGGGAAGTGATTTGTCCAAAGTCTTACAGCAAGTTAGTGACAAAAACCAAAATTTGAACTCAGGTCTCCTATCTAGTATTCTTTACATCACTCTGCCTTGGATTCTCCCCATATCACATTTGCTCCTCCACACTTAGCTAAATTGTTCTTCAGATAGCAAGTGCACAGTCAAAGGTCTGCCATATTGGAAATCTTTTTTGGGTGGGAGAGTCTGCCAGCACCTGGAAATATATGCTTGAATCCAGGGAGGATTCTCTCTCAGGCCTCCACTGCCCATGGCCCAGTGAGGAAAAGGAAAATTACTTCCATGAAGAAATGAAGAACCCCTAAACTTGATGGTCCCACTCTCCGATGCCTTGATCAGGACACCTGGGAAGTATTGTGGACAGCTTTGGGAACCATAGTTTCAGAAGGATTTTGAGTCACTGAAGCCCATTCAAGTGACCCAAGACAGTGAGGGGCCAGAACACCATGTCCTTTAAAGACTGAAAGAATGTGGTGATTTTTTTAATCTGCAGAACATACACACACTACTTTTAATTATTTGAAGGGCTGTCATGTGGAAGAGATTTATCTTGTATTGCCTGGCCTCAGAGGATAGAAGGAAGAACAAAGGCTAAAGTTTCAGAGGTAGATTTCTGTTTGATTCAAGGGGGAAAAAAAACAACAAAAAACTTCCTAATGATCAGAGCTGTCCAAAAGTGCATTGGTTGCATTACAAGTCAGTGCCCCCTCTCCCCACTCTGAGATCTTCAAGAGGAGGCTGGAAGAACATTTGCTCAGTTGATGATCAACACACATTTATTATGCACCTGCTTTGTGCTAAACACTGTGCTAAGCAGTAGGGATACAAAGAAGAGAAAAAGATACTACCTACTCTCAAGATGCTTACAGTCTAATGGGGGAGGGCAAGCATTTATTAAGTACTTCCTATATGCTAAGAGCTTTACAAATATTATTCCAACACATAATAATTGTGTATAAATGAGGTACATACAGGAAAATTGTAAATAATCAAGTAAAACAAAGTACTATCATTGAGAAAGAAGAAAGGCATTTTATACAAGATGGTCCAAGTTTGACTAAATGACCTGTGAGGTCCCTTAAAGCTCTAAA
Organism: Potorous gilbertii; assembly: GCA_028658325.1. Lineage (NCBI taxonomy): Eukaryota > Metazoa > Chordata > Mammalia > Diprotodontia > Potoroidae > Potorous > Potorous gilbertii. Next base: position 491,193,824 of record CM053769.1, read on the forward strand.
TCCATGATCGCAGGTAACTAGGATCCGAGATGCCCCTAAGATCCCTTTCAACTTTTATTATACAATCACAGGAAGTGAAGAAAGGCTCCTCACCAGATGGTTGGGTACCAGGGTGGAGTTGTAACTAGGGCAAGGTCATGAAGGCTTTGCTCCAGGGTAGAAAATTTATAGGGCACCAGCCAGCACTATTTGATTCTGTAATGCCATCCTTTTCTGTCCATCTGGCCCCCAAATCCTACGTTTTTTTTTCCATTGCCCACACAGGACTCAGAAATTGAGGAAACTTTTTTCTTTTTCCTTTTGAGGGAATCCCTTATCACTCTTCAGTCGTCTAGGAATCTTGTTGTATCTTGGGCAGGGCTCCCTGCCTTTCTCAACCACATCTTTGGTTCACTCCCTCTCTATTTCTTCCCCACTCATCCTCTACCTTCAGTCCTTATGGTAACCCAAGTTGGGCTTCCATTTCTGGGCTACACCTCAGGTGAGTTACCCCTTTCCTCGCTCCTAGCTGCAATCTCCCTTCACAAAAATTCCCAGGTTGAATTCTGCAGAAAGCCACAGATTCTTAGACCACAACGGCTGTTAAGACATAGAAAGTTTTACATCTGCCTCATGGAAAACCGTCTCCAGATGAACTCATGGAGGAACCTTGCCAAGAGGAAGAACCAACGTCGACAGTGTTTTATTTGTGGAGGTCAATTTCAGGAACCTCATCTGTGGACACTGACTGTTGGCATAAATGATCTCTGCCCCTGAGCATCTCTTTGGAGCATCTCCTGGTGCAGTTGCACCCAAGGCCCCATGGATGGCCTGTATGTAGCCTTCCTTCCAGGAACATAGGCCTGTCTTTGCAGAAATTATTAAAAGGTAATTGAGCAATTCTGTGACCTCCTCCCTCCATTTACTTGTACTTCCTGCTAGGGAGTCATTGGTAGTTTTATCAATAATATCTGATGTATTTCTTTTGAAATTAAGACAAACTAACTTTTAGAGTGGGCTTAATTGGGGAAAGGAAATTTTGTTTTCTCCTACCTGCTCTTGTATTAGGGCAGACCTAGAGTTTTTCCTTGTAACTGACATGATGAGCTTGCCTGTCATTGGACCACTAGTTTTAAAAAAAAGTTGGAGTATTTAAATTTCTATCTCTTGAAAAATCTTTGAGCCTTGATTAAGCTAATATCTGCTTTGGCTTTGATCTGATGTATTTTGAGCTTATTGTTTTTATTTTAAAAGCCCCAAATAGCCATCATTCTAATGATGCCCCAATTAGCAAAACATTCAAAATGGATTTGAAATTAAGAATCATCAGGCATCTCCATTAGCAACCTAGGAGAGGTTCAATGAGCTTTAAGTATGCCTCATGTCTGGAAAGGAGAAATGCCTCTTAAGGCTTTAGGAGAAGGCTAGGCTGGGTTTTCTCAAAGTTTGATGTGGCTCCAGGTTGGGTCTGGGTTGATTTTCACCTTGCTTACCTGGAGGGCATAGTGAGATGAACCATGGGAAAAGACTGCCTACTTTTTTTTATTAGTTAATTAATTAATTTTTGGTTTTCAACATTTACTTCCATAAGTTTTGAATTTCCTCTCCCTCCCTCCTCCTTCTCTCCCCAAGATGGCATACAATCTTATATAGTCCCTACACATACATTCCTATAAAATACATTTTCACATCAGTCATGTTGCATAGATGAATTATAATGGATGGGAGAAATCATGAGAAAGAAAACAAAACAAAAGAGAAAATAGTCTGCTTCACTCTGCATTCAGACTCCATAACTCTTTCTCTGGATGTGGATGGCGTTTTCCATCATGAATACTACCCACTTTTGAAATACAAAATTAAACTGGATAAAATATTATGAGAGGAGGGACATTTAAGATTCTGTAACTGCATTGGTTTTGGGGAACTCCCAGCATGGATACTACTTCCACTACTGCAGATCAGCTGCCCTTTTCTAATGTCTATTCTTAAAGAGTTGTCTTGGAAACAGAAAAGTTGTCATTTCCTCAAAGTCATACTGATGGCATGGTTCACAGGAATGAGTTGAGGTTAGATCTTCCCAAGTCTAAGGCAGTCCTATTTATTACCCTAGCCTGGATATAACTATATGTGGATTATTAGTCACTTCCACATGTAGCTTTGATCCATATGCTAGAACAAGTATGTACTTTGAAGGTGATCAGTGATACCAGCAAGATGATAGAACTGGAAGAAATGTCAAAGGCTCTCCTGTCCCACCACCTAATTTTACAGATGTGGAGACTGAGGTCTAGAAAGATTAAATGTCCACTAGGAAACACTGGACTCAGTATCAGGAAGTCCTGGTTTCAAATCCTGCTTCAGACATTTACTAGCAGTACAACCCTAGGGAAATCACTTTGCTTCTGTCTGCCTCAATTTCTTCATTTGTGAAATAGAAAAAGTAATAGCACCCACCTGACATCTACCTCATTTATCTAACCTACCTCACCGATCAATGAAATTATATACATATATATAATATATATGTGTATAGCATTTTGCAACCTGAAAAGAGTATGTAATGCTACTTCTACTGCTGCTGCTATGACCTGTTCAAGGTTTTCCTTATGAGAACCATGTTTTCAGAGCTTGTTAAAAGGGTCTTTGAGCACTCCTTCTTGTACATTACCACTTATTGATAGGAATTTGAACCCAGCTCCTCTAACCACAGAGCCAGCATGAGGGGACGTTGACTGGGTTAAGTATAACTAATATGAAAGGTACAGTTACTACTCCAAGACCGCAAGGTTGCTAGTTCAAATTTATTGCACAAGCATTTTCATTCTCTTTCAAAATAATCAGATTACGTGCAGAGTTATGTGAGTTGGACAAACACATACTTTGGGAAGGGTAATGATTATGTGGATTGTGTACACAGGAAAGTGACCAACCTGTTGGAGAGTCTTGAGTTTATTTCAGAAGAAACTGGGAATTCTTATTAAGAAGAAGAACAGGCTTAGGGTAGACATGAGAGCTGCCTTCAAGAGAGGAAGCATGGGTTGTCACTGAACCTGTCTACCTCACTTTCCTCAGATATAAAAGGGACAGATTGGACTAGATGATCCAGGAGATCATACCTAACTTCAGACCTTTACCCCTTTACATTTGAAGGGCTGTCACATGAGAGAGGGGGCTACATGTGGTCCCTTTGATGAAGAAGCAGGGAGAGGAAGTTGGAAAGATGTAGATCTGATTTCACTGTAAAAGGAAGCTTCCTAAGAATTAGAGCTGCCCTGAAGTAAAATGGAATGTCTTAGGTCAGAGTGGGATTGCTCCTCACTGGAGACCTTCTAGCAAAGTCACTTCTTAGGTTTGTCAACCAAAGGATTTTCAGTAAGGTTCAGGATGACTCCAAGGGGTCTTTTACTTCTCTGAGAATTTGGGGGTCTATGTTATTAGACTATCTAAGAGTGTGTTTATGTGTGTTTGCACATAAGGGAGCTGGGTCCCAACCTTGTTTCTGATACTGACTCCTTGACAAGGTAGTTAACTTTCATAACTGTCAAGTTCGTTATCAGCAAAATGGATGAGATGACTTCTGAGATCACTAAGGATTCCTTCTTGGAATCTTGATGTCTGAAATCTGTGTTTTCACATGTATATGGATGGAAATGTCTCTGATGATGTTTGTACGTATGTATCTTTCTGCTTTTTATGTATGAATGTGTCTTTTGTATGAAAATGTGTGTGACTGTGTGTAGGTGAGCATGTTTACTTCCAAGGGGAATTGGTATGTAAACCGTAAATGGGATGAGTCAAGGAGAAATGCCTTTTTGTTACTGAGGCACAAGCTCCCAGTTTCTTCTTCCTCTGCTAAGCTTCTACCTTCCTAAATATTTCCTGCTGTGTGGAAATTCTGGGTGTTAAAATGGATAGGTTAAAAAAACACATGTGATCTCCCTTTTTTCCCAGTCAAATGAAGCTGGTATTTATCTTCTAAGGACTAAAATAAGCTTTCCTTTGCAGCTGGGCAGATGAGGCTAGTTCATTTAGAGACCAGTTTCAACATATAAGCTGTCAAATACCTGAACATCCAAACATACATAAAGAGAGGCACAGGCACACACAGTCTTCTATTTTTTTCCCTATAATGGTCATTGTCATCTCCATCCTGGTTCAACAAAGGCCAAGGAGTGTGATAGGGCTTAGGAACTTGTGTTTATTATGGTGTATCAGTGGAAAGCATATCAGATTCAGACCCTGGTTCCTCCACTTACTGTGGTCTTAGTTCAAATGAGATAATATTTGTAGAGCACTTAGCATGGGGTCTGGCATAGAGTAGGTGCTTATTGAATCTCATTAAATCCTTCCTTCCATCCTTCCTTCTTTCCATCCATCCAAGTCTCTAGATCTCAGTTTCTTCATCTGTAAAATGATGGGGGTGGTCTCTGTGGTCCTTTCTAGTTCTTAATCTCAGATCCTATGAAATCATGACCAAATAATCTATTTTCCTTTGAGGAGAGGTCCTAGACTGGGAAACTTTGTGCCCTAATAGATACAATGCTGGACTTGGAATCAGGAAGACCTGGGTTTAAACCCTGCCTCTGATATGAATTGTGTAAACTTAGGAAAGTCACTCTACATACCAGAGGCAGATCTCTCCTTTTATCTGCCAAGTTGTGATCTTGTGTAGTTGAAAGGAAGATCCATATAGAGAATTCTTGACACTGATGAA
>CM053769.1:491199019-491285717 GCA_028658325.1 Potorous gilbertii
TCATGGTTCTTTTGAGCATTTGTTCATATGAGACTAGCAGATCAGGGAAATGGCACATTGACTTGGACTTCAAATTCAGCAAAGAATTTTTAAAATATTTCACTCATAGTACTCTGGGGAACAGATAGGGAAATTAAGGCTGAATAATGGTATAGTTAAATGGAACTCATTTAAAACCTGGACTCACTAAGTGGTGATTGATTGATGGATTACTGCAAATCTGGAGGGCAGTCTCTAGTGAAAGACCTTGGGGAGTTGTCCTCAGCCCTCTGTTCAACTTTTTCATCCATAACTTGGATGGAGCATAGATGATATATTTGTCAAATTTCCAGATGGCGTGGAGCTGGGAGGGATGGTTAACACATAGGATGACAGAATGAGGATTCAAAAATCCCTTGACAGGCTGTAACAACTTCTGAGAACTTATCTAATAAGATTGAATTTAACAGGGATAAATATAAAGTTCTGAATTTAATTTTAAAAAGAAAACTATACAAGTCTAGGTATTAGGATTAGAAAAAAAGACTTGAGGATGATAGTGGTTCTTAAGTTTAAAATAACTGAAGATGTAACTGACTCTTGAAGGAAGACAATGATTCTTAGAGCCGGAGGTAAGGAGGGAGAAGAGATGAAGAGGAAGAAGGGGGAGGGAGAGAGGAGGAAGGGAGAGACAGGGAGAGAGAGAGAGAGAGAGAGAGAGAGAGAGAGAGAGAGAGAGAGAGACAGAGAGAGACAGAGAGAGACAGAGAGACAGAGAGAGACAGAGAGACAGAAAGAGAGAAAAGGACTGACAGTTACAGGGAGATCGACACAGAGAGATGGGCAGACCTATGCCTAAGGAAAATCAGTTGGCAGTTGTGAGAAGAGACGATGACCTGAATTAGGGGTGTGACTCTATGACTGAAGAGAAGAGGTCAGATGTCAAAGATGTTATGGAGGTAAAAATGACAAAATTTGTCAACGGATGATGTGAGTGAAACTGAGAAGTTGAATATGACAGGTTGCTAATCTGGAAACGGGAAGGATACTTGTACCCCCAGCAATAATAGGGATGTTGAAATGAGGCTTTGGGAGAAAGATATTGAGTTCTATTTTAGATGTACTGATTTTGATATGTATATAGGACAATCAGTTTGAAATGTCCAACAGGGAATTGGCAATGTAGGATTGAAATTCAGAAAATAGAGTAGGGCTAGATATGTAGAGTTGGAAATCATTTGTATAGATGTGATGATTGCACCAGTGGGAGCTGATGAGTAGGAGGGAGTTCATTTAGGGACTGGAGAATAAGAGAATGTCTAGAGAAAAGAGAAGTGTGCCCAGCACAGAGTGCTTGGACTCCAAATACAGCATCGTTTCCATTGTCTCATGCTGGTACTCCAGATATCTAACTTACCTTGTCCTGGAAAGTCTAACCCTGACTCAGATGCCATCTTAGGTCCTATAGTCTTGCTATAAGATGCCTTGGAGACGTGCCATAGAGGTAATAATACTTGTATGTTGTTGTCATGACCAGGCAGACTCCTTTGGCAGATAATGTAGTGAGTAGTTGACATTTATGTTGGGCTTTATAGTTTGCAAAACCCGTTATATTATCTCACTTGAAACTTTTGAGGTAGGTACTTGAGAGGTATCATAATAACCCTGTATTCTTTGTAATAATTATTTCCACTTTACAGATGTGGAAGATGAGGTTCAATGACATAGCCAGCAAGTATCAAAGGCAGGATCTGAACCCAGATCTTCCTCATTTCACATCTAGCACTCTAGCCATGCTACCTTCTAATGGATTCTTCCTTCCTGGAGGTCTTCCAACAAAGGCAGATGACACCTTGTTGGAGATTTTGTAGAGGGGATTCTCAATGAGGCATGGGATGGTTTAGATGGCCCCTGAGGCCTCTTTCCTCTCTTATATCCTGTGAAATGAGATAATATACATGCAAAACAATTTATAAACCATAAAGCATGATGTGGCTGTCAGCTAGTCTCAGTAGCAAACCTGAGTCTCCCCTACCTCTTATTGAGGGCACTGCTGTCCTGGGAAGGTGCAGGGCAGGAGATGAGTATCTTTTCCCTGGGTTAAAGGCCTCTGGGATGACTCTGGGATTCCTGGGAAGACTGGAGGGAGGCCAGCAGTTTCTTCTGGCAGCCCAGCAGGTGAGTTGGCCCAGATGACCCCTTGCTTGTCTCACTGCCCTACCCCTCTGCCCCGCTGCAAAGAAATTAATCAGCTGTCTGGTGTGGCTAGCTCTGGAACCTGAGCAGGCTCCCTTCCTGGAGCCCCTGCTTTGCTTTTGTCATTAGACCGCATTAGTGAGCTGCAGCGATAATGCACCCCAGGAGACCATAATTAACATGGAATGTGATGAGGTAATTCAGCTGCCCTGACTGACTCAGAAACCCATCTAGGGCACTGTTGGGAAAATACTTTGGATTTCCCCCATTGGAAAACTTATCAATATGAACTACCCTGGCCAAACAGAGTCAATTCAATTCACCCGACATTTATTGGGTGATGAGAATGTGCTGGACCCTGTCTCCCCACCAGTGACATACAGATTTAAAACAACTAACAATGAAGCTGCTGTCCTCAAGGACCTTACATCTCCAATGGGGGGGGGCAGAATATTAATATTCATTATAGCAATAACCAAAAATGTTTGCCAAGTACTTTATAAGTTACCTTACTTGACCCTCACAACAACAGCCCTGAAAGATAAGTGATTAACCCCATTTGACAGATAAGGATACTGAGGTCAAGAGCAGTTAAGAGGCTTGTCCAAAGTTACCCAGTTTAGTAAACCTCTAAGATAGGATTCAAGCCTGGGTCTTCCTGACTCCAAGTCTGGAGCACTTTTCTTTGCGTCCCCTAAATAACAGCTTAGCAAGGGAGGCATTACTTATTTTCTCTTGCCCCACTATAGCCAGCACACGACTTGGCAAACAGCAGGTTCAGTGAATGTTGAGGATGAGAAATTAAGTGACTTGGCCAGGCTCACAAGGCAGAATTCAAACTCAGGTTTTCCTGAGTTTAACCTTCCATCATACCCCCTAGTGGCCCAGTGTAGCAAATGTACCAAATCATCACCATTCAAAGTTAAATTTGACAAGGAAAAAGAAGAGATCTAGATAAGGTGTCTAGGGAATTTTGAGGAGACAAAGGAGCATTACACAGAGGAAAGAGGACTGTCTCTGGAGTTAGAGACCCTGAGTGAAAGTCTTAACTCTCATGCTTAATGCCTCAATGACTTTGAGCAAGTTACTTGACTTTATTGGGACTAACATTTGTCACTGGTAAAATGAGGGGGTTGGATGGGATACCCTTTTAAATCCCTTCCTAATCTAGGGCTATGATGATGTGAGATCAGCAAAAGTCTCTTGGAGAAGGTGGCCCTTGAGCCAAACCCCCGAAGGAACAGGATTTCAAGAGTAGATTGGAGGAGTGAATGTGCTCTTGGCATGAAGGGATGCCCTGTACAGTAGCACGAAGCAAGAGAAGCCGGGGTATTCAAGCAGGAAACAGAGATTATTAGTCAAGTTTGATTAGAGCAATATGTGAGGTTGGAGTCAGATGGTGGAGGGATGAAAGTGGTAGGCTAAACAATCTGGATTTTATTGCTCTGAAGGTGGCTGCTGAAACAGATCTTTAAATTTTTTTCTGTCTCCATAAAAGAAAAACATAATACTAAAGAGAGATTAACTTTCAATCTATTAACTAAACCACCTCCCCCACAATCCTCTGATTATATCAGAGTTAGAGAAAACACAGAGACAGCAAATTTGTGCCCAAGGTCACACAGAGCCTGTTAGCTGATGCTAGGGTCAGAAAGTGCATGTGGATTCTTTGCCTAGAATGACTCAAGGAACATATAGTCTGGTGCTATCATTTTTCATGAGGAAAAGAGGCCTAGAAAGGTATGGTGACTTGCCTGGTTTATTGTTGAGTCATTTTTTATTCGTGTCTGACTCTTTGGAAGCCCATCTGAGGTTTTCTTGGCAAAGATACTGCAGTGATTTTCCATTTCCTTATCCAGCCCATTTTACAGATAAAGAAACTGAGGCAGATACGGTTAAGTGATTTGCCCACGGTCATGTAGCTAGGAAATATCTGAGACTGGATTTGAATTCTGGTCCTCCTGCCTCCAGCATTGGTGCTCTATTCACTGTACCACCTAGCTGCCCCTGCCTTAGAAGAACTAGAATTCAAACCCAAGAATTCTTAGGTGAGATCCAGGGCTCTTTCCAGTAAATAACGAGGGGATCCATCTCTGTGTTGGCTGTGGACAAAAAGTCACCTAGGTTAAGTCTGTCTTTTTGGATACTTTCTCTTCAGAAGTATTGCCTTCAGACCTGTTGGATTTGGGGTTTGGGGTAATTTCCTTTCTGTATGCTGGTGGCAAAGCCATGTGGATTACCTTGAAACTTAGCCCCCTCTGCTGGGGACAAGATTGTGTTGGTGACCTTCAGATAGCATCCCTGTAGCTGTCCTCCCTAATTAGAATTTTAATTCACATTGAGAAGCTAGTGACTTTTTAGATTTGCTTCCTTCCAAGACAGCAGAGCCCTGGGCCAGCGAGGAGGACACTGGGCAATGAATAGGGAGAGGTCGAAGACTAATGTTATCTGCTTCCCAGTTATGCTGAGCTCAGCTCTTGGTAGAGAACAAAGGAACAGTGGAGGACAGTTAAAACAGTCCCAGATTTAGATAATGTCAGCCAGAGGAAGCCCTGGGCCTGGGTCTTGAACATGGGCTCCTGGAGCCATGGTGTCTGCCTGTGGTGTTAGTAGGTTGAGTAGAGGGTTTTGGACTCATGGCTTCTTCTACCCCAATCCCATTACAGGGAATTCGTACAAGACAGGGAGGCAATAGTGGAGATTAGTAACCAAGGCTCACTGATTGAGTAGGTAGCTCATTGGGAACTCCTCAAGATTGATAAAAGATAGAAAGGGAATTTTTAATCTTTGATTATGTGCTAGAAACTGTACTAAGCTCTGCAGATACAAATACAAGCAGTCCTTTACTTCAAGAAGAGGGCATTCTGAAGGGGAAGAATACACATAAGAGGGAGTTGGAAAGATAAAGGCAGCATGGGTGGAGCATCACACTTGGTGTAATGGTTGGCGAGATAGCCAGGAAGTTGTGTGGAGGCCTGGGTCCAGGAAAAGAAAGGGAGAAATCCCCTCTCAGATCCAAGGGTGCCAGTTCTGATAAGAGGGGATGAGGAGGATGGCCAAGACTGCAGGTGGCATGATTGAGAAATGGTGGGCAGCTAGTGGGATGCTCTGGTTTTAAGCAAGATAAGATAGGAATACCTACCAGAATTGGGAAACCCAGGGTTAAAGTGATCAAGGTCAAGGTCCCACATGATAAGGGTCAGGTCATGAAGAGCACAGGCTGTCTCCATATCTGGAATGTACTCCTTCCTGCCCACAACCCCTCTCAGGATTCCTAGCTTCATTCAAAATAACTTGTGTCCTTTCCATATAGGGCTGTTCCTTATTCTTTCTCCCTCCAACTATTGGTGACTGATTTCTCCTGAAATTATTTTATATTTACTCATTAGTGTGCCTGTTGTATCCATTTATTCCCCTTCTGCATATATGTTCCTTTCTTCCTCTCTTCCTCTCTCTTCCCTTCCCCTCCCTTTATCTCCTCTCATCTCCCCTCCCTTCATCTCTCCTCCCCTCCCTACCTGTATCCTTAGTACCTAACAAGGTGTCAGATCTGTCATACTTGCTTAGTAAATGTTTTTTGAATTACATTGAATTGAGGGTCAAAGACATATAAGAACAGGACCTTAAAGAACAGAACACACCAACTAAATATTAAGGAAAGGACCAGTTGAGTATCAAGGGAAATATAATTAATGATTCTTTACTGGGTTAGGTAGAGAGCCCACATTGTAAGAGGGTTTTTATAAAGCCCTAGAATGGACAATTGGGAAATAATAGAGACCACTGTAAATGAAACCACTGTGAACAATCCAATACCTCGCTAAATAGAGGCTGGCCAGCATCTCCTAGGAGACTCAAAGACTACACTCCCTGAGCTTTTACAACTGTTAAAAGACTTGGGGGAACTTCAGGATTGTTCAAAGATGGAAGGACCATGGCTGGTTGTTCAGGGTCAATATGCTGCCTCTGGTTGGAAGCATTCCCACAGGTCCTCTCTTTCTCAGGAGTCTAGAACTCCTGCAGAAGGCTCAACACATTCAGGGTAGTCAGGAAACATATTTGGATCAGAGGATCACAGAATGTCTAAGTTGGAAATGACCTTGGAGGTCATCTACTCTAGTCTAAATCAGACTGAGAATCACCTCCTCATCATACCGGACAAGTAGCCTTTCAGCTTTGCCCCGGAAACCTGTCAAGATGGGGACCCCTTTTGGACAGCTTTCATTGATAGCAAGTGTTTTCTGACCAAGTATAAATTGGCCTCTACAGCATCCACTCACTCCTCCTGGTGCTACTCTCTGGGGACAAATGGAAAGTCTAATCCCTCTTGTCCATAGCACTCCTTCAATCTTGAATCAAGCCTTTAGTTCCTCCCGCTCCTTCCTGCCACCTTCTCTTTTCTAAGAGAAATATCTGCAATATTTTCCAACTTTCTGTCACGGGGTGTGGTATTAAAGTCCTGTATCCTGGTTCATCTTTTTCTGAACACTTTCCAGACTGTAAATATTTTACATAAGAGGTGACATCTGAAATAGAAGATTGTCCTCTAGATGTAGTTTGAGGACAGTGGGGCCATCAACTCCTCTGTCCTGGAGATGATATTCTTCTTAATCACATCTGTGTTTCCTTTAGCTTCTCCCACTGCTGTATCACATTATTAAGTTAACTCATATGGGACTTGGAAGCCACAAATACCCAAGACCTCTTTTAGATGAACTTCTAGCCAGTCATGCCTCCTTCATGAACTCATGAAGATAATTTTGTCCCCAACTCTAAGACCTGACCCATTCCTTTTTTGCTAATGATCAAGCTCAGAAGAATGTGCTAATGCAACAAGTGCATGTGTGTTGATAAGTTTTGGGAGGAGATCACAAAGATCGACGGCATCTATTGTCTGACTTACATAGAGTCGCAGAGTTCTGAGGGTCTCTGTCTTGTCCCTACCTTGGGTGATCAAAGGACTGTGACAAATGAAATATCATTTATTGGGGGCAAGGAGTCATTGGAAGGTTTATTGGATCAGGTGTTGGTAGAAGGCTTACCTACAGCAGTGAAACCATGGATCCTTTGAAGTAGGGAAGAAAACCATGATGCAGAGGAAATGGCCCTGGACTTGGAGGCATAGAGCTATTCAGATCCATGCTCTTCTACTTTCTGTGTGAGCTGGAGTAAGTAATTTGACATTTTACATCTCAATTTAAAGGGATACCCACATTCAAATCCTTCCCTAGATGCTGACTAGCACTGTGATCTAGACAAATCACTCTGTGTCAATCTGTTTCCTTATCTATAGAATGGAGATAATGACACCTATGTCACAAGATTTGCATTCCTTGGCCCAGATCCGTGCTTTCTGGTCTCTATGCTTTTGTTTATGTTGTTGCCTAGGACTGCTTCTCATTGCCACTTCCATATCTGTTGAATTTCTATTAATCCTTTAAAATCTATCTCAAATAATATTACCTTGGTGAAGCTCCTCCTTATTCTGGGGTTGCTAATGATGCCCCACTCTCCCCAGCTTTGAACTTTCCATAGCACTTTTCTTATACTAATAATTTTTATTTCATATTGCAGTCATTTCTGTCTCATATGTAACTGGGAGACTTTAAGCTCTGAGAGGTAAGGGCTTGTCTTATCTAAATCACAGAGGTGATTAGATGGCATAATGGATAGAGTGTTGGGCATGGTGTTGAGAAAACCTGAGTTTGAATCCTATCACAGACACCTATTAGCTGACAAATCACTTCATCCCTCTCTCAGATTCAATTTTGTTGTTCAGTCTTTTCAGTCATGTCCAACTGTTTGTGATTCTATTTAAATTTTTCTTGGCCAAGATACTGGAGTAGGTTGTCATTTCCTTATCCGCTAATTTTACAGATGAGGAAACTGAGGCAAAAAGGGTTACATGACTTGCCCAGGGCCCTCAACTAAGAAGTGTCTGAGGCTAGATTTGAAATCAGAAAGAGGAGTCTCCCTGATTCCAGCCCAGCATTCTATCCAAAGCCCTCATCTACCTTCCCCATGGACTCAGTTTGGTCATTTATAGAATAAGTGATAATACTAGAATATTCCTCATGGTAGGATCAAATGAGAATCTCTTTGCTAACATTAAAGTCATATATAAATATTAATTGTTATTATTAATTAACCTTACCTAGAGCCTATCACAGTACTCCACTTAAAATAAAACTTAATAAATATATTGAATACACATTATATATATCTCATATGTATGGTATCAGTAATAACTAATCAATAATAGTTCAGAGCAGGCACTTAATAAATATATTAAATATAAATATATAACATCAATAGTAGCTAGAACTTCTCAAGTATGTGTTCTGTTTAAAATAATTACTGATATTTACATAAATCGTCCAATGTTTGCAAAACACTTGACATATATTATCTCATTTGCACATCCTAGCAATCCTATAGGATAGATGTCCTACAGGTATTGTAATTCCTATTTTAAAGGAGACACCAAAGATCAGGTTGCTTTAGTTACTTCCCCATGCTCATGCAACTGGCAAATGGAGGCAGGATTTGAATTCATTATTTACGATACCAAATCCAGCTCTCTATCCATCCCACCACACCACCCCTTCTAAAGAATGTTGAACAGCACTGAATATTGAATATTTTTTTGATGTTATTTCCTGCCTCAAACTAGGTTTCCTGGAGGTCTTTATAATTCAGCCATGGTTTTGCTGTCAACTGCTAAGTTACTGAATTGGAATCTTGTCTTGTTGAAATTGAGATACGAAATATATAAACCAAGAAGGAGAAAGGCTGGTTGCCTTTTTGGCAGTATTGATAGACCAGCTACATCTTTTCACCAGCACTCCCTGGTTCTCCCTGTAGATTCCCCTTTTCTTTCCCCCCTCTCTTCCTCCTTAGGGTGTTTCCTCAGCGAATCAAAGGAGTCTCTACTGAAGTCCCCGCACTGTCAGAGTTGTTGAAAAGTTTTCCTCTTGTAGCAGATGGTCTACCATCAGTGTTTGGAAGTTGCATGTGCTTTCCCTGACTTGGGAAGCCAGCTAAAACATACGTAATGAATGTTTGCTTCTCATTGGAAGCTCTGGGTTATTCTATGACACTTCAGATTTTCCTTTTGACTGGCATGGCCACCCTGAATTTGTCACTCTCATCTAGCATTAAGTATTTAGGATTCCAAAAGGTTCTTAATGGTCAGTGTTTTTTCATAAACATTTTCTCTATGTATCTCTATTTTCTCTAATTTTTCTATTTGGTGCTCCAGATCTCGAAAATATAGTTGGTGCTAGTTACTTCCGTTTCCCTTCTCCTTCCCCGTCCCTGTCCCTTGTTTCTGCTGGGTGTCCAAAATGAGAAGTCTGCCATTTTGGGGTGCTTTTCTGAGCCCTGGGCTCTAGGAACTGTGTTCTTTGGCTTCTGTTGAGTGAAATACATAATATAGAAAACAATGGGTGCTCTGGATATGAAATCAAGGGACCTTTCAAATTCTGACACTTCCCATGTGACCTTGGTCAAATCCCTTCCCTGTTTCAGTTTACTCATCAGGAAAGCCAAGGGACTGGACTAGAGTCCAGCTCTACATTAAACTTATGAAAAACTTTTGTGATGTAAATGGTGATATGGAGGAAGCTTGGTGTAATGGGGAAAAAAGCCCTGGTCTTTCAGAAAACCCAGGTGCTAATTTCAGCCCTGTTAACTTTTTAACTAACTATTGGCCTTCATTGTGCTCATCTGTGAAATGAAGGAGTCTGACTAAGTGAGATTGGACTAGATTCCCTCTACGGCCAATCCTGGGTTCCCTAATATCCTTTCAGTTTCCAAAATGCTGTGCTTTTCATATACATTGGTACTAGACTCAACCATGTTATGCATTACTGTGAATTTTAGAGGTTTTATTTTGAGGGAGGCATATGGGGCCGTCCAGAGGACAACTAAAGCAATCCTCTGTTCATGTTCTCTCTCTCTCTCTCTCTCTCTCTCTCTCTCTCTCTCTCTCTCTCTCTCTCTCTCTCCCCCCCTCCCTCCCTCCCTCCCTCTCTCTCTTTTTCTGCTATCTTCCCAGCCTGCGACCTGATGACACAGGGCATCCTGGCCTTAGTGACATCCACAGGCTGTGCCTCTGCCAACGCTCTGCAGTCGCTCACGGATGCCATGCACATCCCGCACCTCTTCGTCCAGCGTAACCCTGGGGGCTCCCCCCGAACAGCATGCCATCTGAACCCCAGTCCGGAAGGGGAGGAGTACACACTGGCCTCACGTCCACCCGTTCGCCTCAATGATGTCATGCTCAAGCTGGTCACAGAGCTACGGTGGCAGAAATTCATTGTGTTCTATGACAGCGATTATGGTGAGTGTATGGGTTATCTTTCCCCTCCCTTCATGATCTGGTTGGACAAGCATTCAAGAGATCCACCAAGGACCCTCCTTTTCCCCAACTCAAAGATTTTACCTTCATTATCAATTCTGTTCTACATCATAACAGATGTATTGACTTTGAAACTCCTTTTTCAGAGTCTGTTCACACCTTGGGATCAAGGAGGAAGAAAGGAAGTCAGGAAACTAGATAATCAGTAAACTCTTATTTTATTCCTTAGGTAATGGAGAACTCATTTCTCCCTATTTGTTAAGGGAATATAGTTGAGAAATTAAAACTTAAGGTAACCTCTCCAGATAGGAAGCAAAATTGCTTGCAGAAAAATCACCTAGCAAGAGCTCAAGTTTAGCTTATTTTTGCATTTTTTTAAAAAACAAAATGTTAATTAATTGATTTTGTGGAATGACATGGATTTGTGTCAGTAAGCAATGGAGGAAAGCATAGACCCTGTAGTCATCAGCTTATCAGGGCAAAGCCATGATGAGGCATTTATTTTTCAAATATGTTATTGCTTTGATTCATTCCTGTGGTCTTGTTTCTTACTTTTGCACATTTTTAAAAAACAATTCCAATTATATAGGAAAAAGTGTTATGTAGTTGCCAGCTGATCTTGGAACAAGGAGGGCTTCAGTTCAAATCTGGTCTCTGTCACATACTAGATGTGTGACTCTGGGCAAGTCTTGGTGCTCAGGGCTAACCTCTCATTTCTTCAGACAAGTCTCTCTTCTTCTTCAAAATTTTTTTTAAATAAATAGAAATCTATTTTCTCCCCTTCTTACTCCCACCCTATTGGATTAACATACTTTTTACAAATATGTATAGTTATTCAAAGCAAATTACATCTTTGTGTGTATATACACACATATATACATACCTACATATATTCATGTATGTGTGTGTGTGTGTGTGTGTGTGTGTGTGTGTGTGTACTGGACTGCATTGTCAAAAAGTTTCTTCACCTCATAGCTCCCAATGAAACAAGAGGTTCAGACCCATTTATTCCCCGGTCCCTCCCCTTTTTTCATGTCCTCCTATCCAGGTTCATAGACCCGGAGTGATTTTTCTGGGGAGCGAAGTATATGGATTGGGACTATGTGTTGAACTCATGAATATAATCAAGGGCTCCATTCCAGTGACTGAGATGGCAGACTTACCCTGAGTCCCTGAATATGTGTCAGTCTTGCTGTAAGCAAGGTTCTAACCATTGATTGTCAGGAAGCTGCCTTAAAGTCACCATTGGCTTTTTGTTCAGTGACAAGAGTATCATTTTTAACAACGGAGTTTTAGCCCTTGAGGTGAAAGCAGACAAGCGTTTGCTAACAGAGCTGAAGAGGTACCAGTGTCACATGCCACAGGAGTGTCCTTTGCAAAGATAAAGAACCTCTTTGTAAACGACATGTTTCTACATCAAAATTCATCCTAGGCTATTGAGGCTTGTCAAATGCTATTTATCTCAGACATTGGATGGGAATTGCCATAGGTCAGTATGGATATATCATCAGGGATTGACCATTGGCAGTATCAGCATAGGGGAGAGGCCAAAAATTGCTGTGGATGCAAGAAAAGAATTAATGCTAGTTAGTATAATTGTGGGACAAACATTAGCGTGGACATGGAAAAGAAACGGCTGTTCTTTAGTATTCGCATGGGACGTGGGTTAGCATGGTAATCATACCTTACTTAGACTAACTCAGAAATTGATTCCATTTTAGAGATTCACTCCAGCCTTAAATGTTGTTCTGCAGATGATTGCTGGCATACACCAGACTCCAAGAATCTGGAGACAGCAGAGGGCAAGGAAAATCTGTAGGGATATTTTTTTGGTTGATGCTGAAGGCAGCTTAGGCAGGAAATTGGCTTCATCTATCATGGCAGCAGGAGTATGACCCTAAGAGCCAGTAGATGAGTCCTGAACATAGCTAGTTATCCCTTGCAAACTAGATGCTAGTTTTCCTGTATACCTTCCCCCTCCATTATGCCTAATGCCTGCGTTTTTCCTATGTGGATTGTGTGTTCGTCCTTCGTTGTCAAAGAAGACCATGCCATCAGAGAAATAATGACATGACTTGCACTTGACTTTGTTTTTTGAATGAGGGAGGGCCTGTGCAGGTCACCAACCTCACTTCTCCTCCAGAGCTATCTGAATCCCGTAACCAGATATTCATCAGGATGACTGGAGATGACCCAGGAGGAGGCAATTGGGCTTAAGTGACTTGCCCAAGTTCACACAGCTAGTGCATGCGAAGTGTCTGAGGTGAGATTTGAACTCAGGTCTCCTGACTCCTGCACGGGTGTTCTCTCCACTGCACCACCTAGCTGCCCCTCATTTATAGTTAACAAAAGACTGAAGAAAGAATTAAAAATTAACTGGAGACTAAATAATATAATCATAAAGAATTAGTCAAAGAACAAACCACAGAAACAATAGATAATTTCTTTGAAGTTCTTGACAATAATGACATATCATAACAAACTTTGGGGAATATAACATAAGCAGCCTATGTGGATTATCTCTCATTTAACATATATATGTTTGTACATAATTTTTTACATTACACTGTGAACTCTTTGAGAGTACAGACTGGTATTTTGCCTTTTTTAACTTCCCTCTTGCCCTCAGCCTTAGCACAGTACCAGGCATAGAGATTCTTAATGAATAGTTCATCAATGACTGATTGTTTATTATTTGGAGGAGTTCTTCAGAGTGCCATAGTTCTGTATGTGTTGGCTAAAAGTATTTACAGGATCTGGTCTGCTTTAGAATTCTATCCCTTTTCTATCTGACGGTTTAGCCCCTTATCTCCCATATTAGATTGTATGTTTCTACCCAATGGATAGGAGTAACTGACTGGTTCATTGTTTTTCCTGCATATACTGGACAACATGGTTCCTTTGTGAGCCCTCAATAGAATACATATACTGTTAGGAAATGAAAGGAATTAAGACATAGGCATGGGGTAGCTGAGATACCAGCGGGTATCTTACCTATGATGAAAGCTGTATCACAAACAAATCCATTCCTAGGCTCTTCTCTAAGAACCGTTAGCCTATACCCTTATACACCAATAGAGTTAGTAGACCAGTGGTATGGGAGAAATACCCACCATCTTGTTGCCTTGAAGGATCTAGAGCCTATGCTGTGCTCTTTAAATTCCTTCAGTTATTTTAGCTATTATAGTTTGCTTCCTCGAAGTATAATTTATTCTCTGATGTATTTAACTAAGAAAAGAAATAAGCATGTGTTTGCATTTGCCTAAATACTCTGCTTTCCTAAGACCCATAATGTTGTCCTGATCTCTTGAGCAAATATTCCATTTCAAGCCTTCCAGGAAGGACTGAAAGAGCAAACAGTCACTGAGCTGAAATAAAGACGAACTGGTGACAAAGGAAAGGAAGGGAACCATGGCCAATCTGGAATAAGCCTTTTCCCAGCTCTATTTCCTTTTCTTATCCTTGGGGCTCTTGGCTCACAGGGATGGGACCCAAAGACCTTTGATGCATTTCCCATTGTACACTGGCCTTCCTCTGAGAACCCTTAGGCTGGTGAGGGCAAGAAGCCTGCTCAGAGTAAACTTGGGGCTGCAAGCGTGGACTTTACAAAGGCATGCTGAGGTGAGAGTTATCTGGGCTTACAGCCAAGCTTGATACAGTTGAGTGAGGTGGGGGATGACTGTAGGAGCATGGCTGGTATACCATTAATATAAAAGACTGCTGTCCTAGGTGGAGTCTCGATAGAAAATGAACTGTTTTCTATTGATGCTTCATGCTGCTGCTATGGAGTGGCAAGGGTTTGTGTCAATAGGTAATAGAGAGTAGCATAAGCCCCTAAGCCACCTATTCACCAGGGCAATCCTGTAATGCCACCTATATTTTCAGAATATTTTATTGCCTTTGACTCTTTCCATTCTGGACAATATGCTTACCCCTTTTACTCCACTACTTGGGACCACTATTCTCATTTCTAATTCACAATGTGGCCCAGCCCTCTGGATATAAGAAAGTCTTTAACTCAACTTCCTTGGACCATGACTTCCTCTTCTCCTTCCTTCTCTCCCCTACCCATTCCTTCTCTCTCTTTTGACCTGTTAATCATTAGCATGTATTAAACCATTTCTGTAGGGGAGAGGGACCCTGACAAAATCAAGAGTTGGACCACAAGATGCTTCCTTACCTTCTTTCCCCTTTCCTCCCTTTTTCTCTCTCCATCCCCCATTAGGTAACTTTCATAGTCATGGGATTATAGAAACATTGACTTATAGTTAGAAGGAGAGTCTGGAGGTCATCTAGTTCATCCTTCCCATTTCACCGATGAAGCAAATGAGGGACAGAGAGCTTGTGACACACCTAAAGTTACATAGATAGTAAATAACTGGACCAGAATTCAAACTCCATTTATAGCATGCTTTCCCCCAACCTGTGCTATAGATCGCAGTGACTCCTTGGTGCTAGGAAACAGATGAGGAGTCAAGCTAGACAAAGAATGTGATTATAACTGATCACATGAAGGTTGCATGGATGCATGCAAGTTATTTATGTTGGGTCATACTCTGCTTGACCCTGTTCTCTGAACTAGTCCAAACCTCCAGCAACTCAGGAACTTCCTGTGCCCATGCAGACCTTTTAGCCTTCATGGAAAGTGTCATGTGACAGGTCTCATTTATATAGCTCTTTCAAGTTTATGATGTACTTGACATGTATTATCTCATTTGTTCCTCATAACAACCCATGACAGGCACTGTTATTGTCTCCATTCTACTGAAGCTGAGGTTAAATGACTTACTTACCCATGATTACAGCTAGTAAATATCTGAGGGAGGATTTGAATTCAGGTCTTCTTGATTCCAAGTACAAGACTGTCCATTAGGCTACCTTGCTGCCTAATTATGCAGATTAGTATTCTAAAAAATGGATCCTCTTATTTTACATACTAGAAAACTGAGGCCTAAGGAGGTCAAGTGATTTGTCCAGGGTTATACAGTGTTGGCAAATACTATTCCTCCTTCTTGGGTTCTCCCTAGCCCCCAAGGACTGAGATTGGTTGAGTGTCATTGGTAGATGTCCGTTATCATTTCAAGGGCATGAAGATGTTGACGTAATTTCTAGGTTCTTTCTTCTCCCCCCGCCCACATCCTTCTTACCATTTTCTAAAAGTCCTTACCACAAGTAGAGGTTAATCCAAAAGTGTTTTGGTGCCAAAACTGATCTATGAGTGAATG
The DNA here is from genome assembly GCA_028658325.1 of Potorous gilbertii. Classification (NCBI taxonomy): domain Eukaryota; kingdom Metazoa; phylum Chordata; class Mammalia; order Diprotodontia; family Potoroidae; genus Potorous; species Potorous gilbertii. The sequence continues at coordinate 491,214,782 of CM053769.1, forward strand.
TGACCAGAACATTAAAGAATAGGATCAAATAATGATGGTGACTGGCAAATACTAGTAAGAAAGTTCTTTGTGGCCTTGGATTGAGACAGAACCTCAACTTTGCTACATCTGAATGAACTTAGGAAAGTCATATGACCTCTCTGGGCCTCATTTTCCTAGACTATAACATCTTTAAGATCTTAATACTTAGTATTTAGGACTAAATACTGATTGTAAAAATATGGCTCCTTCAAAAGACTTGCAAGAGGAAGCCTCCCTGGCTCAGAAGGAACTATGTTCTTCCTAATCAAGTCAAGTCACTTTTATCACCAAAGAGATCTGTCTACATAACAGGGCCAGCTGAGTAACTCTGTGAGAATAGAAGCCCATCTGAATCCAGACTTTGTCAGTTCTTCATAGTTCTAAGGGAATTGTCCAGGTTACTGGGTTCCCTCATGGCTATCTGGTCTATTACCTTTGCCGGCCTTCCTTCCTTCCTTCCTTCCTTCCTTCCTTCCTTCCTTCCTTCCTTCTTTCCTTCTTTCTTTACCATTATTTTCTCATTTTAATTTAATTTTCAATTTAAAAAAGCATTTATCTTAATCTCTCTTCAACCATTTCACAGAATAACAAATTTGGAGTTGAAAAGGACTTCAAAAATTATTTAGTCCAACCTTGTAGGCATGTCCTGGGAAGTGTTGCTCCTTTGTGGACCCTCACTACTATACATGTACTATTGAGAACTGAAAGGAATTTTACTATTGAGGAAGCTGTAACTCCAAGAGGTGAGATAATTTGCCTGTGGTCACACAGGTAGCAAATAACACCCAATAGTATGGCCTACCCTGCCCAATCTTCTATAGGTCTGTTAGTAAGCTAGCTTCTTGTCTTACCCTATCATTTTCCTCACTTTTGTACTTCCCTTGTCCATGCTCCTAACATTACAGTGTTGTTGTGAAACTCATTATGTCTTCAGAGCTGGATGGGGCCCTAGACATCATTTATCTCGCCCCTTTCTCTCTTTCACATATAAAGAATTTGGTGCCTAGAAAGGTGAAGCAATCTACCTCAGATCACACAAGTAGTAAATTATGGTCCCAGGATTCAAACCTGTCTCTCTGGCTATAGATCCAACACTTTTCTCTCTGCATCATACTACTTCTGTCAGAATCCAACACGCCCACTTCCTGTCCACAGTCATAATACAGACTTGTAGCCTGGTACATCATGTATGACTTATGGAGTGATGGGCAGAGGATCCCTATTACTGGCAGAGACATTTGTGTAGATAAGCACAATAGGACCAGGTCTCCCTAACTTCATCTTGAATCAGTCACTATGTGCATGTTTAGCATGTTGCTACAAACATCCTTGTGTTAGATGTTGATTGACAATAGTGATAAAGCTGATATTTATTTAGATAGCACTTTCTACTCTGCATACGTTATTGATTTTTGTCCTTATTACAATTCTATGATGTATAAAGAGTGCCAGTATCTTTAATTTTACTTTGCAGAAGAAGAAATCAAGGCAGAAATAGGTTAAGCTAATTGTCCAAGGACTCTGAATTAGGGCTGGAATTCAAAGCTCTTTCTCCTGACACTAGAGTTCTTTCTATTAAGCCACAAAATCCATTCAGTGTATCACGGCAAATGCATAATCCCAGACTGGCTTCCTCTTGACCTCTGCAATTTATTGTTGAGTAAGACTGGAGAATGAGGAACATTATAGCCTCAGTGGAACACCATGAGAAATATAAAGCTGGTATGTGGTCATACACACACAAGCATCATTATTTTCATTGTCATTGGATGTATTAATTTATATACAAGTTAAAAGAGAAAGGACCTTCAGATTATTCTGTGTTTTTTAGTTATCTGTGTGTGCAGCTATTTTTTTTCTTTAGCAGAAATGGGCTATCATTGGTTATGAACAGGAAGATAGGACTGGACTTGACCTTTCCTCAGTGATCTGTCAGTATCCTACTGGCTATCAAACAATAAGGAGGCCCTGGATAAACTTGGTTACCATCTTGGGTAGTCATGAGTGAAACTGACCTGGTGAGGAGCCACAGAACATAGGATATAGGATTGAAAGGGACATCATAGATCTAGTGCACCACTCTCATTTTAGAGCGGGGAAAACTGAATGGCAGAGAACTGAAGTGCTCACTCAGGGTTACAGAAGATGGAAGTGGCAGATCCAGAATCTCTTCTCAGATCCTCATACTGAAATCCAGTGTTTCTTCTTTTGAGCCATAATGCCTTTTCTCTATCTCCACCCCGCCCCATCTCATATTGTTGTGGCCTCACACAGTTTAGTCCAAACAGCATCTGATGTAGGGTTTGAATTGAATCTGCCTTTTACAAATCTGCTTCATATCCCAGGGACGTAGTTCCTCATTTGCAATATGAGGGGATTCAATTAAATCATCAAACCATAGGATCATTTATTTTGAACTTGAATCAAACTCAACAATGATTTTATCCTACCCTCTTATTTTATAGTAGAGGAAAATGAGAGTGTTCGTGCTCAGTTAGTTGATAAGAGACATGGGCAGTTAGGTGGTGTAGTGGCTAGAAAGCTGGGCTTGGAATCAGGAAAATTTATCTTCCTGACTTCAAATCTGGCCCCAGATACTTGCTAGCTGTGTGACCCTGGATAAGTCACTTAGCCTTATTTACCTCTGTTTCCTCATCTGTAAAATGAGCTAGATAAAGAAATGACAACCTATTCTGGTATCTTTGCCAAGAAAATCTTAAATGAGGTTATGAAGAGTCAGACATAACTGAAAACAGCCTGATCTTATCCAGGTTCTTTAAGCAATCTTAAAGGCTCAGGCAGGGACTGGGAGAATGGGAGTCAGATGTTATATTGGGGCAATATGAGCAGCACACGGCTCTGTGCAGAAAGAGGCAGAGACAGAGAGAGAGAGAAAGAGAGAGAGAGAGAGAGAGAGAGAGAGAGAGAGAGAGAGAGAGAGAGAGAGAGGAAGGAAGAGAGGAAGGAAGGAAGAAGGAAAAGAAGGAAGGAAAAGAAAAAGAAAGAAAAAGGATTGCATATGTGCATAGATAGCAAGATGTCCCTTTTGGAAACATGCCATCCAACACATTTTTCCACTTGTTGTGACAGTGAAGGGAAAAATAGAAGAGAAGCTGACATATTGGGGAGAAAACCTGCAGAGTAAAAATAGTAAAAGTTTGGGTAAAACTGAGAAACTGTTCAACTTACCACTTTGGTGTGTATGTGTGTGTGTGCCTGCACGTGTGTATGTATGTGTGTGCATGTGTGTGTGTATTTGTGTGCAAAGGTGGTAACTACAGCTTCACTGTAATTTTTAAAACAAGAAGAAAATCTTTGAAAACCTTGGCCACCATCCCAGGAGAAGGCAATGTCACTGAGGAGTTCTAAGAAACAAACTCAGGCTGAAGGTCACTGTATGGCAGAGTAGAAAGAGTCTTGGGCTGAGATTCTAGGTCCCAAAGTTCCATTAGGTCCAAAGCCCAGATTTGCTGAGGCTGGCCATGGTGCTCACTTTGAAATACAATTTTCAAGTTTAAAGGGACCTCAAACAACTAGTCCAACCCAGAACTGAGAAAAGGATCCCCATTACAATATAAAGAAAGGCAGGACCTTACAATGGGCTTGAGAGTCGAAGCTCAAATCCTGAAGACCTGTGTCTGAAATCTACCTTCAATATTCCCAGGCAAGTCACTTTACCTCTCTGGGCCTCAGTTTCCCCATCTTCTAAGTGAGGAGATGACCTCTAAGGTCTCTTTCAGATTGAACTCAATGACCCTATTAATTCCCTACCATGGTCAGCTCCCATTTCATTCATATACATCCAGTACCTATACAGGGTGCCCATTTCACTTTTGGACAGCTTACATGTTGGGAATTTTTTTGTTAAAGAACAGCTTAATTCTGTCACTTTGCAGCTTCTACATGTGGTTCCTTGTTTTGTTCTCTGTGGTAAAAGCAGAAAAAGTCTCATCATTTTGTGTGATGGGACTCAAAAATAAAAGAACAAAATAAAACAAACATTAGCAACAACCACCAAAACAGAACCTTAAGACTCTAGATATTCTCTGGGACCTGCATTCTTTCATCTCTGCTGTTCCAAGCAAAGGACAAGCCTTTCATTTTTCATGTTGTCTGAGAGATGGTAGCGGATCTTTAGTTTAAGCCTGTATAGGAGAATAAAATACACACACACACACACACACACACACACAAACACACACACACACGAGGTTGGCTTGGGCCCAGGATGTATGCTTCTCCTTCCTTTCTTGAGATACTTCTCTGTGGCTTTGATATCAGATCAATCCTTGACATTAATAAGATCAGAACTTCTAAGTCTTAGTATTAACCAAAGTCCCCTTAGCCCTCCCATATTGATCGACAGATGGAAAGACCACTAGGCTTGAAATCAGGAGACCAGGGCTCTGGCTCTATCTCCAATACTAATTAGCGGTGTGATTGTGCAAATGTCATAGAACCTCTCTGGGCTTCAAATTCTTCATCTGTAAAATGAGGAGTTAGATGTTGGCATGGCATAGGGCAGGGGTACTTAACCTTTCTTGTGTTATGGACCCCTTTGACAATTTTGTGAAGTCTATGGACTCTTTCTTAAAATACTATTTATGAATGCTTAAGCAAAATCCACAGGGTTACAAAGAAAACTAATTATATTGAAATAAAGATGCAATTTTCTTTCTATCCAAATTTACAGACCCTCTGAAATCTAACTATGGAGCCTTTGGGGCTCTATGGACACTACGTTAAAGATTACTGGCATAGAGAAAAGAACACGGAAATTTGTGCCTGGGTTCTTGACTGTATTCAATGCCCAATCCTACCATTATAACATATATTCAATGTCTGATTCTGCCACTGCAACATGTATATGTATATATGTATGTGTATGTACATACATACAGACACACACATATACAGACATACTTCACCTCTCAGTGTGTATATGTATATACACATAGATAGATACACACACATATATATATACCTCTCAATATAAACACACATACAGACGTGTATGTGCATATATATGTATATGTATATATGTATAGATACAACCTCTCAGTATATGCACACACATACATATATACATAATTATATATACCTATATATACAATATGCCTGTGTGTATATATACCAGCATACTTGTACATGTTTAGGTAATGCACAATGTATATGTGCACATACATTTGAACATGTGCATATATGGGCACCCATGTACATCATGCATATGTATGTGTGTGTATGTGTCATACACACTTCTGTGCCTTGGGCAAGTAACTCCACTTAATTAAGTTTATTTTTTCATCTGTAAAATGGTAGGTTATACTAGAACATCTGGGAAGTCCTTTCCAGTTCAGTTCAATCCAATGAACATTTTTCAAGTAATGGCTATGATCCAAGTGCTCTTTTGAATATATGGAGGCAAAAACCAAATAGTCTTTGCTTTCAGGGTGTTAATATTCTCTGAAGTGTTCTAAATTCTATGACCTTTAATAGTATCTTCCTATGATTCTGAAATTTTGTGTTTTATCAGGTAGATAGAGCTAAGAATAAGCAATTTGGGGACTTCTGGATTTAATTCCTCAGATTAATCTTGAATTTAAGCGTGGCTTTTTTTATTTTAGGTCTCGGTTTTCCTTTCTATAAAATGGAAGGCAGCATGGGAGAGGGGGTGGAGTGCCTAGCTTAGACTCAGGGAGTCCTCAGTTTAAACTGAAACCTAAAACACTTGAGAAATGTGATAGTTCACTAGTCACTTAGCCTCTTAGAGTTCTTGAGGCTAAAGCTAAATTACAGATGCCTCCGTGAGAATATAAACTCCTTAGGAATTAGAATTATTTCATTCTTCACATTTGAATCCCAATGCCTAGCACAGTATTTGGCACATAGCAGGTGATAAGTAAATACTTGCTTATTTATTAACTGATTCACATTGTTATGTGTGATTTCTATACTGGGAGTTCTTCACAGTGATGACAATATAGGTCCCTTTAAGAAAAAAATGGATAGATCAGAAAGCCATTGTCTGTTATTTCAAAATCCATCAGAAGGAAGTACTACTGAGAAGATGTCATTCCGTCAAGGCATGATTTTCCATGTTGGTTTCTTATAATATTCAATATATGGGTGTAAAGCAAATAGAATCATTAAATGTTAAATGAGCAAAGTAGAAGGAAGTGAGGTCTAGTTCTTGAGCTTTTCCCTCAGTTTTCCTTTCCCTCCACTTGAAAAGGCTTAAAAGAATGGGGAGGAAGGTGGAAGAATGAAGAGTGAAGGCTCTGCTAGCCCTCTCCCACAGAAACACAGGATGATGGAACTAGAATGGGAGCTTAAAGATTATTTTGTGTAACCTCTTAATTTGGCATATGGAGAAGCTGAGTCCCAGAAAAGTGAACAAGATTATACAATGCATTAGTGAGAACCAGGATCAAAACCTATGTCTCCTCTCATCTCATCTTATACTCTTCTTTACGTGCCATATTGTCTTACTCCAAGTTGCTTAGGACATCAGCATGGATTCCTGGGCTTGGAAAACTCTAGATGATGATGATGATGTGTGTTTGCATAGGAAAGATGAAAGCAAACTTCCTGACTTCAACAGATATGATAATATTTTGATGGGAATATGCACAAATCGGGAAGTTGAAGGGATCTTAGAGGACACCTCATCCTACCTTCTTATTTAACATAAGAGGAAACTGAATTTAGAAAGATTGTGTGATTTTCCATTGTCACACAGCCAGGCACTAGACATTTATTAGCTGCCGCTTATAATCCAAGCACTGTGTAAGTTCTGGTGTTACAAAAAGAGTCAAACAGACATTAAGTGAAATCTCAGTAAATGATTGAGATGAGATTTGAACCTAGTTTTTCTGATTGCACATTCAATGTTCTTTTCCATTGCAATGCCTTGCCTCTTTCTGTAACAAATGCATATAGAAGGTATGAATGTAATCATCATTTCTGGATCCTTCATGGGACTACTTATGAAAGACCACGTGGAAGAGTTGAATGAATGACCAACTTAGAATTAAGGGATGGTCTAAAATTTTTTTTTAATTCTATTGGTGTTTTTTAACTTTATACCAAGATCATTTTCTTGAAAGCAAAATCAATGAAAACCATCCCCCCATTTCAGACTGAATTCCTCCCTCATGACAGAAAAACATGTTTAAGTAAAAATAGCAAATGTAGCAACTTCATGTGACAATATAGACAGCATTCTGTGATGGTAGCTCCCCACCTCTTTGCTCTGAAGATGGTGGTATATTTCATTCTCTGTCCTCTGGAACTTTCATTAGTTTTTCAGTTATTCAAAGTTCAGCTTTAAAAACTATTAGCATTATATTCATTGTGCATATTGTTTTCTTGGTTCTTATTTCACTATCAGCTCCTTCAAATCTTGCCATGTTTCTCTGAATTCCCCATAACGATCATTTCTTACTGCATAATAATATTCCACCGTATTTATATCAGGAGGCAGTTAGGTAGCAAAGTGGATAGAGTGCTGGACTTGGAGTTACAAAGACCTGAGTTCAAATCTGTTCTCAGATACTTATTAGCTGTGTGACCTTGGGCAAGTCACTTAACCTCATTTGTCCTAATCTACTGGAGAAGGGGATGGCAAAACACTCCAGTATATTTGCCATGAAAACTCCGTGGACATGAATTCACGAAGACTTAGATGTGACTGAATGACTGAACAACAATATATTTATATGCCATAGGTTTTTAGTGTATATGCCTAGTAGCAGGGAGCATGGATGAAATGGTAGTGACAATTGTTTTCTTGAAAGAAATGACCTGATGAAATAGTTCAATCTTCAGTAATTAGCGTCATTACTAAAGTATCCTTGATTTATCTAAGCAGGTAATATGTTAAGTGGGTGGGGAATCTATCAGATCTCAGAAGCTTACTAGATAACCTTCTGAAAACAGATACCAGTTGGGAAAGAAAGCTTTTCTTTGCTAGGAAAGTGATAACATTAAGTGTGTGACACTTGGCCAAACTCTTTGGCCAGTTTTCTGATATATAAAACGAGGGAGTTGGACCCTTCAGGTACCTTGCAACTCTAAGTCTATGATATTGCACTGAATGCAACACCACATTCCCTTAGTTCCTATCTCTGTGCTGAAAGGAAGAAAATTTGTTTCCTTAAATGAACAGGATTGGCTATTACTCAGAGTCTGACTTCCTTCTAATGTTCTTTTCATTTACAATGTTGTAGTCATTGTGTATATCATTCTTCTGGTTCTCCTCATTTTAACCAGCATCAGTTCAAATCTATTTTCCAATATTTCTCCAAGTTTTTCATCATTTCTTATTTCAGTTCCAGTATATTCATATGCCACAATTTGTTTAGCAATTTCCCCAAAGATGGACATGTACCATATGGTTGTTCATTCTTTGCTATGACAAAAAGTGCAATAAATATGTTTTCATCTATGTAAATATATTATTATTGGACATTTCCTTTTGACTTTGACTTCCTTGGGTAAGTTCCTGATAATGAGATTACTGAGCCAAAGAGTATGCAGCACTGAGTCACTTTTTTATACAATTACAAATAGTTTTCCAGAGCATTTATACCAATTTGTGTTGCATGGGATTATGGATCTAGAACCAGAATGGGTGTGGTGTATTTGTATTTCCATAGTTCCTTTGATATTGCCTATTTACTTTTTTATTTTTTGCCACTTTGTTGGATATGAAGAAGCACCTCAGAATAATTTTGATTTGAATTTGTCATAGTATTTATGATTTGGAGCACATTTTACATGGTTATAGATAGCAATATTTTTTGTTAAAAATGCTCATGTTCCTTATCTATTTATCTACTACAAAAGAGCTCTTGGTCTTAAATATCTGTGTCAATTCCTTATATACTATGACTGTCAGACTTTTATCTGTGATATTTGATGGGAATATCTTTTTTTAACTCAAAATTTTCTCTTTATTGACATTGATTTTCTTCATGGAAGGATATAAAATTGTTTCTTTTGTCTTTTATGATCACCTTTATTGTTTAGTTAAGATTTCTGCCCCCACTATTGTTGTGAAATGTACCTCCTTCTGTTCCCTATTTTTTAAAGGGGTGTGTGTGTGTGTGTTCATATTCTGGCTATGTATCTATGTGTGCATTTTGGATATGCTACATGACGCAAAGTGTTGATATTGTCCTAATTTCAGTGAAATTGGCTTTTAGTTTTCCCAGCAGTATATATCTAATAAAGAATCCAGCATTTAATAATTTGTGGTCGTTGTTCAAATGCTGAGCTACTATTTTTTTTTGTTACTGGATCTTTCTTACCTAGTCTATTGTTAAGTTTATAAACAAAAGATTTATTTTTCTCTTTTAAAATTAATGCCAAATATATTTTCATGATTACTGCTTTATAATATTATTTGATGTTTGGTAACACAATACCCCCTTCATTGATATATTTTTCTTATTATTTCCCTTGAGATCTTAGATTTTTTTCTCTAAATGAATTTTGTTATTATTTTATCTAGTTCTATAAAATATCCCCTTGGTAGTTTGTTGGTATAGCACTGAATTCATAAATTAATTTAGGTGGTATCATCATTTTAAATTGTATCAACCACCATTTTAATTTCATCAGCACTGTTTTATCTTAGAGAAATTGCCTATCTAGCATGAGAATGCTACAGAATTCTGTTCATCCTTGCCTAGTCTAATATGGACTGAGGAAAGTGGGTACCCATGGAAGGAATCATTTAGGCAGTGCTTCCATGGGGGCTTCTCACAGCTCCTTCATGGGTCATAACCCATCATGGGGAGCAGAGAGTAGAAGAGAACAATTCTGTCTTCGGAGCTAATGAGCATTGAAGTCAACCTGGACAGTAGGGCAGAGAGCCGATGCAGTGGCATTTGTGGAGTCATGGAATTAAGGCTAGACTCATTCAGGAGACATGGATTTAATTTCTACTTTTTCACTTGTCAGCTGTATGACCCTTAGCATGTTACTTTACCTCCCTATCCTTCAGTTTCCTCATATATAAAATGGGGCTAATTCCATTCTACTACTTGCATTATAAGGTGATCTAGGTATGAGCTAATACATCTTTATGTGTGTGTGTGTGTGTGTGTGTGTGTGTGTGTGTGTGTGTGTGTGTGCGCGTAGAGGGAGAAGGTGGATTTTGAGATTTGTAGGTGGCTTGGATAATAGAAAAGTCTTGCTTCTGATTTGTTCAGAGATTGTCATGGTGAGCAGATGTTGGGTAGGGGTCATGAGGTAGGGTAACCAGGCCTCCCTGGTTAATCCAATTATTAGGACCTCCCCTCTAAGATGACCTTTCATTTATACTGTCTATATCTTATATGGACATAATTGTCAGATTATCATTCCATTAGAAAGAGAGCTTCTTAAGAGCAAAAACAATCCTTTGTATCCCCAGAATTTAGCACAGTGCCTGGCACATAGTAGGTGTTTAATAAATGCTTATTGGCTGTGTGACTGCACTCGTCCTGCCCATTGGTGCTCTGAGCAGGATGCCCTTTAATAACCGAAATTCCTACTTAGCAGGAAAGTGGTTTCTGTTTCATGAATCCATGGTCAGATCATTCTGTACAGAATTATCCAGAGAAACACATTGGTTCCCACAGGTTGGTCACACTTTTAGTAATTGTTGCACTGACGGTTACCTAGTGAGAGCATTACAATGTGAGAGCATTTTGGGTGTCGAGAAAACATCCTCCCCCACTGTAGGCAGGTGTTGGGATAAGTGAATGGGACCTGAAAATAGCTCCAACCACAACTGAGTCAGTCAGAGGGAAGCTGTGAGAAAGCAGAGGCAATGAGACCAGTATCTGGCATCACTGAACCTTGACGGTAGCATTAATCCTGCCTGAATAAGCCCACGTCGGCCCTGGGGCTTCATTCCCACTTCTAACAAATAGTGGAGGTCTCAGTTTCCACTTTGTTTATTTCTGTCTTTTAATAGCCTTCTCTTCCTTCTGGTACCATTTGCATCATGTATCCTTCCTCCATCCTTCTAGCTGAAAATGATTTCTTTCTTCTCTAATTTTCCTGCAGCAAATTGCTTGGATCTGTCCTTTCCCCATCACTCCCTACCTTTTGTTATCTTTATTTGTGTATGAGGTACATGTAGCCTTTGTTAATAATCTTTAATGTTAGTGTCTTCCCTCTGAAATTTTCTCAATTTATCCTGAATATGTCTTTTTTTGATTGCATAATGGTTTACATATTGTTCTCTTTATTAGATTGGGAGGTCCTTGAGGGCAGACCCTGTATTTGCCTTTCTTTATATCCATAGCAACTGCCATAGTCCCTAGCATATAGTAGATACACAATACTTATTAATTTGACCTGTTTCCTCTGTCTCCCCCACCAACATTTGAAGGATAAAATAGTAGCTCTAAACTGTGGAAAAGACTGAATAAGAGAAGATAAGGCTTAGGGAGGACACACTAATGGTCTTCAAATATGGAAGAGGGATTATTCTTTTTCTGCTTGGTCTCTGAGGATAGAACTAGGAGCAAAGAGTCAAAGCTATAGAGAGGAATATTTTGGTTTTATGTTCAGAAAAATTTCCTTACTTAGACTGGTTCCAAAGTGACCGGGGCTGTCTCTGGAGCTAGTGACTTCACTATCATTTGGAATCTTTAAAGACAGGCTGAATCCTCACTTGACATGGATGGAGTGGAAAGGATTCCAGTTTAGGGTTAGGTAGGAGTGGCCAGTCTTTGAGGTTCCTTTCAAATCTTTGATTTAGTCATTCCAAGAGACAAAAATGGGGGCAGGGAAATTGGCGAGGCATCTCAGGCTATTGTACCTGAACAGGATGGGAGAGTGGAAGCCTCCCCAGTAGTATCATGGACACCATGCCAGAATTCTTAAGCATTAAAGATGGCCCAAGGGGTTCAGGGAAGGGGTCCAATTCTAGCTGGTGTGTGTCTCAGCCAACTCTCAGTAGGGCTTTGAAGAGGATGGAAAGGCAAAACAAGGAGCAACAGGTAAAAAATGAGAGAGGCATATTTCAACTCAGTGTGAAAAACAATAGCAACTCCCTAAATAATAAGACCAGTGTCCAATTATTAGAGCTATCAGCTTTATTTGGAAGTCTGAGACCCCACTTCCTCTAAGAAGAACTACAATGGCTACTCAACCAATGTTTTCTCAAGGGAATTCATGTCCAGTACAAATTGGATAACATGATCTCAGAATTCCCTTCCAATGTTAAAGTTTCATAATTGTATGACTGAAACCAACCTGGCAGGGGATGGAGGGGTTATGACTTTGGCCTTCTGGACCCCCCTTACCTACTGGAGGACCATCTAGCTCTAAGTCAGTTAGAGTTCATAGGCATAGTCAGAGAGTGAGAAAGCCAGGATTCAGCTAGTCTAATGCTATTATTTTACAGATGTAACATAAGCCCTTTGAGGGCAGAAACAACAATTTCATTTTTGTCTTTTTATCCCCAGTGCCTAGTGGTGTCTGGCACGTAGCAGGTTTGTAATAAGTGATTGATTGATGAGAGTTCAGAGCCAGAAAGACTATCTAATGACTTTTCCAAGGTCATACATTTAGTAAATGGCAGACCTTTAAGTCTAGATTTATTTTCCCTTTCTCCTCATTCATCATCTATGATTGGGATACCTGTGAGCAATGCAGGATCTGGGTACATGGATGGGGCTTGGAGCTCTCCATGTGTTTGATACTGTGGAGCATCTTAGGAAGTGAAATTAGTGGTGACTAGTAGCAAGATTTCCTTTTCTTGGTAACTGTCAATGCATCGCCAGAAGCATGATTTGCAGGTGTGGGATTTGCAGGAGTTAATAGACTATTGATCTAGGGCTGAAGACAAATGGACTTTTATCTGGATACTGGAGAGATTTTTCAAGAAATGGGACCCCTTCCTTCCTTCCTTCTTCTCTCTTTCTTCCTCTCTCTCTCTCTCTCTCTCTCTCTCTCTCTCTCTCTCCCTCCCTCCCTCCCTCCCTTCCTCAGTTCTGGTCACCACATTTGTGTGAAGACATTCAGAGATTATCCAGAAGAGGAGGGAGATGGTCTAGAAGGGAGAAGCATGACCTTTGCAGTTTTGCTGAAGAAACTAGGAATGTTTATATTGATAATAGTTGATGTAAGGGACCAGGATATCTACTTTCAAATTGTGGAAGAGCTTTTCACATAGAAACTACATATATTCTGTATGGATCCAGAGGGAACAATTAGGGCCCTTGTGTAGAAGTTGTATAAAGAGGCTCACTTCAACTTAATGCAAGGAAGATCTTTGTAACACTTACAGCTCTATAAAAAGGAGCAGACTGCCTCATGAGGTAGTGAGTTTCCCATCATTGCAAGCATTTATCCAGGGGCTCATCGACTACCTGTCAGAAATGGATCTTGTCTCAGACTCTTAGCAGCTGTATTATTCTGGATAAATCACTTAATCTTTTTAAGATTTCATTTCTTCATATATAAAATGAGGAAAATATAGCACCTATTTCTTAGGGTTATTGTGAGAATGAAATAGCATGACATATATATGATACCTTGCAAACTTTAAAGTACTATGTAAATGTTAATTATAGAGAGAATTTTTATTTAGAGTGTCAGGTTGGGGTGACTGGTCTTTAAAGTCCCTTTTAACATCAAGACTGAAAGAGGATTCCCCTCCCCTCTTCTTCTCTGATATAATACTTTGGAATTCTGGCAGAGATGGAAAGCATTCTATATGAATCTAAGACCAGAAAATCAAAGAGTCTCTGAATCAGACCAAGTTTTGAAGCATTCTAGACCACATAAAGTGAACAGAATTTCCCTCCACAGGAAAATCAACAAATAGTCACTCATCATGCATTGAAGGGGTTTCCACATAAGTGTCTATGAGAACCCTTGACCTAGAAAGGAGCAGTCATAGCACTGGCCAAGAAGATGGTCATTAGATGCAGAGAGTTTTGGATAATAAGGAGGCTTCAAGGCCAGAGAAGTTTGGATAAGTCACTTCAGCAAGGCTCCACAGTTCATCAGTGGCAAACTCACTGGCCTTGAACCCAGGCTTCTTGATCCTAAGTATAATGGTTCCCCCTCCCTGCTCCTCTACAACCATCATCTGCATCTGGGATGGTGATCAAATCTACAATGACAAGAGCAGAACTTTGGTTTGGGGAGGAACAGCCATGAAAGATGACCTGTAGGCTTGGACATTCTCCTCCTCTTTCTACACACACACACACACACACACACACACACACACACACATGCATGCAAACACACATGCACACACACTCGCACACACATACACACGCACACACACATACGCATGCATGCGTCTCCAGAAATCCTGGGTCAGGATTTAGAGTCTTTTTTAAATTATTTTTTTCAAATAGCATATTTATTTTCTCTTTCAACTCAGAAAGGAAAAGAAAAAGAAAAAACAACACCCTGTAACAAATATACGCAGTCAGACAAAACAGCTTCTCACATCTGCCATGTCCAAATATAAAAATATATATATGCATGTATATGTATGTATAGGTGTATATATATATGTATGTATAGGTGTATATATGTATACACATACATATATATAAATATGTATGTATGTGTTTATATATGTGTGTGTGTGTGTGTATGTGTGTATACACACATATATCCGCTATGGCCAAAGACAGGAACAGAACATGGTTTTGGGTGATCCTGATAGGGAACAGCCTTATCCCTGGGGGTGTGTGAATAGAAGGCCATGGTCTGTGTCAGTTATATGAATCCCATTAGAGTTCTCAGATAAGGCTGAGCCCCTCCCCCCTATCCCAAAAGGCCAAGGCTGAGGTGTTCTGATGTCTTTGATCCTTAGGGCAAATAAAACCAAATCAGGGCTAAGATATCTCCTATGTCCTCACTATGAATAAAGTTAGGTCATTGCCAGGGCATGGTTTCTCCCTAAGTTCTAAGGGTAAATAGGGCCCCTCATCTCTCAGGTGGCCATGGGACAGAGCACTCTGCTAGAGTTCAAGTGTTTTCGAATTCCTTAGGATGGGCCTTTGGGGGTCCCTTTATGCATGAAAGCCATTTTCTACCATATTCTTAGTGTAGGTAGAGTTTCTCCAGGGCTCAGAATTCCCCTGAACTCTCACTGTCCAATACATCCCCCATAGCAGGGTTAAGTGGCTCAATAGCCCATTTTATTCAGTTCTCAATATCAAACATCTATAGTTGTGAGAAATCTCAAAGGTATCCAGTCTAATCCCTTAATATTGCAGATAAAGAAGATGAATTACAGAGTGGTGAATTGCCTGAAGTCTTCCACCTAATAGTGGCAGAGCTAGGATTCACACTCATAACTTTTAATCACTAATCCAGTGTGCTTCCCATTGTAACCGAGACACTCCCTGTAAGACCAACCGTATCTTAGGGAGGGAAAGTCTTGAATCAGAGAACTGCTCTTAGGACTTAGGAAAGTGTCTTCATGGGGAGTCAAGCCTCAGTGGATCTGCTCAAAGTGGTGTCATGGCTGCAGTCATCTTCAGCTTGACCCCATAATATTGTACAATGTTATACAGTTCGAGCTGGTCTCCCTTTCACAGGCGTTGGGGTGAGCTCAAGGGAGACAGAGATGTCGTAGAGTCCTTGTGATGTCATCCACATTCTGCAGACTATGAAACCATTACGTTAATTACGTTCAATTAACCACCTAACCTTCCTCACCTCCCTGCAAATGCTTTTCTTCTAAAAAATGCCCAGTAATGTTAATGGTGAGCTTAAAGTCAAAAAGTCCTGAGCTGGGAGTATATATGGGAAGGGGAATTTGGAGAGCATGCCTTTGGGTGGAGGCCAACTGCCTACAGGGAAGTTAGGGCCCCAGCCCCTTGGCTGATCACAATCAAAAGTTCTGACGTGGCAAGGAGCTGCTGTGCCTAGCAGGCCTAATGTATTGGGAGGCGACAATTGTGTGTGTGTGTTTGTGTGTGTGTGTGTGTGTGTGTGTGAAGGGCCCTTTTTGGGCCTCTACTGTCTCTGCTGTGTATTTCCAATTCCAGAGACCCTAAGGACAGCTCCAGATCCTGGCTCTATGCTTTGCCCCTAGGAATCCGGAAGGTTTTGATCCAGAGTGTCCATCTACAACTATCCTCATGACTTCCCCAGGCTTAGAACTTGTCTGGAACAAAAAGGGCTTGAGATGTCCAGAGAGGCAGAAAACTACTCTCTCCTTTTAGAGTTCATGAGTCCAGGGCTAATCTGGCCTACTATGTGGTCTAGGGCCCCTGAGGATGGGGTTGGTTGAATTAGACCTGGCATATAAAAAATCAGGGACCGGGGCTCTATGTACATGACTACCAGACACTCCGATTTCCCTACCCTTCTTGATAGATTTCAATATTTAGCCTTAAGACTCCTTGGACATCAGCACCCAGTTCGTAGATTTTCAACGATAGCTGTCCAGTCCTCTGTCTTCACCCCATCTCCATTCCACCTTGGGGTATTGTAGTTTGTTCCTCTGTAAAGAAACTCCCCTCAAATGCTAAAAGCATGACGTGATGCTGAACTCTGGTCAGCCTTACTTGGCACTTTCTTCAGGGAATAGATTCCCAGTACCCCATATATTGGAAGGCAAAGGGCTTCAGCATTATGCCACATGTGAGTCAGTTGGAAAAAGGGAATATTTAGCATGGAGAAGGTGAGACTTAGGGTAGAGGGGATGGGGAAGGAAATGAATGGTAGGGATCTAAGTAAATGGAGAACTGACATATGAAAGAGAACAGTTGGTCTTGTACTGCTGGAGTCTAGAAAGCTGAATTAGGAATAAAGAGGGGAAATTACTGGGAATGAAACTTAAGAATATCTGTGTTCCAAGATCCCCTCATCCCCAAACTGGCCAACCATGTTCAAACTACACATTTACAAGAATCCCTGCAATAAACTAAACAAGTAGAAATTCAGCCTCAATTGAAGAGATCATTTATTCTTGCTCTCCTCAAATTCCCCTTGTATTTAACTACTTCTGCAATATATTCTCTTTTATAGTTGTTCTGTAGAAACTTATACAGGGGGTCCCAAAAGTCTTAGTACAGTTTTAAGCTACTAAAGCAGAACAGAAATATATAACTCCTAAAAATAAAATCTAAGCAACTACAGCTTAAAACTGCACTAAGACTTTTGGGACATCTTGTATCTAGCCTTCTTGTCTCCCATGTAAAAATGTAATCTCTGTGATGCAGGAATTGTTTCCTTCCTTAGATTTAAATCCCTAGCACCTATCACAATGTTTAACTGAGAGTAAACGGTTAATAAATACTTATTGATTGATGGATTGATTGATTGGATATTTCTAGTGATGGGGAGCTCACTACCTTTTACCCTAGCCCCTTCTATTTTGGGCTTTTTTTTTCATTAGGAAGTTTTCAATTACATCAAGTCTAACCTTTTCTTGTGGCAACTTCCCACTCTTGGCCCTAATTCTGCCCTCGAGGACCAATCTGAGCAAACTGGATGCTTTTTCCTCTTGTTATTCCTTAAAGAGCTTGAAGATGGCTATCAATGCTCCCCAGAGCCTTCTCTTCCCCAGTTTAACATATCGCTAATTCCTTTCACCATTCTACCCATGGTGGAGTCTCTCTATTCCTGGCATGACTCTAGTCATGTGCCTTCTGAACGTGCTACAGTCTGTCTGTGTCTTTGCTTATCCTTTAAGATCTGCCACAAGAATTCAGCTGATGGCTCCCCTAGTAAACAATAGATCATGAGATCAGAGATAGCATTGGGTGGGACCTCAGGGGTTCTTTAATCTTTCCTTTGTTGGGAGAATTCAACTTCTAATTGTTGCCCCCCCCCACCACCACTTTATATAGAACATTTGTATTTATCCTCTTTATATTTACTTATTCTGTATATGTTTGTAAATTTCCATGTTCTTTCCCCTGTTAGAGTGAGTAGAGTTGGTCCATTTGTTATCCTTATATCCCCAGTACTTGGTACAGTGTTGGCACATTGGTGCTTAATAAGTGCTGATTGTTTCATTGATACGTGTGTGTGTGTGTGTGTGTGTGTGTGTGTGTGTGTGTGTGTGTGTATACCAGAGGTAGTTGTCCTAGGCAGGACTCATGATTGACTCAGTGCAGTAGCCCCTACTTTTATATAAGGTACCATCAAATGATGGTGAGCCCTCCTGAGAACCAAGCTGGTCAAGAACCACTACTCTGATTGGTGTTGATCTGAACTTACTTCTGTTTGCCATCCTGGGACTTCAGAAAAATAAGGCATTCGTAACTCAGGCTACTTAACAATCTGACACAGGTTTTGGTGTCTGTCTGACCTTCTGAGCCCTGAACTTCAGCACCCCAACCTCTGATTCTAAATCTTCACATCTAGTATTTTGACTCTCAACTTCTGGCATTACTGACTATCTCGTGGACTCCTCTAGAACTCTATTTTACTCTCTGATCCCCGTTATTTTAGTGCCTGGCTCTATGATCCCCTAGGCTTTAGTTCCTGGCTCAGCAATGCCCCTATGTAGATTCCCAGCTGTTTCTGGGACCTTGTGAGCTTTAGTTTCTATCCCTGGGATCACACAGATCCTGGTGCCAATCTTTGGAGTGCCTGAATAAAGCCCTATAACACTCCAGGCTTGGACATCTGGCCTTATGGTGCCTTGAATCATAGTGTGTTGCTGTCCAAGCATGTGAACATCATATAATTTCTCTGAGAAAGAATATTTTTTCACTATGAAGTCATCAGGCCTCAATGTCTAGCCCTGTAACCTCTTTAATTCTCAGGTTAGAGCAGTGGATTATAAATCTGAGGTCTACAAGGAACCCATAAATTTTTTAAAACAATTATAACTATATTCCAACAGAATTGATTTCCTTTGTGACATTATATATGTTATTTTATGCATTTAAAACCATTATTCTGAGAAAGACTCCACAGACTTCACCATATATCCAAAGGGATTCATTACTTATGCACACACATACACAAGTTAAGAACTTCTATCTTAGGGCGTCAGCATGACAGTGATGGAATGGGGGCAGAGAAAGGCCCAGAATACTTACTTTTCTGAAGTTACATGTAACCTTACAGACTTATCCATTTTTTGTGCTACCAAATCCACTAAATTTATTATAAGAAAAGAAATGTTAGCACAGAAAAATGTGGTGACTTGCCGAAAGTCATACAGCAGAATCATAGGTAGGGTTTGAATTCGTTGCCATGGAGGTACAAAGCCTTGGTCTGGTCCAGATCTGGATAAACCTATGGAAAGATGTCTGAGACCTCCAGATTCTGCTGGGAGAAAAGCGTCCTTTTACCCATAGTCTAACACTAATGAGGCCCTTATAGGGAGTTATGGACTGACTAAGAAATACCCATGGGCAGAAGGAAGCTTTCCCTCTCCTGCAGCCCTTGCTTCATCATTCAAATCCAGATCCTTTTTCTATGTGTCTGGGAATGAACCCCATGAAGTACATTGGCTTCCTTTCCCTCTTGTAACTGAATCAAAGAACAAAGACTGGTTAGGAGATTTTTCAGGTGTTGGGACATTACATCTTTTCCAAGCTTATGTAGAGGTAACTAGAGATTTTAATGAGCTGAGAGATCCCTGGATCTCTCATTGGAAAATTCACAGGAAGCTGATAAAAGCTGTCACTTCAGACTCCAATGAAAGATAGGCTGGTTATAGCTTAGAATGTTCCACAGAAGCTGATCTTGCTGCCCCTAGAGCCATCCAGAAGTAAGACTTGCTTTACGAGAGAGAATGATTAGGGCGGATGCTGTTTTAATCAACGCTCCACTCTGAGAAGGTTTCCAATTTACAATCCCTGCCACACCCGACTGTTTGGTTAAGCTTCAGGGGAGAGTGATCCAATTAATAAAGAACATTGTATTATTATGGCATTAGTGTAAATTCACCTAATAAATACTTTTTTCCCCCAGATGAAATGAGTGAATTTAATTGCTAGGAAACCTATGGAGAACTTAGACAATAACTTTTTTCCTGACTACTATTTGGGGTTTTGTTCCTCCATTTAATTACAAAGCAAATGCACTTTAGGGTGTGTTAATTGTAGTGTTTGCCAGAAGATTAAAGTTCATTAAACTTTGAAGTTCACTTAACCCTCCATCATCTTTCAGATCTCTCCTCTGTGAAACTTACTTGATTCAGGAGCTTGTAAAGAAACAAACAAAAATCCCACGATAATACAACAAAGCAAAACAAAATAGTGGAGGTGTTGGTTCTTTCCACATATGCACTATTATTTCATGGGTTTTAAAGCCTACATTTCCAGAAGTGAGAGATAGGTTAAACCCACAGGATTTTCTTCTTCCGACAACATGCCACAATATCCCACTGGAAGATGAGGTATGTGGGGCAATAGGTAGAATGCCAGACTCAGAGTAAAGAAAACCTGAGTTCAAATCTTGACACTTACTAGCTGTGTGACCCTGAACAAATTCCTTAACCCCTTATTGCCATAGTTTTTTTTTTTTCACCTATTAAATGGGGATGACAATACCATTTACCTCACAGGGTTGTTGGGAGGATCAAATGAGATACTAATTGTAAAGCACTTAGCACAGTGCCTTAGCACATAGTAGGCGTTATATAACTGTTAGATATTAATATTATTACTATTAATGGCTTCTTTTCACCATACAAGGAGTCCTGCTGAAGCCATGTAACATCCAAAGTCTATGATGTTCCACAACATCAGCAAGTAGGTCATGGAATCATGTGAGAGAATAGATAAAACATGGCAAGGACTTCACCATAGAGGAGAGTTTGGGAGGAAACGGATTTAGATTTAGTTGATCTGGTTTTATAGAAACATTTCTTAACTAGATCAGCATGGATAAATTTCTTCATTTCTCTGAGGCTAGTTTCCTGTCTTTTAAATGGGAATAGTGACACTTGTACTAACTTCCCCTAAGGAATATCATAAAGAAAAGACTTTGCAAACTTTGAATTGCCTTCTAGAGATAAATACTTATGGTATGAAAGTACGAGGGTGCATTTTGTCCAAACTTAGAGAAAGTCTCATGGGTCTCCACTGTTTTTGAAGGAGTCAGTATATAGGAGTTGGAATACCCGGTTTGATTTTCACTCTACTTACTAGCTATATGACTCTAGGCAAACTACTTCTTCTTTCTGTGCATCAGTTTTCTTAACTTTAAAATGGGGATAACCTCTAAAGGTTGCTGTTAGGATTAAATGAGATAATGTGTTTAAAGTACTTTGCAAATTCTAAAGTCCCATATAAATACCAGATATTACTTCTGTTTTAAATTGAAATAAAATATTTTCCTATCCTTGAATGAATTAGACTCTTACCTTTGCTTTATTTGGAGAGCATAGTGATGGGTTTTTGACATATTTATACCTGAAAATATCCAGCAAATACTTCATTTTCCGTGAATGAAAGAGTAAAAATAACTTTTTAAAATTAATTTGTTTTCAGTTTTCAGTAATCACTTCCATATGTTTTAAATTTTCTCTCCCTTCTGCCCCCCTCCCTACACAAGATGGCAAATAATCTTCTATGGGTTCTACCGCATTATTAGCTGCATTTTTAGACATTGCATAGAAGAATTAAAATGAATGGGAGAAACTATGAGAAAAACCAAACCCAAATACAACAAAAGAGAAAATGTCTGCTTTATTCTGTGTTCCAATTCTATAGTTCTTTCTCTGGATGTGGATGGCATTTTTTTCATCAAGAGTCCTTTGGAAATGTTTTAGGTCCTGGCATTGCTGTGAAGGACTAAGTCTATCAGAAACAGTCCTCATACACTGTGGCTGTTTCTGTGTATAATGTTCTCCTGGTTCTGTTCATTTCACTCAGCATCAGTTCATATAAGTCTTTCCGAGTTTGTCTGAAGTCCACCTGTTCATCATTTCTTCTGACACAATAGTATTCCATTGCATTCATATACCACAACTTGTTCAGCCATTCCCCAATTGATAGGCATTCCCTTTATTTCCCTTGATTTCTTGACCACCACAAAAAGAGCTGCTATAAATATTTTTGTACATGTGGGTCCTTTTCCCATTTTTATGATCTCTTTGGGATACAAGCCCAATAAGTAATATTGCTGGGTCAAAGGGCATGTACATTTTTATAGCCCTTTGGGCATAGTTCCAAACAGCTCTCCAGAATGGTTGGATCAGCTCACAGCTCCACCAACAATGAATAAGTGTTCCAACTTCCCACATCTTCTCCAACATTTATCTTCTTCCTGTTTTGTCATGTTAGGCTATGTTATAGGTATGATGTGGTACCTCAGAGTTGTTTGAATAGGGATTTAGGGCTTTAAAAAGCCAAAAAAGTTGGCTTAAGTACTCTGTAATTGGCAGAACTTAGAACCATAAGATGGTGGAATTAGAATGAACTAGAGAATGTTAAAGTAAAAACACTGCTGTATTTGATATCAGAAAATGAGTTTGGATCCTCTCTATGCTTTTTTAATTCCTGTGGCTTTGGACATGCAGTTTAACCCCTCTGATTGTCAGTTTCCTCATTTGTCAAATAGACTTTATGATCTTTTTGAGCTCTGAGTCCTCTGGGCCCGTATTTTATATAAGGAAGAAAAGGAGACCTAGGAAAATGCAGCGATTTGTCTAAGTGATCTATGTGAGACTCAAATCCAGGCTTTCAAATGAGGAGTTTAGAAAAAGATCACTTTGGCAAATATCTGTCTGTCTGTCTATCTATCTATCATCTCTCTCTGCCCCCCCCCTCTCTCCCGCTCTCTCTCTCTCCCTCCCTTCTTCCCCCCCTCCCCCTTCCCCTTCTCTCTCCCCTCTCTCTCTCATTTGCTTCCTAAATACAAGATGGGTGGGTCATGTGAGGTTAATTTGTTTGCACCAGACCTTCACATTTTAGTAGTCTTCAGTCCAAGTTAATTGTGGCTCAGTAATAGATAATGGAAGCCAATGGTTTGTTGAGAGAGTCTGAACACCCAGGAGAAGGGAGATCACAGTCATTCTATACTCTGCCTTGGTTAGACTAATCTGCTGCAGCACATTCAGTTCTAAGAACCACATTTTAGAGGCACCTTCAAGAGCTCAGCTGGAAGAGTTGGATACAGAGCATGGAGATATCATGGTGAGACTTCTCTCCAGCAGCCCACTTACAAACTTTAATTCTCATAGTTCCAAGGGGATTTAAGACTTTAGCTAAGGGCAAACCATGCAGAATGCTTTTGACTTTGCCTTTAGGAGAGGAGCCAGATGATGAAGAGAGGTGGGAGGCGAGACTTTGTCCTTAGATATTGAATGGTAGAGAATAATGGAGGTTGCAGCCAAAACCAGGTTCTTGATGGAGGCTCTATGCTGAACTCTAACATGGTAGGTTGAAGTGAATACCACTATGTGCTGTTGTTGCCCAGTGAAAGGGGCAAAGAGCCAAGAACAGAATTTTAGAACTAGGTGATGGACATCCAAGGTGCAGGAATGGAGCTGCTGGGGAAATTGCCTTGCAGAATTCTCCATGTTTTTCCTGGGGAGCTGAGAAGTGCACCTCTGTTAACTGTCTCCTGTATTCCCTTGGTTTACCTACAGAGAACTGGACATTGGGGAAATTGGCTCAACTTCCCCTGCCTGTCTTCTCTGTTTTAAGGACAGAAGACTTTTGTGACTCTCTTAAAAACTATTATCTTTGTAAAATCAGTCAACACACATTTATAAAGTGCTTCCTGTGGACCAGGCATCACTGAGAGCACCAAGAAGAGTAAACATCATGCCTTCCCTCAAACACATTGCATTCTAAGTGTTTAAGTGTTTGTGACCAAATATTCAAATCTGCATGGCCATTGGAATTTGGGTCAATTCTGCTTGCTTAAATGCTTGTGGTGAGATTGGGAATAGAGATAGGGTACCCATATTAGTAGCAGATTTCAACATTCACGTTTCATAAACCAAATTTGGATCTGTCAATGCAAATTAGCTGGGTGTCCAACCCACATATTTAACTGATAATACTTTGCCTTAGATGGAGGAGACTATTATTTGGGGCTGCATGTCCTCCTGAGATGGGACTCAGTGAACAAGCACCCCAGGCAAAATGTAAGCATTTTTCTGCCCTGGGATCAGTCATGTTCTCAGCCTTGCTTTATTAAAATTTAATTTAATTTTTTTCAATTGACAAAAAAGTTTTATTCTCTCCCATATCTACCAATTGAAAATAAAAACAAAACCCTTATAACAAAAATGCATATTCAAGAAAACAAATTCCTGAATTGAAAAAATGTATGCGTGTGTGTGTGTATGTCTCTGTGTCTTTTTGTGTCTCTCTCCCTCTCTTCCTGCTGTCTCCCCCTCTGTGTGCCTGTCTCTGTCTCTACTTCTGTCTCTCTGTATCTGTTTCTGTCTCTTTCTCTCCCTCTCTTCCTGATTGTCTCTGTGCCTCCCTGTCTTTCTGCTTCTTTCTTTCAATCTCTCTCTATCCCTCTCTGTTTTCCCCTTCTCTCTCCATTGCTTTCTATATCTCTACCTCTCCCTTTCTTTCTCTGTGTTCTCTCTTTTCTTCCCTCTCTTTTTCTCTCTCTGTCTCTGTCTCTCTCTGTCTTTCTCTGGAGGTGGGTAACATGCTTTGTTGGTCCTCTGGAATCTTTGCTAGCCATTGGCATTGGTCAGATTTCTTTAGGCTTTCAAAGTTGTCTTCATAATGTTGTCGCTATCTAGATTGTTCTCCTGGGTTTTGTTCATGCCACTCTACATTAGTTCATCAATGTTTTTGAAAGGATACTAATGAGATGGGGCTACAAGCTGGACCTGTGAGGTCATCAGTCCAGGGGACATCAGGTGAGCTCTTTGATTGCTAGTTGGTACCTTCTCTGTAACACTTAGTATTTGAGATTTACCTAGAATACTGAGAGATGAAGTAACTTGTCTTGGGTAGCATAGCAAGGTTGTGTTAGAAGTAGACCCTGAACTCAATGGTATTGGAATTTGCTCCAATGATGGCCCTCTAGTCATTCTGTCATACAGCTGCTCTACAATGAGAGTTATCCAGAAATAAAAGAGGCTCTCTGAAGATGTAGTGAGCTCTCCTTCTTTTGAGTTCTTGCCAAGTAGATTATAGAGGGGGTTCTTGTTCAGGTGCAAGCTGGACTAGGTGTCTTCTAAAGTCCCTTCCAATTTAGAGATTTTTCTGGCCAGCACCAGTCTGGAAACCACAAGACATCCATGTCACACCTGTGGAGTGGGAGCTACTATGCCAGAATGAAATCTCAGTGACTTAATGTCACTTCAGTGTGGTCAGTTAGCCTGAGAACATTGGCTTGTGTCCAAAAAAGCATATTTTGTCAGTCCTAGAAAAAGGAACCAAAGGAAAAGAATTGTGGGAGCAGGGTAGAGAGGCAAAGGATGGAAGAAAAGAAAATGGCCTTGTCAATGAATGAGAGAATCTTTATATAGCCCTACTGAAGTGTTTAGGTCATTTCCAGCTCTTTGACTTCAGTGAGCCCAGTCAAGGTATCAGAATTAAACACCTGGCCTCCCTGCCCATTGAAGTTTCCCTTGCTGCTCTGTGGGCTGTCTACAACTGGCTAACTTTTCAACTAAACATCTTCAATTTTAATCAAGTTGCCTGAAATTTCTCAAAGGAAGCTAGGCTGACAACCATCGTGTTTCTGTCTCTGTAGCTTTGATGTTTAGCATGGTTGCCTGCTACATTGCAGACACCTAATAAATATTGTTCAGTGACTGATGGA
Source organism: Potorous gilbertii (assembly GCA_028658325.1). Classification (NCBI taxonomy): domain Eukaryota; kingdom Metazoa; phylum Chordata; class Mammalia; order Diprotodontia; family Potoroidae; genus Potorous; species Potorous gilbertii. Next base: position 491,240,498 of record CM053769.1, read on the forward strand.
TTGATTGTCTAAGCCCTGCTGCTTTACTACATATGGAATCTTTGGTGAGTCCCTTACTCTTTCTGGGCTTGGGAGTCCTAATCTGTTAAGTGAAGGTGGCTGCTCTGCTGCATTCTGCACTGCTCAGATCACATCTTGAATATTGGGTTCAGTTTGGGATATCATAGTTCTGAAGGGCATTGACAATGTGAAATAAAGGTGACTTGTGAGGTAGTGAGTTCTGCTTCACTGGAGGTCTTCAGACAGAGAGAAATGGGATGATCACTTATAATGGATGTTCTAGAAAGAACCTTCAGGTATTAGTGGGACTAGATGCCCTCCAATCCCTGTTTTCACTCAAGAGTCTGAGATTCTGCTATGTTTCTGGGGGTTCTCTATGAGTTCCAGAATTTTTCTTATTGTCCTTTTGTATATTAAGTCATAATCGAGGGGATGTTTGCCTATAATGTCCTTACCACCTGAACTATCATGGATCTTGGGGGACTAAAACATTTCTCATTTTTTCTAGTCTCTTTTACAGTTTACTTGTTCAGATGTTTTTCGATGTGGACATCATCATTTCTTGCCTTTCATCCTATATATTGATGCCAGCTTTGAAGTGGTCAAGGCTCCCTTGTTTTCTCTCATTTAAGGGATTGTAGCAGATGGCACTCTCAATTTGAGACAATGACATAATACAGCAACCAAAATGCTCAGGCAATCTTCAACTGCACTCAAAGAAATACAATGTCAGAATACAAAAAATACATATATAAAGAAATACAGGGATACAAGAGTCCTACTGTACTCTGCACTCAACAGACCACAGTGGGAATACTGGTTTGAGTTCTGGCCAGCATATGTTGTGGAGGGCATTGAGCAGCTAGAGAATGGTCAGTCGAAGTCAATCAAGATGATTAAAGGGGATATGTTAAAGGAATCAGTGTTCAACTTAGAAAAGAGAGGACCTGAGTGGCAGGTGAGAGGTAGGGCAGAAACTACCCTCAGTTATTTTAACAGAGGGAAAAATGAGGGCTAGAAAAGGGGAATTCTATGGCTGCAGAGCTAGTGGCAGAGATGGGGATAGAGGCCAGGTTTCACAGAGTCATAGTTATAAATTTTGGAAGGGATCTCACAGGCCTTTTAGTACAATCAGCACCTGAATAAGACTTCCTTCTGTAACTTACCAACTTATTAAACCTTTCTTTGAAGATCTCTAGTGTGGTAGAACCTATTATCTCTGGAGGGAGATCATTCCACTTGGGAAGAGTCCTTAATGTTAATAAAAAGTTTTACATGAAACAAATTTGTTTCTTTGAAATTCTCACAAATCATGCATAACTTCGTTCTCTGGAGCTAAGCAGATTCCTGATTTTATATTGTAGATTATCAAATACTTGAGGACAACTATGAACCCTTCTCCTACTTCCCCCCAAATCTCCTCTTCTCTAGGTTAAATATCTATAAGTTCTGGTTTTTCAATCAATGCTCATGTGACATGATGCAGAGTACTTTTACCATCCTTGCTTCTCTCTTCTGAATACTCTCTAATTTGTTAATGGCCTTCCCAACCCACTAGATGCGATCTAACGAGGGTACAGTGCAATCAATGGAATTCTCACATCTCTAGTCTTAGGCAATATGCCTTTATTATCACATTAGGTTTTTTCCTTTGGTCAAGATATCATACTTACATTGAGCTTGTTCTTTAGGAGTTCAGTCATATCTGACTCTTTGTGGTCCCATGGACCAACTGTCCATAGGGTTTTCTTGGCAATGATAGTACAATGATTTATATTTCCTTCTGTTGTGGGTTAAGGTGAACAAAGTTTAAGTGACTTGCCCAGGGTCACACAGCTAGCAAGTTTCTGGGGCTGGATTTTAACTTAGATTTTTATGACTTTAGGGTAAGCACACTGTCTGATTGAACCACTTGGCTGCCCCTATATTGGGCTTACGGTCTTCTAAAACGCCTAAATTGTTTTCAGGTGAATTGCCATCTAGCTATGTATGTCCCATTTTGACTTGCTTCTCCAAGTTTTTATTGCTATATTTCGGCTTCATGTTATCTACGTTACTCCCAGTGTTCTCCCTCACCCCCTGCCAGTCCCTCACCAGAGGTCAACCCATAAAACCAAAAATCAGAGGAAAAAGAAAAAGATCAGCAAAGCTGATCAGTGCTTCAAAAAGTCAAAAATACATGCAGGGTTTTATAGCAGTAAAGGTTCCACCTCTGTGTATATCTCTTCTTTGTGGCCAGGCTTGTTCTTGATAATTCTGTCTTGATCTTAGTCACTGAGAAAAATATTAAGAAACCTAGAGCCAAGCACAGATTGTTTAGGAATACCTTTGGAGACCTTGTTTCAAGTTACTAATAATACATAGCAAGCATTTATGTAGTACTTTTTAAGATCTGGAAAGTGTTTTCCACAAATATTATGTCTTTTGATTCTTATTGCATTCCTAGAAGTCGGTGATATTATTATACCCATTTTACAGATTAGAAAATAGAGTCAGAGAGAAGTTAAACAGCTTGTCCAGTGTTACACAGCTATGTAAGTACCAGCGGTAGATTTGAACTCCAATTTTCCTGACCCTAGGTTCATTGCTCTACCCACCGCACCATCAAGTTGCCTGTATCGGACAAAATGATACCAAACCGTTGATGACTACTCTTTGGATCTGACTAAAAAATCAGTTTTAAGTGTGATGAATTATATTATCATTTTGTTCATATCACTTCATTTTTTCCCATGTGATTACCAAGGAAAGATCTGGTAAAACACTTATCTAAACTCTAAGAATTATGCGTCCAAACTTTTCTCCAACTATCCATCTAATTACATTGCAAAATATATGGACTAAGTGTAGTCTGCCTTATTGGTTCATTCCTGATGCCATGCTAACTCTCATTACTCTACTTAGTTATTTACGAAGTTATTTATTCCTTGAAAAACATGTTGTAGATTCTAGAAAAAGGGTGATAAACTTTTTGCATTTCATGGGAACATTTTGATAGTCTGCTGAAGTCTGTGAATACCTCAGAATAATGTTTTTAAAATGGACACTATAAAATATGTAGCTTTACAAAGGAGAATAATGATATCCAAATACAATTATCAAAATTAAAAAAAAATTCATAGAACCCAGATTATGAACTACTGCCCTAGAATCTGAAAATTCATCATCCTCCCCTGCCCCAGGAACTGAAATCATGACATATCCTGAATATAAAACTTATATACTGAAACCATATATAAAACTTGTAAACTGAAAACTGACATATCCTATTTTTGAAAATGGAAACACCACTTGACTTTCTTCATTGATGAGGCATATTATCCATTCACCATGATCTTTCAAATATCACTGCAGTGATTCAGAAATCATATTTGAGGGGCAGCTAAGTGGTACTGTGGATAGAATACCAGCCCTGGAGTCAGGAGGATCTGAGTTCAAATCTAACCTCAGGCTCTTGCTAGCTGTGTGACCCTAGGCAAGTTACTTAACCCTGGTTGCCTCTCCTCCCACCAAAAAACTCCCCCCAAACCTAAAATCATATCTGTCAGTTCTTTCAGTAATAGAGGATATAATTCATCTAGTATAGGTCACCCAAAGTCATCAAGGAATGTTATGTGCTCCTTTATAAGCTGCCTCCCCACCTGAGGATCAGCTGTCTAGTGACCGTCTTTTCCAGTTCACAGAACAGAAATAAATAAATAAATAAATAAATGAAATAAATAAAACAGAAATAAGATAAGTAATGAGCATCTTGATGTCTGGCATCAGTAACTGTTTCATCTATTTAGGAAGCAGATCGGCAGCAAAGTGAGTGGATATTGGACTTGGAGTCAGAAAGACCTGGCTTCAGATTCTGCCCCAAGCACTTAGTGTGTGACTTTGGGTTAGTCACTCAAGTTTACTTTCTTCAGCTAAAAAATGAAGATTATTTTTTGAGGCAATCAAGGTTAAGTGACTTGCCAAGGTCACAGAGCTAGTAAGTGTCTGAGGCCAGATTTGAACTCAGGCCCTCCTGACTCCAGGTCCAGTACCTGATCCATTACTGAACCTAGCTGCCCTTAAAATGAAGATTAACGCCATCTACTTCACAAAGCTATTGTGAGGGTCACATAAGGCAAATGTTAATAATAGCCAGTATCTATAAAATGCTTTAAATTTTGCCAAATTATATATATTATCTCATGTGATTCTCATAACGTTCTGCTTAGGCATCAGGAATGAACCAATTATCATTCTCTTTTTACAAGTGAGGAAAGTGAGGCTGAGAGAGGTTAAGTGCCTTGTCCAGGGTCACAAATATGTGTAAATGTAGAAAGCTGCATTTAAATTCAGTAATCCTGACTCTAACCACTGTGCTACTGATTGGCTTGTTTCCTCAGGCAGCCGTCCTATCTGTCTTTTGGTTCTTTGTTTATCCCAACATAACTAATACCCTGCCATCTTTCTTCACCAATGTTTGTTTCTTCTTAGCTTTTCTTGTCAAGCTCAGACTATTCTGAAATTAATCATTCCTAATACTATTCTTAAAAGACCATAGAACATTAAAAAACTATTCTCCATTACGTGTCTTTTGCTTGTTTCATCTTCTCTATATTAGAAAAAAAAAGTTGATTGATGAATTCCCTGTGCATCTGTATTAGTCTGTTTAGGCAACCTCCACCTTTTCTCCTCATTTAAATTGTTTTTCTTTGTGTCCTCAGAATTTCATTTTGAGTACTTCTTACAGTGGAAAGGAAGAAGGGTTTTAAGTCAAACATCCTGTATTTAAATGCCAGTTCTGTTACTTATTACCTGTGTGATTTTGGACGTGCTATTTAGCCTACCTGGGTCTTGGTACCTCATTCATAAAATGAAGAGTTTGGACAAGTAGGCTTTAAGATTCCTAATTCTACAATCTTATGCAACTTACCAAACTGCCCTTTCCTCAACATTCCATTTGACTATTGAAGATATAGCAAAGATATCTGTAGTTTCTATGGGAGTCATTTGAACTAACTATTACACCCATAATATGTTCAGCGTATTGAGATCTCAAATATACACGTACGATTTTTAAAAATTTCTTCTTCTAAAATCTAAGAAACATGTCAATATATTTGTTTTTTTTCTGTCACATATTTACACAGAATGGTCATTTTACCTGAAGGTTCTCATTCTAGCAACCAGTTATTACCTGATGGTAAGAACCCTCCAATTGTTTTCTCCCCAACTTTTGATGGATGATAATATTATTATGGCAAATAAAAAAGCTCTTTTACTTTGGAGAGATAGAAGGGGAAGTTGAGAGCAGGAGATAGAGACAGAAAGACCAAGATAGAGGTATCCAGATCACTGGATTGCTGGAAATTGCAGTAGTTATGGGCCAGGCTTGTGGTCTGTTGACCACATTCTTCATATATTTCACCTTTTTGTCTCAGAATGTACTTCACTGACAGCATAATTTCAATTTCTGTCTCCATCATCTCCACCCAAATGCTTTTCCCCAGAATTTCATCCTTTGATTCCAGAATTTTCTCATATATATAAGCTCCTTAATATAAAAACTCTTCCTTCTTTATCCCCTTTACATTAAATGCATTCAGAGCCATTTTACAATCTTGGGTCTCATCTCATTTAACCTGGGTCATATCTAAGATTCTAATTTGCCTCATTTTTTGGTTTTCTAGTTCCCATTGCTTACTAATCAATATTTTGTGCATTTGTGTATAGATCACTGGGGTCATGGCTTTTGTCTATGATTCCTGGTCTAGGTAACTTTGAACTCAAAGCATTCCTGCCTGGGACCTTTTGTCTCACTATTTTGAGAAGTCTTCTGTATACTTGAGACAGTGTCTCATGTCTCATTTGCAAACACAGCAATATGAACTAGCAGTTGCCCTGTGACATAGATTTCTGGTGTGTGGGAGGAGAAGAAATTTGTCTGCCCCTAGAGAGGGACAGTGGAGGTGGTTTGGAGAAATGGATTGAAGGGTGAAAGCAAAGCTTTTGGCCTTTCATAGGAATCACCATAGATCCCCTGCTCAAGGAGAATTGGATCCCTAATATTCCTAGAGCTCTGCCTACAGATAGCCCTGATCAATGCTGCCGAGGCTATGCTTAGGAAGGCTCTCTGATCCCGAAGGTTTTCTTAAGTAAACTCAGGCTCAGCAAAGCTTCCCTATCCCTTTGGATCTGATGTTCCATCTTCAATTAATGTTTGTTTGCCAAGTTAGAAGCAAACATTGACATGTCTGAATAGTGGGCTGCTTGCCTTTGGGAAATTACAGTGTTCTCTCTCTCTTTTTTTTTAAGCATTGACTCTGGATTCAGAGGTCCTGGGTTCAAATTTCACCTCTGACTATACTCACTAGTTGTTTGACTTTAGACTAGTTACACAGCCTTCAAAGGTCTTGGTTTTCTAATCTGTAATGGATTGGACTAGTGGCTTCTATGGCTATAACTCAAGATTTGTGATTGTAGAATCCCAAGCTTCTCCTAAATTTTTACCTCTAATATTCTGGTGATATTTTTTTTTTGTCTACAAGAGATGGAATGGCAAAATCTGTGAAGAATTAAATCAGATCAGACAAGGGCCAACATAGAGGTGCATGATGGGCATGACCAGGTTGTAATACATTATAAGTGCATTTTACCACTTGGTACCATATGGGGAATGTTTGAGTGACAAAGGACATGGGCCAGTCACATGGAGTGAGTGAAGGGCAACTAACGGGTAACCTGTGTGCTCCCCTGGTATCCATGCTTTATCAAGAAAACTCAAGGGGGACCATTAGCTTATGTCCAGGATCCCCTCTAGAAAATGGGTGAGAGCCCCATAGGTTGGGCAGGCATGAATGGGTTTTGAACTGTCTCACTGAAAGAAATAATGTATTGATGAGGTTACATTTTTGGGATTATCAGAATTTGCTTACCTGAAGATCATTGATGAGGTCATATATCATTTGGAGTTTTGTGGAGTTATGAAATTCATTTAATTACAGTCAGGTTTTTTCTTTTCAGGCTGTCTGTCCACTGATCCTAAAATACTATCCCTTTCCATGGTAGAAATGGCATCCTGTAGATAATCCTGTAATCTAGATAGTGGGGACTACTGCTTCCAGTGAAGAAGAAAGAAGAATAGTGGATAAGGTGGGGAAGAATCAAAGACAAGACAATACTGGACAGAGTGAGAGGGAAGAAAAAGAAGAAGAGAAAATAGAAAAGGGAGAGAAAGAAGAGGAGAAAGGAGAGGAGGAAGGAAATAATAAAAGGGAGGAGGATTCAGGGTTATGTTCAAGAATTCTGAAAATGTACTCCAAGCAACATGGTATACTGGCAAAAACACTAGCCCAAGAACTTGGAAAGCCAAGTTTTTGTCTTTCTTAATAATTTCCCGTACAACTATGACCAACTCATTTCAAATGACCATAGATTTATGATCCCCAACTGGAGGGGGAGCTTAGAGATCATTCTTCCCCTGAAAGAACATAAACTTGAGGACAGATTGAATCTTTGCATTTACATCTTATACACACCCAGTGCTAAGGCATATCATGGGCTTAATAAATTTTTGCTGATTTAAAAAAATATTGTTATTATGTTTACTCCTCCACCTCCTCCTGTTGCCCATGAGAAAAAGTTCTAGCAGAAAAGAAAGGGTCCAAGTAGTTCACCCATGGTCACATATATATTTACTCTTCCATCTCCAATAGTTGCAAATGAGAAAAAGTCCTAACAGGAGAGGTTTGCTCATGGTCATAAATAGAATGAGTGGCAGAGCTTGGGATTAAACCAAGTCCTCTCACTCGCAATCCAACTCTCTTCTCCTCTGCTGTATTATATCTCTGGATTCTCCTATCTATAGAACAGGAAGAAACTTGCATTGGTATAAGACTTAATAATTTACAAAATGACTTCTTCATCGTGATAATAGTAAGCATTTACGTAGCATTTTAAGATTTGCAACGTGCTTTACATATATCTCATTTGATCTGATAGAATTTTATTCCATTGGTTGTTACCTATGATTTCTCTGAACCCTCTAAAACCTGTTCTCCCTAAATTGATGCATTACTGAGTGTTTCTGTTTATTCAACCAATCCCATACTCATTTCACTCTAGTATCATCTCATTCACATTTCTCTACTTTATTCAGTGTGACAACCATAGAAACTTTGTCAAATGCTTCGATGAAAGTCAGACATTAAATATTTATTGTATACCCTTGATTTACCTAGCTGGTTACTCTGTCAAAAAAGAGAATAGATTTATGGTTGTTGTGACTAGTTCTTGATAAAAACCATTCTGATTTTTGTTGACCACTGCTTCTTCTGTTTAATGCTCAAAATCTTTAAATATATGTCCTTGAATTTTGCCAGGAATAAAAATCAAACTTGCTAGGCTGGAGTTTTAATACTCTAATTTCTTCCTTTTTTAAAAATATTAGGCACATTTGATTATCTCTATTTTTTGTATTCAATTCATACTTTACATAGTGTCAAAAATGATCTTAAGAATCAAGTTTTATTTCCTTACTTCTCTGCTCCAACATCTTTAGTTACTTCTCCTTAATCCTTGGATAAAAATAAAAAAAATAATCCCTGCTCTGGCACTCAAAACCAATCCAGACAGAACAAAATAGCAACAGCAACCACACACACACACACACACACACACACACACACACACACACACACGTCCTTTAATGAACAAATGACAGTCATTTAGGATAACTATTTTTTCAGAAATATTCATCAAGATCTCAAAGTAAATAATGGATATAGATCTATATATAAAGAAAACTGGCACCATCGTAAGTCAACTTAAATTCTAGGATTTTTTGTTGCATATTGGTTTTCTAACTACTAGTTTGCTGAACTTAGGAGGTGAATCATAGGTAATAGATTTTTCCTAATTCAGGCACAATCATCCATCTGCTTACCATCCTGACCACCCTTCATGAGGATACTTTCCTGCTTTGCCAATGTCCTTCCATCTTTGTCATGCCCAGCTTGAACATAATTCCCCAGATTTGGCAGGGGATGAGTTTAACAGGACTCTCTTCTCTCTGCTTCTAATATCATGCCTCTCAATGCAGACAAAAATCACATTAGCTTTCCTTTTGTCTGCCATGTCACACTGTTGACTCATTTTGGGTTTGCAGTCCACCAAAACCCTCAGACATTTTTCAAAGGCTTTACTTTCTTACCAGGCTGCCCAGACCTTCCATTTACAAAGCTGATTTCTGAAACCAAGTGCTGGATTTTGCATTTATCCCTATTAAACTTCATTTAACCACATTTGGCTTACTGTTCTAGCCTATTAAATATTTTTGGATACTGGTCCCATCAACCAAAATATTAAATATCCCTTCTGTCTTGGTGTGAAAACTTGATAACTAACTTATCTATGATGCCATCCAATTCACTTAAGAAAATGCGGAACACATTAGAAGCAAGAATAGAACCTTGTGGTGTTCCATTAGGATCTGCTTTCCTTATTGACATTCATTCATTAGCTACCTTTTTTTTGGAAGGGGGAGTCTAGTCATTCACCCAGATGTCAATTTCCATATTTGTAATATATTCTAGTCAATCTTCAATTTTCTCAACAAGGCTATTGTGAGAGATTTGGGGAGTACCTGGAAAGGCCCATGCTATTTCTTTAATCTACCAGTTCTAGGTACTTTATCAAAAAATGAAATGAGATTAGTCTGGCATGACCTGTTCTTAATGAGCCCATGCTCACTGACAGTCTTCTTTATTTTCCTTTATAAGAGCTCACGAATATCATTTGATGATGCATTTTATATCTTTGTCAACGATCCATGCCCAGCTGTCCACTATATGGTTTAACAATTCTTTCTCAAACTGAGGACCTCATTTACCTTTTTCTATCCCTTCTTGTATCTCATGGTCCCTGTGCTTTCTGAAAAATCACTAACAGTGACTCAGCAATCATATCTATAGAGTCTAATATAAGTAGTTGATTAATAAATGCTTGGTGATTGATTGGTTGATTTCTTTGGGATTGCAGATCATTCAGATCAGGTTACTTGAACTTACTGATGGCACTAAGGTGATTTATCCTTATTTTATTAAAAGGAATAATTTCTCTAAAGTGCTTTGCCAGTCCTAAAGTATTTTATAAGCATCCACAATCATCATCATCATGGAGTTAGATTCTCTCTCAATTGTTTTGGTTTCATTTTTCTCAGTGTGCAGTTTGTTCTCAGTGGAGAATCCAGAAGGAAAATAGAATTGAATATTATATTTTCTTCTGATAATTTGTTGTTACTCCTTGCTTTCTACTCTTATTGTGCCCAATGTAGCCATAGAGCTATAGACATTTTTTCCCCTTTTCCTTAGCATTCCTTCTAAGCTGAAGCTTGCTCTGAGTTTCAGCATTTCCAACATAATTCTTGCAGGAACGTGGCATTCTTTTGCATTCCTACTCAGTTACCTGCTCCTGTTTTCATCTTCTATACACATGCTACAAAAAAATTGAATTATTCAATAAAGTCCCTGTGCAGCTACACCAGTTTCTTTAGACAACTCCCTCTTTCATTTCTTATAGAAAATATTTGCATTTACATCCTCAGAATTTCATTTTTGAGAGTCTATTGAGTGGACTGTTAAGAATCTCAGGCAATAGGACCCTACCCATCCTTTCACCGAATACTTGCAGATATGCTCCCTTCCACCCCACCCCCCCACTAGATTCAGATTGTACCTAGCTTTCTCCTGATTATTATTCATGCCCTCCCATGATTCCTGTCATTCCCACTTCACCAATGACATCTGTGTTATTCAGAACCAGGCTCAGAACAGAGGTCTCCATTATTCCTAAGTTGACACGCTCTCTCTTCCCAACCATCCTGCATGCATATGCTAGACAATGCTGTGTGCTGGACAGAACTTTTGACTTGGAGTTATGACTGACCTTTGAGACTGGTACTTTTATTACTCAAGGATAAGGAATCTCAGAGTTGAGATGGAAGTCCTAGGAGTTGTGAAGCCTAAGAGACCTGGAAACCAGAATGCCAGAAGTTTCATTGAGGAAGTTAGTAGGAATGCTGTCAGGGAACAGTGCGGGGGTGGTGGGGCAGGGGGGAGACAGAGAGAGAGAGAGAGATTAATTGATACTAATTGTACTAATCAGGCACCTACTGTGTGCCAGGCACTGTGCAAGGTGATAGTTTGATAGTGTTGTAGACAAAGGTGAAACAGTCTTTGTCCTTAAGGAACTCACAATTTATGTTTGGAGAAAACATATCTGGATATAGATATATACAGGTAAATTATATATATCTATATGTAGGCATATGTGTGTATGTATTTTTGTATGGCAGCTGGGTGGTACAGTGGATAGAGCATGCTCAGAGTTAGGAAGACGTGAGTTCAAATCCAGCCTTAGAAACTCTCTGTGTAACCGTGAATAAGTGATGTAACCCTTTTTGCCTTAGTTTCTTCATGTATAAAATGAGCTAGAAAAGGAAATAGTGGATCACTCCAGTACCTTTGCCAAGAAAACCCCAAGTGGGGTCAAAAACAGTTGGACTTGACTGAGATAACTGAACAACAAAAGTTTATATATATATGTCTATCTATCTATCTATATCTATATGTGTGTATATCTACGTATCTATGTATATATGTGTACGTAATAAAGAACAAATATAAAGTTATTTCACTACTGGGAGAGATCATAATATGAGGAGGTCAGGAAAATTTTCATGTAGGAGATGGTGTTTGATGTGACCTTTGAAGGAAATGAAGGATTTTAAAAAATGGAGATAAGAAAGAAGTTTATTCCTGGCACAGGGACAACGTGTACAAAGACATAGGTGCTGGAGATAGAATGTTGCATATGATAAGCAGGAAGGCCAGTCTGATTGGAAGGCTCTGGGCTAAGTGTCATTTTCACCAAGTAAAGGAGAGTGTCCTAGATGTTGGTAGGTGGTGGTACTAAGAACCAGGATAGAATGGGATAGTCTAATCCAGTCCCATGAACTTTCAAGGAGAAGAGTTTGCTGAGTGATTATGTCAGAGCAAAGCATTGTGAGTGCAGGAATAGAGAAAAAGAGCAAGACTCTTCCTCTAAATGGTGTGAGTCAAGGGACTTGAGAGGGAAGCCAACATTGGAAAAGGTTGTGAGAGATGTGGAATCTTCATGGAAAAGCAAGATTTGGGTCACTGATAGTTGTTGGGTATGGGGATTGAGGAGGAACAAGAGGTGGAGAATTTCAGTTTCTCTTGCTGGAGGTTGAACACTTTTACATGATAATGGGGGGAAGGTCTGGAGTAGAACCAGCCTGGTAGAGAGCAGAAGTAGAAGAAGCAGATAGAATTTAGGAGTTAAGAAGGTTAAAGTGTCGAGACGTCAAATTCTTTGAAGAGGCATAGATGTGACTATTGAAGTAAATAAATAAATCAACCAGCGCTTACTATGATGAATCTCTGTGGTGCCAGACACTGTGCTAGGTTCTGGGGCTACATATACAAAGAATGCACTAATACTTATTCTTTAGGAGTTTGCTTTCTAGTGGGGGAGATAACAACAACAGACATATTTTAGGAAGCTTGATCTGGTACTGGTGTATGGGATGATCTGGAAGAGTTAGAGCCTAGAGTCAGAGATAGTGCTAAGGAATCTGGCTAGGCATGAGATAATCATTTTGGTTAGGGTAAATACATTGGGATTGATAAAGAAAGAAAATATGAGAGACATTTTGAAAATTTGGATGACTAGAACTGGTGATAGATGGGACATGGATGACAAAACAGAGTCAAAGATGGTTTCTGGGTTTCTACCTAGGACACATGAGAAATGGTGCTGCCAGTACCATTGAAAAATGGAAATATTAGCAAGGAGCTTGAGTCTGGCAAAAAATATGGGAGGAGTTCATTTCAAACAGAGACTTGTGGGATGAGGGAGTCAGAAAACTGTAGGGATAAGCTAGTCTTGCTCTGTTATATTATGGATGAGAGAAATGAAGCCCTAATCTATCCAGGGTCATATAGAAACCTAGAATACATTGAGTTTAAAGACAATTTGGAATACTATGTTAGGGATAAACTGTATGTAGGCAACTGGGATGAAGATGCACTTCAGAAAGACATGTCAGGGATCCCCACTCTCTTGTTTGAGGACCTTACTCTCCATTCAATTAAACATTGGCTCTCTGTGCCTCAGACCTAATGGCATCTCCTTACTGGGAAGTAACTCAGAAAGTCATAGGTCTAGACCCCAAAATGACTTATCTATATCTCCACATATGTTTTTATACATATATACACATCATATGCATACATTTGTTTGTGTACATCCATCCATCTATCTATCATTGACTTGTGTATATATACACATACAGCACACATACATATACACACATGCATAAATACTCACAAACACGCATTTGGCTAAACCTGTGATTTCATTTGAGTCAAAAATTCCTAATGAGGAAATTTAATAATAATTGCTAGCATTTATGTAGTGTCTACTACGTGGTAGGCATTAGGTCAATCACTTTACAAATATTATCTCACTTCATCCTCAGAACAACTCTATAAGTGTATGGCATTATGATCTCCATTTTATAGTTGAGGCAGCTGAGGCATACAGAGGTTAAATCACTTGCCAAATGTCTCACAGCTAGTAAATCTGAGTCTGGATCTTCCTGCCTGCAGACCCAGGCTATTGCACTACTGAGCGTCTCTAAACTTATTCTACGGTACTTGCTCCATAATTTAGAAGCTTAGGGAGTAGCCTGGCCATTGAGAATTTAAATGGCTTCCTCAGGGTCACACAGTCAGCATGCCTCAGAGTTAAGACTTGAACTATCTTCTTCCTGGCTCTGAGTCCTGTTCTCAGTACATGCTACCACACATAATGATGAAATCAATATGTTTCCTGTTTAAATAGCAACTGTACAGAATATCTTTATCCTTTGGGAAAGAAGAATCAGGGGAATCATCCTGCTCACAGCTCCTACCCTGCTGTTGGCCTGAAGGGGCCTGGATTTTGGGGCAGGGGGCTGAATTGTCTTGTAGGTCTGCCCGGAGGGAAGCCTGCCAGCCTTGCAGAGCCCAGATCCAGGACTACTGTCTGTGAGCTGGGCCTAGGGCACCTGGGGCTTTAATTTTCCAAGGAAGTAGGTCACGGTAACAGAGACTGTCATGGGCACTTAGAGCCAGTTCAAGATGACATGACAGCTGCAAGGATGCCTGTGGGCTTCCATGACTCTAAATCCTTTTTGCTTGTCCTGCCAGTTTCTTTTTTTCTTTCTTTTTTTTTCTGAGTTGCTGGGAGTAGTACGCTCATATTTTTGAGCAGAGAGGCCAGGCACGGTTACCACAGGTCATTGTTTGGGTTTCTCATGGTATTTCCAAAGCCTCAGATGAGATCTCATATACCACAGTTTCCTTCAGGGTTAAGAAAAGCTTAAAGTCTTCAAATTCAAAGAGTAATTCAATAATTATTTATTAAACATCTGAAATCATGCTTGAGTTGAACTAGAAGGAGGGACGACATGATGCCATGTACTCCAGTGTGACCCTAGACATGTTATAATCTCTCTGAGCCTAAGGCTCTTCATCCACGAGGCATTTCCTGCTTTGTGGATTGGATTGGAAAAGAGGGGCAGGGTTATGTGGTCAGGAAAAACAGTTCAGTTCCATGGGAATGGGTTTGCTTCCTTCCTGGCCCCTAGCTGAGATATGTTGAATGGAGAGAGTACATGTTGAGGTAAAGGGAGCAAAACTGAAATAGACGATGTCTGAAATTCCTTTCAGGTTTAAATCTGTCATCCTATGATCCTCCTGGGTTTAGAGGCAGGAAGTCAACCTCTGCTACTTGCCTAGCTTTGTGACCCTGGGCAAGTCACTCAACCATTCTGTTCCTCAGAGTGAGTCAATGAATATCTTTACTGAATTACAGACGGATTTCAACCTCTCTTGGTATTGCCCTGTATACCAGACAACAGCCCAGACACTAAAAATACAAATATGATGATATCTCAGAATCTGCTCTCAGGGAATTTGGAATTTAAATAAAGGCCTGTGAACAACTATACCAGGGGAGAAGCAGAATGAGATAAAAAGAGAATGGAACCCTCTGGGCAAAGTGCTACAGGCTATTTGAGGAGGGAGAAGTCCCTGGGAAGGTCAAAAAAAGGCTTTATAGGAGAGGTGGCATCTTTGTGTGACCTTGAAGGAAGGAGGGGAGGGACTTCCTCAGACAGGGTTGAGGCTGTAGCATTTGCTTGGTGTGAAACCTGTCACCCCAGTGTCTTGGTGGGCTAACTGAACTTCTTTCTCTTGTCTCTCCCCTCCCCTCAATTGTCTTTAGATTTTCCTCTGGTCGTCCAAAGCCCCCACTAAGATCTACTGCTTTCTCAGTCTCAAAATTGCCTCTCTCTTCTCCTCTCCTTTAACCTAAACATATTTTCTCCGCTCAATGGATTTTAGCTAGCTGTTAGAGGAAAGTAAGCTGGTTAAGCCAATTCCCACTGAAGAGAATTGAATTACTGATTGCCATGTAACCTGTCTTGGCCTACCCCTTTCATTTCATCGGGCAAGCATTAAGTACCCATTAAGTGCAAGGTGTCATACTAGGCTCTCACCATATAAAGATAAGAGCAAAATGTGCTGACCTAAAAGAGCTTAGATCCCCCTCGAACAAGAGAACATCGTACACAGAGAAGTAAGTATATTTGAAGAGAGAGAGAGGGAGGACTCTGACAACTAGTGAGACATGGAAAAGTTTCCCATAATAGAATGTGTCTTTGGATGGACTTTGGAAGAGGTAAGGAATTAGTTAGAGAGTGCAGGTCAGACATGGAGGATGCCTGTTCAAAAGCACAGAGTTGATAGATTGAACAAGTCCAGAGAACTAGTGTCAGCCCATTTGGGTTGGAACAGAGAGTGTATGATTTATTATGCTAAGTTTGGAAAGGAAGACTGACTCAAAGTTGTGGAAGGATTTTAAATGTCAATTTTAAGGAGTTTGCATTTTATCTTAGCCTTAGGGGACAGTTCGTGAGGGGCCTTGAGAAGGAATGACAGGGTCAGACCTATGTTAGAGGAGGATTATTTTAAAGACTGTGCAGGGTGAGTTGGAGGAGAGAATAGAAGCAGGGAACCCAATTAGGAGATTCTTGGAATACCCCGATGAGAGGGAACGAAGACTTGAACCAGGACGGCAATCAGATAAGTAGAGAAAAGAAAGATGTTGGGCAGGAGAGTTCCAGAATATTTGCATTTTATTTGGAACATGGGTTTTTATTGATATCTTTAGTTTTTACATCACTTACATTTCCTCATGTATTCCTCCTTCCTTCCACTTGAAAATCTGCATTTTAAAAGAGGTCAAGTGAATCCATTAAGGGCTCGGATTCCAGGCCTCCTGACAAAGGAAAATGCAGATTATGTACCACATTTTGGGGGGAGAAAGAGGCTTCATCTAAGTGATCATCTACCTAGTTATCTTAGGAAGACTCTCTCCCTACTGTACTACCTGCTCCTTATTGCGTATCAAGGGCATGACTGTGTAGCTCACTGAGTCAGACAGGCTTGAAGGAGGGAGGGGAAGTGATTATCTCTAGGATGTGGTAAGGAGTGAGCCTCACCTATGGAGTTATAGACTTACAGATCCTCAGTGTTAGAAGAAACTTCAGAAATCATTTAATTGCAACCCATATCTAATTCACCTCTCTCTCCTTCCATTGCTTGAAGACCTCCTGCAAGAAGGACTCATTTTCCCCCATATTGACTGAGAATTAGACACTTGTTTTCTGCTTATAAAATGGGCTGGAGATTCCCTCATAGGGTAACCTCTCAGGAGGATGAGCCTATATTGAGAAATGTCCCCCAAGGACCCATCCTCCCTATCCACCTTGATTCCCTAGATATAATTTTTTCCAACCAAATCAGATACTCACTTCTCCCAACTCTGTTCTTCCTCATCCTTAAAAGCAAGCTCATGGAAAACACAAGCTTTCAGAGCTGGAAGGGAACTTAGAAATAATGTAGTCCAGTGCACTCATTTTAGAAATAATGTAAAAAAAGATTCTCAAAGGTTATTTGACTTATCTAACATCACACAGCAAGTGCAGATGCATAAATGCTTGGTGACTGATTGAGATTCTATATTCTCTGTTCTAAAGAACCTTTCAACATTGGCGTTTGTTTTTCTCTGTTTTAATATGTATTATCTCTGGGATTCTGGGTAAATCATTTAACCTTTCTCTGCCTCAATTTCCTTATCTTTAAAATAGGGACAATGTAGCACCTGCTTCATAGGAGTATTGTGAGGATCAAGTGAGATAATATTTACATGGCTTTTCACAAACCTAAAATTGCTATAGAAAGGTTGGCTATTATTATTAAAGACCCTTCAGCTCTCATATTCCATTTCTATACTGTGTTCTAAGGTTGTTCCTAGCTCTGACATTAAACATGAGAATATGAGCCTGTTTTATGACATGTATGGCAACTGAAAATTTGACTTCAACAATGGATAGGTTTTGTGATGGTGATTTTGGCAAGCAGATCTGTTGAGTGGAAATGAAATAAAATTGTAATGACCAATTACTTCTGAAAATCTCCCCAGAGTTCCCCATCAGATTTAATCAGTGCAACACACTAGGAGTCATAACTATCGGCCCTCTGAATAGGATAGGTAGGCACTCTTCCTCTAATGCCTGTCTGGTGCATTTTTAGCTTAATTTTTTTCTACCTTGGGTGGCATATAGCCATCAGTCCTACCATCCAGAGAGACACCATCAGGGACACTGCTGAATCCAATAGGGTAGCAATAAATCATGTCACAATGTGAAGGAGATTTTTCCCTTTTCTTCCTTTTTCTCCTTTTCCTCTTCCTTCTTCTCCTTTTCCTTGAGAGGGACAGGGGGTAGAGTGACTCAGAAGTAAAACTCAGGAGAAGTCAAGCGTTTTCTTAATGACTGACACTGAACTACTATGCAAATTGGGGATGAGAAGAGAGCAGGTTACCTTTCCCACTTTTCCTTAGTCTGTTCGTTTGTGAAATGAGTAAATTAATTCTGGGGCTATTTTTCTTGGTGGAGAGAAGATAGGTGAATTCTTAAGTATATGAAGGGCTGTCATGTACGAAGGAGTACAGTGGTTCAGCTTGGCCCCAAAGAGTAAAACTGGGGACAGGAGGTGAAAGAGATAGAGAAACAGGTTTAGGCTGGATGTTGGTGAAAGACTGCTTTCCAATGAGTTATCCCAAAGTAGAGGAGGATGCCTCAGAGGATCTGGGGCTTCTAGGAACATTCAAAATGGCTGTGTACTTCTGGGGGAAGTAGTCAAGAGATTCCTTTTAGGTCAGGGTTAGAAGAATTGCTTCTGAACCCCATCTAATTTTAAAGTTCTATAGTTCTGTGAAAGCCTTTAAAATATATATGTGCAACCACTTAATGACAAGGATTGGTTTTTGGAAGTAGACAGTATAAGGCAGAATAATATTATAAGGGACTGTGATTCTATAGGGCAATGGTAGAAATTGGTGATCATGGATTGAATGATGTTACAGTGGGTTTGGTAAAAGGTATATTAATGATATTATTGTAAAATGTCAGGAAATCCCTATGTGGGATGTACCTGTACAGTAATACCTCTAATGAGAAAGAAGATATGTTTTGACTTCGCTGTCACAAGTGAGATGGGAAGTATTCCTGGATATGGATTCCAATATATAGATTCTCTCCCTCTAAGTCCTTCACAGGGCTTTCCCCTTTTCTCTCCCTACCTCCTTTCTCATTTTCCTATTTTTGTCTCCTTCCCATCTCTCTTTTTTTCTTCCTTCTATACTCGTCTCTCCCATCTTTCCCCCTCCTACTTTCTCTTTCTCCTTTCCTTCCTGTAACCCCTTCCTTGCTGTCCTCCCTTACTCCCTTCCTTTTTCTCATTGCTTTCTTCTCTCCATTTGTTCCACCTCTCTCAGTGACTCGGAGGTTAAACATATGTATTTCCACAATTTACATATGATCAATCCCAGGGGAATGAAGTTGCCCCCATCTTGGACTGGGGCATGGTTCATCCATGGAGATCAACATGTGAATTTATATTGTTCTCTCTCCTTGCTGTCTTTGTGGCTGAAGTCACCACCTTATCAAGATAGAATAGCCTGGAATTTTCTCCACCTTTCTCCATGCCCAGGTTGGCTTGGCACAAGCAATTTTTGTTGCTAATTTTGTAAATTAGGGAATCTTTGTGATAAGACAAAGAAAGAACACTTAGGAAAAAGTCTATAATGATAGTTACAATCATCTGCCTCTACCTTCTCCCAAACTACTCTAAGCCACCACTTAATGATATGGTGGCAAACCAGTTAAAAGGGTTGAACTACCATGCTTCACATTCTTTGCTTCTTGGACACAAATTAGAATCATATATGCTAATTACACAGTAGTTCAATACTTATTTTATATGTAAACAATGTTAAATATTCAAATTTGGGTTAAATTCAAAATTGAATTAAAAATCAACTTAAATATGAGATGGGAGAGATGTAGTTAGACAGTAGGTTTTAGTGGCCTACAAATAATATGCAAATGCTGTGATATTGCAGCTAAGAAACCAAAGAAAATCTTCGTGTGGATTAAGAAAAGTAGAGCCACAGGATCAGTCCAGAATTAAGGAGACAATAGTTTCATTACACTCAACCTTGGTCAAATGATAAATGGAAAATGGTCTTCAGTTCTCAGAAGTATAATTTTAGGGCAAATGTTGATGACTTGGTGAACATTTAGGGAGGAATAGTCAGGATGTCAAATGAAGATCAGTTGGAAAATACTGGGGTTGTTTAGCCTGGAAAAGACTTGAAGTGGGCATAGTAGTGCCTTTTGAGCACCTGAAGACTTGTCGAGGCATGGGGGCAGGGGCGAGGGAGATTGCCTTTATTCTGCTTGGCCCTAGAGAAGAGAACTGTCTACAATGGGTAAAAGGAGCAAAGAGAAAAATTTAGGTTTTCCATTGAGAAAAAATTCCTAATAATGAGAACCACCCCAAAGTAGAAAAATTGGAAGATAATGAGTTCCTCCTCATTGAATATCATCAAACAAAGACTGGATGAGAACTTCTTGGTTTCAGATATGGATTGGAGAATATGACTACTGGAGATCTTTACCAAGTTTGAGTTTCTGTGATGCTTTTGATCTAATTGTTCCTGCCTTGGAAATCTTCTTTTGAGGGCAATGGATGCAATGATTTCCAGGCAACAAGCTTTGTTTGCACAAACAAAGAAAGCCACTGGATTGAATTGGGGTAAATAACTGGTTAGTCACCTCTTACTACCTGAAGACTTAAGTACAATAGACGTTTATTCAACTAGCTTTGTTGACAAACTGACTTGTATAGACCAACCACATACAGGGCATGTGCTGGTCCTTTTGAAAAATCACTGTTACATGTAGGATAAAAATGGTTTCGGAGACAGGTATAATATAATATCAGACAACCTTAATAAAAGGAGTGATTTCAACTAATAGGCCCACATAAATCAGAACCACACTACAATAGGAACTAAGTGAATTGTAATCTCCAGAGGCTGACATCACACTTTTTAATCTAAACATTATCGCTTTTTCTCTTATCGACTCTCTACATTAAAGTTTATTAGTGATTTCTGGGCTACTCTGAACAAGTCAGGTCAGTGCTGATTATGATTTCCATTGGGAAGAAGTCATACCAAATGGACAATCAGATGAAATGGGACAGCACATTAATTAGCATGCCTGCCCCATTCAGATTCCAAAGCTGGGAAGGCAGCAAAGGGTTTTCCTGCAAATGGATTGTTTCTTTCCCTTGAAAAATTAATTAACAAAGATTGATGGGCAGCAATTCTCAGACTTCCAGCTATTGCCTTTCTCTTCCTGGCAGGACTCTGTCAGTTTTCTTCTTGGGTGATCTTGGTGTTTGAAGCACAGAAATTGAATAAGTCAAGCCAGGTCCACAGGACGAATTACTGATAGTTCACTTGAATTGATAGTTTAATTCATTGTGCTTCAATTCAAGAAACATTGATGAAGTGGGAGCAGTGGGCTGCCAGTGATTTGCTATCTTGATGAGAATAATCTGCGATGCATTATGGGTATCAGACAGCAAGATATTCAAAGGGAATATGCAGGGTTTTAGAAATGATATTTTATGGAGGACTGCATTTTACTATCATGCAACTGAAAGAAAGATATAGGAATACAAAGTGCTACTGTGTTTATATGTTGTTGACTCTATCTGTAAAGGGCTATAGATTTAGTACAGGAGTTCTTAACCTTTTTTGAGTCATTGACACTTTGCTTATGAACCCAAACTTTGAACTCAGAATAATGTTTAGAATGCATAAGATAAAATAGGTAGGATTATAAAGGGAAGTAATTATATTGAAATAGTTATCAGATTATTAAAAAAATTTACATAACTCAGTTTAAGAATCTCAGTTTGGAGTCAGAAGGGACCTTCAAGCTGATTGAATCTCATTCCCTTATTTTATTCATAAGGACATTAAGGCCTAGAAAAGTTAATAAAAAAAAGTTAATAAAAGCCACTGGATTGTCCATGGTCACATAGCTATTGCATATCAGAGGTAGGATTGCAAGTAAGGTCTTTCTGACTCCAAATTTAGTGTCATAATCAGTACTCTAGGTAAAGCATCTTATTGAGCTGAACAAAAGACTACCTTAAAGGCCTTCCTCCAATGAAGGACTTTCCATGGATATGTCAAAATTATACAGTAGAAGCACACTCTTATTCAGTAACTGGATTCAATTAATGATAAGCATAACATAGAACAAAAAAATTGTTATCTCCTAAAATATTTGCCAGTCTCATGGAGGAGACTGAGTAGAGAGCCCTTGTCAACAAGAGATTCCCTATAGATGTTGAGATTCTCTAGTTATTTCTGTTTGAGGATAACGTGGTGCTGAAACTCTCAGAATGTTGTAGAGTCTCCTAACTTAGATTCAGTATCTATGGGAAGGGTAGCCTAAACATTCACAGAGAAAAAGCAACAACAAAAGAAAACAAATGAAACAAAAACGGATGAAGAATGTCTCTTCTGTGATATGCAGTTGGATAAACCATCTGTTAAGCTTATCTAATGGGATATCTGTATCTATGTCAACCCTCTCTCTATATCTATATCTATATATATGGATATATAGTATGTATGTGTATATATCTATATCTATACCTAATTTCTGTATACATGTATATGCATATAAGAAGTAAATGCTGTAGTTGAACAATAAGCATATTGTAGCCTTGAAGGATGCAATGAATCAGCAAGTTGTTTGCATAGGGGAAGTGGTTTAAAAAAATGACATCAAAGGAATAAAGACAGGCTGTTCACATAGCAAGATGGACAGCTTGTTTACTTGATAGATACACTTTTTCTTTTTTTTTCCTTTTATCTTATTCTGAACTTAGCTCGTACCAAGTATAACAAGCATTTCTTATGTGCAATATAGAACACAAAAAGAAATTTGCACATGATACTGCAAATCTGTTTTTCTCATCAAGTAATTAAGTATACTATGAGCTTCACTTGTAACTCTTAAAGCTGTTCTGATTCTATTTCCTTGTGGTCTTTGTTTATCTTTATCATTTTAAGAAAGTATGAGGAAGCCCTCTGCCCCTGCCATGTTGAATGTGTCTCCTATTGTGGGTTTATGGGAAAAGAACCTAGATGAGTATTTCCTAATTGGGCAGGAGTTACAAACTTCATTAGTAAAGGAAATGCCTGCACTGAAGAGATTGCAGATCTCTTGTCATGTTGAAGTGTTCTATGGAATAAATTAATTGAAAACAAACACTTATCAAGTACTTATGATCTAAGTGTTTGGGGCTACAAAACAAAGCCAATCTTTGCCCTCAAGGAGCTTCCATTCTAATTTGGGGAGACAACACTCATATGGGAGCTATGGGGAGTGTGATCATAAGGGGATAGACTGATGTGGCACTTCCCAGAGGAATGGTAGAATTGATTTGATTATGGTTGCTGAACTGGAAGGCATCTAGGCAGTAGATAGCCTAGAGGTAGGAAATAAAGTGAAGTCAGGACTTCATGGCTAGGACCTACTTGGGACACTCAATGACATGTAAAAGGGAGGCAACATAGGAATTCCAAAGATGAGCATTAACACTTCCAGAGAATGGTCTTTAGTTCTAGCAGCAAGTTGACTGGTGGGTAGATGACTGGGGAGTCTCCTTTGCTGACCAGTGAGACAAGCTCATTGCCTGAAAAATGCCATCCATTAAGACATCTAGGAGAAACAGGAATAATTTAGGGAGGCAAGGTGACAGTCAATGGCAGTCCTTCTCTAGGGAACACTAGAGCATGGAACACAGTGATGTGATATCAAGGACAATGTGGAAGACAAGGATCTGGGCTATATAGTGTGGGATCCAGAGGAGAGATAAGCAGGAACGATATTTGAACAGGTGGACTGGGTGAAGCCTCTGGTCTGTCAAACCACAACAGGATAACTGAGTAGGTAAATGGGGATAGAACATGTGGAAAAAAGTTATAATACACAATTCCAGAAAGGAAATTAAGTAGCACAGGGGATAGAATGCTGGACTTGGAAAGATCTGAGTTCAAATCATCCCTCACATATATGTTGACTTGTGACTATAGGCAAGGCACTTAACTTTATGGGCCTCAGTTTTCTCATTTGTACAATGAGGATAATGATAGCTGTTATCTCACTGGGTTGTAGAGAGAATCAAATGAGATAATCTATGCAATGTACTTGATAAACATTAAAGTGACATGCAAATGCTAGTTATAGTTATCACTCATGTGGCCTGACTCGTTTCGTTCTCTTCATCCAATAAATGAGGAGCAGAGCTACATTATGTCTATCCAGTTCTGAATCTATGAGCCAATGATCAGATTTAAAAATTCTAAGTGTTTGGGTGTAGGCTCTAACCATTAGGCAAGGAAGTCTAGAGAAACCCAGTACATACAGTCTTTTCCCCCAACTCTAGGGCTCTGGTCTTCCCTGGTGAATGAGGGGTTCAGAGATCAGGATTCTCCTCCTTTCCTGTTTCTGTGACACTTGTGGAAATGATGGATGAGACTGGAGAGTTGAGCCAACAGTTCCTCGGCAGCACAGCCAAGAGAAGAGAAATATGGCTTTCCTGCATGCATGGATAGTTATCCTGGTGGTGGTTCATTACCATAGCTAAGATGATATATGGGGTGGGTGGATTTTGAGATGTATGTAACAAAAAGCTAATGGAATAGCCGCAGGCAGAATGTTTTCTAATTAAATGCAAAACAGTACAAATGTTCTACATGCTATCTGTATGTGTCTACCTTTTTCAATCACTCTCATGGGTAACAAGGGAGAAATTGTAAGAGGATTCTTCCAAAAAAGTCAGTAGATCATTTGAAACCCAACTCTGGGTACGAATTTCATATTGCTTTCTGTGACTGGTTGCTGTGGCTTTATTTTGCCATCCAGAATGATGTGTCTGGGGACTTCTGTGACCTTCCCCACCTCCTAGACATAGTCAGGTATCTCCTTTCCATCTTTGAGCTGCTTGAGGGTAAGGACTGTTACATATGTATGGACTTAATCGAATCAGAGCAGCTGTCAGAGCAGAGAAACAGAAATGTATTAGTGCCATGGAAACAAGTGTCTTTGGCTGGCATGGGAGTGTCAGATTTTTTTTCATTTGGTCTGGCATCTAGATTATTCTTGGAGACTGGGATATTAGATCTTATCTCTTCTCCATGAGGGGTCTGATTGAGATCATTGTGTGATAGCTGGTTGTCTAGCTGCCCCTAACTCCCAAAGCCAAGAAGAAATCCAGCTGCTTCCCATTTACACTGTGTAGAGCCTGACATTTCTCCTCTTCTTGACAGTGACAAGGGAGCTGGGGAATACCTGCTGGGGTCCTTTCCATCTAATGACATTTTCTTTAGAATAACAAAATGTGCAAGAGAATTGATGGATGATCAAGGTTTGGTTTTTTTTCCTTATTTCTTCTTTTTTCTTTGCAGAGTAATATGCACTATGCTGGTGGTTAGAGCTTATGTGCACATATATGAGTATGTGATTGATTACAACAGCAATAATAAATGATTTTATGTAGCATTTTGAGGCTTGCAAAGTACTTTAGTTATATTATCTTAGTTGACCTTGCAACAATTCAATGACTCAAGGACTATTATTGCCTCCATTTTAAACATGAGGAAATGAGCTCAGAGAGATTGTGTGTTGACCAAATTTGTGCATGAAGTAAGTATTTGATTGAATTCAATTCAAAGTGATTCAATTAAGCACAAATTTATAAAGGACCTAATATGTGCAAGTCTCAAGGCACAAAGGAAAAAAGTGAAAGTCTTTCTCAGAAGGAGCTTACTACTGGGGATTTAGGGTATAGTACTAGATATTCATATATATATTCCCAACTTTCCCTGGGATTCAGTGGGAAAATTGAGTTCAAATCCAGTCTCAGACATTTATTCCTTTTGTTATCTTGGGCAAGCCACTTTAATCTCTTTCTGCCTCAGTTTTCTCAACTGTAAAATAAAGATAATAGTCACATCTACCTCCCAGGGTTGTTGTGAGGATCAAATGAGACAGTGTTTATAAAACACCCATCACGGTGCCTGATGCATCATAGGCTTTATATAAATGCTAGTTATTTTTAGTATTATTTTTTTCATCATTACTGTGATTTGACTTGTCCTCCCTATCATCTATAAAATAGAGACCTTCACTTATTGGGTTCCCAGGGTGAGCCTTTGGAGATGCCTGGTTGAAGCTATCATGGGAAAGTAAGAATGTCTTTCTGGGTCAGCCCTCTGGTCTCTTCAGCTGGGAGTTCTGTCTCTGACAGAAAATGAAGAAAAAAAAAAATCATCCTTTGTGAAGCCACATTCAGGGGTTTCAGAATATCACCAGTTTCCCTTGTCATACTCTTGACCCACGTGGACCTGTCATTTACAACACTCTTTGTCTGTACTCGTTTTAATTATTTTACTAAGATTTTCTTCTTCCTCTCTTTATTTTTACTTTTCATCCTACCAGTGCCTAGGAGGGTCCTTTCTAAGAAGAAGTATCACTGGAGGGACCTTGTGGTGAATCCACATTTGTTAATCCAGTGAATTCCAGTAGTGGTAGAAGAATGACATATTCTGAACCTAAGGGTTTTTTCTCATCAAATAGGGAAGAGCTTAACTTCAGGAAGATGGTCAGGTTGTTTTTTCTGTTGTATTTTCTGAGGTATCACACCCTCTGCTGGCTTCCTCTATCTTTCTGATGGAAGTCCTGATTCACCATGGCTCTCCCCATGGCCCTAGGGCACCTGGTAACACCAACTGGGTATGATTAGGTCAATCATACCTAGGTTTTAAATAAGAATCTTAGCAATAAATATGTAGGTCACTCTAAGGATATTCTCTTTTTCATATCCTTCCCACATAGTCCTTTCCATCAGATTCTCAGTTGGAGGAATCCCAAGTTATGCCTTGGCCTCTCTAGCTGAGACGAACTACTTTGGGCAAAGCTGACTCATCACATAAGCTTATCTCAATGGGCCTTTAATTTTTTATCATTCTTTTCTTTTATTAGCCAGCTCCTTTCTTCAGTTGTCTTATTGAAGATAAGCTGGGACAGATAGTCCCTACTGCTATTAGCTCTACTCATGCATGGATGGATTTATGCAGGATGCCAGTCTGGTTAGAACTGGAGGTCTTTGTTGTTGCCACTCTTGGTCTATGCAGACCTTTAAATGAATAATTTACATGGTTATATGGCAGGCTGAAAAAGGCAGTGTAGATTGGTGGATGAGAAGTATGATATACAGAGAGAGAATCATATAGGTTGGATCAGGTCCTTTCCCTGAAAAAGGCAGTGTGATTCTGGACAAATCACAAACTCTAATTGTTTTAGACAACTCTTTAAGACTTTATATTGCAGAAAAATTATTCATCTATTTTGTTAGAGGGGCTTTCCTCACAAGGATCTCCCTGTATAGATGGAGAAAGGGAGGGAAGGAAGAGAGAGAGTGAGAGAGAAAGAGATAAAGATAGAGAGAGAGATTCCAAGACAGAGAGACATGCAGAGAGATACTGAGACAGAGAGAGGTAGAGAGACACAGAGATAGACAGAGAGAGAGACTCACACAGAGTGACATAAAGACAGAGAAGAGGATAGGGAGGGCTAAGGAAAAGAGGGTGAGAGAGAAGGAAGGGAAGAGGTTGATATTATTCACCATAGCATATGACTTCATAGCAGCTGCACCATAGCCCAGAGATTGAAAAATACTTCAGGCAAGATCAAGTTAGAAGTTCTGGTAAAAGTTGATCTGGGTCTCTTTGCTGCTTCAGTACTCATTGGATCATAGATTCATAGATTTAGAGGTAGAAAAGGACTTTAGAGACTTTGAATCCAACTCCCTCATTTTATATATGATGATATGGAGGCACAGAGAGCTTGGATGACTTACCCAGAATCACAGAGAGGGTCAGAGGAGGGATTTGACTCTAGGTCTTCCTGACCCCAAGTCCAGCACTCAAACGTATGCTCAGAACTGCCTTTATGGTTTCATGATCTCATGGGTATGGATACTCCCTCTGCCAAGAACAAATTTCGGTCTTACCATGGCATCTCATCCTATGCAACTCCTTTCTAGTATTTTCTTTATTTACTGCATGGAAAACCCACCCAATTCATTAGAATTCTTTTTTATGATTCTTGAATATTTTTTAAATACTGGTGAATTACTCAGATTTTCATTGGTTACCTTTTATTTTTTTCCCCAAATAGTTGACCTACTTCGCCCCGTTCCCTACCCTTATCCTTGGCTCTAATGGTGTCCTTTGCAGAACTTAGTGCATATGAATCAGCTTGGTAACACTGCTTTCTAACTAAACCATACTTGCACCTTTCCATTGCTTTTTGGAGAACCTGAAACTTTTACTCTTCTGAGACTTTCATAGGGCAAATAATGGTATTGAACAGTAGCTTTGTGTCATCAAAAGTGCTCCATGGCCTCTCCAATGTGATATAATTTGATCTCCTCTGAATTGATTCAAATCCTAACTTTGTATAACTGAAGTACGTCTAAGATATGTGTGCTGCTAACCTACTGGGGTGGAGAAACTGTGGCTCTCTACATCCTCAAGTGCAGCCCTTTGACTGAATACAAACTTCACAGAAGAAATCCCCTTAATAAAAGATTTGTTTTGTAAAACTTGGACTCAGTCAAAAGGCTGCAACCAAAGTCCTAGAAGGTCACATGTGGCCTCGAGGTCCCAGTTCCCCATCCTGAATGAATGGGCTGTTCATTCAACTGCATGTAAACTGAATGATCCCATCACATGTTAAAAATCCATTTATCTTTCCATCTGAACACCTGAAATTCTTGGCATAATTCTTGGTTGCTTTAGCTACAGTGGCACACCATCTACATAATGTTACCATGTTCTGAACATCTTGAAGATAAAATCATACTCTTCCCTTGTAGAATCTGTCTTTCATCCACGGGTTTCTTTTCTTGAAAATAAGTGGAGCTAAGGATGAGTCAGGACATCAGAGAGTGCAATAACTCTTCTCTCATTCCTCAAATAGTTACTTCTGATTTGGCTACTGTATATAATTTTTGATCCTGCCATCCTACACCTGAGACTACTGAGTTTATTTACAGTAGACCCTCAGTGATCACAGCTTCCATATCACCCTAAGTGGAGAAAATTGGTGGCAGGTGGAATGAGAAACACGAAGCAGAGAGTAGTCGGATTGACCTTACTGCATCTGAGCAGCACCATCACAGCTCCATCTTCAATCCTAGTGCCCAGTGTCAGATTTTAATCTCTCTCAAGCTGCATAGTGCACTACTCTCCTCAAACCTCATTTAATGTAGCTTATTATGTGGGGCTATGCAAAGATCTCTCCCGAGAGCTACACAGGCATATTCCTGTCCCCTAGGAGCTCACAGCATGGATCAGAATATTTTGATGTAGACAAACATTAACCCAAACAATCAACATGGAAAACATGGTCTACGCTTTGTTCTGAGTTGGGAGACAGAAGAAGAATAAGACTTAGTTTCTGCCTTCAAGTAATTTGTAATAGCAAGGACATGCAAACTACAGATAAATAGTCTTTGGCCTCTGTCTTTGGCCTTCTTTTCTCTCTGCACACTGTCTGAGTGATCTCATGAATCTCCATTAATTCAAATTGTTGAAAGTGTTTCCTACCTTCCCAAGTCATCTTGGGCTACTTTTATGTATATTTGGTATTGTGTGTGTGTGTGTGTGTGTGTGTGTGTGTGTATGTGTGTGTTGCTTCCTCTGATAGAATATAAACTCCTTGAGAGCAAGGATATTTCATTTTTGGCTTTTTTCTCTAAACATTAGTTCCATGCATACCATATAATAGGTGATTAATAAATGCTTATTGATTGATTGAAAGAATGGGTAGTATAGTGCATAGAGTACTGAACATGGAGTCAGGAGGACCTGGGTTTCAATCCTGCCTCAAATACTGATTAGTTGTATGACCCCTGCAAGCACCCAACTTTTCTGGACTCTAGTTTCTTCATCTGATAAAATTAGAGCCTCGGAATCAATGACTTTTAAGATCCTTTCCTACTCTCAGTCTATGAGCCTGTGATCCTATCATTGATTGTCAGAAGGAATATTCTTCAATTTAATCCAGCAAATATTTGTAAAGTATCTCTCCATATATAAGGCATTGGGTTCCCCTCTGGGAGCACAAAGACAACAATGAAACAATCCCTACCCTCTAGTGGCTCACGTGTTTTTTTACTGGGGCAATAGAACATACTGACAAAGAGGGTAATCTGAATGGGAAGCACTTTCTGCAGGATGGTGCACTTCAACCAATCCTTGAATCAAGATACATTTTAGGGAGGCAGAAGGTACACATTACATATAGTTTAGTTTTAATTATGAAGGTATTTGCATCATTGGATGTATGATTTATCAATCAATCAACGTTCATGATGCACCTACTTTGTGTAAGTCAGTGTGCTAAGATCTGAGGATATATACACCAATGAAACATTCTCTATTCTTATGAAGCTTCCAGTTCTTTTGGGAGAAACATCATAATTAATGTTAATAATAGCTAATATTTGTAAAGCTCTTCAGGATTGGCAAAGCCCTTTTGTCATCTTATTTGACTTTCACAATGACTTTACGAAGTGTTATTATTTCCATTTGATATATGTGGGCTCCCAGTGCATAGAGGGCCATCTCCAATCATTCTGATCTATATCTTGTCCGTGGACTCAGATGGGTCTGGAGGAGAAAGTGAGGCTGGTGACTTTGCACAGCTCTCCCTCACTTAAATCCAATTCACTTGCATTTCATTCCCTGAAGTCATTGTCCTCTTCAAGAATAAAGGACAAATGACCACAGATGTGGAAACATAGGTTGATAGAAGTGAAGTGACTTGCCCAGGACTACACAGCTAGTAAGTGTTTGAAGCTGGATTCAAACTGAGATCCTCCTGACTCTATGTCCAGCTCTCTATTATGTCAATTAGAAAGAACATTAGTATATATAAGTATATGTGTATACTCTGGGCATCATTCAATCTAGTTAAATGGCCCTCTGATGTCAGTAATATAGGAATCTTCTAGATGAGGAATTTTCCTTTGCTTCTGTAAGTAGTTGCCTTCCTTCACAATTTAGAGTTAGCTAGAACACTTAGAAATTAAATAACTTATTCCTTTATAAATATTAATTTTATGTATTTTAAGAGAGCATCGTTTTTCCCCCTCAGAATTGTTCATTGCAGTTTTCCTTTTGGGAGAGAATGAATATCTTATGGTCCCACTCACACTATCTCATTGGTTTCTGCTTACTGCCAAGGTTAGATCGGTGGTGCCAATTTGACACTGACTAAAATGTGTCATCATTGGAATTCTCTATTGACCCCTGCAGCTCAGAGTTTGAGTGAGAAACACAGGGTCAGTTAGGTTTGGTTGGTTCACATTATGGATGGCATATTCAGTTCTGGGCAGGTAGTTTTGGGAGGATCCTGATAGAATGAAGCACATTCAGACAAGGATGGTTGGGATGGTGAGGGGACCAGAAGCCATTTGTTAATTTTTTTTTGGAAGAAGTGAGAACAGTGCTATGATGGCAGCCACAGTGGATGGAGGACTATGTGGAAGCAAAGAGGGAGGCAACCAAGGCTTACCATGGCATGAGGGACAGCCAAAGTTCCAAAGGCAGACCAGGATAGTGATCTGGTGAGGAGATGGGTCCATAAAATCCCAGGGTAAAATAGCTGTACACAAATACCAAAATGTAAAGTAATATTGGGTTGGAAGGAAGGAGAAAAGCATTCACCCTGTGAAGACCTGCTAATCTCCAATTTGTGTCATTTAACAGAGAGAAGTAGAAGTGTTTTCCTAAATCTTTGGAGCTACAGAGCCTTGAGCACCTCCATCTTGAAACATCACAGCACTCAGTTGAGGTACTCAATTTGGGACTTGACAGAAGACTCACTGAAGAGGAAGCGCACTTGAAATGTGTTTGCTATGGAATTGGGAAGTTTGCTTCATGGGTGATTAGCCTGTAATCAACTAACATTTTTAGTGTTCTTTCTGGAAAAACTACAGATTCCTAGAAATCACTACTATATAGTTGATCTTCTCTTTAATGAGCTTGAAATTTCAGTTCCTAATGCCTTTTCTCAATGAGAATGAGGAACAAATATGGAGTACTTGTGGTGAACTCACCATCTTTTACATTATCCATTGTGAAATAGCTTTGATTAACCATCTGTTATGTAGTTACTGATCAGTTCATTCCCTTTCCAAGGTAGTGATCACTGAAAATCATTTCAAAAATAGTGAAGGAAAGTTATTAACAAGATTCTGCAGAAAAATTACACCCCGCCCCCATGTAGCAAAGATTTAAAAAAGGAATAGAAAAAATGGAATTTTCTTAGACATTGCAATAGATGAACATATTTAATGATACTTTCATCCATAGTTTTCCTTTACAAAAGCTGAAAGAACTCCTCTCTAAGATGTGGGGAAGAGCCAGATTATTCAGAGGGTGAGAAGTTGGAAATCATCAGGAGCCAGAAGAAGTTGATTCAGTCCTTCCTTGGATGACGTTAATTATTTATTATGGCACAAGGGACTGAAGTCCAAGCCAGGAAGACCTGGCCTTATCTGACCTCAGTCTCACAATGACTGAGGGATGCTGGCCAGTTACTTAACCTCTCGGTTCCCCAAGCAGTCCTTATAATTTCCAAGGCCACACATTCCACAACCAAGGCTGAAATGAGTGGACAACAGCAGAGCATCTGTGTCACCAGAAAGCTAGAAAGCAACTGACACCTTGGATGATTTCAGAGAATTCCTTCTTTCTCTTACCCAACTGGATGTAGGTTGGGAGAATTTAGGAAGGGGAATCATATGACATGCCAGGCCTACCCCAATTGGGAAGGTGTTGTTGATGTTTTATAAACTACTCTTGGAAACAGATCCTTAGAATTTCCATAAAATAAAAAAAGAAATGAGAACATGCGGGAGATAAGACTCAATGGTGGACATGACTTTTCACATATATAAGGGTATATTCATATGGAAGAGGGCTTAGACATATTTTCTTTCATCTCAGAAGACAGAAACAGAAGAAATGGGCAAAGTTGTAGAGAGGAAAAAAAGTAGTTAAGTGTAAGGGAAAGCTTTCTCATTAAACTGTCCTAAAGTACCTTGGGAGGCAGTGAGTTTCTGATTATCAAGTGGCCCCTTGTTAGGAGAGCTGGGGAGGGATTTTGGCTCAGGCAGGAGTTGGAGGAGTAACATTCTGAGAGTTCTTATAGCTCTGACATTCCTCATTTGGATGAGCTGGTTCATGTTTACCTTTATTTTTCTCTGAAAAAGCCACATTCTGTCCATTTTTCATTTCTCTATTCTCAGGTTCCTTAGTCAATGAACGGCCTTCATTATTCCTCAAAGGGCCTGATTTGCTGGGTTCTCTTGTTAGATTTCCAAACATAGACACACCCACACCCCCTCCCCCACATATTTAAATCTTCTCCCCGGATGCATTAATGAGCACGGGTTAATCACAGGATAGTGAATTGAGCTGGGAGTTGTGTAAATGACTTCATTGGCAGTCTGTTCCAGAAAACAGTGAAACTATAGCAGTGAATTGGGGATAGAGGGTGTATTGTAATTATTCCAAAGAGCTCTTCCAGTGGAGTGTTAAAAGCCAATAAATTACATGGAAGTGAAAACAGAACTTTCTTCTTCCCTTCTGTTTTCTGTAGCTCTTTAACTTTTTTTTCTAATGCAATATGACTTCATGTTGAAGTACAGTGTCTTGAGTACTGAACTAGGAAAACTCTGGGTTCAAATTCTACTTAACCACTTAAGTTCTCTAGTTTCCCCATATGGGGCAATGGGCAGAAGCTGCAAAATGTTGCTTCATGTGACAGATGGACTTCCTAACTGCTGAAGCAATCCAAAGTGGAATGGCCTGTTTCAGAACATAGTGGCTTCTCTTTTACTCAAGATCTCTGGGCAAAGCCCGAATGATCATTTGTTGGGTATTTTGTAGAGTATCTTCCTTTTAAAGTTGGACCAGATGACCACTGAGATCCATGTTAACTCAGAAATTCTATACTTCCTTAGTGACCTTGGCCAAGTTAGTTAACCCAAGTTTCCTCACTTGTAAAAGTAGGAGATTGGACTAAGTGACTTCTGAGGTGTCATCTAGCTTTAGGTTTATGACCCTATGATTTTGATCTATAAGGTGAGTATAATAAGATTTGCAGAATCAATCCTGCAGGACTATTGTGAAGAGCAAAGGAGATAGTAAGTGATAAGTGCTCTGCGTATTTAAAGGTAGCAAATAAATGTCAGTTATTATTAACGCATATTCATTCTTTCATATATTTAACTTCCTCACACCACTCCCATGCATAGCAATCCTGAGATGGAAGGAGAAAATTTTTTCTACAGATTAAAATTGTTCACTCATCTGTAACTTAGTCTTAGCAAGTTACTAAGGGTCTTGAAAGGGAAGGTGAATTGCTTAGCTGGGACCCGGATTTCAGAAAGTTTTGGGGAATGTTCATCAAAGTGTTTTTGTTGATCAAATGAAGAGTGTGGGCCAAATTTTATGACATGTAGAAGGATTCAGAAATGTGGGACTGACAGGTCTCTAAAAATACTAAGTAATGGGACATTGGAAGTTTGGAAAGATATAGTCAGTGGAATACCATGAAACTCTCTCTACCTTTTGGAATAGTTCTGTTTCATGTTTTGTAACCAGTGAATTGAAAGAAGACATAGATGGCCAATTTATTTGATTTGTGGATAATATGAAACTGGGAGGGAGAGCTAACACATTAGATAACAGAATCAGAATACAAAAAGACTTTTCCAGTCTAGAACTGTGAAAAAGATATAATATTAGTACATTTAATAGGAATGAATATAATTTCCTACACTTGAGTCTAAAACAAAAATGTACTGATACAGGATGAGAAAAATGAAGCTACATAACTGTTCATGTGAATAAGACATGGTTATTTTATTGGATTCCAAGTTCAATATGAATAATCTGTATGTCATAGTGAATGAGAGATTAGATGGCTCCTTCATCAGAAGGGGAACTCCTTAATGGGAGGCGAAGTGTTTTTGGCTTGACTTGAATTCCTGGTGCTTAGGCTGACAGAGAGGAAGGGCTTAATTAATGCCTGCTGATTATAGAAAGTGTATTCAGTTCAGGAAGGTATATTGGCAAGGACCCTGGGATACACAGGAGGGTCTGCTATACAGGTTCTTAGATGTGCTTTTCACCCCTTTCATTTTTAATATTAGTAATTTGATTTTCTTCTGTTTTTTAATCAAATTGACCAAAGGTTTATCAATTTTATTAGTTTTTTCATAAAACCAACTATTGGTTTTGTTTATTAATTCAATAGTTTTCTTAATTTCTCCTTTGGTTTTCAGTATTTCTAATTTGGTATTTACTTGGGGATCTTCAGTTTGTTTAGATGTGCTTTTCTAAAAGAAAAAAGCAACTTTTGAGGGATGAATAATCTGCTTTAATCAAGCACATATATCCCTGAACTAAAGAGAAAATACAAACAGAAATTACAAGCAGAAATACAAACAGAAACACCAATAGACAAGGTTTCCAACTGTCTGACCATAGACAATACGTACATCATTATCAGAGAGAGAAGCCCTGACATCTGGGTTTTTAAAGCCAGGGGAACACATTCTGGAGTACTGCGGTTGACTCTGGGTGCTGAGACATTAATAGGAAAGACATTGATAATCTTAAGCTTGTCTATAGGAGGACATACAGGATGGTGAGAAGACTTACAAGCAATTCATAATGCTAGAATATAGGCTTCTTGAGGGCAGGTGGGTTTTTTTTGTATCATGACCACTTAACACAGTGCTTGGTATACAGTGGATACTCAATAAGTGTTCGTCGAATGTATCTGAATTTTAAAAATGTTTGTTGGAAGTTACTAGGGATATCTGATAAGAACATTAGAAAATTTGGGATAACTCTCTTCAGATATTTTAAGAATTATTGTATGGAAAGATTTAACTTATTATGATTGGCTCCAGAGAGTGGAACTAGGGTCAGTCACAAGATGAGGGGAGGCAGACCAGTTTGATATAAAGGAAAAAAATACAATTATTCCCAAATGACCTGTGATAACTTGGTAGATAATGGAATGTCTCCTTTCCTAGAAATTTTCAAGTAGAATTTGGAAAACTCCTTGTTAAGAGATTTGGAGAAGAGGTAGTTGCTTAGTCTAATTGTGAGCTCCTTGAAGGCAGGGCTTATCTTTTTACCTCTTTTTGTATTTCCAGTGCTGGCACATAGTACATGATTAATAATATTTATTAACTGACTGCTCAGGTACAGATTGTGAAAAGTAGTCTTTAAGAGTCTTTTCCCACTCTAAGGTTCTATGTAGGAGCTCTTTTCTCCATTTTCCTATCCCCATGCCTGATTTACCCACCCATCCTCTATCTCCAACCCTTTCATTTCAATCACAAATACATCAATTGTGGTTGTTCAGAGCTGTCCTGCTACTCACCTTCAGGGCTTTATGTTAGAACAACATACAAATCAATGTACTTGAGCCTTGCACAGAACAGTCTTTTTTAAAGGATTGAATACTACTGAATGTATGCACTGTGTAATATAGCCACTATAAAACCTCTTAATTGGAGACAGATTTGGATTGGAGAGAGAGACAGCTTCATCTGTGTAAGTTTGTGTATATACATACACATACACTATGCACACACATACATACACATGCACATGCATATATGTAAGTATATATACTTTATATGTATTTGTGTATATATGTATATGTACCTATACACACATATATGGGATCTATGAGCTTGAGATGGGCATTCCTTCAGGCATGACAGATTATAGAAAATAAAGAGTCTCTGTCAATATTCTTTCCTATCCTTTCATTTTTTATACATATATATCAATAGCTTGTTTTTGGAGATCCACTCAAAATTATTGTTGAATACACCCTACATTTTCTTAACTTTGTTTTTTTCTGCTAACTTGGAACTGATTTTAAGTTTTCCCCTTGGTATCCTATGGTCTGACTGAATGTCAGTGCAGAAAATATAGAAATCACTCTGACAATGGCAATCAGTTATTTCCTGTCATTTTATGTGATATTGTTTGCTTTGTCCATAACTTCTGATTTTTTTTGAAGAA
This sequence comes from Potorous gilbertii, assembly GCA_028658325.1. Taxonomy (NCBI): domain Eukaryota; kingdom Metazoa; phylum Chordata; class Mammalia; order Diprotodontia; family Potoroidae; genus Potorous; species Potorous gilbertii. The sequence goes on from CM053769.1 coordinate 491,277,233, forward strand.
AATATTCATGGCAATTTAATTTAATCTGTCATCTTTTGACATTTCTCCTTTCTAAATTCACATTTTCCCATATAGTCATCAGCATCCTCCACCATGCTCCTCTTTGCACTAAGGTCCAGAGATATTAAGAAAGCTATTCTCTAAAATCATAGATCATAAAGCCTGAAGGACCTAGAGGACATCATATGTAATTCTCTATTTTAGAAAGGTGTAATGTGAGATTAAGAAAAGTCAGGTATGATCTGCCTAAAGTCACAAAGCTAGCTAGGATCAGAGTCAGCATTGGAATCTAGGTCCTAGGATGTAAGATCCAGAGCTCTCTCTTCTTTTTTTCCTCTGAATTGATCTTACCCAGTTTCTTCTTTTGGTAGAATCCTTCTTCATCTTTATTCTTTGAAGTAAGTATGAATGCCCAAGCTGTACTTATCTTCTCAGTCATCTTTTCATTCTCACATGAACACTGAAAGGTAGCATAACTCTTCCATGGAATAATGTCTCTTGTTTCTTTTGTGGACCCAAGAAAAGAAATTCTGCTACCTCCTTCATTTAGCTCAGCAAGCAAGTATAACCTGGGAGCTGTCCCACTTGAGTTTAGCTACAATTTCCTTATGTTTTCTGATTTTATTTATTTCAAGTAAACTGTATATAATAAAATGTGCTATTTCATGACACATTTTAGTATTTTGTTTTGTTTATATGACTTAATAGGATCTACTAGGAAGACTGTTAAGTCTTTGACTCAAATAGGTCCCTCTTCTAATGTGTTTACATGGCCCAGTGCCCAAAGAGAGATCTCAGCACACCTTCCATAGCTGTCTCCCATTAGCTCATTAGTACAACAAATTGATCAAATGAGCTAATTGTCACCTTGGAAAGCAGATGTAGCCTGAATTTAATGGGATGAGGGATGAGCAAGAGGAACTGCCCCCACAGCAAAGAGGAGAGGGACTTGCTGAATAGGGATAAGGACCAAGGGAAGAGGCTTTGGGCAGTGCGTGTATTGGAAGAAGCTTATGAATTCTACACTGGCATTTCATTAGATGTGGTGGAATATTCTCACAATATGATTTACATTTTTTCTGAGCTTCATGGTTTAATAAAGAAAAAAACATTTCCCCTACAATTTACCTGTAAGATGAATAGAGAATTTCCCACCTGCATTTTAGCTGAGTCTTTTCTATGACTAGTAGACATTTCAAAACCCAGTTCATTTCTGCTGGCTTAAAGACTTTTTCTTTTTAAGTCAAAAATAGTTTGTCCTCTGAAATGCTCTACTCGTATGCTTCATTGTGTCATGAAGGTGACTTTGAATTCTTAAAGACTGTGCCAGCAGAACACAAACTATGAAAGGTTCTACTAAGTTGGAAATGTTTTAAATGTGATATTGGGGATCTATGCAATAGCAAACAGGAAAGACTCATCACCTGGGGATTGCTATGTCTGAATGCATTGTGGTACAGTTCAAACAGTGTTAGGTTTCTAGTCAGAGGACCCGCATTCAGATTCTAGTTCTGCTATGTATAACCCACATGACTGAGCAAATCACTTGGCCACTTTAGACCTCCATTTCTTCATCTATAATATGAATGAATTAGAATATATGACTCTTAAGACCCTTCCCCACTCTCAATTACTATTATGTTTTTTTCTTCTTCTAGGCAACAAAAAGAGGGAAACAAATTATTTGGTAATTAATCTATTTGAAATAGAGTATTTCTTAACATCTGCCTCTTTAAACAATCCCTTGACTTGACTAAGGGCTCTTTAGAATGAAAGAGAAATGAGAAGAATTGAGGCTGTTCTGTGAGGAAGAAATTAAGAGAGGAAGATAGTGTATGAGTACTCAAAAGGTTATTGCTTCATGTAGGGTTTCCTTTTTATTAAAATTTCAGGATTAGGGCACAAGTGTCATTGGACCAGAAGAAGATGGACTTTGAAGATGCCATAATTCTAGTTCACTGCTCTAAAGTTCCAGAGATGAATTGGAAACTGAGAGACTTGCATACCCTAACTATGAGAGATGTGGATAGAAGAGCAGGAGTAGAGGAATGAACGATGAACATTTTTCTTCTTTCCTCAACCGGAGCTATGGCAGGCTTACGGCTGCACCAATAATTTAACCCTTTCTTGTACCATCAAAGAAAAAAAAGGATGTCCTATTTAAAAAAGGCACTCCTGCCAACAGGAGTCCTATTTCACATTAGGGGGAAATGCTTAGGAATGGGTAAGGAGATGGTTCATGCAGAGAAAACATTTTTTTGTTTTATTTCTGTGTGATGAATATGTGCCCAAGAAACACTTGTTGAGTAAATAAGCTATTTGGGACTCTACTAAAATAGATGTGAAATCTAGGTCTAATAATGTTCCATTCAGGTTTTAGAGCATCTACTAAAATATTCTAAATTCTCTTCTGTCACATTTTCTCATCGAGTTATTTCTCATTTGTTAGCTAAGTACATTAGCAATTGTCCCGTGGTGTTAGTGCATCTCTAACAAGGGACTAGTTCTACTCAACCAGGGACCTCCTTTTGTATTTCTTCTTTTTAAATCCACATACATTTCATGGGGAAGGTGAAGAACAAAGTCTCTTAGAAATGTAATAAGTTTCTTTTGTAGGGAAAAGAGTATATCAAGCTATGAAGCACACTCTCTGAGGAAGTCAATATGTCCTTTTTCTTCTTTCTTCCTCCTCTTCCTCCTCCTCCTCCTCCTCTTCTTCTTCTTCTATTTCTTCTTCTCCTCCTCCTCCTCCTCCTTCTTCTCCTCTCTCTTTCCCTCCCTCCCTTCTTTCTCCCTTCTCCTTCCATTCTTCTCATCAGTTTCATTCCATGTGTTCACATTTCTCAAAGGTCAGAGGTGCCATGGTACTGGAAGAAGAGAAGATGGCTTTTGAATCAGTGGACTTGGGATCAATCTCAGATATACTATTTGTTACTTATGTGATTCTTGGTAGGTCATTGAATCTCTCTGCAACTCACTTCTCTCATCTATTAAGTGAAGGGTGGTAATTGGGAGCTAGGGATGGGGTAAGGAGGGGAGGTTGGACTGGTTGCTAAGTGCTTTCTCCCTCCATTGCAAATTATTGTGTATTTATTTAATTACATATGGAATTCCCCTCCCCCCTTAGAATGGAAGCTCCATGAAGCCAGGTGTTTTTCATTTTTGACTTGGTACGCTGGCTCCTAGTATAGTACCTTGGATATAGTATACACTTAAGAAATTCACCTTGAGCTCAATTGGATTGGATTGACAGAGTCTCTAAGCATAGTGTTGATGAACTTACTAAAAACATTTTTATAACTATTCCAGTGCAAATGCCTTCATAATCCTATGGATTTTATTCTCTACATTTAAAAACATTATAAGAGGTCCAAAGGCTTCCTTAGACTATCCAAGGACTTAATGACACACAAAAGGTTAAGAATTTCCCATGCAAATGATCTCTAAGGTCCCTTCTAGACCTAAATTTATGGTTCCATGAAAAATCTAGCTCAAAGCTTACCTTCTCCATGAAGTTTTCCCTAATTGAATTCATATATCTGATAACCCACTAGGGCTAGTAGCATTTCAATTCTAGCCTATATTTTATTTAGTTAAACAAATCTCTGTTAAGTACTCCAGTGCACAATGCAACGCATGTCTCAAGTCACTGGGATTACAAAGAAAATCAATCAATTAATAATTAATAATTTATTAAGTCGTTATTATGGATGAGGCACTTTGAATATAGGAAATGCAAAAACGGTTCCTACTTGCCAGAAGCTTACATGCTATTGTGGGAGAAAACAGAGATGATGCATGCAAATAGAAGGGACTCAGAAGGGAAGTCCTCAAAGAATTTGAACTTCACATCTAAACATGAGAAAATATCAAGAATTTTGAGGAGGGAGGGAGCACTAAGGCATATGTGCTAGTGTAGGATCGGGATAGATTTTGAGGAGAGGGTGGCATCTGGCCTGAGATTTTGATGACTAGACACATAGAAGACAGGCAATTGATTGATAAAATCCTTGCCCTCAAGGTTCTTATATTCTTATGTGATTTGCAAATACATACAGTGGAGCTACAAAAGTCAAGCGGTTGGGTTTCCCATTCCTTTGTGCACAGATAACAGGGGAATGATATGGAAATCCATTTCTCAACAAGATATGGTGAAATTCTATCTCTTAGAGCTCAACTTCCCAGAGAGCAGAATCCAGGCTCTGACTGGGAAGGACATGAGAATCATTGTGATACTGCAGTTAATGAAAGAATTTTGAGAAGTATAGGTAGGGAAGAAAGAAAAGAAAAGGAGAAGAAGGAGGAGGAAGGGAAGGAGGAAAAGGAAAAAGAGGAGGAATAAAATATGAACTTTGAAATGAAAGGGGGTTACATGAGGGATCAAGGGCAAAAGTGGGGTTAGCTTTGGCAAGGTGAAGCCTCTTCTTCATAGACTAGAATAAAAGTATAAAGGATGTGTAAAAGTAAGAGGGATTTTGAGGTGTATAGTGTAGGGGGAGTGAGGGAGCTCATGGTGGACATCCTTGATTGTTTCTATAAAATGGGAAGCTTAGTTGTTTGCTAAGAGACAGGGATGGCACTAAGTACTGGAGGAGAAAGAAGGTTTGGGAAAGTGTGAGAGAGCTAACAAGGTTAAAGGATTATTGTGGACCAGTGTGAACTCAGGTGAGATTAGATCCCATGAATCCATAGTGGTCCCACTAAGCTTGCTTGCTGGAAGTAAATCAGTTTCAGAAGGAAAAGAGAGTAAGGGTTTGAGACAATAGAGAACAGTTAATAATTGGAATGCTTAAATGCTGAGGAGGGATTGGTGATAGATGAGAGCAGGGGTTAGCAAATTATTGCCAAAATCCAGTGCACTCTTAAACTGATGAGTTGAGTGGTTTTTAAATTTTAAAATATAGTCTTATTACATTTGAGAAATTAAAAAAAACATTCTTAGCTCAGGGCATAGTGCAAAAACCAGGCAATAAATTAAGTTTGCCTCTTGGGCAAACTCAAATCTTGAGTTTGAGGACTCCTGGCTTGAAAGAACAGTTGGAGAGGTCACAGTGTGGATGAAAGATAAAGTTAAGAGGAGAGAGATGAAAAGATGGAAGAACAGGAAATTATGCTCAGAGAGGAGGGACATCAGAATACAAGATCATAAAGATGGCCTGGTTTGGGGTCACTGAGATGTTTCTTTGTCCAAGATAGCCAAGTTATGAACACTACTGCTGACAGCAGAAATAGAGTAATGAAAATGGCAGTAATGGAATGGAAATGGTCAATGAGTTGGGACTTCAGCGTGTTTGCTGGGACATCATCATTGTGAATACTAAAGTGCTTGAGAATGAGGAAAGAGGGTGCAGGGGGAGAATCACTTTGAGTGAGGTTTGGGACTCTGGGAATGGAAGGAGAGTGACCTGAAGGTTGGTCTATGACAGCAACAGGAATCTGGGAAAGATAAATATGAATGGAATGAGATACTGTGGAGGGATTATTGCTCAGGTACAAGTTGGGTTAGGAGTCATGAGGGAATGGGCATTGGTTTTGGATTCAAAAGACCTGGGTCCGTTGTCTCCTACGAAAAATGATGTTTAAAAGACATAATCTCTAAGATTCCTTCCAGCTCTAAATATATGATACTGTGAATTTTATCTTGATGTCTCTTCCCGCTTGGAGTGTTTATGTATGTTCCCTCTAACCTGAGTGTCTCTCCCTAAGGGAGGAGCTTTTTATCTTTAAAAAATCTATTTATTTGTTTATTTTTGCATTGGTTCCCAGTGCTTATGAACCAAGAGTTCTGAGCCCAAGAGGTCTCCTTGTTCATTCTTCCTGACTGAACTGCAACTCAAGGTCCCTGTCTGAGTACATTAGCATGCCATTAATATATTTTGCATTGATCTCTGAGTCGTTTCTGAAGCAGGTGAAATATGAATCTTGGAACAGAAGTTCAATGAGAAGGACAAAAGTTGCTTGGAAAACACGAAGCCCTAATTTCTCTGAACCACTCAGATTAACTTGTAGAGAGAGCGTTCTGACTGTTAGGCAGTGCTATGAGCATGGTAGACACTCCCTGGGCAGCCTGCAGTGACCCAGACCTGCTCATTCCTTTAGGTATCATCTCTGGGGTCCCAGGATTCTCTAGTCATTATCTGCGGAGAAAGGACTTGCTCTGTGTGTGTGTGTGTGTGTGTGTGTGTGTGTGTGTGTGTATGTGTCTGCGTGTGTGATAAAGACAGGAGCAAAACTTGTTTGACCAAGCCAGTTGCTGCCAATGAATAGACGTGAAGAGAAAAGGGCAAGGATGCATTGCTAAAGGCCAGCAGACCCCCCTCCCATTCCAGGAAGACTCAGTCATAAACACAGGGAGACACCCAGGGCTTTGTCGTTTTAAAAGGCACACTGAAAACAATTTCTATCTTTCATAAGAATATAAACAATTAAGCTTTAGCACCTTGCTGTGGTTTTGGCCGGAAAGGTGAATTAACTGTGGTGTAGAGAGCTCCCAAAGAGAAATTTTTTCCACCAGAGCAGGTTGGCATGTGACTTACACTATCAAAGGCAGGGAAGTGGTAAAGTGGACAAATCCCTGAGGAGGACCTGAGTTCAAGTCAAGGCTCAGATATCAATTTCTATTTGTCTCATTTTTATCATACGTAAAAATTGGGATATTAATAATTTCTATTTTGTAGTACTGCAGTGAGGATCAAATGAAATGATATTTGTAAAGCACTCAGCACAATGCCTGGCACTTAGTAAGTGCTATATAAATATGTTATTGTTGTTGTGAAACAATAGTGTGGGACAGGGAGGGTTTAAGTGACTTGCCCAGATTCACACATGCATCCAACGTGGCCCTTGAACCCAGGTCCAAGGCAAGCTCCCTAGGACCATTGCCTGCTGCTTCTCAGCTCTTAACAAGAATAATTATAGTTGAAACTGGTAGCTTTCAGGTGACGTTTCTCTCCCATACTTCCCCTTCCATGACCTAGCTCACTCTGTCCTGCTCTGTACCTGCAGCCTTCACTGTGGTGACCTCCACCTTCTCCTTTCAACTGGACTGATAGTGTTTCGTGCTGCTTATTCTAGGGGCAAGTGTTAGTTTTGTGACCACCTTCTAAGTTAAACAGAGTTTCTGGGAAATAAAGGACAAGCATGCTGAATAAGAAAAACTAGGGTTTTGGGGTTTTTTTGAATGTAAGTGGTTTGCTTCTAAAGGGTCAAACTGAGACCTGTGGTCTAGCCAGCAGGTCTCTGGTAAAATATCTGGTGTTAGGGGCATCTAAGGCCACAGTGGAGGGGGAAGGTGGGCTATCACTTTCAGAACAGATGAGGCCTCTCTGCCTGGCTCTATCTCATGGCAAGGCCTTTCCAGTTCCTCTGTTTGGGGCCGTTGGCCTCAGGCAACAGCATCCCCTTCCACTGACATCCAGGGACTCTAGAGACCAGGAACAGAAAGCTGATAGCACCTGTGCTCCTTTGCCTAGAGTAACATGGAGAATTTTGGCCCAGCCAATGGGAGCCTGGGGCAGAATCCTAGCTGCTGCCTGGCCAGGTGCCCAGGACTGACCCACTGGGTTGCATTTGCAAATAGCCCAGAAAGAAATTTCTCTGGGCTTCCTCTCTTCAGGAAGCCTCTACCTGCACTTTGGCTGCATTTCCACCTGAGCCTTTTGCTTAGGTCTGTTTTTCCTGCCTGCTGGTGCCTACCACAAGACTAGATATTCTGTAAGGGCTTAATAAATATTTGATTTATGGATAGGGTTGTTTGGGCATTAAACCTTTGTCTGCCCCAGAATGGTATATCTTTGACCTTGAAATGGTGACATGATTTCTAAGAGTCCTGGTCCATTCCCTCTCCTGTAGGCAGAGTAGACTTCGCTCATCTTCTAATATATGGGGACCTGGCCCTTCTTAAGTGTTTTTGTGGCTTAAGTATGCATGGGAGTGCAGATGGAGATGTGTGAATCTTTTCATCTTATTCCTTTCATTTAAGAAACAAGCAGTCCTCTTCTCCCCCAATTTAAAAGAAAAAAACCACCTTGTTTATTCATATATATATGTGTGTGTATGTTTGTGTACGTATATACATATACATATATTTATGTAGCTTAGTCATTTTCTGACTTCCTACTTGACTCATTGATCTCTTCCTTTTTTTTTAATTTTTAAAAATTTATTTATTATTTATTTAACTTTTTACATTCATTTTCACAAAATTTGGTTTCCAAAATTTTCTCCCCATTTGTCGCCTCCCCCCACCCCAGTACACTGAGCATTCTAATTTCCCCTATCACCAATCTGTCCTCTTTTCTATCATCCCTCCCTTCTCTTGTCCCCATCTTCTCTTTTGTCCTGTAGGGCCAGATAACTTTCTATTCCCCATTACCTGTATTTCTTATTTCCTAGTAGCAAGAACAATACTTGACAGCTATTCCTAAAACTTTGAGATCCAACTTCTCCCCATCTCTCCCTCCCCACCCATTCCCTTTGGGAAGGC
>CM053769.1:491286217-491314966 GCA_028658325.1 Potorous gilbertii
TCTATTTCATTGAAAGACCATATTTTCCCCTGAAGTATTATACTCAGTTTTGCTGGGTAGGTGATTCTTGGTTTTAGACCTAGTTCCTTTGACTTCTGGAATATCCTATTCCATGCCCTTCGATCCCTTAATGTAGAAGCTGCTGACCTCTTCCTTTTAATAGAGAAAATGTAGTCATCAAAACCAGCCACCGCCACAGTGTCATGTAGTGGAAGTGTGGTGGATTTTGAGTTTGAGGATACAAGTTCAAATGCTGGCTTTGGTGTCTATTGCCTGTGTGACCTTGGGTAAGTCACTGAGCACTATGAGGCTCAGAGTCCTCCTTGAAAAAGTGAGAGGACTGAGCAATATGGTCTCTGAGGTCCTTTCACGTGTCAGGGTAGATATAATCCTATAATTCTGTGAGCCTGTGAATTCTGACAGTGCATTCAGCATTCCTCACACAGAGACCCCCACTTGTCTACTGAAAGGGTGGGGGCCGTATGTTTTATCATCATCTTGCTCTGCCTTTAGAAGTATCACAAATCAGCTGGTAACTCCAGAGAGTAGCAGAAAACATTTCTAGAGTCGTATGGTTCCTCTGTTCATACACATAACATGTATATGTATATGTGTATCTATGTGTGCACATATTTATAGATACATTTTATACACACATACCACTCATACATATCTACACACACACACACATATACATATATATATATTTTTTTTTTCCTTCTTCAGAAAGTCTCAGACTTTTAACCTGGGAATATGACTAGTAGTGAGTTGAGGTGTCTGGAAAGAAAACTGGATTTGGCCCCTGAAGACCTAGGTTCAAGTTCTAGCTCTTGCTAAATGAGTAACCTGAGAAAGTCATCTTCTCTCTCTTGGCCTTGGTTCTTTCTTTTGTATAATATGAGGCCTGGCCTACAGTCCAGCTCTAAATCTGTGACCTTGAAATCTTTCCTCCCTTGGTTCTGTCCTTCTGAGGTCATTGAAATGATTCTGTGTGCAGGCTCCCCTCTCCTTTCTCCCTAGTTCTTCCCCTGCAGTCTCAGATGGAGCACCTCACATTGGCTGTTCTCCAGGGCTCAGCTGTCAGTACCCACACAATGTGACTCATCTTCTCTCTCAGTTCCCAAGGAGTCTTCCAGAGTTGAGACTCTTCTTGTGCTTCTGTTCCAGTGATTCATGCCTTATTTTCTGTAGGTTGGTTGGAGGACAGTTGCTTGAAGATTATCTTTTAGGAAGATATTTTATGATAAATATAAATATATGTATATTCCTATGTAGATGTACTCATATCAATGCCTGTACATATGTGTGTGCACGTGCATGTGTATAAAATAACACAAATATGTACATAAGCAGAAGGAGAAAGAAAAACTCTCCTTCATGATTCACCTTCAGAATTCACTAAACATATTCACTCAACACAGCATGGCTTGAGCACTTAGAGACAGAAGGAGAGGGAGGGAAGAGATGAAACTCAAAATATTTATTTGGAGGGCAGGGCTGTGAATTGCTAATCTTCCGTATAGACCCGACCTGCAACAGATGGCACTGTGACAATAGAAGAAAGTCGAGGGAAAATATATCAGCCTTAATTTCATCATGTGTTGGATGTTTCCCCTGCTTCTTTTCACCTCTGCTTCCAAACGGAACAGTATTGTGTCTGAACAAGGCTGGGTGGGCATGAGGATGTGTGTCCCAGATTGTCTCATGATGGCTGTATCCCATGATCCTTTTCCTGCTCTGTAAATACTGATGCAGAGGCACCTAGCACAAAGTAAGTATTATTTGATGAATGAGTGAATGTTCTTATATGAAGGGGTTTTACCTTCTGGCTTTAAATACTAGAAAGTGCTGGGGGCCAGGTAACCTGGAAAGATATTTTGGCTTTGTCATTTACTGACTGACTGTAACCTTGGCAAGTCATCAACTTCTTTGGGCATCTAGTTCTTATGTTTATTTGATTCAGAGACCTCTGGGTTCTTTTCTAGTTCTAGATCTATGAGTCCATGATCTAGGAGATTGTAATATTCTGATCTGGTAGCCCAAGTATCTAGCACAGTGCAGAAATTTTATAGTATTTGTTGGGTTGAATGGAATTATGACTTTAGAGACACAAAGTTATTTTTATTGCATTTTTATTAAGCTGGCCACTGAGTTATTCTGGTTAAGTCACTTATTCACTTTCCTGGCAATAAACCCTTGCTTTCCCTTCCTAGGACTTCTTTAAATCAGGAGACAGGATGGTAGCTCATGAGGTGGGGTGTTGAGGGGATTTCTGACTATTTGTGGTTGCTCTTTGATGGCCTGTGTGAAGTCTCTTCCAAATAGAAGATGCCATCATATTGTTTCCCCTACTGAAGGGGGTATGTCTAATCATCTCTATGGTCCTTTCAGGCTCCTAACACTTGCTTGTCTTAAGAGCTATCAATAAATGTTTAATCAGAATTTACTCTATCCACTTAAATTATGGTTAAGGATAAGTGAGGGCCGAAGTGACTGGTCTAGACTATCAGTACAACAGAAATTTAGAGAATAGGAAAATTAGAGCTAAGTCAGGGAAGGCTTCACAGAAGAGGAGGGGCTTAAGTTGAGTTTCAAAGAATGGAAAGGCTTTGATCCACACCTGAGAACCATGTATGCTCAGACAAATCTCTGAACTTGGCATTCAGAGGACATGCATTAAATCCCACCTATGACATTTACTAGCTCTGGGACCATGGACAGGGCCCTCATCCCTGAACCTCAATTCTGGTGAAGTTCAAATGAGATAATGTGTGTAAAAGACCTTGCCCATGTAAAGTGTTACTGAGGTAAGAGTTATTTTTGTTTCTTTCATCTTCTATCCTCTAGCACTTCCAATCTCGGTTGACGGTGGGAGTGGTGGTGGCAGCCTGCTTTGGGTACTTAATCATCTACTGTCCTGTGTTGTTCTCTTACTACTTTCTCATACTTGGGCTTCTTTCCTAATTATATTTAAGTTTTTCAAAAGGCAAAGTATCTATCTTCTCTTATCTTCTTCTCAGTGACTCTCAGCTTTTATTATTATTAAAAACTATCATTTATATTGTGCTTCCAGATTTGCAAAGGGTTATATATGTCTATATGTGCATATATATATTTAAAATCTCATTTCATTTTCAAAACAACTCTGTGAGATGTTATTTTTATTATTATTTTAAAGATGATGGAATTGGGCCTGAGAAAGGTTAAGTGACTTGCCCACAGTCACATAGCCAACCAATATCCAAGACAGGATTTGAACTCATGTCTTCCTGCCTCCAAGTCCATGTTCTCTCTGCTTTGCCACCAAGATGTCCCTAGGTACCACCTTCTGAGCATGTTTCCTTTATTCTTATCATCCCCAAATTTTGTAGATTCTTACATGGTAGTAATTATATTGGTAACATCCAGAGATTGAGAAAATGCTAGATTGTGAAATGCGATGATGAATTTTGTATCTTTTTAAAATGGAGCTGCATCTTATTCATCACATCAGTATCTACATATACTTGAAAAAATAGCAGTCCTGGTATGTGCAAGATGTATAATTTATTCTGCATACAGAAAGAAGGTACACTTGCCTATACTTTAGACTGAGTCATTTAATGAGATGGTGGGTACGATTTTGCAGCTTTCTCAAAAAGGAGGTCTGACCCAAGTGAAGGTAATTGCTAGTATAAAATGAAGTTCCTAAGTGATAATGCTTGGCACATGTGTGGACTGGGGGGACCTTCTGCAGTAACTGTGGCCCAAAGGTTGTCAACCGTGACCTGAAATCATCTGCCTTCTTAGGCTCATAGTTCATAGAATTATAAATTTTGACCTGTACGAAGCCTCAGAGGTTCCCCACCTCTACCCCCAAATCCCTAAACATAGCATCTCATTTTATAAGGAACCTGAGGAAGCCCAGGGCTTGGGATGGGGGTTAAGAGATTTGCCAAAAATCACATCAGTAGGAAATGTGAAGGGCTGGATTTTAATTCAGATTCTCTGACTCTGAATTTAATTTTCCTCCCATTCTACTATGCCTGAAAATTATTGCTGTTGTCACTGTCATGGTCACTGTCATCCTCATCATCATATCTTTGTATTGGTTATCTACCATGCCTGGAGTGACCTCCCACTCTCACTTCTGCCTTTTAAAATCCTTGGTTTCTTTAAAAGCTCAGTTAAAGCACCATCTTCTATATTATATCTGTTCTGATCCCCAAGTTCTAGTGATTTCTTCCTAAATAACTTTGTATTTATTTTGCATATGAATATAGACATATAGTATATATCTATATCTCTCCCTATAGAGTATAACTCTTTGAAAGTGGGGCTTCTTTGATTTTTGTCTTTCTATTCCCAGAAACAGGCACAGTGCATGGCACATCTTAAATACTTAAAAAATGCTTGTGGACTGATTCATTGGTACCCTGACTGCTGCTGACTTCATAGCCATAGTTCATGTTTCCTTAATCAGTCAGTCAACAAGCATTTGTTAATTGTTTACTGTATTCCATGAATTGCACTGAGCACCAAGCATCTAAGGAAAGAGCACCACATTGTCCCTGCCTTGAAGTAGGTCATAATTGTTATATTATATCTAATTGATGAGGGGTCTTCACCATACTGTCACAGAAATCTCAGCTTTGCCCCAGCCTGTTTTAGTCACTGATGAAAAGGTCAAATTTATAGATGCTAAGTGTGTCAAATTCACAAGTGAAAAAATCTTGGGTGGGGGTAGGGATATCTGGCATAACAGATGATGGAGTCAGCATCCACAGAAGATTCTGACTAACTAAAACATTGAACCAGTTTGATAATGTGAAATTTAATGGAGATAAAGGTAAAGCTGTATGTGTAGGCTCAAAAAATTGACATCAGTAAGAAAAGATGGGGGAGGATTGGCTGAATTGAAGATCAGCTGAAAAAAATCTATGAGCTTGGGTGGACCACAAACTCAAAATGAGTCCATGGCATGAGATGGCAGGTCCCAAATGGTAATGGAAATGTGTGCTACAGCAAGAGAAACTCAACTTCTAGGAATAAGGAGATGATAGCTCCTCTGTAGCCTTTTTGGGTCAAGGTATATCTAAAGGATTGTACTTAATTCTGGGCATCATATTTTCAGAAGGTGTGGTGGTACATGGCCATAATCCCAGCTTCCCATGAGGCTGAGATTGGTGGATCACAAGAGTTTAGGAGCTCTGAACTCACAGGGCGTTATGCCCATTAGACGTCTATGCTGTTTGACACTAATATAGTGAACTCGTAAAAGTGAAGAGCCACCGGACTGCCAAAAGAAGGGTGAACCAGTTTATGTGAGAAATGGAGCAGATCAAGACTTCAGTGACAAGTAGAAATGGAAGGGTATACATGAGTAGCTCCTAGACTTCCAACCTGTTCAAGACAGGGACAATGAGAAAAAAAGGAAGGAACCAAGGGAAGAAGGAAGGAAGGAAAGGAGAAATAGGGGAAGGGAGGTAGGAAGGACAGTGACATTTTGGGGAGCTTTTGGAAGGGGATGACCCAGATAGATGGTCAAGGTCTAGAATTCAAGTCAAATGAAAACTGGTCAAATGAATTGGAGTAAGAGCTGAGGATTCAAAGGAGTTCTTGCCCTGGAGTTTATAATATATCAAGGGAAACTAGATAGATGGATGGATGGATAGATAGATAGACAGATAACAAGGAATCGTTACTACACCAAATTATAAAGAATTTAAAATGACCTTGATTTGTAAGATTATTGAACTGAATTGTAAGATGAAATTCATTGGGATAAATGTGAAGCATTACAGTTGGGTTCAAAAAATCATTTTCATGAATACAAGATGGGAGAAAGTATGTTTGGAAAACAGTGTGTTTGAAAAAGATAAGGTGGCTTCAGCAGATCAAAATTTCAGTATGTCACCTTTGTGATGAGAAAATGGAAAAGAAGGCTTTTTCATTTTTTTAATTTTCCTTCTGAAAATAATAACAAATCTTTGTTCATCACTATACTTTTCGAAGCAGTTTCATGTTCATTATTCACTTTGATCCTTCCAATAACCCTAGGAAGTAGGTTGGACTGAGATTACTGGTTCCCATTTGGGTTATGAGGACACCAAGGTTTAAGGAGGGCAAATGACTTCCCCAAAGAAACCCAGCAAATAATTGATGGAATTCAGAGTAGGACTCAAGTTTTCAGTTGCACTTTTCTGTCTTCTCCAAAAGGTTATTAATTTAATAAAGCTTGTCGGTAATAACTTGAAAAGTATCTAGATTTTGAGTTCAAAGCTATCCAAAATAATTCTGAGCCCCCACATCTATTGAATCTACTCTCTTTTAGTACAGTCAGCATTTAAGAAATGACCTCAAATCAGAGTAAGAATGAGAACACTATGCTTAATATAGAAAGCATTGTGATAGCAAGACAATCCCTCAACAGCAGGCATTTCTGAAACCCCTCATCCCATGTAAAATACTCTGAAAACCTCCAACACCCCTCCTTCCCTTCCTCCAATCAACCTCAGAGATAAAAGTCTGTGAGTTCAGCCTGTTCCCAACTCAGGCACTCAACCATGATGGAAGGTCAGTTTAGGGAAGCCATGATCATTAAGATAAAAACTCAATGCTCAGATGACCCAGAAAGATGCTATACCTTGATATCTGAAAGCCTGTGCTGTCCTCAGATCCATAAGGATCCATAAGGAATCAACAATCAGTCCCTAGAGCTCCAGGCATGGATGAGGTCTGCCTACGGTTCAGAAGTGCATAACCAAACCAGGAATGGGGATGAAAGTTATGTGTGCATAGTGGTGGCTAGCACTGTTATCAGAATGCTATGTCAAGAAAGAAATGGCACATCCTTGATTTCTGAAATCCTGTGGGATGTGCTAAAATACAGCATGGCATGCATAAAAAATCCCTGAGAGTTAATTCTCATTCTACCTCCTCTACCACTCCTGTCTTCTTCCAAATTTTGTTTGAGAAACCTCCCATAGAAACACATTTCTACACTGTGAGCACGGATGCCTCCTTGAAAAGACTGAGACACTCTGATCAGAACATTTTAAAGATCATGGATGAATGATTCTTTGAATAAGGATCTTTAACAAGAGAGTTATGAGAAGGGATCAGAAAGCGATCTCAGAGGTCATCCAGTCAACCCACCTTACCTTACAGATGAGGAAAGTGAGGCCAAGAGAAGTTAAATGACTCACCTAAAGTCACATAGGTGGCAAATATCAGAGTGGAGATAGATCTGAATTCAGGCCTTCTGGCCCCAAAGCCAATCTTCTTTTTACTTTATCTTTCTTCTGATAGTCAGTTTGTTAACAAATATTACTAAGCACTTACTATGTACTAAGTACTGATCTAAGCATTAGGGATACATAGGAAGGTAGTCCTTGATCTCAAGGAGCTCACCATCCAAAGGGGAAAACATCATGAAAACAAACTAGGTACACATAAGATATATACAGGATAAATTGATGAATTCCTGAATTGGAATGTATGGCAAAGGGAGTTCATTCTAATCTATACCTAAATGGGAATCTTTTCACCACAACTCATGGCAAAAGTTCTTTGAGTCCTTTGTTTGAAAAATTCTGTTGGAGGGAGAAAGGGAAGATGTGCTATTTTCTAAAAAATTCTATTTCCCTTTTAGATGACTCTTGTTAGGAAGGTTTATTCTTATATTGGGCCAAAGTCTGAGAATTAGATCTGGGGCCCAGTTTCTATTATGACAGAGACCATCTGGGTTACCATAAGCAAGTAACTCAGTATCACTGGCCTCACTTTTCCCATCTGTAAAAGGAAAGGGTAGGATTAGATGATATCTAAGGTCCCTTTCCTTACTGATTCATAAAAGAAAAAAACCACTTTCTTTTCCTAGTTTATTATAGGATAATTTTGTAGCTATATACCAGCAAATGTGTATATGTATGTGTGTGGACACGTGTGCATGTGTGTGCATGTATGAGATCAGAGGAGCTATCATCAGTTTATTCCTGGAAGCTCTACTTTTCTTAATGCAGCCCACATTTTCATTAGCATTTTGAGGCTGCCTTCTCATGCTGTTGACTCATGTTGAGCTTGTAGCCAACCCCAAACCACAGACCTTTTCAACTCAACTGAAGGGTCAGCAAAGCCTCCTCCATTTTGTCCTGCTAATGTGTATATATATGCATGCATGTGTATATATTGATCTCTATAAATATTTTTATATAATATCATTTTATGCAAATATATATCTACACATACATATATATCCATATGCACACGTATCTATATCTTTATGTTCATATCTATCTCTATATCTATCTGTATCTATCTGTCTGTCTGTCCGTCTATCCATCCATCCATCCATCCATCTATCTACTTTTCTGCAGCTTGTCTGCATGCTTATATGAGTTTTTACTTTTGCAGAAACTGATTACCTCAGAGCACATAAATAGCTCATCTGAAACTTGCAGTCCTGCAGAGTGTCCAGGTGGACTGAAAGAGCAAAGGAGTTGCCCTTGGTCATATGATTAGTATGTGTTACAAGGAGGTCTTGAACTTTGATCTCACTGATTCCATGGCAGGTCCTCTATACACCCATCTATAGTTTGATCACTAATGTTAACCCACGGTTATTTGTGCTGGCTCTTGGGATACAAAAATTAAAATTTAAAAAATTTCTGTCTCCAAGGAGTTTATGCGTTACTGGGGAGATGAGATGGAGGTATAAATGTACACACTGTGTGTAAGTAAATACAATCTATGCCATGGATAATGGAGAATTTGGAGAGGCCTTGTGTAGGAAGTGAACTAAAATTTGGAGGAATGTGAGGTTTCTGATCAATCAACAGCATTCATTAAGCATCTAATACATCAGGCATTAGGGATACAAAGACACATGGGTCAGTCCCTGCACTCAGGAGGCTTATATTCACAGATAGATGATTAAGAGGTATATACAAAATAAATGCAAAGTGACCTTGATGGGGTTGGGAATCAGGAAATGCCTCTTGAAGGAAGTGGTGCCTACATTGCACCTTGACAAGAAGAAGATCAAGGTTCTGAGAAGAGGAAGAGAGGAGTAGAACATTCTACCATCCACAGAAGAGGAAAGCAAGGATGGGGTTGCACTCTACACAAAAACGTAAAGTTTGGAAGTGGAATATTTTACATAAGGCACAGCAGGTAGGACAGTTCCACTGGAATGGCAAGTGCATGGAGGAGAGGTGTGCGAAATGAGATTGGTAAGGTGTCCTGGAGTCAGGTTGCAAAGGGCTTTAATGCCAAAGAATAGAAATTCTTTTTTCTCCTTGAGGAAATAGGGATCTCTTGAAGATTCCTGAACAAAGAATGAACATGGTCATATGTGTGCTTTCAGAAGATTATTTTGGCATGTGTGTGGAGAATGGATTAGTGAGAGAAGAAACTAGAAACTGGGAGCAAATTTAGAAGGCTGCTGGAACAGTTTCGGTGAGAAATGATGAGTACCTGCATTAGGTTAACATCCAAGTGAGTTGAGAGAAAGTGACTAATGTCAGAAATTGAAAACTGGGGAGAGAATCAAAAAGTTTTGGCAACTGATGTATATGGAGGCTGAGAGGGAGGGAAGAGTCAAGAAAGACCCTGAGATTTCAAACTTGAGTGACTATGATGTTGGTGATTTCATTGAAAAGAACAGCGATTCCAGGAGTCAGGTTTGGGGAAGGGAAATAATGTGTTCTGAATTGGACAAATTGTGCTTTCAGTGCCTTTGGGGAATTCAGGTGAGTCCAGCAGACAGTTTGTGATTAAGGACCAGAGATCACAAGAAAGAAATGACAAATGGATATGTATTTTGCGGAGCTATTTCTATAGAGATAATAGCAATGATAGGGAGTAGAAAAGATGTGAAGAAAGAAAAAGAGAAGATGACCCAGGACAGAATCTTAAGGGATCCCCAGACTTAGGAGAAGGGACATAAAGATCCTGCTAATGAGACTGAGACATAGAAAGGTAAGAGAAGAATAAAGAAACAGTATCAGAAAAGGAAAAGAATATTCAAGGGGAGGAGAGCTTTATAATTTCAAAAGTTAAAACAGAGGAGATAAGAATGATGATGTCTAAGAAAATGTAATTGGATTTGTCCATGTTAAGTTAGTTAAGTTATTGATGGAAACGCTGAAAAGGGTAATTTCGGTTGAAAGACATAAGTCAGGTTGCAAAGGGTTGAGACAAAAGTCTGAATGGATTAGAGGCAAATTGTGTAAGTAATCTTTTTCTAGTTTTAGGGATGCATTATTAAAGGGGTAAAGACAGAGGATAATCATTTGAGATGATGGTAGGATCAGGTGAGGGCATTTAATGGATTGGGGACTTCTGATCATCTTTGTAGACAATAGAGAAGGAGACACTGGAGAAGTTAAAATTGAAGATTAGAGATGGAGATGGACAGATCAGCAGGAAAAAAAATTCTAGAGGAGACTGGAGGGAATGGGATCAAGGGCACAAGATGAGGGGTTGTCCTTGGTGAAGGAGATGGGTTACCTCATCATTAGAGACTAGAGCAAAGAAGAGAGAGAGGGAAGGATGCTGCTGTGTGAAGCACACAGTGGAGCAAAGGATGGTTTCGCTTTTCTCTGTGAAACAAGTGAGGTCACCTGTCAAGAAATACTAGTTGGGGAGTTGCTTAAACTAAGAAGAGAAGGTTGAGTGTAAGATGAATAGCCTTTCTATAGTACTTTAAGATTTGCAAAGCACTTACATTATCTCACTTGATCTTCTGGAGAGTACATAAGGTAGGTGCTGTTACTATCCGCATTTGAAAGATGAGGAAACTGAGAAAGGCTTAATGTCCAGACCAAAGTAATATACTCAGTAAACGCCTAGATGTGATTTAACCTCAAGTCTTTCTAACTTCCAAGTTGAACATCCTATTCAGTTGGAGGAATAAAATTTCTTAAAGGGAGAAAAAAGGGCAGTTCCCATAGACAGAATATCTCCCCTGGAAGGGCTGCTCCCACCCCTCCCACCCCCATGTAGTCACAGGATTTTAGGGTTAAGTGATAGATGGGGCATTAGAGATTGAGTCCGATTTTGTCTTCAAATCAGTCTTACAACCACCCTATACATTCTTTTGCCTGATTTCAATTAACTTGATAACATGAAAAGAAAGTGAGAGACAGTAGGGAATAATCTCCATGTGTCTTGGATAGATATTGTGTTCTTACCAACAAGAGGGAGTAGTTTGGAGGAAAAGCTCCAGATGTTCAGATCCTCAAACCTGGCCATCTTTTCCCAATTGTCACCTGGATGGATGCTTCCTTGAGGTCTAAAAATGCCTTTACAAAAGGAATGGGAAACACTCCCTTTGGACCCCAGCACCTGTTGCCATGGAAAAGGAAAACAGCCTCCTTTTGGCTCCCCTGCCAAACAAGGCTGCCGCTTCTCTCAGCCAGTGGCTGGCTTCGTTCCTGGAGCTAGGCACAGGCCTCCTTTCTCAGACTATGGGTTGAGTGAGAGGTAAAAACAACATGGTATCATTTGCTTCTGCATCATTAAAAACCCTGGAGGGAAAAATCAATGTCTGACCAATGGAGGGGGCAGATTTGATAAGAAATGTGATTTTTTTTTCTCATTTTGAGACAGTTGTAGCCAATGTTCTCGTAAAAGGCCAAAGTTAAATGCTGTGTAAAATTACCTGAGGCTGGTTCCTGACATTTGAGTCTTGCTGACAGTGTGGCTTTGAGATTCTGGGGAAAGGATAGAAGCAGGGCATTGTGGACTCTGGGCATTTGGGCCCTGACGCCCCAGGGACATTGGCATCCCCAAAACTTCCTGTGTTCCCCTTTGGCCATGAGCCACCTTTAGGGGAAGGGTCATTGACTAAACATTGAATGCTATGGCTGGTCAAGGGGCAGTCTTTGGATTTAAAAAATATTGTAAATTTTATCAATGGCTTCTATGATTGCATTATAATCTTTTCTGAAAATTACACACCCTCCCCCTCCAAACTGAACCCTCCTTGATATTTAGAGAAAAATGCAATTGATCATAAATTGGCATATGATAATAACACATGTTGCATCCTGCCCTAATGGCTCCCTCTTTCATTCCCAATCCACCTCTCCCCAATAGGGTCGGTTTCAAGGCCTAAGACAATCCTTTAAATCCATGTGGCAGCAAGTAGGCAGGGGTCAATGGAGGGAGACAAGAGTCAGAGACTTCAGAGTGAGAAACTAACCTCCTGCCAGTGACACTAGCAGAATGCAAACTTTGCAGAACCAGCGCCTGTCTCTGAGGTAGGGAAGTTGGGGAATGGATGATTGCCGCTCTGGAAAAACAAGGAGCTGAAAACACCTTGATTTTTAATCAAGGAGTCCTGGGAGGAGGGGATAGTAAATCCCAACTTTCTGAAACTGCAATAGAATTTGAGAAAACAAGGTGACTCTATCGAACTGTAAACTAGCCAGGAGGCCACAGGAGGTGAGGGAACAGTCCTGTGACAGGGAACAGGGAAGGGAGGCATCTTAGCCCCTGGCTCAGTCTCTTAAATGCTGTCCCTCCGATAGCTTGTATACTCCTCTGCCCTGGCCCATTTGATCTGACTTTCCCTTTCTTTGCCTTCAATTCAGTCTTCTGCATTGTTTTACACACTCTGATACTGTGAAGTCTTCTAGGCAGATGCTCTACAGTTCTAAGATATACATCATGAACAGTGGAAAACCTCAGAGGAGGTGTGAGCAGTGAGGACAGGTTCAGAGCCAAAGGCCTTCAGCAAGTATACATGAAGTGCTTGCTCTGTAAGGAACCCTGCGCTGGACACTGGGGGAGAGATGATGCTTAAATAAGACAGAGTTCCTGCCTCACCGGAACACACATACAAATGAGTAAATGAACAGTTAGGGAATGTAAGGTCCTTGAAGGCAGGGGATGTTTTATATTTTGTATTTTTGTCTCCAAAGCCTAAGCTATGAGCTAGGCATGTATTGGATTGGATCTGATAAAATATACAATACCCGAAAAGTAGGAGTCATGAACAAAGAGCTATGTGAGGGGTGAGAGGGATAATGGTTGTTATCGACTATGAGAATCAGGGAAGGCTTCCTGGGGATGAGTCCTCAAAGGAGGCCCAGCATGTCAATAGGCAGAGATGGGACGAGGAAGTTATTCTGGGAATAGAAAAGAATTCGAGCAAAGATCTGAAGCTGGATCTATTGGGGAAGAGAAGTAGTTTGGCTTTAAGGCCAAGCAGTCTAATTCTCTCATTTTGCAGATGAGGAAACTGAGGTCCATGAAAGGGAGGTGACATGTTCAAGGTGACCTGTCCTATAGTTAGTAAATGTCAGAGCCAAGATTCACACTTGGGTTCATTAATATCAAAACCACCTTCTCAATGAATTGCAAAGAAATCTGGAGACATGGCTATAAAGAAAGAATGTCAGGAGGGTTATTAAATTCTAGCTCCAGAGCTGGAAGGGGGTCAAGGGAAACTCAGAGGCCATCTAGTCCAATCTATTTATTTTACAAATGAGGAAACTGAGAGCAGGAAGTCAAGTGACTTTCCCAAGGTCATGTGGACAATATCTAAGATGAGATTGGAACCAAAGTCCTCTGACTCTGGCACCAGTGCTATATACCATGATGCCAGGCACAGCAGACCTAAGGAGTTAAGATCTGACTCAGAAGAGCATCTTTTATTTTCAGGGAGAAGAAGGAAGGGATTAGATATGTATATAGCACCTACTATGTTCCAGACTGTGTACTAAGCATTTTACAAAGATTATGTCATTTAATTCTTACAACACTTCTGCATGGCAGGTGCTACTAAGATCTCATTTTTACAGTTGAGGAAACTGAGGCCAACAGAAGTAAAGTGACTTACTCAGGCTCACACAGCTAGTAAGCATCTGACACTGGATTTGAACTCAGGTCTTCCTGACTCCAGACTATCTGCTCTCTCCACTTTGACACCAGTTGCCCCTTAGATGGGATGTCATTACCAAGTGTATTTGTGAGGAAGATTAGTCTGACACTGATGTGATTATAGTTATGTACGGGAAGGCCTTCTGCATGTTGGACGAACTTCTGAGGGTGAACTTAGGGGAGGGCATGGATGAGAATCACACAGGATTGGCAGTCATGGGTAGATTGTCTTTAGCATTATTGGGGGAAATATACAAACCAATGAGATTACATAAATATGTGAATTTGATGGCAGTCTGCAAAAGGATTGGGACTTCACTGGTGCTTTCATTTGCACTCACTAGTCCCATAAGAGCAAAGATGGGATTCTGCCTTCCCTTGGATTGTTGGTATGGGTGGTTGCAGTTAGAAGTGGATAGCAGAGAAGGTGATACCACAGTTCAGCAGGATGTGACTTGTGTACAGCATTATATATTAGAATCATCTCCTCCAGGGATCTGCGAGTCAGGTAGGCTGAGAGATGTTCTTAGGCTAGAGTCCTATTGGTAGTTGGCATCCACAATGCTCTGGAAAAGATACAATTTTTTTTTGCCAGGAATAATTTTATTTAAATTATCATTGTTCAATATCAAAGTCCTTTCTACATTGGAGAGAAAGGGTTTTTCAACTGGAATAATCCCCTACATATGGATGTATGACTCTATGCTGCAATAGATATCTATACATAACTATAGATATGACTCTATACTACAATATGATTTGAGGTGACATAGGAATCGTGAAGAAAGAAAGGATCATAATGTTTTGTCAGTCAAATAACATTAATCCAGTTGAATTCATCTCCACATCATGGACTTAGAAAAAAATAAAAACAAAACAAAACTTCATTCCCATACTTGGCATTCTATAGTGGCTAAATTCAGAAACTCATTTCTTCATATTATACTTCTCTGCTTCCAAATCATGTTTCACATTGTTTTCAGGTATAGTTTGATTTCTCCTCACCCCCCCACAAACTCCTGCTGCAGTGAATTCCTTTTGTGAATTTGTTTTTTTTAATGCATCTCAAGCTTGTTGTAAAACTTTGCTTTTAGGTGGTCAGAGCTGATACTTCCAGGTTCATGGAAGGTTTCTTGTTTTGCCAAGTAAATAGTTCAGTTTGGTTTTTAAGAACTTGTAAATATGGGATCTATTGTATTTCTTGGAAAAGATACTAATAAGAAAGGCCAAAATTGTGGATTCTGGCTAGTACAGATGGTAGAGGCTTCTGGGGGATAAATGAAAGAGTAGTGGTCAGAAGTCTCTGGTAAGATCTGCAGGGACATTTTCAAATACTCATCGGTGCCTCCTTTCTATGCCATAGAAAACATCTGTCACATTGGTGGTTTTGACTTTCATTTTGTCCATCATTGTCTTAGTTAGAGGTCAAATCAACCATCAGACTTTAATAGATTTATGAGATAAATCTGTAAAGCATTTAGTGTGGTACATAGTAGGCATTCAATAAATGCTTATTCCCTTGCTCCTTCATGTGTTGGCTCTTTTGGCAGGGCCCTGGGTCCTAAAGGACTAATTATCAAAACTGACCTTCTAGTCTATATGGAGTGGATGAGCATCTAGGTGGCACAGTAAATACTCATCTTCCTGAGTTCAAATCTGACCCCAGATATTTGCTAGCTATGTAACCCTGGACAAGTCACTTCACCCTGTTCACCCCAGTTTCCTCATCTGTAAAGTGAACTAGAGAAAGAATTGACAAACCACTCCAGTATCTTTACCAAGAAAACCCTAAATGGGTTCATGAAGAGTTGGACAGAACTGAAATGACTGAACAACAAAATGTACGGTGGATTGTGAGAAGGAAAGATCTTAAAAAACATATGGTCCCAGGGAAAGTGTCCATCAAAGCTAGAATAGTGGATAGAGTGATGGTGCTCCAGATGGTTCATTTGTATCCTAAAATGTGGTGCCTAGAAGTAATTACAGAACCCAAGCTGTGGTCCAACCAGGCCAGAACACAGCTAGACTATGACCTTGTACCTGGAGACTATGCTTCTAGTAATGGAATCTTAGGTTTGCATGAGCTTTTATGGCTGATGGATCCATTGTTGCCTGTACAATTGCAGTCCACTAAGATAACCCCCAAATCTTCTACACAATTTATAATTTAAAAGTTTCTTTTATTAAATCCAAAGGTAGACCTTATATTAATGGATGTAGTGGACAGAGATTTGTTTTTAGAGTCAGAAAGACCTGGGACTAAATATTGCTTCTGGTAATAATGACTGGTAACTTCTCAGGGTTTTAAGTGACCTCTAAGATGGCAAGTTGCAGCTGGTATGCAAACCTGCAATAATAGAGGGACTTTCCTTCTCTAGGAGTTTCCCATGTCAGCAAAATTATAAAGTCAATTTCTGTCCCTTAAATTTCATTGTATTAGAGTTGACTCATTATTCTGGCAATGAAAATATTTTTGGATCCTGACAGCTTTGTGTCATCCACAAATTTGATAAGCCAGCTCCCATGCCTTCATCAAAGCTGCTGATAAAAATACTGACTGGAACAGAGCCAAAATAAACTCCCTGGATATTCCACTTGGAACACCTCTCTGATTGACATAAATCAGTTGATCATCACTCTTGAGGTTTAGTCATTTAGGCAGTAAGAAGACACCTTAGTGTGGCTTCTAGGTCAAATCCTTTTATCTTGTCCATATCTTTGCTTAAAGAAACCTTCCAAACAGTTGTCTACAGATGGTGCTGACCAGAGCAGCATTCTAATGATCTGTGATATAATCACGAACCCTAGGTTTGCCTCATAAAAAATTGGTCCTAGTGCCCTGATATAGCAAGATTTACCTATGTATCCTAAGAAGGGATTCCAAATCTACCTGACTCTGAGAATCCAGGGCATCTTTAGCAGAATGAGAAAGCTAGTTAATAAATATATATTAAGCACTTACTGTGTTCCAAGTATTGTGCTAATAGATAGGGATAAAAAGAATGCATAAAACAGACCATGCTCTCAAGATGCTTAGTCTAATGGGGGAGATGACATGCAAATAGCTAGGTACAAATAAGATACCTCTAGGATAAATTAGAATCACCAGAAGGAAGAATTAGCATTAAGGTGGTTCAGGAAAGTTTTCTTGTTAAAGGTGGGATTATAACTGAGACTTGAAGGAAACTAGGGAAGCCAGAGGAAAAGGAGGTAGAAAATTCCAGGCGTAAGGATTAGAAGTGCATAGAAATATCCTCTAAGAGTAGGATGGGATCTCAGTCCCTATTTAACAAAGGGGTACCTTCTAAGGAATGCTTTCCTACAAAATCTATGATGACGTAACAAATGGGTACATGGTTTCTGATTGAAGAACTTCAGTGTCTGAGACTTACCATGACTTAAAGTAACCCATTCTCCTTTCAGACAGCTTGAATTGTTAGGACGTTCTTGTTTGCCTTTGTATTGAGCCATATTCTGCTTTGGTGAAACTTCCAACTGGTACTTCCACTTCTATCATCTGGATCTAAACAATACAAATTGCTTGGATCTGTCTTCCTTTTAGTCCAAATTGCCTCCTCCTAATGCTAGTGACTGCCTTCTGGGATTGTCTCCAATTTATCTCAGAGATATCTCAATTGCACATAGTTGTTTGTATATTTTCTCCCCTATTAGACTTTGAACTCAAGAACAAGGAGTGTTCTGACCTTTCCTTGTCTAATGCTTGGCACACAGTAGGTAATTAATAAATTGCTGTTAATTTGGTGACTCCTCCTTCCACATGACAACTCTTCCAGTCTTTGACAACAGTTATCTGGTCTCCCCAAGTTCTTTTTTGTTCCATTGAGATAGCTCTATACCTTTCAAAGAAATCCTTTTATAATGCAGTTTCAAGCACTTCTCACTGTCCTGGTTCCTGTCCTCTAGATCATTTCCAGGTCATCAAATATCCATCTAAAATGTGATGCCAGATGGAAACAAACTTTTGCATGAGGTCTGAAAAGGGCAAATTCCAGTATAGCTATCACCTCCTTCATTCTGGGGGCTCTGCTGGTTAATACAGCTCAAGATTGCATCAGCTTTTTGCCTCCCAAGTCACACTGGTAACTCTTATGGAGCTTTCGGTCCACTAAACATTATGTCCATTCATTTATTTAATCAATCATTCATTCTTTCAATAAACATTCATTAAATGCCAATTGTGTGAAGAAGCAGCTTGGTGTAGTGGGTGAACTCAAAGTCATGAAACCCCTCTTTATCACATATATCAAAGCCTATGCTATACCCCACTTGTGGCAAACCTAGAGATGAGGGTGTAGATACATGTTGTAAGGTGAGAGCAATACCTCTCAGATGCTCTTGGGAAAAATCCACTAAACCCCTAAACCTCTATCTTCTACCTGATTCATTATCTTATTCACTTTCTCACATTGGGTTCAAAGGCAATGAAAAAATGTATTATTGCTATATATCCTATATTATATCATGTATTGTTAAAATGCAACATCATTCTCAATTAATTAGTTAGCTCTGAGTACCCCCCTAATTTATAAAAGCAGACAAAATTTCTTTTCTCATAAACTCTCCTCTTTTAGGATTAATTCTTGGAGTGATGGGCTTAGACAAAAATAGCACTGTTCTAGCTCTATAATTTTTAACAGTAATAAATAATGCAAATGCACACATATGAATATAACATAGGCATGTGCTATAATATGTATTTCAACAATGTATTGGCTAAGAGAAGGGGCATAAGAAGAGTCACCTCTAACCATCAGTGGCAACTGCTGATTCTTCTGTCCAACAATTAAATTCTATCAGGATGGCAGTTTAAATCTCTTAGGAATTCTCTTTAGGATTTTTTCTTCCTAGAATAAGAAGCAAACTCAATTCTCTCAAAATGTATCTGTATACTCTCTCAAAGATGACAGTTAACTATTATAGTCTTTCATGATTCTTTCCCCTTCCATGACAGTTAGCACTTCAGGTCTCCTCAGGAAAGAGTTCTCTCTCTCTCTCTCTCTCTCTCTCTCTCTCTCTCTCTCTCTCTCTCTCTCTCTCTCTCTCTTTCTCTCAGTAACAGGCTCTCACTCCCTACTCTCTTTAAGATACAATGACAATCTCCAATTCTTTGTAGGAGGTGATTTTCTAAGCTGGGGTTATTTATCATAGATTAAGAGGTGAAAGGGAGTAAAAGTCAGGAAAATTGGAGTTCAAATCTTTCCTCTGACATTTACTAGCAGTATGCTGTTAAGCAAGTCATATATCTTCTTACATATCTTAGGAAACTCCCTAATATATCTATTCAGTCATTGATAATGTGTGATTGTATTGATGGAAGGGTTTATCATACCAGAAATTCCCTAAGCTGGTGAAATTAGAGATCATTCACATATTTGCCTGTAGAACACAAGTCTAGATCCTGGAGAAGGTACACAATTTAAGTAAGACATGCCCTGATCCTTGAGGCATTTCATGTCTAGTATATGAGTATAATAAAACCACAGATTTATATACAACATAGTAGTACATGGTAGCTCTTTAGAGAATTTTGAAACATGGTGCTGAGGAAAAGGTCATCTGTTGGTGTTAGGAAAGACTTCATGGAAGAAGTGAAATTTGAGTTGGACTCTTAATGCTAGTTAGGAATTCAACAGTTTAGAAGGGGAAGGAAGACCACAAAGGCGTTTGATGACATCATCAGCAAAGACATGGAGAGAGAAGAGACTGTAGTTTGTTCTTGAGGACAGAGGGTAGACTCGCTAACTTGGAGTATAGCATGTGTGTCACTGTTGCTGTTCAGTCATTTTTCGGTCATGTCCAACTCTTCGTGACTCGTTTGGGGATTTCTTGGCAAAGATAATGAAATGGTTTGCCATTTCCTTTTTGAGCTCATTCTACTGATGAGGAAACTGAGGTAAACAGGCTGAAATGACTTGCCCAGGGTAACACAATTAGTAAATATCTGAGGCCAAATTTGAAGTCAGGTCTTCCTTACTTTGAGCTTGGCACTCTATCCATTGCACCACCTAGCTGCCCCATAGCGTGTATACAGGGGACTTACAGGACATGAGATTGTAAAGGCAGGGTGATGACTAATTACGTAGGCCTTGAATGTCAGCCAGAGGACTTTGAACATTACTTAAAAGGCAACAGGAAGTCACTGAAGATTTTTGAGTAGAGGAACAACATGAACAAATCTATTTTTAGGATAGAAGTATGAAGGACGCGTTGGGAAAGCAAGGGAGACCTTCTGTGATACTTTTCTGATAGACCAGACGATAATGAAGGTGTGAATTATTATGATAACTGGAGTTATTGTTATTAATCATTGCCATCATTAATGTAATGTAATGTAATGCTTTAAGATTTACAAAGTACTTTAAAGGTAGTGTCTAATTTTATTTTCACCACAACCATATGAGGTAGATGCTATACTAGCTCCGTTTCATAGATGAGGAATCTGAGGTAAGCAGAAGTTAGCTGACATGCCCAGAGTCACACAGCTAATAAGTTTCTGAGGCTAGATTTGAACTCAGGTCTTCCTGAATCCAACTCCAGTGCTCTGTTTTATCTACTTATTGGCAGTGGGAAAAAAGAAGGGATGGTTGAGAGATATATCAGAAAAGTAATCAATAGGACTTACGGGAAATGATAGAAAAGGCACGGAGTCAACAATAACTCCAAGGTTATGAACTTGGAAGTCAGAATGAAAGGCATTGTCAAAGACAGAAATAATGTCAGAAAGAGAGGAAGTAATAGAGTTTGGTTTTGGAGATACTGACTTTCCAGTCCGAGTAGGACATCCAGATGGAGATTCCTTGAACTTAGTTATGTATCTAAGTGTGCATCTCAGAAGAATGGCCATGACTGGTATAGTTAGTCAGTCATCAAACAATTCTTAATTGCCTACTATGTGCTGGGAACTGTGCTAAGTGTTGGAATAGATTTGTGAGTCCTCTCTGAAGAGGTGGTCATTGAAATCATAACGCTGACTAATATAAAGATCGCAAAGAGAGAAAGAATTGGCCAGACGGACTCTGGAGCAACACTCATGTTAAGAATTTGGGATGAGGGTGAAGAGTCGGTGATGGAGAGAAAGGAGCAATAGTGAGAGCAGTAAAAGCTAGAAGAAAGTCTAATGCAGAGATGATCCTTTTGATGGGATTGCCAATGATATCTGAAGTTGTAAAGAGGCAAAGAAGGGTAAGGGCAGGATGAAGATCACTGGATTTGTAATGGTTTGTACGATGACCTTTAGGAGAACAATTTCAATGGCAGCAGAGAGAGAGATTTCAAGGGGATTAGGCAAATATGAGCGCATTTATAGGTAGGATAGATAGGAGACAGCCAATGGGAAAGAGCGATAAGAGATCCTTAAGAAAGAGCGACTGGAGGAGCCAAGTTTTAGAGGGTTCACGGGGTAGTGAAATCCAGGGTGAAACGGAGAGATTATTTTTGGGTGGGAGGAAAGGGTAAGGGTACCTCATTCGCTTATGAATTGTTTTCTCACCATGTCTCACCCTCCTACTCTTTACTACCTGTGCTATCTTGGATGAGTTACATAATCTCTCTGAACCATCTTAAAATGATGGAGTTGGACTACATGGCCATTCAGCTCTAAATCTATCCTCTCCTGATTTTATATTTTTGCAGTCAATTTAAGGAATTTTATCATGGGACTTCGCATGTATCTTCATTATATTTGGTTTTATTAGATTAGCTGTTCATTCCGTCCTGTCACACTCAACTCTGTTGTCCTCTTCTGTCCAGCCTTCACCTGCAGAATCAATGAGTATTCAATCTGGGTAATCAGCCATATCCTTTGGGAAATGTTCAGATCTAAATTTGTCCTCTCCAACCTTTCTCAATCCAAGAAAGTCCTGATGGAATGAATCCCGAAGGAACAGCGAACCAGGCAACCCAAGCTATGGCTCTTCTCAGTGTAAGCAAGTGCATGGTTAGAGTGAGGCTTCCTTCCATGTCTGGAGGCATTCTTGTAGGCAGGGCTTGCTGCTGCTCCTTAGGTGGCACTCTATAGTCACTCTGCCTGTGTATAAGATTGGACATAGGAAAGTCATAGATGCTACTTGTGTGTTTTTGCCTCTTCAGTGATTTAATAAGAAGACGAAGATCCCATAGGCTGAAAAAGATCTTAAGGACTTATTTTCTGTGTCTGTGGCCAAGCAAGTCATTTATCCCCAGTTTCAGTTTTCCTATCTGTAAAATGGAGACAAAAACAGCATCTACTCTGAAGGGTTGTTATGAGGATTGAATGAGATAATATATGTAAAGCATATTGTAAGCTTGCAGGAGCTACATAAATGTAAGATTATTTGTTGCACTAGTTAAGGGCACTAGCAGACCCATCAGATGTTACTTTCCACGAAAGCTAAAAGGTCTATACCAGCAGAGGGAATTCCTAAGTTGCTGGAGCCAGTTTGGAGTACACTCTGCTATGCATCATAGTTTAATCCCATGAAAGCACTTGCTGGTTAGTCACAGATGGAAAACTGAACTTGACCTTTCCTCTGCATTGTGCCAAACCCCACTGGGGATCAAACTTGGCTGTGAAGTAATCCCAAAGAAAGAATCCCAAAGATATGTACTACATATCCATAGACAAAATAGCTAAAATAAGGTAATTTGGGCTGAAGGTACTCATGGTTGAGGGAATTGTCATTTTTCAGTCATGTCTAACTCTTCATCACTCATTTTTTTTTAGCAAAGCTACTGGAATGGTCTGCCATTTTGTTCTCCAGTCTATTTTACAGATAAAGAAACTGAGGCAAAAAGGGTTAAGTGCTTTGCCCAGAGTTAAAGAAATTTTTCCAATTTAATGATTTGTAGTCTCACTACAATTACTCCCCGCTTCTCTTCACCCCATCCCCCCACTTACATATGGTCCCAAGTGGAGTTAAGGCCCACAGAGGAAGTAGGGGCCATGGCACACACTGAAGCATCTGTTCAAAGAATGTTACATTGCCATTGTCATTCCATTGGTGATTTGGTGTGACTTGTCATGAAATCATTGCTCCAGGTGGATTGTAACTGGATTCTTTTCTATATGTAGTGTTGTGGCAGAAAATTCTGTTATTGCTTCTCACCCCTGCCTGGACTCATGGCCCCAGGGATGCAGAGGAACCTGGACTTTTTATAATAAAAGTACTTAGTGCAGCTCAATTAACATCTCTGTCCATGTTCCGTAGAGGGTGTGAGTGGCCAGCCTGTACCTAAAGTCCCTACTCTGCTTTGTTCCTCCTTATAAGGACCAAGATACTGTGTAGCATCTGGCTCAGGGGTGGTGCTGTCTGAGCAAACACCAGCCTCCCCCTTCCTCTTTCTCAGATTCACTGGTCTGTAGCTACCACCAGCTTTTGTCCTTTAAAATTCATTGATTCTTTTTTGTGCTGACTTTTACAGTACAAATGCCATCATTAGATAAAATAATTGAAGCGCGTAATCTATTCACCAGGCAAAGACTATCACAGCCTAGGAAGACTCTAACAGAGCTTGGTGAGTGGGCCAAAGGCTGTATACTCTATTTCCAAGTATTTTGCAATAGTGGCACAGGCCAGGTGTTCTGGACAATAGAAATTCTGCAGCGGTGAGAACAGCCTGCACCTGGACGGTGCCTTGCTTTCTGCAAAGAACCAGTCATGGATTAATTAAATAATTAGCAAGACAGGATAAGCAATCTATCAACCAAAGAGTAAATATGTATTAAGTGCCTGTTGTGTGCCAGGTACTGTACTGGGGCTAGAAGGAATAAAACATTCTCTGCTTACAGAGAGCGTACATTAATAATGGGGGAGACTATAAATGCACATAAAAAGATAAACAGCATAAATGTAAAAAAAATTTGTAATAAAAATAACCAAGATTTATATAGCTCTTCAAGGGTTGCGAAGCACTTTATAGATATTATCTCATTTTATCCTCACAACAACCCAGAGAGGTAGGCGCTATTAGTATCACATTTTACATATGAAGAAACTGAGGCAAACAGCTATAAAGTGACTGGAGTCATACAGCTAGTAACTGTATGAGGCTGTATGTGAACTCAGGTCTTCCTGACTCCATGTCCAACACTCTGTCTGCTGAGCTACCTATATGCATATGTGTGTGTATCCATAGACAAAGTAGCTAAAATAAGGTAATTTGGGCTGAGGGTACTCATGGTTGAGGGAATTGTCATTGTTCAGTCATGTCTAACTTTTCATCACTCATTTTTTTTAGCAAAGATACTGGAATGGTCTGCCATTTTGTTCTCCAGTCTATTTTACAGATGAAGAAACTGAGGCAAAGAGGGTTAAGTGCCTTGCTCAGGGTCATACAATCAGTAAAAGTCTGAGGTCAGATTTGAATTCAGTTCCTCCAGTCTCTAAGCCCTGTGTGCTATCCACTGAACCACCTAAGTTGTGGGCATTTGGAAATACTTAATGTAAATGATTGTCTCTGAGCTTTATGTTAAAAGAAGAGAGGAACTCTACAAGGGGATACATATTGGGCAAGGAAGACATAGTGAAAAGCATGGGGAGGAGGTTTGTTGTGAATGAGGAATAGAGAGAAGGCCAGCCAGTTTGGCCATTCCACGGAATGTTGGAGAGGTATAATAGCCAACGAGGTTGGTAAGATAGGGGACCCGGCTTTAGAAAGCTTTAGAAGCTAAACATAGGAATGGATAGTTTATCTTATAGGAAATAAGAAACCACTGGGATCAGGTGAGTAGAGGAATCACTAGGTCAGATCAGTGCTTAGGGAAAGCAACTTTGGCAGTAGTGTGTGTAATGGACCAGAAAGGAAAGAGATTTGAGGTAGAGAGATCTATTAGTAGGCCATTGTGCTAACATGGATGAGTCCACCAAGGTGATGGGGTAGAGAGGGAAAAGGGCAGATTTCAAAGATGTAAGATTTGGCAGACCACCAGGGCATACACCTCCATTCACTGGCCAAGGTGAGGATGGAACAAGGTTTCTTTCTTGCTTTTGCATGGGATTTCATCTCAACTCTCTTCCCCTCCCCCAGTCACGTGGCTGAATAGGTTTAATCATCAGATTTAAAATTCTCTCTGGGGAAAAGAAAATGGAATATTTTTCTGAATGATGAAAATTATGGGAATCTCTACCTGACTCTACCATCCTTTTATTTATACAAAAAATAATGTAAAACTTACATGCTACTTCATTCTGTCCTCTCCATCTCTGTCTCTGTCTCATCTTTTGCTTCTGTCTTGTCTCTGTCTTTGTTTTCCTCTCTTTTGTCCCTCTGTCTCTGTCTCTTGTCCCTATGTATGTTTTGGGGTTGGTATGCCTTCATACCTTTTCCTGATTTCTCTGAGATCTCACTGATGTATTTCACACTGTGGGACTCCTGGCAATTGGGGAATAAGCCTTATCACTGCTATACTTTGGATGAGGGGCCCAAGTAGCATGAGGATTTATACTGCTGGGTATTTTCCTGATCCCATTGGATTAGATCCCTTGAGCTGGCTAAAACTGATTTTTAAAAGGGGAGAGAGAGACAGAATGAAGGGATTAGACTAGAGGACCCCTAAAGTCCCTTTCAGCTTTAAATCTACCATTTATTAAATTGGAGTGCTAATACCTACACTACCTACCTCATAAGGTTGTCTCAAGGAAAATGCATTTTGTGGGCCTTAAAATAGTTGTAGGAATTGGGCCTGGAGTACTAACAGCAAGAGGGTGCCAGGCCCTGTTCGAACAATGGAGTACACTGTGCTTGTCCTAATTGGAAGCCTGACTTTGTGTCTACCCTCCCTAGCCTACCCTTTTGGTGTCCCCAAGTCTCTCCACAGGGATCTTCCTAAGGCATTCAGTACCACTCAACTTTCTCAGAAGTCCTTAGAATTTGGTAGTATTTCTAATAAATCAAGGCCATCTCCTGATGTATAGCAGCCAGACTCAAGCTGATTTTGTGCTATCGGTATCTATGAATATGCTATATCCCCTCCACCTAACTTCAAGATTATTATAACAACAGAATAATAGCTAGTATTTATTTAGTGCTTCACAATTACTTGGAAAATAGGTGCTGTTGTCATCCCTATTTTTCAGATGAGAGTACTGAGGCTAAGGAAAGTTAAGTGACTTGACCAGAGCCATACAGCTAAGCAAAAGCCTGAAGAAAGATTTAAACTCAGGTCTTTTTGACTCCAAGGTCAACACACTTAGTACCTTCATTTGATGAAGTATAATCATAAATGAACAATTATAATTTAATCAAATTGACATTTATAATATAATAATAATGAACATTACCCACCATTAATGAAATGCTTTGCCATCTAGAAAGGCCTTTATTATCTATCTCATTTCATTCTCACAATGGTCCTGTAATGTATTGTGTTAGTAGTAGTATCTCTCTTTCATAGATGGGACTCAGAGAGGTCATGACTTGCCCAAGGTCACATATGTAGTACTTAGCTGGGACAAGATTTAAACTCCTCTTCTAAATTCAGCCTTCTTTCCATTATCTTACATCAAAGCAGGCATTGTGCCATTTTAATCTATTCCCTCTCAAAGGCAGATGGGCAAAGGCTATGACACATTACATACAGAAATTATAAAGAAATGATGAAAAGATGCCATAAAAGAAATCTATGCATGGAAACGAAGGCAGGCTGGTCAGATGGTGTAGCAATGGATGGCCGATATATAGTGCTTGGCTTTCATTGCTTTTGTTTATGTGTTTGTTTTGGAGTTAGGAAGAACTTAAGTCAAATCCTGTTTCAGACACTTACCAGTTATATTGCCCTGGACAAGTTTCTTAAGCTTTCTCTGCCTCTTTTTCCTCAACTTTAATAACACTCACCTTCCCCGGCTGTTGTGAGGAACAAATGAGATGATATTTGTAAATCACTTAGCACCATGTGTGGCACATAATAGGTACTTAATAAATACTTGTTTCCTTCCTCTTCTTTTTAAGTTATCCAGAAAAAGTGAGACAGGCACCCAGTACATAGGGTGTATCCCTGGTGGTGAACATATGGAAGGACATAGAGGCAAATGTCATGCAAGAAGGGTGAGCATGGATGGGCTGGGATTTCCATTACTAGAAGGAACATTTACATTGGTGAGATACAGCCCCAGAGGTTCATTTGAGTTTATATTCTCCAATATATCCTCTTAGTATTATTCATATGAGTTAATATTGTTACTTCAAATCTACATTCATTGGTATAAGAAACTCTGATTGAAAAACTCTCTAACAATGCAGATTGGCGACTCTTCTGCAGCTAATAATCTTAGGGGTGTTCAGGTCTAGTTAGTGTCAGAGCCATGGCCCTGGAGTCAGGAAGACCTGAGTTCACATCTGAAACAGATACAAGCTGTGTTACCTTGGGCACATCATAAAGTCAGTCTGCCTTTATTTCCTCAACTGTAAAATGGGGATAGTAATAGCATGTACCTTAGTGTACCAGGGTTACTATATGAGGATCACATGAGATAATATTTGTAAAGTGCTTAGTACAATTCCTGACACATAGGTGCATACTAAGTAGGTACTTAATAAATGTTTATTTCCTTTGCTTCCGTTGTTAGAAACTGGACTGAAATTCAAGTCTTCCTAAATCCAAGGTTGGTTCTTTATCCACTGGTTCCTTTCATCATATTCTATAGGAGGCATTAAATCAAATAATCGTTAAATTGAGTTAATTCAAATTAAATTAAGTTGATTTGAATTTATAGCCTTCCTGGAACCTGGAAAAACCTGGGTTCAAGTCTTACCTCTGCATCATATTGGTTGTGTGACCCTGGACTAGTCACTTAACTTCTTAGTACTCTCAGCAATTCCATAAGAGTTGGGGTTGCAAAGAACAGGTCCACTTGCATTATTTACAAGCAGTTTCTTTTCTCAAATGTTTTCTATACCGATTACATTGCAGGTCCAATTCCTACATATTTTTTATAGCATCCTATCATCACTCTTGTGTGCATTCTCCCTGAAACTTACATAACATTGCTTGGGTAGAGGAGGACTCCAAACCTGCTAGAGATGTACCATGAAGAGCAGTGTAAACCATCAACCAATGAAACTTAGATCCCCATTCCCTACTACTTCCTGAATCTTTTAATTGTATCCTAGATCTGATTGTTGGGGCCTGGATTCCACTGGAACTAAGTGGGAGCTGAGGCTTCTCCAAGATGTAGGAGCTCCATCCTTTAAAAAAGAAAGGCAACCCTTCCCCCATCCCTGCACATTCTGATTGCAAATGGTTCCCAAGATTGGAATTTTCATTGAGAGGAAGGAATCAAGAAGTGTACATTCATCAAATTGCTTATTTCCCCTGGAAAAGTGGAATGTGTCTTACATGGGGCTAATTTGGAAGCTTCCTGAGAGTGGGGACTGCTTATTTCTCTTAGAGGCAGCAAGGTACAATAAAAATGGAGTCAACGGACTTAGCCTGGGTTTGAATTCTTCCACGTGCTCTCTATTTGACTATGGAAGGTCATTCTTCCCACCCAAGCCTCAGTTTCCCTATCTTTAAAGTGAGGGATTTCAACTCAGTGTCCGTTAGGTTTCTTTTCAACTCTCAATAGGTGATACTTGGATCCCTGAAAGTGAGGGCTTTGTTTTATGCATCAGTATATAGTGGGGGAAAGGGCTAGTTTTGGAGCCAGAGTACCTGGGTTTGAAGTCTCACTCTGACACTTAAATGACCTTCATTAATTTCTCTGGACTCATTTTCCTCATCTATAAAATGGGGGTGTTGGACTATACAGTTTCTAAATTCCCTTCCAGCTCTAGATTTGTGATCTTATGATTTGTGTATCCTTCATCTATACATAGAATTAGGAGTTGACAGTCTACATGGGAGGGAAAAGATGGGGAAAGAATCAGGAAAACACACACAGCCCA
>CM053769.1:491315466-491334139 GCA_028658325.1 Potorous gilbertii
AGATAATTTTCATAACTTAATTACTCTTGGTATTTTAATAACTTGTCTTCTCTGATTATGGTTTGGTTTGGGGTTAGGGGAAGAGGCCTTGGATTATACCCGAGTTGAAAAAGGCAGGACACTGGAAGGCCCCTGAATACATATGCAGATAAAGTGAACTAATTATCATTGTTTTGAATCAAGAGAAGGCCAAATGTTGCAGATGTAATGTAGAGGACTCTCAATGGTGACATAGGGAAACCTGGACCTACTAGTCTATGTGTAGCCTGCAATTAACAATGCTATTCTGCTGAAATGTGAGTTTGTACCTAGTCATTTCCCAGTCAACTGAGCTGTGAATGTTTCTTCCCGTACCATCTCCTTGGAGTGGTAATTTACTAAGCTAATGAAGATATTGTATTGCAATGGTAGTTATTAACTGATGCAAAATTAATAACTGCTAATGACATGCACCTCATTTTAATATCATTTGCCTTTGCGCATTGCAAACAGAGCTAGAGAAGGTGACTTGCAATAGTTAGCATTTGCCTACTCAATCCCCTATTTTCTCAAGTTTCCTTTATTTCAGTTGTTTGAACACATGTGAAGAATATTTTTCTCCAAGATGGTGAATATCTCAGAGACACTGCAAAAGAGATGTTATTTACCCTCATGGTATCTCCTTTACCTCTCCCCTCCTGCACATTTTCAGTACCATTACTCATAGTATCTTTCCCCTAAAGGGAGAAGCATCATGGCATAGTGGGTAGGGTACTTGGAGTCAGGACGACCTGGGTTAAAATCTCACCTAAAACATTGTCTGACTGCATAAGTTTCTTAGCCACTCTATCCCTGTATTTCCTCAAATGTAAAATTGGGGGATTGGACTCTGTTTCCAGGGTTTCTTCTAGCTCTAAAATCTATGGTAGTAATTTACTAACTGGTCTCCCTGACTCTCACCTCTTCCTCCTCTAGTACGTACATGTAACTGCTTGTTTATTTTTACAAAAGCAAAAACCTACTTATTAAAAAAATAATAAATCCTCATTGCCAAGTTATATTAAAAATCCTTTATCTAGCATAAATTACCCCTCCTATTCTTGGCCCTACTTTAGTGGAGAAACAAGAGCTTTGGAGTTGCAAGGGCTGGGTTCAAATCTTGCTTCTCATGTTTACTCTACATATGATTATGGGCAAGACACTTAACCTCCTTGGGCCTCAGTTTACTCATCTATAAAATAAGGGACTTAGAGTTAGCTGGCTTCCGAGTTCCCAACGAGATCTATGATTTTCTCTTTCTCGATATAGCTCCTTTTACTCCCTTAGGTTTGTTCTAGACCAGTCAAATGGGACTAGTGACCATTTCCCAAACACTTTTCACTTCCACACCTTTGCTCATGACAGTTCCTTTTCTTGGAATGTGCTTCTTCCGTACTGTCTTCACAGATGTATCCCTCTCAGTGCCACACAGTAGATGCTCAATAAATCCTTGTGGGATGAATGAATGGATTGTATCTTGTCATTTCATGGAGCTCTAGCTCTAGACTCAGTGGAGCCCTAGGAGTTCTATCTCCACAAATCTGGAGCTCATGATACTTCCCAGGACCCAGTACTCTTTTCAATGAAGAACTGCAATGGATCAGTAATTTTACAAACCAAAATCTCAAGGAATAAAGATTGACTTTAGGTTACTTCCGAGCACGAATCTGGGGTGGAATTGATAGAAGCCATACCTTCTGATGGCCAATGTATCAATGTCTTGGAAAGTCTTTAGGAGTCAAGCATTTGCCCCAGTGAAAGAAGGATTTTGGGTGCTTGATTCTCCCCCCCTCCCCATACCTTTCTTGTACAGGGAACATTGCCTAACAGGAAATCATAATGGAGTCCTTTGTTCCATTGATGATGTTAGAATGTGAATTTTCTTCTTTCTAAAAGTTATCTTTTTATATCTTGGGGGAAAATGGCCGGTTTAAAATCAATGCCAAATAAGGCTTAAGTGGAAATACAATTGGGAACATCAAACTTGGTTATTTGTGAAAATTCTATGAAACATTAGCATATTACTGATTTAAAAAAATATGATCCCCCTCAGCCAACTGAAGGGAATTACAAACCAAAACAGCTATTTATTGCATTGGGAATAAGAGATTAGCAAGATAAAAAGAAGGAAATGAAGAAAAAAAACTGGAGATCTGAAACATAAAAGACAGTGCCAGATAAACACCATCCATTTTTTGTATCCAAATACTAAATTGTGCAACCAGACGTGGAACTTAAGTTGGTAAAAGAATTATTTTATAAACCCATTTTCATCATAACATGTGTAAAATGCAAATTTTGATCATTATGTAAATTGGTTAGTTGGTGTAATTTACTTAATTCAAAGCACTTAATGCAGCGTGGTATGTTTTTTCCAAAGTGCCACAGTAGACATTTATTTTAAATTGTTTTTAATCTGCATCTTCCAGCCTAACTGATTATTTAAAATGTACCCCCCTCCTCTTTAGCCCCATCCTACACTGTGTTTGCTTTTTTAAAAGTGAAAAAGCATAGAGCTTGTTCAGAAATGGAACCTACTATCATAGACTCAGAGATTATTAGCAATGGAGAGAACCTTAGCACCATCTAGCCCCACATTTTACTTTTACAGATGAGGAAGGGAAGGAGAAAAACTTGCTTAGATCATACAGCTGCTAAATATCAGAACTGGAACGTGAACTCAGATTCATGATGCCACCTTTAAAACTTTGGAATTTTCATTTCCTTAGAGGTTTGATTTATTTTTTCCATTCTCACTCTGCATCCTGCTGAATCCATCTTGATTTTTCATTGACAACTAGATCATTGAAAAGCCCCCCAAACATGATAGTTCCCCTTGCATTATGGACATTGGACTTACGGCTATCTGTGCTTGAAACAGTAGTTTATCTACACCTCAAGTCCTTTCTAGGAAACTTCAGGGACAGTAAAACTCAGCAGAGGTCCAAGTTCGTCTGGTCCAGAGGGCAGCTTAACCAGGGGCAGTTACCAAGTCAAAAATATGCCCTGGGATGGGATTAGGTTTCCTGAAAGACAAATCTCTGGCACATTTATTTTATTTGATTTTGGCTTTTCCCCCTCAGAATAATAGGCAAAGAGCAGTAACTCACATAAAATAGTATTTAGGGTTTATAAAGTGCTTTCTTCACAATAACCCTTAGAAATGTCTAACACAAGTATTGTTTTTCCTATTTTATAGTTTAGAAAATTGTGGCTTTCAGAAGTCGAGGGATTTGTCCCTATTTATACAGAAAGTAGGTATTTGCAGCAGATTTCACATTCATACCTCCTGACTCCATGACGCATATTCCATCTACTATAACAGGCTGTCTCTCTAATGACAAAAGGCTACTTGCATCTGAAAGGCAATGAATAGAGCATTCCAAAAATGGAAGAAATGGGAACCATAGCTTAGATTGATACAACTTTATTTTAAGAATATTTGGTGGTCATGGAGGCTCTTGATAATGAAAAAATGCTATTTTGAGTATTATGTTAACATACATCAAGATGGTATCGCAGACCTGGTATGTGTGAATGACAACTGTCAATTTTAAGTACATCACCACCCACAGAGAGAGTGGTTGGGATGATGTTATAGGAGACCATTAACGTTTCTGGCCTGATATGCGTAATAGGAGTCAACTAGGTGTCTTACCGCTGAGATTCCCTTATAAGGATTACAGTCTTGCTAGACTTGAGTGGTCAAAAAGATTTTTCAGGTATAATATCTCTTGTCATAGGCAAACTTCCAATGGGTTTTGTGAGTTCCAGCTTGTGGGTAGAAGATCTCCATCCTTTGTTTGTGGAAATGGGAGATCTGAAAGTGGAAATACGAAAGGCATGGACTTAATTTGTACATCCTTTGTAGACACTTGTTTTTCAAAGTTGGTCTTAATCATCTCTAGATGCAAATTCT
Source organism: Potorous gilbertii (assembly GCA_028658325.1). Taxonomy (NCBI): domain Eukaryota; kingdom Metazoa; phylum Chordata; class Mammalia; order Diprotodontia; family Potoroidae; genus Potorous; species Potorous gilbertii. The sequence goes on from CM053769.1 coordinate 491,319,404, forward strand.
TGGCCCTTTTCAGGTCATTCAGCAAACCTCCAAGGGGGCCTTTATAGCCCCTTAGAATACTTCTTAGCCATGCTAGGTCCTTTTTTTGCCATACTGGGGAAAGTAGGCCCAAGTATGATAATAGTGATGAATGACCATGCACATTTATACAACTATAGGTATTTTTTTTAAATTTAAGATTGACTTTGGTAGAAGGCTTGGAAGTTTAGAACCATAAAAAAAAAAAAAAAACACGACACAATTCCCATTCCTTTTCAATTCCAGGTCCATGGTTCAGCCTAAGGTACAAGATTGTCTAGGATCTAAATCCTGATAGACTAATTCACTGTGTTATCTTCCCCCTCCCCAGGGTAGAGGCAGTTAGGTAACAGTGGACAGAACTCTCAACTTGAAGTCAGGCAGGCCTATTTCAAATCCAACCTCAGACATTCTGCTAGTAGAGTGACCTTGGGCAAGTCACATAACCTCTGTTAACCTCTGCTTTAGGTTCCTCAGCTAATAATCTCATTTAACCTCCTGGGGTTGTTGTGAGGATTAAATGAGTTGATTCTTCAAAAGCCCTTAACAGAGTGCCTGGCACGCAGTAGGTGTTATATTAATGTTTATCATCATCATCATGATTTCTATTTTTATTGTCAGCAGAATGAGCCCAACGACCTGAATTCTCTATGGATGCTTGTAGTCAGAAGACCTGACCTTAAATCTTGGCCATGTTCTTTGCAGTTTTTTTTTAGTAGAAAAAAAACGAGAAAAACTCTGAAAAGATCAGGTGTGTTTACTCTGCAATCTGCTTCAGTGGAAGGGAGTATAAGCTTTGAAAAGTATTTCCCTCACAACACCCCGAGGAGATAGGTAGTATCCTGGTGGAGAGGGAGCTGAATCCCACAGAGGTTAAGTTGTTGTTCAGTCATGTCCATTCTTCGTGACCTCATTTGATGTTTTCTTGGCAAAGATCTCAGAATGCTTTCCATTTCTTTTTCCAGCTCAGCAGACAGTAACTAAGTGACTTGTCCAGAATCACAGTGTCTGAGGCTGTCTGAGCTCAGGTCTTCCGAGTTCCAGGTCCTGCCTTCTATTCACTGCACTACCTAGTTTCCCCTTGAGGTTAACAATTCTTTGACTTGTGAATATTGGCCTTGAATCCAAGTTTGACACTCAACTATTGCACACTCTCCATGATGAAAGTGACACAGAAGGCTGGGGGAATATGGCTCCAATCTAATGTGTTGGCATGATTATTCTTTTCCATAAGCTGTCATTGAAGCCTGTGATTGGTACACTAATAGGAGTTGTCTAAAGTGAGTGCTTTAGAAACATATGACTTTTAGGGTTAGATGGAGTACAAGGAATTGAATTGAGATCTCACTCAATTTCCCAACAATCAGGAAAATTTCTCAACAATCCTTCAAGTTCTGGAAGTTTCTTGCTCAACTTTTTTAAGGTGTGAGGTTGGTATTCATGCAGAGAAGTGGGCATTATAGAGGGTAAAATATTCTTTACAAGTATTCTGTGCTTGAATGTTTCTCAAAAATTGGAAAGAGTAAAGGGAGTGATTTGAAATGTTTCATTTACTTTTGAAAAAGATATTTAAAAAATGCCTCACACCTATTTGATCATTTCACAAGGAACTGGTGGGATATTAGCAATATCTGTAATAATCGAGATATTTAAAGAATTCCTGTCAAGTTCAAATCTCTTGCCTCCTAGTGGGTTTTTGCCTTTGTCTGACATGTGGCTTTTGGTATATTTTGTGAAATTGAAATCACACTTTTGGTTCAAATGCCCTAGTAACCCTTGGTCCATTCAGGTATCCCAGCAGTGCTAACTACAGAGGGAGTAGCTCATATTTTCCTATTTTTGAAAAATATGTTTATTGGTGTCTTTTGTTTCCCTATCACTGTTGTTTCTGGGTACCATTTTCTCTTTCACTCTTCTGGAAATCAGCCCTTTTCTTATGACAAAGAAAAAGAGTTAAGCAAAAACTGCAAATACAGTGACTGAATCTATTATGCATGCAACATTCTGCCCTTCTGTTCCCCCTTCCCCCATCCTCACTTCCCCCCACCTTTAGAAGAGGGAGAAGGAAATGTTTCATTGTCCATTTTTAGGAACATTACCATATTTTTTCCCTAGTTACTCAGTTTTGCTCCAAGTTTAGTGATCTTTTCTTTTATACTGGTAGTCATTGTGTATATAGTTCTAGTTTTGCATATTTTCATTTTATATCAACTCAGACAAATCTTTCTATATTTCTCTTAATTCCTGATATTCATTTCTTTTTTGTATAAGAATAATCCATTATATTCATATATCCCATTTTCCATTATCCCATTTGGCCATTTTCCAACAGATGAACTGTTTCTAGTTCTTTCCTGCCACAAAAAAGTGGTGCTATGACTATTTTGGTATAAATTTGGAATTTTGTTCTTTCTGTCACTTTCGTGGGACATATGCCAAGTCATGGGATAGCTGGATTAAATGATATGAATAGGACAGTCCCTTGTATTGTGTAATTTGAAATTTTTATCCAGAAGATTTGGACTAGTTCATAGCTCCACCAACATCATCTTTCTAGAGCTGTCTTTACAGAGTCACGAACTATTCACACTCTTTGCCAATTTTCAGAGTATGAGGTGAAACTTAAAATGCTTTAATTTGCATTTCTGTTATTATTAGTCACTTGGCATATTTTCACATGGTAATTAATGGTTTGCAATTTATTGTCTTGAAACCTTTCTCTTCCATTCATTGACCACTTATCTATTGTGGAACGTTTCTTGTTTTTATATACTTGTGTTAATTTCCTAAATATCTTGGATACCAGACTTTTTCAGTGATTTTAAAAACACATTCTTATAGATAAATTTTGTTTTCATATCACCTAAATCCTCTCATATTTGTATCCCTCTTCCTCCCAGAGTCATCCAATAGAACATTTCAAAAAAAGAAAGAAAAAGAAGAGAAAGAAATGAATCAAGCTGATAAAATGTGTCAAAGAAGTCAATGGTTTTTGATGCAAGAATTTTCCTTCATTCAACAGTTTTTCTTCTTAGTATATCCACATTTATTATGCTTATGAAAAGAATCATTCATTCATAATTGACTATGTTATCTTTTATGATCACCTCTGTCCATTGTGTGGTTAAGAATTATACATTTGGCCAGATCTGGGAAAGGTTCCATTTTACTATTTTAAAAAAATCATGTGACTTTTATATCCTGGTTGTCTATCTTTTTGAAGTTTAATTGTCATAGGTGGCATAAGATGGCAGGCTTCTGTCAAGCTCCTTTCAAGTTTTTTTTTCCTAGCAGTTTTTCACTAATAAGGATCCCTTTCCCAAGCAATTTATGTTTGGAACTTATCAAACACTAAGCTGTGTTTACTTATTTTTTGTTCAACTAATCTGTTATACTGCTCAACTTTTCAAGTTTCTAAACCAATGTCAAAATGTTTTGGTGTTTACTACATTATATTGTAGCTTATCTGATAAGACTGAGAAGTAGAGAGCCCAGTTCTGAGTAAGTATTTGAGTGGTATCAAAGAGGGGAATATGTGTATGTGAATGCAAGCTATTTAGTAAAGTGTAGTTCAGTGTTTGGCACATAGTAGGTGCTTAATCAATAGTTTATTTTCTTTTGACTTTCCTCTATGTGTGCTCTCAAGCTCCTCTCCCTTATTTTGACTGAGCTTGCTTCCTGTTCTGCTGAGAGAAGCCTACTTGTGGGATGATTTGCTAGGGCATAAGATTCCTTTGCAGCAATTAATGAGATAGTTAATTGTTTTATTAATTTTCACAAGGACATTTTGAGGGTGGACTACTAATACTGGCTGCTTTTCTTCGGCCGGGCATAGTCCTCATTTAAATTTACCCTTTACCCACAGATAAAGTACAACACCAGAGCCTTAGTGACCTGGAAAAGTCAGAAATATGATGGGTCTGTTCTCTTCTCAGAAGTACATTTTGGCTTATTTGTGTAAATGGGACAGTTTCCTGAATTTGCCCGGCAGGGCTTATCTGGAAACTTCTACTGAATGAGAATAGCTTACACTTATGTGGCACTTGAAGGTTCGCAAAACATTTTACCTCGTTGGATCTTTAGATGACTCTGTAGATTAAGAGTTACAAATATTATGTTCAATTTGATAAGGAAATTGAGGTTAAGCATCTGAGTAGAGATTTGAACTCAGGATCTTCGTGACTCCATGTACAATACTCTATCTACTCAGCAATGTTACCTTAGTCAGAACTTTGCAAATATATCCATATGGGTTTCCCTGACTACTAATGTTGCATTTAGTTAACAAATCTCTTTATAAGTGTGTGCCACATGTTAGCTCCAGTGAGAGCATAGGGAGTGGACACAGTGGTAAGGAAATAATAATCTCGGCATTTCAGGAGGCTTCCGTAACTTTAACTCCAGTTTCCTATTATATTACTCTCAGAACCAAATTTTCCCCATGCAGAATTGATCAGATTCAGACTTTTTCCTGGGTAGTTACAAGTGTGGTTGTCTTCCACAGATAATGTGTTTCCCTTTGTGTTTGGTTGGTTTTGAATTCCAGGAATGTCCTGCAATCTCCTTTTATCTTCCCAATGGGGATTCCACCCTCAAGCTAAGAGGAGTGAAACTGGACCATGAAGGGATAGGGTATAGATATAGACAGCAGAAAGCAGTTTCTTAGAGAATTGTGTTAGACTAGCTATTGAGAAAATCTGAGATTTGTCCATTCTGGATCTCTCCATGCTGATATGGTTCGTAACTCCCTCATTCTTTCATGTCCTATGTGATTTCTGTTAGAATTCTCCATAACTTCTTCAGAGATGATTTAGTCAGATAGTTAGAGGCATATATTTTTGTTAGCTTGTAGCCACAGATATTCACATGTAACACATAAGTTGGTTCTCACTCTTACTGTATAGCTGATCCACTTCCTTTTCTGATGATATATTTCTTCAATGTTATTCCATTCTCCACTTCTTGAGCATGTCCTCAATGCCATGAGGTAAAGCTAGGTGCCACAGTGGATAGAGCACTCAACAAAGAGTTAGGAAGGCCTGAGTTCAAATCCTATCTCAGACACTTACCAGTTATGTGACCCTTTGCAAGTCAGTTAACTTCCTTTTGCCTCAATTTCATCCGTACAAATGGGATTAATAATAGCACCTGCCTCTCAGGGTTATTGTGAAGATCAAATATGATATTTGTAAAGTGCTTTGCAATCTTAAGATGTGTGCTGGTTAGTTGCTATTTTGCTGTTGTCATCACTGGAAAATTCTGCAGCTTTCTTGCATCTTTCCCATCATCCTTTGAGCCACTTGCAACTTTGATTCCTTGGAGATTATATGTTTCAAAGATTATGATCATACAAGGTCACTGAGAAAACATCCATGCCATAAAAAGAACAGAGATGGGTTCATGTCAGAGTCCTTGAGAAATGCAACCCCAGAAATGCAACTCAGTGCACCAGACTCCTGGTGATCAATGTCAAAGGAAGCATGGAAGGGAGACATGCATACTTGTCAAAGGCATTTATCACTGTCATTGAGGATGGCTTGCACAGGGAAGAAAAATGATACCCTGGAGATGAGGCAATCCTCCAAATGCTCTTGTTTGCGGTTGATACTGTTCTGATGGCCTCAGTCCCAACATTTTAGGGCCTCCTCAGCAATACTGATGATTGTTCCAATCAGATCAGCTTTATAAGCCATACAGGAAACCTAAAAAGACTAAAAATGTCTATTGTCCAGATTATAATATGAATTGAATGACCAGTCCATTGAGTTACTCCACCAACACACAGTATCTGGGATGAACATAGAATTGACTGGAAGGAAGGGAGTAGGCAGGATTGCATTTTGGAAATTGTGCAGTGTTTTTAATGATATCCAGCTTCTCCCTGGCACAAAGATCCAGAGGTAAATAATACCAATAAAAATGAAATTTCACTTTAGCTATTAACTCTCCTTTGTGTTTGAAAGCGCCTTAGTGCCAAGGCAAAGTAAACACAGCTGAAGCAAATATTGGGAATGATAGGCGTGTGGTTACATAAAAAATCTCTAGGGTGGGAGAAACTGTAAGTGAAGAGGATAAGGGAAGGACATTCCCTAATGCAGAATGGAAAGAAAACGGATCAAGAGAAGTTTCTGTAATATCTGGGGTGGTCTCCATTATTGCCAAGTTTATCTCATTGACTTGTAGTTCCCAAAGCTACACCACTTCTTGGGGGAGGGTAAATGGAAACAAGGACTCTGAAACTGACCAATATTGGCCATTCTCTCACCCTTAGCCTCAGTCACACTATCTTAGCTACTAAAATATCCTACCCCTGGGCTACAACGGGCACACTTGCTAACAGTGAATGACTGGCAATATTCAGTTACCTAGTGCACTTGCCCCTCTCTGCCCCGCCCTGCACTCCCCGCCGCTGCCCCCTAGAACCTTTCTTTTTAAAAATAAACGCAAAAGCAACTTAGCTGCCCATGATTCAAAGTCTGAACCAGATACAATCTAACCTAGCTTTCATTACTCACCCTTTATTTTTTTGTATGCTACCTTGTAATGTGGAAGGATCAACACATTTCATTAGGGTATACACTCAGTGGATAATTTTTAAAAGGCAAACATTTAATGAATATTCACTCATAAAGGGCATTGTTTTTATTCAGTAAATTCAAACAGCTAATTTAAAAACTGTATTTTAAAGACATGAGTTTGACTCCTGCTTTGGACACTTAATGAGTTCTGTGACCTTGGGAAAATCACTTAACTTCTTTTAGCTTCAGTTTCCTCATCTATAAAATGGGGTTGATAATAGCACTTGCCACCTTGGATTGTGGTGAGGATGGAATGAGACAATGTTTGTAAAATGCTTTACTGACATTAAGGTGTTATATAAATATTAACTACTATTACTATTCCTACTATCATTGCTATTATTAAATATCAATTTTGAAACATTAGACTGTGCCTAGGCACACTCAGCACAAGCTGTGTTCATAAATATGCTTGTAGTCTCAAAGGACAAGCTTAGTAGCACTGAGGCAGTCTAGCCCCTGGATTCATGGGCACTCACTTTTACTTGTCAAACCACTTCTGAAACATACTGCCTTCATTCCAAGACTTCAGCATCCGTTTTCATCCACCGTGACTCACTCTCAGGCTACTTTCATCCTTACCATCATCCCTGCTTCTCTTGCCATGTAATGGGCTCCCAGCACCTAGTCCTGCTTCCAGCAATCTCAAAGCCCCATTCATCTGTCCTCTGCCAACTATGATGGTTCAAACACTCCCCATGGAACTTTAATCAAGGGCTTCTCCTTCATCTGTGAGAAGGAGGAAGGTCATTAGTCTCTCTGTACCAGGGACAGCACTGAGGTCTTTCATTTAGTGTCTAATAGGTTGTTGAGAGTAGTACTCATAGTTGGCATTTAACAAATACTTATTCATTCCTTGATATATCGATTGTAGGAAGAACCATTTTATAGATTATGACTACGGAAATAATTGATATCATAAGGTTTTATTCCCTGGTTGGGTAGCTAGTTGGCACAGTGGATAGAGGGCTAGGCTTGGACTCAGGAAGACATATCTTTTTGAGTTCACATCCAGCCTCAGAAATTTACTAGTTGTATAACTCTGGACAAGTCACTTAACCTCTGTATGCCTCAGTTTCCTCATCTTTAAAATGAGCTGGAGAAGGAAATGGTGAACCACTGCATTATCTCTGTCAAGGAAACCCCAAATGGGGTCATAAAGAGTTGGACATAATTGAAACAACCAAACCAAAACAATTCCCTTGTCAGACCACATCTGGGATCCTTTGTTCAGTCTTGGGCACCATATTTTAGGAAGGATATTGGTAACCTCCATAGAGCTGGAGGAGGGTAACTAGTACAGCAAAGTGATTAGAGATCCTGTCATGTGAGGAGTAGTGGAAGAAATTTGGCTGATTAGCTTAGACAAAAGAAGACTTAGTAGGGACATGATAACTGTTTTCAAGGATTTGAAAAGCTGTCACACAGTTAAGGGTCCTAGGGGGCATAACTAGGAACAATGGGTAACAGCAGACATGGGCTCAGTTTTTCCTGACAATGAGTTGTCCAGAACTTGTTGTCTGCCTGCCTAGGAGACAGGGGAACCCCCATTATTTGAGGGTCTTCAAGCAGAGACTGAGTGTTCACTTGTGGGGTCTGTTTTAGAAGGGCCTCTTGTTTAGATATGGGTTAGCCTCTGACCTCTGATCCCTTCCAATTTTGTGATATATTCTGTGAACTCACAAATGCTGGCACCTAGGGGACTGAATGAAATAGTGAGGCCTGGCTCTTCCTTAACCATATGGGGAGCTGATAATTTCTGCCCTTGAGCCTCTATACATTCACTTTCTGGAGCCAATGACCTTTCCCACAGTTAGCCTTTTTTGCATTTGATCTCTCTCTGCTGTATAGCCAAGCAGCAGAATCTTTTCATTCCTTCTCTGCCCTGCTGAAAAGAGTTTGAATGTATAAGGAGGTGGCACAGTGGATAGAGTGCTGGACTTGCAGTCAGAAAAGACACGAATTTGAATTTTACCTTAGACAAGATCCATCAGTCTCAGTTTTCTTATTTGTAACATGCAGATGATAATATCACCTACATCACGGGGTGTTGGGAGTCTTAAGGGAAAGAGTTACGCAAAGTGCTTTGCAAATATTAAAGCAGTGCATAAATGGTAACTGGCATTGGCTGTTCAAAGTAGTGATAACTCCCATAACCACTTGGCTTTTATAGGAAAAGGATGTGCCCTTTGGGCATGCTGATAAAAGACAGTCTCTTGTGTAAAGCACAAGGGGAACAACAGTACCATGCTTAATTCCCAGAACACGGAAAAGTTTATACAGGGAAAATGCTTTGACTGAAGAAACCGAGGAGTCTTGGTATAGAGGGTAATTGCCTGGTGGTGAGGCAACATGGTGTTTGGTTGGGAATCCTTTTTGGCATGATCCATTTGTACCCTGTTGGTTTAATGCTCAAAAGCTTGCAGACCTAAACAGGGTGCTGAGTTGATATTCTCTGGTAGGTTGGAAACTTCCTGGTGGAATTGGGGTTAACAGCAATGTTTGTTTCTGCATCCTCTTTCCTCTAGGTGGCCATAAGGGTTGAACTTTCTTCTCCCTTCCTCAGTTCTAATTCTTCATATCTTTAAAGGCGATTCTGAAAAGCCAGTGGGAGGGGAAAATCCTGAATTTGACCTTTTCAGCTAAATGAGAAGGGGCTGCTAGAGCCTTAAGAAGCCTTAGCCTCTGGGGAGGAAGTTGCCTTCAGAATGAATCAGCTATTTCAGGTATGAAGTGGCAGACCTTGGCAGTGAACTTAAACTCTGTCTGATGGCTGCATTACCATCTGGGATCTCAGTAATAAAATCCAAGGGAGAGTGGCTTGCCTACTTCCGTGCTTGTGTGTGTGCATGCATGTAGAGAATGACAACTGATCTCTAACCATGACTCCTTGGATTCATTCATAAACTGGAAATGATTTGTTGAGTCAAAGTAAATGGATGAGCTGGCTTCAATGTTATTGCTGAAGGTCCATTAAAGTTACATCTGTAACCCAAGATTCAGCCCCATGAAAATAAACAAATCTTCTTCCTCACATATTCTTGTACCTGCTGGATAGTTCCCCTCATCTTAACTGCCAGCCTTTGTAATTCAACATGGGCAAAATCTAACTCATGACCTTTTCATTTACATGTGTCCAAACTTCCATATTTTTGTTACCGGGATCCTAGTAGTCATGCTTATAACCCATAGTCATTCCTTCCCTCCCCTCCCCTCCCCTCTCCTTCCTTCATTTTCCTAGTGGCCTAGAGAGTTTAAGTTACTTGCCCAAGTTTACACATAGACAGTAAATGGAAGGCATGATTTGAACCTAGGTCCTCTGACTCCAGAGGCAGTACTCTTTCCATTGTACCAGACTTCCTCCCCTATTGTACTGTATAATCTCCTACTCGGTCTCCCTCCTTTCACTCTCTGTCCTTGCCAGTCTACTCTCTACACTGTAATCAGAATGATCTTTCTAAGGGACAGATCTGACCATATCACCCTCCGACTTGACAATTTTGTTTGGCTCCCTATAGCCTCTGATGTTGAATCCAAACTCCTCAGTCTTCTTTTTAAGGCCTTCTATTGTCTGGTTCCAACCTACACTTCTAGACTTTTCTTTTCATATGATCTCCTTATCATGCTCCTTATTCCAATCAAAGTGGCTCAATGTTCCCTGTCTGCAGCATTCTGTTTCCTACATCTGAGCCTTCACACAAGTCATGCTCAGTGTTGGGAATGCATTCCATCTTCATCTTTTGCTTCTCAGTAGATAGTCTACTGGAGTCAGGAAGATCTGAGTTCAAATCCAGCCTCAGACACTTACTAAGCTTTATGACCCCAGGCAAACAATTTAGCTTCTACATGCCTTCATCTCCTCAACTGTAAAACAGAGATGAAAACAGCACTCACTTCACTGGATTGTTGCACAGATCAAATAAGAGACTTGTAAAGCACTTAGTACAGTGCCTAGTATATAGCAGGTGTTTAATAAATGTTTGTTCCCTTCCCTCTTCTTCTTTCAAATGGAGTCAGTCTTGCTTGATCTTTTTAGTTTTTGTTATTTTTGCCCTCCTCAGATTAGATTGAATTGACTTCTCTGTATAAATGGTGCATCTCCACAGTACAATGGAAGCACCATGAGGCTAGGGACTACTTCACTTCTTTCTTTTCATCCTGAGTCTCTAGAACAACAGGATTCCTTCCAGATTCTTTATTGGAATAAGATCTGTCACTTGCATGTTACCATCACAGGTGCAGAGCTGTGATTGCTAGAGAAGAGATTTGGGGTGAAATCAGATACATTCAAATGTATTTTGAAGTCTATGGCAATTAAAGACTTTTGATCAAATCAGCAACAGGAAGATAGATCAAACAAAGACTACATGAGCTGTTCGGAGTGGATGGGTCTGTGATAAGAGATAGAAGAGAGAAAACAGAATTAGTCATCCATCGTTTTACATCTCTTTTTCCTCAAGTAAAGATAATACCTTAGACTGGAAAGGATGGAACAAAAATGGTTAATGATGAGATAAATGCCAAGACGAACAGATGAGTCAATAAATGGTAAGACAGCACCTGGATGTCCTCAAAGAGTTTAATGTCCTGAATCTAGGTCAGACATACCTAACAAATGAGTATACGTAAAAAAATCAGTCAGGATCTATAAGGAGCTCATTCAGGTTGCCAAGTTATGGTGAGTATCAAGAAGCAAGGATATAAGAGTAGTCTAGATCTGTGGCATTCATCAGTCTCAGGGACAGCTATGAGTTTCAAGTGTGGTGGTATCAAACTGGGTTCCTTGCTCCTGTCTTCCTCAAATCTTTTTTAATTGTGGAGTTCCCATCACCATCACTGCTTATCTCAGCTTTTATACAATCCATGGGGCCAGGGTAATTTCTTGAGTGTCCTGCAAACCAATATGGATTCCTCACTAAAGTTCTCCACACTCAACGGTCCCATTTACTATTTCTATTTTAAAAATTTTATTGGCTTCTTTTACATTGCTATGTTTTCTGTTACAGGTTATGTCCTGGGTACTTTTTCAGGGTATGAACAATGGTCATTGTCTCCACACCCAACATAAGAGATTGGCCATGCTAAGACTCTACACAGTCAATTTATTCAATTTGATCTTGTTAGATCCATTAAGGATTATGTAATAGCAGCTAGGTTGTGCAGTGATTAGATTGTTGGCCCTGGAGTTAAGAGGGCCTGAGTTCAAATCTGGCCTTAGACACTCTCTGTTTGATCCTGGGCAAATCACTTAACCATGTTTGCCTCAGTTTCCTTATCTGCAAAATGAGCTGGAGAAGGGAATGGCAAACCACTCCAGTCTTTGCTAAGAAAACCTCAAATGGGGTCATGAAGAAACAGACCTGACTGAAACGACCGAACAAGAATAAGAACAAATGGCTCAGAGAAGTGAAATTTGATATTTTTTTTCATTGGATTAGAGGATTCAGAGATGGAAGGAATTGTAGAACTCATCTAGTCCTGCTTCCTTGTTTTATAGCTAAAATGATGAAAGTCTCTAGAGGTTAAGTGAGTTGTTCAAGATAAAACTGATAGTAATTCAAATGAATTCAAATGTAGGGCCCAGGGCTCCTTCCACTGTCATGGTGCTATTGCTGTAGGTATTTACATAGCATGCTATGATTTATAAATAATTTTAAATAATAACAACAGCAGCATTGAAAACATCCAACATTTATATATAATGTTTTAAGGTTTACAAATTCTTTTAAATACATTATCTATATAGGTTATAGGGTTAATGTATTATAGATACAGAGGTGGGAGGGATCTAAGACCAACCTTCTCATTTCAGGTGATGAAACTTCCCTTTTCTCTGGAGCTCTGGGACCCTCCTGCTTGGCTTGGGAGGTGGCATTACTAGGAGATCTTACCTACCTGGCATGAGTGGCATTACTAGGAGACCTTACCTACGTGGCATGAGTGCGTGTTTCTGAATAAATGAAGCATGGTATTCATCTGTCTTGGACCCCTGGATCATAAGATTTGCGTAGAGAAGATCCAAGCTAGGAGAGCTGGTTACTAGAGAAGGGGCGTATCAAACAAAGTCTGAGTCCATGAAATAGAAGGGAGTCATATCATACCAGCAATGAGCACAGGCAACTTAACCCCAGGGACAGGTGAAAAGGGAGACTTCTGCTCCTGATTGAAGGCCAATGTGTTTCACAGAAAACTAAGCAAACAGAAGAGCTGATGGATGAGTTCAGGCAGCAACTGAGCTCATTCATTTAGCTTCTGGTTTTTTGGATCGAGTTCATTTTTTGCTAAAGAAGGGATGCTGACCGTTATCTTTTCAGTTTCAACTTCAACAATTTTACCATTTTAGTCATACTGAGAAAATATTTTATTTGATTATTTTAATGAAAGCATAAGTAGAATATAAAGTCCCTAAGGAGAGGTATTGTTTCATTTTTGTCTTTGTATCTTTATTATCTTGACCAATATCTGGCATCTGTTGTTCAGTAGTTCAGTCTAACCCTTTGTCATTTCATTTGGGGTTTTCTTGGCAAAGATACTGGAGTACTTTGTCATATCCTTCTCTATCTCATTTTATAGATGAGGAAATTGAGACAAACAGGGTGAAGTAACTTGCCTAGAGTCACACAGCTAGTAAGTGTCTGAGATGAGATTTGATCTCATGAAAATGAGTCTTCCTGATTCCAGGCCAGGCACTCTATCTACTTAGCTGCCCATCTGGTACATAGGAAGTGCTTAATAAATATTCATTGAATTAAATTGATATTAGGAAACTTAATGGAAATACATGCCAAGACAAGTTAACAAGCATTTATTAAATGCCTACTATGTGACAGGCATTGTGTTGAGCACTGGAAATACAAAGAAAAGCAGAAACAATCCCTGTTCTCAAGGAACTCACATTTTAATTGGGAAACAACCTACAAAACTTATGTACATTTAAGATGTATACTCTGTAAATGGAATGTAAACATAGAGGGAAAACATTAGTAATAAAAAGGACCAAGAAAACCTTCTTGAAGAAGGTGGAATTTTAGTGGAAAATTGAAGGTAGCTAGGACATAGAGAGGACAGCTAGATAGAGTGCTGGGCCTGGAATCAGAAAGACCTGAGTTCAAATCCAGCCTCAGACACTACCTATGTGACCCTGGGCAAGTCACTTCACCTTGTTTGCCTCAGTTTTCTCATCTGATGAGCTGGAGAAGGAAATGTCAAACCACTCCCAGAGAATCCCAGGCATGGGGGAGAGCCAGTGCATATGATGTCTGAAGAAAAGCAAGGAAACCAGTGCAACTAAATTACATAGGACACCAAAGTAAGGTGTGAGAATCCTGGAAAAGTAGGAAGAGGTCAGTTTATGAAGGTGCGTAAGGAAAAACCAAACACCTTCCTAACAGAGCTACCCCAAACCAAGATGGGTTCTTTTTATATATGTTTCCTTCTCACTGACCATCTTTAAGGAGCAGCTGAATAACCACTTGGAGCTATCATAGTGGTAGGATTCTTATTCTAGTCCTGATTGGACCAAGGGGCCTCTGAGGCTGCATCTAGAAACTCTGTGGTGTAGGTCATGGAAGACTCTAATAGGAGTCAGCAAGATCTAGGTTCTGATTGCACCTCTGATATTTATTCACTGTGTGACCATGGTCTTTCTAATCCTTAGTTTTCTAACCTGTATAATGGAAATAATTCCCATAGGAATTACTGGTCAATGTTGTTCAAACAAAGTACTTTATAAACTCTAACACATCCTATACAGTCCAGTTCCTCCAATTACCATCATCAATCTTCTCCTCCTCCTCATTGCTTTTTTAGCCTTTGTTTCCTGAATTCTCCCCACTCTCTCTTTAGCCCTAATTTGCCCCTGAAAAAGCTGTAGCTGCTATTAACCGAAGCCTTTCCATGGATCATGGTGGTGCAGAGAGGAGTGGGAGGGAGAGCATTCCTGTGGGATGTTGTGGCACAGCTCCAGACAGAACTAATTTGAGTTTCTTGGTGCTGGGAGACATTGTTCTTAGAATTTTTAATTAATTAATTAATTTTTAGTTTTCAACATTCATTTCCACAGGAGTTTGAATTTCACATTTTCTCTCCATCTCTCCCCTCTGCCCACCCCAAAGGTGGTGTGTGTTCTAGTTACCCCTTC
>CM053769.1:491334639-491359445 GCA_028658325.1 Potorous gilbertii
GAAAACTCTCAAGAGTTACAAATATTATGTTTCCCTGTAGGAATGTAAGCAGTTCAGCTTTAGTAAATCCCTTATAATTTCTCTTTTCTGTTTACCTTTTCATGCTTCTCTTGATTCTAGTATTTGAAAGTTAAATTCTCTAATCAGCTCTGGTCTTTTCATAAAGAATACTTGAAAAGTCCTCTACTTCATTGAAAGACCATTTTATCCCTGAAGTATTATACTCAGTTTTGCTGGATAGGTGATTCCTGGTTTTATTCCTAGCTCCTCTGATCTCCAGAATATCATATTCCAAGCACTTGGATCCCTTAATGTAGAAGCTGCCAGATTTTGTATTAATTTGATTGTATTTCCACAATACTGGAATTGTTTCTTTCTGGCTGCCTGCAATATTTTCTCCTTGACCTGGGAGCTCTGGAATTTGGCTACCATATTCCTAGGAGTTTTCCTTTTGAGATCTCTTTCAGGAAGTGATCAATGGATTCTTTCAATATTTATTTTACCATCTGGTTCTTGAATACCAGGGCAGTTTTCCTTGATAATTTCTTGAAAGATGATGTCTCGGTTCTTTTTTTGATAGTGGCTCTCAGGTAGTCTCATAATTTTAAAATTATCTCTCCTGGATCTATTTTCCAGGTGATTTGTTTTTCCAATGAGATATTTCACAATGTCTGTTTTTTTTTCATTCCTTTGATTTTGTTTTATAATTTCTTAATTTTTCATAGTCATTAGATTCCATCTGCTCCATTCTAATCTTTAAGGAATTATTTTCTTAAGTGAGCTTTTTTTCATCTTGCCTGTTCTGCTTTTTAGGGAATCTTTCTTCTCATTGACTTTTTGAATCTCTTTTGTCATTTGGGTTAGTCTATTTCTTAAAGTGTCATTTTCTTCCGCATTTTGGGAGTTTCTTTCAGCAAGCAGTCGACTTGGTGTTCATGATTTTCTTGCATTACTCTCATTTCTCTTCCTACTTTTTACTGTACTTCTCTTATTTGATTTTCAAAATCCTTTTTGAGCTCTTTCTTTGTCTGAGACCAATTCATGTTATTCTTGGAGGCTTTGGATAGAGGAGCTTTGACTTTGTTTTCTTCTCTTTGCATGTTTTGGTCTTCCTTGTCAGCAAAGGAAGATTCTGTAGTCTGATTCTTTTTCCAGTTTTTGCTCATTTCCCCAACCGCTTACTTGACTTTTGAATTCTTTGTCAAGGTAGTTTTCCGCTTCCAGTGGGGTGGGGAGTGTACTGTGAGCCACCTGATTACCCCACAATGCTGCCGTGGCTGCTCCTTCCCCCTCTGCTGACCTGGAGCTGGGACTGGACCACTTTTATTCTCTCACACCTGTTCCACAGGTTTTTTCCCACTGACCTTCTAATTTGTTCTTGGTGTTTTGGGGTCATGAGGTCTGGAAACCTCCTCAGGTGTGAGAGATTCAGTCCCACCAAGGCTTGCTCATGTCCCGCCTGTGCCAGCATGGCCCACACTGGACTGCGTTCTGTTCCAAGCATGATCGACACTTCCCAGTGACCTTCCAGGCTGTCTTGGGCTGCAGGCTTGCTTCACTCAGTCATTCTGTGGGTTCTGCAACTCCAGAGTTTTAGAGTAATTTTTTACAGGCATTTGGCTGGGCTCAGGGAGAGCTCTCTAGGGTTTGTGCTGTTACTCTGCCATCCTGGCTGTGCCCTTCACAGTTCTTAGAATCAAAAGGCCTTGGCAGCCATGGTGTCTGCAGTGTCTACCACAGTCATTGTTGACTTGAAGCTGAGTGGGGCCTGAGCTGCTAATGATGGAAGAAACCAGGTCAAAAGGAGCAGCAAGGAGCACAGAGAGGCTAGAAGAGAGAGGCGAGGTCTGGGGTTGAGGAATGGAGATCTTGATACTCGGTGCTCATCAGATTATCTAACTGGACCATGGAAATTCCAGTTTGCTCCAACTCACCATTTGACCGTGGAGCTTTTAAGTCCTCCCAGTGAATACTCTCTGTTGTCTAGCTTCGTAGCCCTCTGCAGCTAGTGATATCCATCCCCTAATTTCATCTTCATTATTTAAAGTCACTGTCAAATCCTCAAGATGGCAGAAACCTGCCTTTGTCCACAGCATACACTAAATATCATTGAAATGTATGTTGATGTTTCATCTGTGCTCTTCATTACAATTTTAATGGGTTGCTATGGCCACCCAAAACACAGGATATCTATGGATACCCACTATGTTCAACCTTTGATTATAGGTCTCTCCTAAGTAACCTAGGCTGATCATAGGTGACAGATATGGAATTCCTTGCTACTCTTTCAGGTTTGGCAGAACTGTCTAGAGCATGATTATCTCAATCTCATGATAAAGCATTAGGAAAAGGCTTTAATTGAAGAATGGGTGAATACAAGAATGTCTATAATACAAAAATGATATATAAGTGAGTTAGAGGTACAAAGGAGTATGCTGAAAGGTCTGATGAGAGTGGGGCATCAGAGAAGACTTCTTGGAGAAGGTGACATTTGAGCTGAGCCTTATAGCTGGGATTTCAACAGACAGAAATGAGGGAGAAAGTATTTCAGATAGAATTCCATTAACAATCACAAGAATCACACGCATAAGAAACTAAGAGATCATTTTTCATGCTGCAGACCTGAAATGGAATCCTCTTTTTAAGTAAGGTTACTTACTGATCATCTATCAATGAGAGACCCCCTCCTGAGGCTTTCTATAAGGCTTTCCTCATTTTTTTTCATCTTGAGAATCCTTATTTTGTTAAGATTTGGGTCTGTTGCCTGCCTTGACAAGCCCCTTCAAGGAGAAAATAATCAGATAGCAATTCAATTCAATTCAGACCAAGTCAAGTCAAGTAGTCATTAAAATCAGAAAGATTTGAGTTCAGGTTCCATCACAAAAATTTACTAGCTATATGACCAAGGACAAGTCTTTTAATTTCTCTGTGCCTTAGCTTACTTATCTGCAAAATACAGGAAATTGAGTATTAAGTGAGCTACTTAATATCTCGCAAATTCAGTGTGAAGATGAAGTGAGACAATTTATGTAAAGTTATTTTCTAACTACCTCCTTCTATTTTACACATGATTATTTTTGAGTCTGGAACAGTGAGTCTGCACATAGTAGGTACCACGCATATGTTTGTCTATTTGAATTAAATCGTTACATGCCTTTATTCCCAGCTAGTATTTTAACATAATTTGTCCAAAGGTAACTAGGGTGGGGTAGTTGATATAGGTATGACTATCTATTTGCTAAATGACCTCTGGGGCAGCTAAGTGGTGCCGAAGTTAGAATGCCTGGCCTGGAGTAAGGAAGACTCATCTTTGTGAGTTCCAATCTTGCCTCAGGCACATATTAGCTGTGTGACCCTGGGCAAGTCACTTCACTCTGCTTGTCCCAGTTTCCTCATCTTTAAAATGACCTGGAGAAGGAAATGGCAAACCACTCTAGCACCTTTGACAAGAAAACCCCAGATGGAGGCATAGAATGGGACAAAATTCAACAACAACAACAAATGACGCCTAATTAATACCTTTTACTTTCCCAGTTCATCTTCCTTCTGACCTCTTTCTCACTGTCAGTTATTACTATTTTTTTGGTAATTCCTGATTGTCACTGGAAATAAAATAATTAATCTTCAAATAATCATAGAAGCATAGAATTTCACAGTTGAAAGGGAATTCAGTAGTCTCCTTGTCCAACCCAAACTGGAATATAATCCTTTCTATATCATCTGACAAATGGATGTCCAACCTCTGCTTTTCAACCTCCAATGGGGGAGAATCTATAACCTTCAAGTATGATCCCTTGTATTTTTGGACAGCTCTGAAAGGAAGTCTCCTCACTGTCCCCACTCCATATCAAGGCATAATTTACCTATTTCCTTTGCTCCTAATTTTACACTTGAGAGTCAAACAAAAAGGTCTATTTTCTCTTGCCTGTCATGTATTTGAAGGTAGCCTTTTCTGATCTGTCCAACCTCTGCCTACTTGAACTCTCTTTCCTTTAAGCTAAATGTCCCCACTTTCCTTAGCCAATCCTCATATGACATGGACTCAAGGCGCTTTACCATCCAGGCTATCCTCTTCTGCATACTTCCCAGCTTAAGAACATTTTTCCTGTGGGGTTGGGAGGAGCCAAGATGGGGGAGGAGAAAGACACACATATGCCATCTCTCCCCCCACAGCCCATAAAATACCTGTAAAGAAAGACTCTCAACAAATTCTAGAGCAGAGATGTTTGTCGTACCAGATGTGGAGTGGAGCCCAGTCCAGCCTTGGCCACTTAGCATGACTTGGCTCTGGGAGGAGGACCTGAGCCTGCCTTGGGAGTGGAATCTCCAGTCCCAGTAGCAGTGGTTTCCAGATCCCTCAGCCCATCGATGCCAAAGGTCAGTGACAGGGCCAAGAAGGGAAAAAGGCCTTCCCATAGCTCCAGCCAGAGGCCCCATGGGGCAGGCTGTAGCAGTTCCCACAGCAGCCCCTATAGCAGCCCACATCCATTTATTGGATCATAAGACCCCTGGGGGCACTACCTCACCCTTAGGTAGAGGCCCTGTGGCAGCTGATCTTTATCTCACACTGAATGATGGCCTTGTCCCCACAGCTTTTCTGTATCTCAGCCCCTAGTCCTGGCTTGGCTGAACTGGAGGCGAGATAGTTGTGAAGAGGAAACTCTTCTAAGATTCTGGGCACAAAAATCTATTCCTGCTCCCAGACCAGTGTATGTGCTTGATTGTGCCACCTTGGAGAAACTGGGATCTTACAGATCCCCAGAGTATATTCTACTCTTGACAAGGGACCCAAAAGTCAAGAAACTGGTTGGGAAAATGCCAAAAAATGGAAAAAAATAAGACTATAGAAGGTTACTTTCTTGGTGAACAGATCCTTTCAGATGAGGAAGAACAATGCTTACCATCAGGGAAAGACATAAAAGTCAAGGCTTCTGTATCCCAAACATCCAAAATAAATATTCAATGGTCTCAGGCCGTGGAAGAGCTCAAAAAGGATTTTCAAAATCAAGTAAAAGAGGTGGAGGAAAAATTGGGAAGAGAAATGAGAGAGATGCAAGAAAATCATGAAAAGTGGGTCAACACCTTGCTAAAGAAACCCAAAAAAATGCTGAAGGAAGTAACCTTGAAAAATAGGCTAACTCAATTGGCAAAAGAGGTTCAAAAAGCCAATGAGGAAAGAATGCTTTAAAAAGCAGAATTAGCCAAATGGAAAAGGAGGTTCAAAAACTCACTGAAGAAAATAGTTCTTTCAAAATTAGAATGGAACAGACTAATGACTTTATGAGAAACCAAGAAATCACAAAACAAAACCAAAAGTATGACAAAATGGAAGATAATGTGAACTATCTCATTGGAAAAACAACTGACCTGGAAAATAGATCCAGGAGAGACAATTTAAAAATTATGGGACTACCTGAAAGCCATGATCAAAAAAGAGACTAGACATCATCTTTCATGAAAGAACATCTTTCCAAACTGTCCCCAGGACTGAACACAATGCTCCAGATGAGATATGACCAGGGAATAGTATACAGTGACCATCATGTCCTTGTTTCAGGGAACTAGGCCTCTCTTCTTATAGTACAGCATTACATCAGCTTTTTTTGGCAATCAACTGAATACTGACTTATATGGAGTTTCCAGTCTAAATCTCCAGGGTTGTTTTTTCTCTCTCTCCAGACAAAATACTGTTTTACCACGATACCCTCATTGCATATTTATAAAGTTGGGAGTTTTTGGACCCAGGAATGAGACTTTACATTGAACCTTATTATATTTCATCTTATTAAATTCAGTCCAGGGTTTTCATTTCCAAGCTCTCTCTGTATCCTTATCCTGCCGTCCAAAGTGTTGGCTATCCCTCCCAGCTTTGTGTCATTTTAAATTTTAATAGCCATGCCACATATGGCTTCATCCAAGTCACTGATAAAAAATGTTAAATAAGGCCAAGCACAGATCCTTGAGGAGCTATCTATAGACTTCCTGTTAAGCAGACATTGAAATACTAACTACTTCTCTTTGTGTTTGCTCATTTGATTCATTCTGAATCTCATATTATCATTGAACCCATGTTTTGCCATGTTTTGTACAAGAAGAGTATGAGATAGTGTATCAAATTGTTTGCTAACATCCGGGTAAACCATACTGATAGCCTCTATCTGGCTTAGTAATCCTTTCCATAAAATGATATATGGTTAGTCTGGCATGATTTGCTTTTTAAGTTGGCTCTTGGTCATTGCCTTCTTTGAATGGTCATAGATACTCCCTCTGATCCATTCTAGGATTTCCTGGGATTGGAGTCAAACTCACTTTATTACAGTTTTGAAATTCTTTCTTGTAAAAGAAAATGAGATTAAATTTGCCCTTCTCTAGTTCTTTCCAGTATCTGTGACCTTTAAATATCACTGACAGTGTCTTAGCCATTGATTAATCTAGACCAGGGGATTTGAATTTATCAAAGTCAATTAGGCACTCTCCTCCTGTGTCCTGGGCTACCTCAGGTATCACATCCCTATTAACCAATTCTGTTTGGTCATTTCCAGGGTAACCAACACTGTCTCTGGGAAATAAAAACAAATAAAAATTAGGCAGCTCTACCTTCTCCCTGTGGTCAATTATCATCATCCCTTCC
Source organism: Potorous gilbertii (assembly GCA_028658325.1). Lineage (NCBI taxonomy): Eukaryota > Metazoa > Chordata > Mammalia > Diprotodontia > Potoroidae > Potorous > Potorous gilbertii. Next base: position 491,341,271 of record CM053769.1, read on the forward strand.
AAAAATCTGTCCAATGATGCTATAGATCTATTTAGATCTGTGATTAGATCTCATCTATGAATCGAATTAACTAATATACACAAAGTGCCTCATAAAACTTAGACTGTTACTTAAGTGTAATCTATTCTAGAGGTAGAATGACTGAGAGGATAGAGGGCCAGTCTTCAAGTCAGGAACACCTGGGTTCACATACTTTCTCTGATATAGCTGTGAGACCATAAACATGTTGCAGTCTTTCTGTGCCCCAGACAACGCTATCAGAGAGAAGTTGTTGATTTGCATGGCTGCGGCAGTTACCACACTGTCTAGGGAATTTACTACATAGTTGGGTTTTAAAAATAAAGTTCAATGCATATTTTTTAATCTAAAGCAATCACATGATAGCTTGTCTCTTATAACATGTCTTTACACACTTCCTAGGTTGGTCTTGGAACAGCCAGTCCTTAGGCTAATTCTTGGGATAGAACTGTATGGCATTTGTGCTTTGTGAGCCTTAGTGGTCCCCATCTATAAACCTGTACTTCACAGGAACATAAATTCAGAGCTGGAAGAGAACTCAAAGGTCATACATCCAGCTCTTTTTTTTTGTCTCTTTCTCTTTCTCTCTCTCTCTCTCCCTCTCTCCTCTCCTTCATTTCCTCCTCCTTTCTCTCCCCTTCTCCCTGCTGTTTCTTTAACAGATGAGGAAACTGAGGTCCAAAGTCCATGCTTGACTCTTTCTCCTCCTGCTTATGTCCTACTGCCGTACCCTTTCTGCACCCAAGGTTACATCTATACAACCAAGAGGCATCAGAGGAGGAAGTTTGTAGAGGTAGAACCATAAATCCCTCTCTTCCCTCCATCAAAATGTCATTAAGAATTTTATTCACACCACCAAGGAAGTAAATTCTGACCTCAGAATTATTTGAATCATCTCCCCTTTTCTTTGCTGTTCTCAGCAACTTTTTATGCCTTTTAGATCAGTTGCTGTATCTTACATGGCTGAATGTGGGCCAAATGCTTGCGGGCTTGGCAAGGGGGCCATGTAATAATAATAACTAACATTTAAATAACATATTAAGCTTCGCAAAGTGATTTTGTGAGTTAACTCATGCGGTCATTGTACTGGAAAGTAGGTGCTATTATCTCTGTTTTTCAGGTGAAGAAACTGAGGAGGAGAGGGAATATAACTAGCTCAGGGAGATACAGCAAGAAAAGTATCTGAGGGAGGATTTGAATGCAGGTCTTCTGAATATGAGTCCATTATGTTGCTTACCTGCCTAAGAGGAGAGATCAGAGAAGAAAAAAGAAAAACAGAAAGGGAAGTGGAAAGATTGTTTAGGGAAGGGAACTTAGCAGCTGTCTAATTTCTCCCCCTCTCATTTGACCAAAGAAAATGAGATCCAGAGAGGCTGAGACTTGTCTAGTGTCAGACAGGTAGGAAGTGACAGAGGCCAAGCCTTTCTTGTGAAGCACAGAGGAACGGATGTGAAGGCTCGTGGAGCTGACCCTTGTCCCTCCTCTTTGCTCCACATGGATGGATTCAATATTTTACAGAATGAAAATAATTCCCAACTGGCTTATTTCAGGTGGCTCTGGTCACCTGGAAAGAGTGCTGCTAAGTGTTGGCCCCAGGGCTAAGGCAATCAGGGTATTTTCTGTGTTTTTAAGAGAATCAGGAAGCAAGCCGATTTATATCTGGTCCTTCTCAGAGTGATAGTGCAAAGAACATTGGTTTTAGAAAATATTTGGGGTTCAAGGTATCGTTCTGGGGTTTACTCTGTGGCCCTAGCTAATTTTCCTCATCTATAAATCAGGGATACTTCAGAGACCCATAAAATCTTAGATTCAAAACTGGATGGAAACTCTGAGACCATCTACTCTACTCCCCTTTCTTTTATTTCAATTTTTAAAAATCTTCCATTTAAAAAAAATGAACACTAAATTTCTCTCTTTTCTACTCTTATGATTTAGAAGAAAAAATACCCTCCCAGTCAATATGCATAATCAGACAAACAAATCCCTGCATTGTCTGTGTCCAGAAATGTATGTCTTACTGTTCAACCGGAGCCTTCCATCTCCGTCAGGAGGCGGGCAGCCCAGTTCACCCTCAGTCTTCTAGAATAGTTATTATCAGGAAATCTTTCTTTTTAGAGATGAGGAAGCTAGGCACCAGAGAGGTTAGGTTACTTGCCCAAGGTGACACAGTTGTGCATACTTGCCTACCTCTTAGTCTTCTTGTTAACTGAGTGCTTTGAGAACCTTACTGCATTCTCTAAATGAATGTGAGCTTTTCTCTGACCAATGGGATGGGATAGAATGCAATTCTCCCCAGTTTCACATCCAAGTTTCCATTGCATTCTGCTTTGATGGTCTCATTTAGGGCCTTTGGAACATCCTCTATGCGGGGAGGCTTCCTTTGTAGACTTTTTGTTCTGTCACTCCCCTGCTGCTTCTAGAAAAGTCTGGGCTTGTCAGTAGTAATAAGAACTAACATTTATTAAGCCCTACTAGGAGTGAGAAAGCCTACCAGACTCTGGCTATACAAGTAGGAAGAACAAATAGTTACTGCCCTCCGGGCACTTGCAATCAGACATGTTTCCAGATAGCTGTGGTAGGAGTTGAAATTGATGACGTGAATACAGCATGGTATATGCGTGTGTTTGTGTGCATGCGTGTGTGTGTGTGGCTGACTGGGGGTATGTGGTGGGGGAGAGCTCTGATTTTGGAATCAGGAAAGATGTGAGTTCAAATCCTAACTCATCTACTGGCTGTCTGTGGGACCATGAGTCAAATTACATAACCTAAACCTCAGTTTTCTACTTTGTAAAATGAGAATGGTAATGGGAGCATTTAATCTCACAGGATTATTTATAAAAACAGAATGAGATAAAAAGCCTAGGCAATATTTTTTTCTTTTCTTTTTGTCACTTTGACATTGTATTTTTAAATTTTCAATTCCAAATTCTTTTCCTCCCTCGAGTCCCTCCCCGACCCAAGCAATATGATACCCATTATATATGTGAAGTCATGCAAAACATATTTCCATGTTAACAGGACAATGTACTTTCAAGAGTGCTGAACATGCATTCAAGAAATACCTGATGCTCAGTCCTGCAGCTGACAATTCTAGTTGAGTGATGATGGACAAGTCACTTAACCTCCTTGTAAAATGGAGCCATTAATAATGTTAGTACCTATCTTACAGGGTTGTTGTGAGACTCAAAGACACAATGTTTGTCAAGTGCTTGCAAACTTTCAATTATTATGTAAATGTCTACAATTAGTGTATGTGTAGTGCTCAGTAAACCTTAAAGCATTCTATCCATGCCCGATGTATTATACAAGAAGGGTGAGGTCATGTTTAACTAGAATTCTAGCTAAAGAAGACTTCTAAGGTGAGGGCCATAAAGGACAGGAAAGATGACTGAAGGAGAAACAGGATTCAAATCTAGATCCACTATGAGGGCATAGGCATTGTAGAATTTAGCAAGCTTTGTCACAGATTGGATGTGGACTCTTAGGTTTAGAGCCTGGGTCATGGAACTTTGCACATGGTAGGTGCTTAATAAATGCATGCTGTGCTGGATGGTGGCTTTAAAGTTTGGCTCTAAGTGACTTAAGGGTTTTCTTCATTTGGTAAATGAGATTAGGACTACTCTCTGTGTAATTAAATTTGTGTCATTTTATTAAATGATGATGGGACAACTTGGGTTTCATTGGTGGCTAGTGGCCTGATTTTCTGATTGTCACCAATTTCTGGAAACAAGTCAATCCCCTGATTTGGCAGTGTAGGTTTCAGATAAAATAGAAGAATTGACCATTAGATTCCAGCGTGGCCTTTCTGTTGGCATGGCCTCCCTCTGTTCGGATGATACTTGAATGTGGGCCTAACCTGCTGATGCAAAGGGCCCTTGTTTTTTGTATTTTGCTGAGCATGGATCTCTTTCTGATGTTTCCTCAGCTTTGGTGTATGTGCCCAGGAGTTGTTGTAATTCTCCCTCGATGATGGCCGATGAGATGAATGGCACATTGACTTCAAATTGACCAAAATAGAGCTGCCAAGAGACTGAAGAGAAACAGAACACTTACTATCTATGAGATGCTTCTGCTTTTTTCAGTATTAAAGAACTTTAAATGCCCAAATCCTTAGTCATAAAGGCACACACAGAGAGGAACATGGGAAAGTTTATGAGGTTAGAGGATCCAAGGTCATAGAATATGGGATAGGTGAATTTTGATAAGGAGTGTGTGTGTGTGTGTGTGTGTGTGTGTGTGTGTGGAGTTGGACAAAAACTGGATTTAGGGGGAAATGCAATGTAAAAATATTCTAAAGCAAGGCCTCCAGTTGGGCAATAATATCTGAAATCCAAATAGTGTTCTAAAGTTTTGCAAAATGCTTCACCATGGTATAATGAACTAGAGAACTGGAGTCAGAGGAATTGGGTTTAAGTCTCATATCTGCCATTTCTATCTCTGTGACCTTGGGAAAGTCATTAAACCTCAATAAGGCTCTCTTTCCTCATCTGTGAAAGGAAGTCGTTCAAGTAAATCACTTTTACAGCCTTTTGCAGCTCTAAACATATGATACCGTGATTCACTGTGTGAAGTAGGCATGAATATATTATTGTCAGCTCTGTTTAATGATGATGAAACTGAGGGTCAGAGTGGTTATAAATTGCTTCTAATCGTACGTTAGGAAGGGCAAAAGATGTGATTTGAATTAAGGGCTTCCTGCCTCCAGATGCAACACTCTATCCATTACACACACTGTCAAAATAGATCTTTTATGTGAGATTATCACTATTTTTAAAGCATTTTAAGGTATATAAAACACTCTACAAATATCTCATTTGATCCTTACCAAAAATGAAACAAAACAAAAAAGCAACACTGAGAGGTCTTTCTTATATTCACCTCTATTTTACAGATAAGGAAACTAAGGCACAAAAAGATTAAATGGCTTACCTAGGATCACTTGGCTATTAAGTATCTGAGGCATGATTTGAATTCAGTTCTTCTGGATCCCATGTCCAGCACTCTACATGTAGCTATAATCTAGGGAGAACATGATCCAGAATTACAGAGGATGAGAAGTCATACCAAAGTTGCTATTTGTACCTTTGGAAGATTTACTCATATCAGTGAGGCTGAGAACTGTTGAAATTTCTAGCTATAGAATTTCAAAATCAAATGATCATTCTAACAATATACAATTCATCACGAAGAATTCAACTGATATCCCCCCTCCACAAGCATCTCCTTTTGGAGAAAGAAAAAATGATGTTGAATTTGTCTTACTTTGGTAAGCAATGATCCTGGATACCTCACTGCCCTGGTATTATTTTTCATATTCAATATTACATAAATTATGATGCAAAAATATTTTTTCCTCACTAATTGAATAAAAATATTGGGATTTAAGTGCATCTCATGTGGGCTCACTTGGGACAATTCCTGGGAATTACAGAAGGACAGAGAAGATAGACACTTTATCTTGTATTCATATCATCTTGATTTCTGCTAGGTCTCTATATTTTAGAAACCTTTCTCTTGTTCATTCTAATTTCATTCATAGCAGATTATGAGTATTTGCTATGGCAATATCTACTCATTATTTTTTCCTTAAATTTTTGTGGATCGGTGGTTTCTCCAGGTAATTTTGGACTCAGGTTTTATCTGTGAAAATGCTGTAATTCCATCACAGTCTATTTGTTGAATTTTCAAGGATATATTGAGGGCTGCATTTATAGGAAAAGGATTTGTTTTATCAGTATGTCAAAGAGAATGTCTCTTTTTAATTCTAGCTGTCAAATCCAGTCTGCTAGGTATGCTGCAGGTGATAAATGTTTGCAGCCTGCCACAATATATTGCTGTTTCTACTGTTTCTTATCATGATTTTATTGATCAATAAACTCAGGTGCTTTAGGGATAACCTGTCTCTAATCATTGGGGGCAATGGCGTATTGACTTATCATCACAAACTTTCTTTATAGATACAGATTCTAATGATCAGGAGTATTACTATTTCCATTACCATCATCAAAATGTAGTTGAAATATTCACTTCTACTCAAGGAAGCCTTTCCTGATCCTCAGATCCTGGCCATGATGAGGTACCCCCAAGGGCCTCATAACATTCACTCTTCCCTTTCTTCTCCTCTGTTGTATGACAATCCTAAGAGATTCGATTTAGAGCCAGAAGAAACCCTAGTGGCCATTTAGCATGAGCTTTCATTTTTATCATTGCTGTTCAGTTGTTTCAGTCATGTATGACTCTTTGTGACCCCATTTGGAATTTTCTTAGCAAAAATAATAGAGCAGTTTACCATTTCCTTCTCCAGCATTTTACAGATGAGGAAACTGAGGCAAACAGGAGTAAGTGATTTTGCCCAAGGTCACATACACAGATAGTTAATCGTCCAAAGATGGATTTGACCTCAGGTCTTCCTAACTCCAAGTCCAGTGCTTTGTCCATTGACCACTTAGCTACCCAACCCTTCATATTACAGAGGAGGAAACCGAGGACCAGAGAAGTTGAGTGATTTGCCCAATATCCATCTCACAGGTACTAGATATCAGAAATGAGATTTGAAATCAGGACATCTGTGTCCAAATTCTATGCTCTTTCCACTACCTCACCCTGTACATTATAGTTTTTTGCATCTTTCCCCACTACTAAATTGTAAAATTCATGAAGACGGGTGTTTAGGCTTATAGAAACTTCATATTCCACACGACACTTTGCACACTGATTCACACATAGCTAGGTTGTCTTTTGTTTTTAACTGGGTCCTGAGTAAGCTGATGATTTAATGGATTTTCTAATTCTCTCTCTCTCTCTCTCTCTCTCTCTCTCTCTCTCTCTCTCTCTCTCTCTCTCTCCTCTCTGTTTTTCTGTCTTTTTTCTTCCCTGATCTTTTCCCTCCATTCCGTTAATCTTTTCCTTTCTCCCTTCTCCATATTCTCTCCTCTACTTAACTCTTTCCTTCTCTTTTTCTAGATATCCGTGGGTTGCAGAGCTTTCTGGACCAGGCCTCCAGGTTGGGGCTTGATGTATCTTTACAGAAGGTGGACAGGAACATCAGCCGGGTATTCACCAGCCTCTTTACCACCATGAAGACCGAGGAACTAAATCGCTATCGGGATACACTACGTCGGGCCATCCTGCTACTTAGTCCTCATGGAGCACAGACATTCATCAATGAGGTCAGTGAGTCTGTTTTTTTGTCATAGAATGTAGTAGACCTTGACCAGGTGAGCTCTTGGATCTGGAATTCCACTGCTGGAAGTTCTTCTTGAGGTGGTTTTTCTTCTTGATTAAGAGGCTCAGATGATCTTGAGTTTGCTGGCTGTAGAGGTGCACCAAAAAGTGGGACTGCTATTCACCATCCTACAACTTGGGAGTGCCAAACTTGGTTCTCTAAGTGTATCTTCGTTTTTACCTTGAAATGCTATGTTGCTGTGGTGAACCTTGATGATGCTGGGACACCTAAAATATTTTAATCTTTTTTAGAAACAGGGACGTTTGCTATACTCAAGACTTCTATGATGTTAATGGTGTCTGTCACTTGTGGCCAGGTGAAATTGTTTCAAAGGTCAGGGACAAGACTTGAGAACTTTTTCTCACCTCTAAGCTCCACACATCCTTTCCTCCTGCTACTTTGAGATAAAAAAAATACAATTATTCTCAAAGCTGTTTTGTATATTGGTAAATACACTCTTAGCATGTGTTAGCACACCAAAATTATACATTTGTTGATTCTAGTAAGGCAACCAATTAATTATACTTGCATTTATTCTTTGGTTCCTGAGGCTACTTATTTATTACTTAATATTAAGGTGAATTTTAATGACTCATTTGGTGTAAGAGCTCCCGGTATGTACAGAAATTATCACTTAAGTAAACAGATCATTAAGTTGAAACTAGAAGAGTCAATATGCAAACATTGTATTGATGGCTGAGGGAGTCGGTTGATGAAGGACATGGGCAAGATGACTGAAGTTAGCTTAATTGTTGTCTAAATGTTGAGTTCCATTAAATGCACAAATAAGGGTGATGGATTTCTCCAGTGCATGCTGGGCTTTTTACGGATCTACCCATTTTCTCTTTCCTCTTTCTGTCAATCTCCATTTATCTGTCTCTGGAGGCTGTTTTCTATTGTAGACTGAATTTTCTAGGCTGTCTTGGGCAACTTGGCTGCCATTGGTTTTTATGTCCTCTTTGTGAAGAGGGTCTAGCAAGGAGAGGCATTTTGCTCAAATGTCATTTGCTATTTCACCAGCAAATGTGAAAAACTTTGACTTTGCAATCATTGGATGGTCGTTTTCTGCTTTTCAAAATGTTAACTGCAAAGCTGGTGTCAGATAGAAGAGATAAAACTCCAGAGCCTATTGAATTCTGAAATATCCCCCATTTGGAAAGGCTGATAAAGGGGAGGGAGAAAAGTGAAAGCTTAATAAAGTGCTGGGCAGTGATAATATGACATTGAGGACAGACAGTCAGTGTATTAATAATCATCTGTAATGTGCATCTTCTCGAACTAAAGCTTTAGACCATTAAGTGACCCCTGGGGTGAGTCACTTTAAGTGGAAACTTAAAAACACGGCCCTCAGGGTTTCAGATGGGCACATGAGAAATAAATTATGGTGGATTATAAACAGACATTCTCTTTTTTATTAAGTTATTTTATCCCTGCTCCATGTTAGGAGTCCTGAAAGTTATACAGGGAAACATTACTTAATAGGAATAATTGCTTCCATGAAAATATAATGTTGGATAAAGTAATGTTATAAATACAGATGAGTTTTTTAACAACAAAGGAGAATTGAATAAATGAATTACTGATGAGAAAGCATTCTTTAATTGCTTTTTAAGGAGCCAAACACTATGCCAAGGGCTGAAGATAAAGATAAGAAAAGCTAGATGGTCCCTGATTAAGGAGCTCACATTCTAACTGGGAGAGACAACACGAAAAAGGTCCACCTGCAGGGCAGATGGAAAGAGCCAGAGGCCTAAGGGTTCTGTAGTGGGGATGAGGGGATGGCAAGATTTAGAGGTTTTTAGGTTAGCTGTGATTGCCTTGTAAGGTGGGACTACATTTCTGCACGCCCCCCCCCCCAACTTTCTTTGCATTCCCAATGCTTGGCACATAGTAGGCACTTAATGAAAGCTACTTGACTGAATGGCAGAATAAAAAGTGGTGGGACTGGATCTCAGAGCTTCTCAAGAAAGTGATCCAAGTGATGTTATGGGTGAGGGAGACTGGCAACATCCTAGACCAAAGGTCATGGTGTGGGGGCCAACTGGAGGCAACTCCAGCAAGCTCTGGGCACACAGGACATAAAGAAAGTCGAATCTCCCCTGATCAAGGACAGGTTTCTCTTTGATTTTCATATTTCCAGAACATGTCACAGGGGCCAAACCATAAGGGGTACTTAATACTGGTTTGTTGATTGAGTTGAAGTCTTGGTTATGCTTTGAAGGCACAGGAGAATTATAGCAGGAAGAGAGGTAGAGGGAGTGCTGGGGAAACAGATGACTTGTAAGAAATCATGTAATCAGGAGAAAGCAGAATGAAATCAAGCATATGAAAGTCATCCATTTTAGTGAGAGGAATGGGGAGAAGTTGATATGAGACCAGGCTGACATCATGGAGAAGGGTATGGGAGAAAAGAAGGCAAGGGATGAGTTGGCTTATTCTCAGGGCATAGAGACAGCAATGTTGGCCAAGATATGGAATAGCTCAGCTATCATTTCTAAATAATTTCTTGCCAGAGCAAAGTATTATTTGGGATACATTCTGACACCTGTTGGGAACACTTCTTTTGCATTTTTTAAGCAGGGAGAAAGGAAGGAACTCATTAAGAACTCGGATATCTAGAGGGACTCAACAGTATCAAAAGTAACCTAAGACTATCCCTTAGATCATGCCTGATTTGTAGATGTTTTCAGTACAGTCAAATTTTTCCTGGCACTCTCTGTTACTTGCACAGTTCTCCACAGATATGAAAACACAGTTACTGTGAGCCACTACAGAGGCTACCCAGCTGAAGCCAAGTGGCAGAGTGAATAGTCACTAAACCAGCCCTTCTTACATGCCCTTGGCCTTGTCCTGTGTACGAAGTGCTCAGAAAGTGGTCTCAGAATATGTTGAGGAGGGAACTGGGAAAAATTCTTGGCTTCCATTAGATACAAAAAAAAGACATCAGTCTACCGGAACAGCTTCCCAGCCAGGTTACAAAAGTGATGAAAGGAATGGAGGGCATGCCCTGAGAGGGGGGATCAGAGCATTCTGGGACTGAGAGGAAAGGTAATTGAAGGGGAAGTGCAGAGCTGCTGAGAGTGGGAGAGGGTAGAGCTTGAAAGAGAGATTTCTGATTTTTAAGAGGGCAGAGACCTTATAAAAGGTGGGTGGGTCACCTAGGACATGAAAGAGAAGTAGGGGGTTGGCATGTTTTCCTGAAGACAATTGTGCCTTGAGGCCATGGTAGGGAGGAAGTCACTGTTAAAGGTCATGTATATCTCATTCCTTGATCATGAGGAACTGAAAAAAATAAGTGAGGGCCATTTCATACTCATAAAAGGGGGGATCCTAAGGGGTCTGATCCAAGACCTGTTTCCCTTTATCATGAGTAATGTAGAGGTTTGGCCAGTCTTTGAAGCTTACTCGTGTGTCTCTTTGGCTTCCCAAAGTGATGGATTTGTTTAAAAATTGGCTCCCCAACTGGTTTCCTTGGGGGAAACATACTGTAGCCTATTTTTTCAGCCTTATCCCACTCTACCCCTTTCATGATTTTATGTGATAGACATACTTAGAATGATATCACAGACTTAGAGTGAGAGAGGGACCTTAAGGTCATGAAGTGTAACCCCATCATTTTTTAGGTGAGGAAACTGAGCTACACATATCAAGGGTTGCATCAGTAGTGTCTGAGTTTGGGTTTGAAGTTGACTCCAGGTCCAGTGTTCTACCTGCTACACTGCACTTCCTATATTCCTAGAGATCCTACTGCCTTCTATCCCCATGTACTCTTCTTTTTTCTCTGTCTTAAGGAAATCCCCTCTTCCTTCAAAAGTCTAGTTCAGGAGTCACCTGATCCATTAAGTTTTCCCATATTCCTCTTCTCCCCTCCTCCTGGGAAAAAAAGAATTTGTCTTCTTTCTTCATCTGGTTTTGATTTCATTCCTTTGCTTCTATCAGTCTTATCTTGCACCATATTTTTCATGTCTTCCATATTCATTTATAAGCTCTTGGGAAGAGGAAGTGTATTGAGTTTGATCTTAGCATCCCCAGGGCCTACCACAGTACTATGCACATAACACTTAATACTTTTCAAACAAATGATAGAATGAAGAATACAGCTCAAATGGAGAAGCCATCATTAGATGCATTTTTATGTTCTACAAGATATCTAATTGTGAACACAAGAGTGAATAAGACAGGCCATTTCATCTCCTACTCAAAAATGTCTAATGACTCCCTATTGCCCCCAGGATAAGATATTAGATATTTTTGTTTGACATCCCAAACTGGCCTCAGTCCACTTTCCTTGTCTGATTACACCTTACTCACCTTCATATATTCTACATATAAGCTGGCCTACTAGCTATTGCATTCAATATTCCACCTCCAATTTCTGTGCTTTAGCACAAACTACCCCTCATGCCTGGAATTTATTTCTATCTCACTTGTGCCTCTTAGAATAACTAGCTGCTTTCAAAACTCAAGTGCTACCACATAAAGTTTTTCTTGATTCTCTCAGATATTAATGCCTCTCTCTAAATTGCTTTATATTAACACTAAATACATACACACAGGACATAGATAGGAGTATTTATTCACGTAAAATATAATATATATAGATACATATATTCATATATATATGTATACACATATATGTACATGTTGTATACATTCTCCCCAATAATATGATGTAAACTCTTAAGAACAAAGATTATTTTTCTTTTTTTTAATCATTTTGTATTCAGTATTAAGGATGGTATCTGGCGTACATTTGGAAATGAATAAATGCTAGGAGATTGATTTATTCTAGAGTCAAACATGACTTCATGGTTCATAAGATCCCAAATGGAGGGCTGATTGGGAACCTAGAAGCCATCTAGCCCTACCCTCTCATTTCCCAATGAGGAAAGTAAGGCACAAAGAGATTGGGACTTGCCTAAGAGATAGAGTCAGGATTTGTACCCAGATCCCCTAGCTCCAAATACAACTATCTCCATTATATCATGTTTACTCTATGGTTATGAGCTTAGGTTCCTGAAGAAGCTACAACAACAACAAAATAGGAAGTTGGGAGGTATTTTTTTGGAGAGAGAAGAGGGCTGATGAGGTCAGTGTTAGCATAAAGAGTGAGTAAAATGTTAAGATAGAGTTGTTCAAGAATTTGAAATGGGAGCCTGGAACTCTGAGGGAGAGTTCAGAACTAGAGATAACTCTCAGAATCATCCAAGGAAATTATGGGTTAGATGAGATCCCCAAAGGAGGATGGAGAGAAGAAATTTTGATGCCAAATAAAGCCTTGGAGTACAGACTGAAAGTTACACCTACATTTAGTTGGTAGAGAAAGAAAAATAACCAGTGAAGGGCATAAGAGAAAGTGTTTTCAGAAAGTCATTCACAGAACAGAAGAGTAAAATGTCATAGAACACAAGAGAGAATATTATCAAAAAGAAAGATGGCATCTAGAATATCTAGGGTTGAGGAGATTTTGAAGAGGAAGATTTAGAGGAGGTCATCTTGGAGAAAACGACTTCAGAGACAAAAGAGACAATGGTAGAGACAGAAGTTAAATTGTAAAGGAGTGAAGATTTTGCTTAGCATTGAAGAGGGGCAAATGGAAAGGTGAAGAGAAAGCTTTGTTGACAAATTGAGTAATTTTTTAAAAAGACAAGTGTATTTGCATTCAGAAGGAAAGTAATCAGTAAAGATGGAGAGATTCTTGAAGTTAAATTGTAATTGAGAGAGAGGGGATGATCAACAGAACAAGTTTCTGGAGAAGGTGAGAAGGAATGGGATTAAAAGACACATGAAGACATTATCTTTTGGAATTAAAGGTAAAGAAAAAGAAAATATTTAAGTTAAGGGAAGAGATTAGTTGAAAACAATTGCATTAGATGGAATAGTACTTCTCAATAAAATAGGAGGCAAGACCAACCACTGAAAATAAAGGGAAGATGGGAGGCTTCCTGGAAAGTAGTCAATAGACATTATAGAGAATTTGGTAACTACTCAGTATGAAATGTATATGTAACACCCCTTCTGGGGTTATTTCCCCAGATTGTACTCATAGGTGGAGGTCCCACAGAATCAGTTGACTACTTTTTGGGTTCTAGAAGAAATAAAGAGGGGTTAGGGTTCTAGTACTGATGACTAATGAGTCCCTACCAATAGCATTATCAGTAACAATCAATCAGTAGACTTCATAGAATGACATGGTAAAAAACAGTTAATATAAAACATGCCCCCTCCCCCCAAAAAACCAAAAGCAAACATTAGTGACTCAATAATATAGAAAGGCCCTTAGGAAAAGGGGGTTTGAACTTAAAGTATAGTGATAGTGGCAATGATAGTAGTGTGGTTTGCTATTTCCTTTTGCAGTAGATAAGGCAAAGTGGACTAAGTGACTCACCCAGGGGCACACAGCTAAGTGTCTGAGGCCAGATTTGAACTCAGGAAGATGTGTCATCCTGACTCCAGGCCCAGTACATTATCTGCTTTGCCACCCAGCTGCCCCAAATAAGTAATCTCTACATGCCAGTGAATTCATTCAAATAAGTAAAGATTTATTATGCTTTTCAGCAGGTGAGAGTTCTTGGGGAACTTGCAACCTTAGAGGGGTACAGTTAAAGTTTGCATAGGATATTGTATAGTAAAACATGTGCCAAATATGCTAAGTAATTCAGGGCAGGATTAGGGAGTGGTTAATTCTTAAAGGAACATGCACTTTTAGTATCTACTTTCTTAGGTATTTTATCTAAAGTTCATTGGGAAATAGCCCAAAGAGGGGTTATGTGGAGATGTGGTTTTGGGCCGGCAACATCACTAGGTCAACTAATGGTCAGGACTGACCAAGTAATATCAGGCTGCTCTCATCAATATCATATTAGATAAGATAAATGTAAGGGAGTATACCCATGTCTAAATTGAGGATATTTGTGATTGGTCAGTGAGTAGTAAATGTTGTTATGACTTAGTAAACAACCAGTTCAGTGAGTACACAGCTGATTCAGACTAATAAATTTTATAGGTGCAGCTGGCTGCTATAGCAGGAAAAGAGATAAAAGTTTTGATAGGGCAGGTTGTGTCCTTGGGCTGGAGAAAAACTGCCTAGGAAAGTGTTTTGAGGTTAGGAAGAAACGTGATTTTTAGAGAGAAATGTCATTTTAGAATTGGGACCCAAGCACAGACACTCAATCACCCCATCACTAGGGTTTCTTAATCTATATCCAAGGATACTTAAGGGTCTCATGAATGGATTTCAGTGGGTTTGTGAACTTCAATTGAAAAAAATGTTTATTTTCTCTAACCTCTAACTGAAATTGAGCATCGCCTTTAATTATGAATTTAAAAAATAATTTTATTGATATCTTTTATATTTACATAACTAGAATTTTTCCCAGTATTCCTCAGTTACCTCCTCCCAGAGAGAAATTCCAGGTAACAAATATTTTTAAAGAAAATAAAAGAAGAAATTCAGCAAAACTGACTAATACGCTGGAAAAGTCTGAAAATGTGTACAGTGTTGCCTCCCTGCTAACCAATAGCATTGACCTTGCTGTTTCTCATACATGACACTCCTGGTAAATCCAGGCATTTTTACTGGTTGCTCCTCATGCCTAGAATTCTCTTTTGCCTTATCACTTCCCCTTGGCTTCCCCAACTTCCTGCAAATCTCAGTTGAAGTCCCACCGTCTGCAAGAAGGTTTTCCTGGGCCCATTTGATCTGTTCTTTCCCTTTGTTGTTTATCTCCAATTTATCCTGTTTATTTTATGGCGCATAATAAGTCCTTATCAGATATTTGTTGACTGACTGGCTGAATGACCTTTCTTCTCTGCAACAAAGTGAGGACAGAGTGTCTTCTTATACCGTTCGTTTAGGATCATACTTGTTCTTTATTATTTTGAAACATTCACTTTTGATTGACTTGAAATTGTTGTTCAATTTTTCATTTAAAAAGTTTAAAATGCACTTTATTTTGAGATGTCATCCATTGATATCACCAGACAGATATAAAGGGTCCATGACACACACTTCTACTGTACACCATTCCAGTACGTTGGTCAACTGCCTCTGATGGAAAACAAACAGAACTCAAAAGCAAAGGAATTATACTAATTTGATTCGATGTTCTCTATTTTAACCCCTTTAATTAATTTCGAGAAATGATGCCACAATTCCTTGGAAACAAACTCAGAGCATCTAGTCCGGGAATGTAAACTTCAGGATGGTTTATTGGGAGCAGTTGCCAATAGCTTGCTCAGGTGTTTAGCTAATCATCTGCCAGGATCATTCTCAGGGTCAGGCCATGATGTCCCCGAGCAGCTCATAAACACAGCTTTATGATGCTTCATCCCAGAAGATCCTCCCTTCCCAGGTTTGAATGGCCCAGGACACAAATGCAGTGCACGGACTTATTAACGCTAATGCACCTCTCTGATTTCTCAGAATGTTC
The DNA here is from genome assembly GCA_028658325.1 of Potorous gilbertii. Lineage (NCBI taxonomy): Eukaryota > Metazoa > Chordata > Mammalia > Diprotodontia > Potoroidae > Potorous > Potorous gilbertii. The sequence goes on from CM053769.1 coordinate 491,356,946, forward strand.
CCAGAAATGTTTTTGCCATAGTTTAAACAGAGAATCATTCTTTCCCAACAAGGACTAATGACCCCCTTCCCCATCCCACAGATGGTATCAGCTTAGTCCCTCACCTTCCCAGCCAGAGTTTCCCTTATGATTCTTAGTGTGTGTTTTCCTCCTTTCAGATGAGTTTAGCACCTTCTTATACCCCCAGCCCCCACAGGAATCTGATTAACAGTTAGCAAATCGGGAGGACTGGTAGCTTCAGGAGATATTATTTCCAAGTGGTTAACTATGGAAACTTTGATTATCTGGCTAGCGTTTGCACATGGCTGGGTACATTCAAAGGACAATTTTGGCCAAACATTTTCCTAAATTCAGCAGACCATGTTTTGACAGTGCTTGTCAGGCTAAATGCTGAGTCGTTGAAATGCTTTTGGAATATTTACTCTCCAAGCTTTAAAGTACAGTTGGTTGAGCTTAGAGTGAGCATGAGAATGAGTGAGCTGGTAGCTGGAGCCTTCTGCAGAGAATCTGGAGTATCTACTCCCGGCTGGCCTCCCCTCCAAAAGCACCCTTTGACCTCAGGGTACTTTTGTGGTCACTGTATAATCCTATGACAAGCATAATGAAGCAATCAAACGTATAGCATTGCTGTTATATCCAATATTGATATTTATTGCTTATATTACAAATTAAATTTTAATTGCTTTAACAATCTTCATTCTCTTGGACCATTCTGATAGGCTTCTACCTGGAATCAGTCCTCAGTCTTTCCTTTTCGAATCTGTTTTGTTCACAGTTGCCAAAATAATCTTCCTAAAGCATAGGGTTTGCTTGTGCCACTTGCCTTCTCAAGAAACTTCAGAGGGTCCTTTTTGCCTCTAGTATCAAATATAAAGTCCTTGCATTGCCATTTAAAGTCTTCCTTCTTTCCTTCCTTCCTTCCTTCCTTCCTTCCTTCCTTCCTTCCTTTCTCTCTTTCTTTTTCTCTCTCTCCTTCTCTCTCTCTTCTCTCTCTCTCCTCCCTCCCTACCTCCATCCCCCCTCTCTCTGTTTCTTTCTGTCTTTCTCTTCCTTTGTTTATCTGTCTGTCTATCCATCCATAAATCAAACTATCTATTTTTGTACTTACTTCCATGATCATAGATTTAGAGCTTGAAGGGAGCTTAGAGATCATCTATACCAGTCCCCTCATTTTACAGATAAGGAGGCTGAGGGTCTAGGAAATAAAGTCCAAGGTCATGCAGGGCATATATTTCAGAGTTAGGATCTCTTATGGGGCCAGAGCTTCATAGATGCAGAGCTAGAAAAGACCTCAGAGACCATTTAATTCAGTCTTTTTATATTACAGGTGAGGAAACTGAGGTTCAGTAAGGTTACGTGACTAACTTAAAGCCACACAGTTTGTGTTAATGATCTCTGTGCCATCTTGTTTAGCGTTTGTAGTTACATGTGTGTGTATATGTACATATATGTGATATATGTATGTGTGAAAATATAAATATATGTATATGTGTGCATGCCTGTATGTTCCCAATAGAACAGGAGTTCTTAAAGCTGGGATCCATGGATCTCTGATGGGTCTGTTAATCCATGAATGAGGGAAAAATTATTTTCACTAACCTCTAACTGAAATGTAGTATTTACTTCAATTATGAATATGGGCAACACAACCTGATTCTGAGAAGGGGTCTGTAGTTTTTTTCAAACTACCAAAGTGGGTAATGACACACATAAGCTTGAGAACTCCTGCAATCAAATATTAGCTTCTTGAGGGTAGCTTATTTCCCCCTTTGTCTTTGTATTCCAAGTAACAAAGACAATGCTTTGCATATAATTTGCACTTAAAATGCAATCTTACTATTGACATGTTTGATGATATTATTGCTTTGACTTCATTTCTTGCAAGACTGGGAAGATTTGGAGAAACAACTTTGATCCATTTAGTGTGATAATTCTTTCACACTGGCCAATCACAAGAAGATTGCGTTGGAGTGGGAAAAGTATTGGAGCTAGAGTTAGAAGCCCTGGGTTCAAAGGCATGTAATCATTCCTTTTTGTGTGATCTTGGGAAAATTCCCAAACATCTCTGAGCCTCTCTTTCCTCAGCTATAAAGCAACTAAGATGACTTTCAAGATCCCTTCTAGGTAGAAGGCCTATGTACAGAGTTATGTTAAAAAAGTATTAACCATGGCTTACCAGAATATCTATATCTATACATGTACATACACATGGCATACTTTTAAATTTAGTCTGTAGTATTAGCATTTTCTTCATCATTTTGTTAAGTCTACACAGTCAACAAAACAATAAATAAAATTTGGATTTGTAGCATTTGTCAATTATTGAAATGTGAATATTGATGCTGGAAATTTAACTATCGGCTCCTGAGAACTGTCAATAACACCCTCCTAGCAATAAACTTCTCCATACCTTCTCCCTGATGACTGTTTGATCTGCACACAGCAAAAACAAACAAAACATAAAACAACTACAACAAAATTGTAAAAGTGTTTCATTTCC